>CM041538.1:3540379-4266629 GCA_023238725.1 Scortum barcoo | reverse complement strand
GGCTGGATTGGCCAGTGTTTACCCAGGCCCCCGGGGCCCGTCGTGACCCTGCTGCTGCCGCACTGAGGGGGTGTTTGGTTGTGCACTCCGTCACCCACAGGAGGGCTGTAGGGAGGAGTTGATGCATCGAGCTGCAAAACACCCACATGGCACAATTTTTCATTGTTGGGGTGTAAAGTTGTGCTGTGAATTACACAGTGTGAGATACATAACTATCTGTACTGATAACTGTTACTGTACAGAAAGAAAAGTGATTCAACAGTGCGTTTAGAAATGTTTCACGTACTTGACATCATTCCTGTTGGCGTTAACATCAGATGTTAAATAGAGCTGTTGCATGCTTTCTAATTATTTATGCCACAGTGTTTTACCTTTATACCAGAAAAGAACAAAACATTAACTGTGGTGAAGTGACTTCAGCTTAAAAAACGAAAACATGAGCAGTTTAAATTGCAATATATGATGTTTCTTAAATTTAAAATGGTAGACTGTGTCCTTTTATACAGACTCAATTGAAATGCTTTAACTACAATTTTCAATTTTGTTGTGTTATTACAAAATCATGCCTTTCAAGTTCAGTAACTTGATATAGATAGATCAATATTAAGATCAATAATAATTTATTTTATATTAACTGTCAAAGTAGTATGTTAAACATTATATAATGTTAGTGTGTACTGTGTAAAATTGTCAATATATCTCTCGGGGACAAAAATCAACTGAATAACAGATTCAGAATCTTTGATTCTCGAGTGATTTTGTGAAATGGCTCACCAAAACACTAATACCATGACATCACTAAAGAAACTACAGAAGAATGAATCACCAGTGATAGAGGAATCTTTCATCATTCCTCTGTTTTCAGCCACACCCTGAACATCCCTGCCTGTATTTCTGAACACTGTCCCAACGCACTTAGAGATACTTATTCATTACCTGCATGCTGCCCCTCCTGTCTTTTATCTGCTGCCTGTACCTCAAAATTAGTCACCAATGAGGGAGGAAGTCCACAATGTCAGTTTCATTGGCTCTGACATCACCACTGATTCCCCCCCACGCCCCCCCTCCTACACACAGGAAAAGCTGTGATGTCATTGTCCCGGGGTGCCAAAGGCTGTGTGTGGCTGTCTGTTGAGAAACAAATAGATGTTTGCCTTTTATGAGGGAGTTTTTCCCTTTAACAACAACCTCACTGAGTCTTGGTCTTGGCGTCTGCAAAAGTGACCTACCAGTGGCCAATCATCTCCATGGCGCAGTGTGGCGTGGTGTGGTGTGTCACATAAGGACAGTCTGGTGGCTGCTGGGAATGGTTGGCCAGGGGAGAGTGAACACCAGTTTCCCTGAAACTTACTGTCCCTTATGGGATTCAACAAGGAGCTCTGTCTCTTACAGTGCCCACAATGACTTAATCCCAGCAGGAATTTGCTTCTGGTTTTCCTTACAGTTCTCGTAAACACCAATAAACAGATGATCTTGATTGTTCTGCAGCTGAAGGTCTGAATTGGACAGTCTGGAATGAAAAATATCCCGGTGGAAATCCAGCGTGAAGCAAAGCAAACAGAAGCCCACATCTGCTGGCCGGTTCACATCGCGGCTAGCTCCTCTCTGGTTAGCTTAGTTGTTAGCCATAACAAACAGCCCTCACACTGACTCTGAAGAAGCGGATTAGCGTTAGCAGGGGTGCTAAATAGACTCCATATTGCTGTGACATATGAGACGGTGCAGTACTCCACAGTCTCTTGGCAAAAGTGATCGGCAGTGAAACCTGTGCAAATAACCAGTTCATATACTTATTTGATCATCATATTCAACAAACATACAGAACCTCAAAGTCCCCAAAAATCTAATTTTGACAAAAAAAAAAGACAAAACCAAGTTTAATTTATAGTTATTAGCAGTCTGTTGATACAAGGCTCTGCAGTAAATCAGACCTGTAATATGTTTTGCGTGTGTATCCACTGTTGCTACTACTGACCAGCTCCAGTTGTCGGCTAATCCCCTGGTTTATTTGGGGAAGTCCCATCCATCTCTCCACCCTGAGAGCTCTGTGGTTCACGCTTGGCAGTATAGAATAATATACTGTTATGTTAGGAGAGAAGACCAGTTAGCATTGGGGAAGTTAGAATAGCACTGCCAAAGTCAATGCTGCCCCTTCAAATACTCACACATACAGCCACTGAGCCTCTACATGCCTTTGGCTTCATCTTTCTGCTTTCGTTGAGGTTGAGCCCAAAAGGTCAGATCGCATGATAGATTTGTAAGAGGATATGTTTTCCATTTGTTGGAGAGGTTATTTTCAAAGGAAATCTTCAGATAGGAATGACTCGGTCATGGGGCGTCAGGGGGATTTGGCAGTATCTCGTAAGGGGGAACTCGGCATGGAGCAGGCACTTTTTGTTTTTCGGTCTTTCGTTTCGCTGGGTGTCGATGAGAAAGGGCTGAGTGAGAGCAGTCTCAACATCAGCTGAACTGTGGCCAGGTGAAGAGCGGAGTCTGACGCCTCAGAGCAGGGCTGATGACAGAGTCCTCTCCTCCCTCCATACCTTCCACCACCTCGTGTCACGTGGTCACAAAGGTGCTTCCCTCCGCCTCAGCCTAACTTGGCTTCAGACATATCACGTGGTCGTTTTTACCTTCACTCATCTCCACTGCCGCCCTGAAATCTGTGTTTGTTGTCCCAGATCACCAAGGTAACAAAGAGTCTTGTTGACAGAGCGCTCACGTTGAGCTTCGCTAATTGCACAAGTTGAGGGCACCCCGTCGCCTCCACCTTCGCCATGTCCTCCCAGAGCCTTGCAGCAGGACAATCGAACCCCAAAATGTTGTTTTTCAGTAATCTGATTTTACTGAACTGCGGGATGCTGCCAGACACAATTACGTCTTTGTTTTCGATACTAGGGTGAAACGCTTTTTCATTCGCCCTCGGTTCTGCAATGTCGAGGTGGTGCTGTCAGTGAGCTGAAGAAAAACACGTATTATCTACTCCCCTCTCTTTCTCCACACCCTCCCTTTCTTTCCCCACACCTTTGCACAGTCTGTGCCATCCATCCATTTTGTTGTATCACACCCAATTAAAAAAAGGTGACTTTCTTGGTCTTTGTCTTTGCAACAGACCAGCCCCTTTCAAACCCTCCTCACATTACATTTCTTTCTTTCTGCACCCTCCCTGTCAGTTGAGTCAGCCCAGAATGAGGGCAGCAGTCTGTCAGGTGTGAATAGACGCTGTGTTGGCGGAGCTGAGCGCATGACCTCTCTTGGATGTAATGCAAATATTCTCCCTTCGTCGAGGATCCAGAGATCAGTCAAAATGTGAATTGTGCAATAATGGTGATGGCAGACACTGACAGGTCTTTGGCCTGGGTGGAATTTGGCCAACTCCCGACTCGGGGAAGATTCCTCCTGCAGAATCACTCAGTATTCCTGCAAGTCAGATATTCTGTTCATAACTCAGTACAGATAAAGAAGTCGTCTATGAGATGAGAATGTACTCTCTTTGATGTAAACAGGGCTACAAGGTCAACCTAAATCCTGAAACGTGTGGGAGTGGAGATAGAAATTAAAGGCTGCATTTTTCACTTCAAGTCTACCACAAAGCCTTTCACTCCCTTGGGCCATTGCTCAAAGACAGAGTGGGATTATGGGATTTGCAGTTCTGGTTGAATTCCAAAACAGGTGTGTAAACCCTATGTTGAGGTAACCTAAGGGTTTCTATTACAACTGTGGCAATCAAGTCTATTTTTTTCTTCATTTTTCTATTTTTTCTTCGCCAGTTTCAGAATGTGGCCAGTTCAGACAAGTTCAGAAAATACTCAACTGTCAAATATCTGGAAAATATGTCATCTTTAAATTTTTTAAAGAAAGGTAGGCGATCTACTGTTAGTAGATGGTTTGCTAAAACAGGCCAGGCTTCCAAGTCATTCCACATGTTTATTAAGAAAGTTGGGAACCTAGAAACATCCTGCAAATCATTTTGGAGCAGAATTGTGTGGTGATGAAAAACATACACCAGATCTGAAGTTGGAAGAGGAGAGTTGGCTTAGGATGGAAGTGGATGTTTTACCTGTGCAAATGTAACATTAAAGAACAACTTGATAAATGTTTAACATTATTCAAGACTTACTCTGCTGCTCAGTTTTTCCAGAACTAATGTGCTATTTGTCTGAGCCATGACCACACAAAATGACTTCAAAATAATGTTACAGAAGAGTGATTTGGATAAATCCCACTGCGGTCGAATCTCAATTAGCAAACGCACAAAAATACACTCACAGACTGCAATATAAATGAGTATGTAAGGGCTGGGCCACCACACAGTTTGAAGACAGACTTCATAAGTCACCTTTCTTTAGCAGCATAGTTTTAACAACAGAATCTGTTGAGTAACCAAGGCCAGTCGAGCCAAAATCCCCTCAAACCCACAGTCCCCTCCCTGACTCCCCCACACCCGAGCCCCCAGCTGACAGCTCCCGTCCCCATCCTGTCTGGGCCCACATGGCCTGGCTCTGGATGGGAGACATCTCCGCACATTTCTCCTCCTCCTCTTCCTCCTCCTTTTTCTCTCCATACTTAAGCCCAGCTGTGCCAACCAAGCCCGTGTGTTACGTTTTTCCTGTCGCTTCTCTGGCCAAAAAAATGAAAAGGAATGATGGAAAAGAAAAAGAGAAAAGAAACGGTTAAGTGAGAATGAGAGAGAGAGGGAGAGAGAGAGAAAGAGATTGAGTGTCCATTTTTGGCATGGTTTTTGCTGTCTGCTCAGTTTTCATGGTCCGTGGTTTTATTAGACTTTCCGCCGGGGCCGCGGGCAAGGTTAAACGGCCACCGCTGCCCCGTTTGGGCTCGAAACCTCCTGTTAGCCCCCCTCGCTCCCCTCGCCCACCTCCACCCCCTCCTCCTGGCTGTCCTGCGGTGCCGCTGCCAGTAAAGGAAACACATTAACACCCGGGCCAGTAACAGAGCAGGCTTTGTCCACAGCCAGGCAGGCTGGTCCATTAGGCCCACGCTCTGGTCCACACCGCACCAATTAGAGCAGGCAGGGAGCAGAGCCACTCCAAACAGAGGTGTGAGCTTTACAAGGAGACTACAGGTGTGCTTTTGGGGGAAATAATGGACTTTATTACTGATTGGGTGTACTGTGCTACACCGTATTCCTCTGCCACCTTTTTAAGAGCCAGCTCAGCTCTGCAGAGTTTTGACAACCTGTGTTTAACCTGCAAACTTGAGTTTCCCTTGGATGTTGGATCAAATCAAACCCCTGCCTTCCAATTCAGTATAGTTACCAATCTGGGCTCTTGTTACATTGCCTCGCCTCACCCCATCCGGGTCTGATGTGCAAAATGGAGAGCTGCAACTGTTTTATTTATTTATTTACTCACTTACTTACTTATTTGTCATCATTTAATTGAGAAATATGAAAATCCAAAGTGGGAATTATCCATCAAAAGTTTTCAGAGCTGAAGGTGACGTATTATTGCATGCTTGTCAGAACAACAGTGGGAATCCTCAAAATATCACATTTACAATGATATAATAAAGTACTAACAACTACTATAACTATAACTAATAATAAAGAACTAAAAACAAAGTTTTGATAGCAGGCAACAGAACATTATTTCTTTTAAAAGGCTAATCATCAAATGGTTGACTTTTTTTTCTTGATAAATAACCCAAAGGCTGTGATTTAGGAGCATATCAGACATTTCATATGGCATTTTCATAAAGTTGTTAAACTCACAAAAGACCAGCTTATCAAAGCTGCAGAATTTAAGATCATGATTTCTAGTTCCTAACATTGGTCAAGATCCAAACATTGTAAACATCCAAACACTGTATTCTTCTTTTTATTAGACTGATATTTTAAAACTTCATGCCCCCACTCTGTAACACAGGCTCCTCATTAAATGAGAGCCCCAGCTAAGATAATAGTAGTAATCCCTGTGACTCTTTAACTGATGTTCACGTGTACAATCTGCGGAGTTCCCCTTTAAAATAGTTGTCGATTAAGTGTCTGTCCATTGACTAATTGCTTAATCGTTTGAACAGCAGATATGACATGGGAATGTAGTGTGCTCATGTGTGTGTAGCTGAATGGTAAATATCACACACCCTCTGATGAGCAGACTTGTCTGTGGCAGATGAATAATTGCTGGTTAACATTTGACTACAGTTAGCAGGAGCAGTGTTGCCTGCCAGAACAGATGACCTGCCAGGCTAGAGAACTGCCCCGGGGCCAGATGAAACGATCATGCAAAGTCAGGACAGGTCTGACATCGGAGGGGGTTTCCATCGACAATTTATCGACACTCTGTAGACGCATGCTATTTCCTAATAAATGTTTGTGACTGTGAATTTTAGTGATTCACAGAATTCTTAAGGATAGATGTATTTTCACATGGGACTTTTGTTGTTGTTAAAAGTAGTGCTTGAAGTTCGATCTACACAAAGTCTGAAGACTGCTTAGAGCCTCAGTTAAAGTTTATTCAACTTAAGCCCAACATAGCGACAAAGCAGTGGTTACACGGGTGCTCTGTGACCCGGTACCAACACACAACATGCTGTATTTTCTCAAATAAGCGTGTCTAACCTTCCCTGGTCTGTTTCTGCTCAGCCTGCCCAGGGCTGTCACTTTCCTATGAAATAATTACTACAAATTTGGTGCATTCGCATGATTGGGTTCATGGGATTTTCCTGTGTCTAAATGGAGGCTCTGCACCATGTCAGGGCAACAGTGATACAGTGTCGAGACAGAGCCGCTGTATTATGGCCAGGATATGTGCAGAGCTAAAAGGCAACATTCATCTCAGACATGATGAGTTTCAAAAACAGCATGTAGGAGCTCTTAAGAGGTCTTGAAGTGGTTCATGCAAGGTTGTGGGAGATTTATGTACAGTGGAGATGTTGTGCAGGCTAAAAATAGCCAAGTCTTTGATGCAAGCATCAAGCTTTCCTTTGAAATCACATTTTCACATATCCACACAAATCTGCCATTTTGGCTTTTTAATTTAAGACAGAAGAACCTCGCCAGAGCGAAACCCTTCGAGCTCTAATAAGCTGTTTCAACTAAGATGGTGGCATTATTAGACATGACACCCTAATATTTAGTGTTGATTTCCATCATTATAATGCTGTGTTTGGGTTGGAGGACTGGCGCATTTATTCGCAGGCTCTCCACAGCATCTTTCCCCCTGCAGCAGGAACAGAGAATATGACACCGGCCTTCAGTGTCCCGCCAAAACACCAAAAAACTAGCAGCACAGAAATAGTCATTAGGAGCTTGTTTGTTTTCCGGCAGATAATATCACCACGTGTGTCTGCTCAGAATGACTAGCACTGCTGGGCAATCTGGCAGATGAAACGGCTGTCGATGTGGTGACTCTGAACTGGACACGGCACCAGCAGAGCCGGGGTGGTCCTGTTTGGTTGTCATTTTTCTGTGGAATTTCCCTGTTCCTTTTTTTTTTTTTGGTGTTGATAGACTGATGGTCTGAGATTTGTTTTGTCATCCAGCCCAGAGTTGACACTGAAACTGTGAATTAGAGAAGAAAATGAGAGAGGAGGAATCTAAAAGGATCTAGTGGCTGTAATGTGAGGTGGTAACGAATAGATCTGACTCAGGGTGGCTTTTTGCTGGAGTTCTTGCTTTGGCTAAAGAGGACTTGGAGCAGTAATGGAGGTTTGGAAGGCTGTCTGTGTGTGCCATGACAGTTTTGGAGAAGTTCAGTGTAAAACTCTACACTCCATCTTCAGTGAGGCCTCAGTTTCACTTATCTGCTCTTTGTTTTGCTCTTTCTGACTATCTGTGTTTGTGTGTGTTGGACCTAGCTAACCCTCTGTAATATTTATACCCCATGTAAACTGTAATCGAATTCAGTGGATGCCAACAAAATACTTTTAATGTATGTGTTGTAGGTTCAAACTTTGTGACGCGTAAGATCAGCCGCTCTGTGGCAAAGATTCACCTTGGCCAACTGGAGAGCTTTAGCCTGGGCAACCTGGACTCCAAGAGGGACTGGGGCCACGCCAACGACTTTGTGGAGGTAAAAGACACACAACCATTACCGCACACAAGCCCAGAGAAATAGACACAAACTGTGCATGCACTGCTTCAGAGTTGAACAGGGTTCAGATGTGCACAAAACATTAACAGGGCATGTTTTCCCAGATCATTTGAGGCCGCAGTATGCGATCTGCATGAAGCCTCCTATGATTCTCTGCCAAAAGAGAAACAGATAGAGAAAGAGAGGGGGAGCGGGAGAAGAGAGAGCGGGCCGCATGCTGTGAGGCCACAGACTGCACTCTGGTTTCCCACAACTCACCCATGTCCCAGATCCCTTCAGGCCCCCATTGCCATTCCCCGAACGCCCGCAGAAGAAAGAGAGATATTAAGGGAATGCTGTGTCCTGGGGACGATGACAGAAATATGGTGTTTGTGTTAACGTGATGGTGCCAGCAGCAAGCAAAGAAAGGAGTGGGGAGATGAAACGAACAGTGGGGTCGCCATGTCCAGGAGCAAAGCGGAGCTCAGTATTTCTGAATGTGTGTCTTTTTCCCCCCGCACAAGTGTGTGTGTGTGTGTGTGTGTGTGTCTGTGTGTGTGTGTAAGGAAACGCACATTCCTATGTGTGTGTCAAAGTGTGTGATAGGTTAAGGTTTGAACACGTGTGTGTGGCTGTTGAGATGAAAGACTCGACGGGTTGCCATGTCTGACAGCAGACCCCTCACCGCGGGCCGTGTTATTATTAGGAGGTGATGGTGGCGGAGGTGGCGGGGGGCTTTCTTTGAGATGGGAGTGGTGGTGAGGAGGTTACGACAGGGAACCTCACTTTTACTGCAGATCATAGTGTGGGGTCACTCTGTCAGAGCGGGGTGGTAGTGAAGCAGCGGCTCACACTGTTAAGGTGGGGCATTGATGGCGTCAGTGAAGCATCACTCACTGCCTGACGACTTTTGATCAGTCATATCTGATTGTAACTGCACTGAATAATTTTTACCTCCTGTGTTGGAAGTCTGACTTGAATTGGGATTAGTAATACTGAAGCACCAGAAGTTTGTTATATTTGAACTGTATGACTACTTCATGAATGTACAAAAACAAGAGGCTAGAGATGAGGAAACTGGTGGAAAATAAAAGTGAAGTTTTAAGTTGTGAGACCCGTCACACAGACAGTGTACACACCTGGTCCGTCTGTTGCTAGTCAGCTACATTTAATGTCTGTGCTGTCAGTTTGTGGTAACTTTTGGCTGTTTATGGTGAATAAACACAGACTTGCTCAAACAGTCCAACAGTGGCTTTGTGTGAATTAAAAGAGGCACTAATCTGCTTCATGTTTGCTATGAACATGTTTACTCTGACAGGCACAAAACTCCCCTTGTTCAAGGCTGAGGCTTATGGGAACTGTGGTTTTCAAATGAAACTGTTAGAAAACCGTGTTTCGAAACAAAGTTTAAATACTTACATGCAAAGGCCCTAACATAAACTCTAATATTATTAAATTATTCATGTGACTTGAATGATGATATTTTGAGAAATATTAAGGTTGTCATAAAAAACACTGGTTCTCATTCTTGTACAAGTAAAGATTCTGGATGTTGGGTCCATTCAGCAGGTTCCTCCATCTGGTTATGTTAGTTTGACTGACCAGTTGTGTGTGTGCATGCATGCAACCCTGTGTTGGAGTTTTGTGTGTGTGTGTGTGTGTGTGTGTGCACGTGTGTGTGCTCGCCTGTCCAGGGCACCGTGGCTTGAGACGCTCCAGGTTTCCTGTGGGAACGGCCGACATTCCAGTTCTGGTGAATCAGGCACCTCCTTCGCTGTGCATCTCCAGTTTCGGAAAGGCGGATTTCTGGAAGCCAAACAGAAGCCCGGGGTGCTGAGGGGAACTGATGTGGAGGAGGAGGAGGAGGAAGGGGGAAAAGATGAAGGCAGGAGGGAAACAGACGTGTGTTTGTAAGACGTTTGTACATTATGCATAAATGAACCATCTCTTTTGCTGAAAGTCCGCCCCGCCCTGCAGACCATCAAAGGCCGGGACTGTTACCAGGACCCCCTCGCTGCCTCGCTCTGTCTCACTTTGAAATATCCATCCCGCCAGCATCAGCACTGTGTTACCATGGCAAAGCCAAACAACTGGCAATTTGTAAACAGAACCATGTGTGTCTGCTTTAGGCTGACAACTGCTTTTCCTCCCTCGCTCTCTCCCTCTCCTCACCCCACCCAGGACAGGGAAATTGCTTGTAATTGGCTGTGGATGGATTGCGGGTGGCAGGAGGGGCGTGCTGTGTGTCTGCTCTAACGACGTCTGAAGGCATGCGGCTGGCTGGGCATCGTCTCAGCCAGGTATCGGGTGTCCGTCTCAGGCAGGCAGACAGACCTGGAACTGCCCAGTTACTCTCAATGGAGTCCTTTATTATTATTATGGTATTATGGAATAGATGCTGGGAGCTCACCGCTTTAGTATGAAATTGACAGATAAAATAATTTATATCCTCATGATCTCATTTTCAAAGGGGTTAAGCTTTGGACTTTCCAGTTTTGTGATAGTGTTTGAAAGTTTTTTTTTTTGAGTGTGGTTTTCTGGGATTTGGCGATAGAGAACAAATTTCTGAATCTGAGCACGCCAAGGAGAAAGAGAAACCCACAGCAGTCACTCACTACACAAGACTAAAAGATAAAAACGTAGGAGGCAGCCATCTTTACCAGTGCCCTCTTCCCTGCTCCCTCCTCTCTTCTCAGTCTGTGCCCCCACCTTGAGTTGGCTCATGGTGGGTACAGCTGTTTGGAGCCCCCCCCACACCTCCTCCCCTTCTGGCTGCAGAGAGCCATTTCCTGTGCAGAGAGGAGGGCTGGCTGGGACAGAGCAGGAGCAGAAGTTGGCCTGGTGGTTTTGGCCTTTTCTCTCCCCTCGGGCTCTGTCCTGCCTCACTTTCTCTCTGTCTTTTTGTCTGTTTCCTCTCCCGCCTTGTGTTTTTTATTCTCCGTCCCTTCTGCCCCTTAACCTTTTACTATTTGGTGTTTTGTACTCCCAAAAAGCTGCGTCACTAGATCAGTGCTCCACCAAACTGTTGCTCCCTCTTGTCCGGCTCTCGCTTGGCGGGCAGTTACCACCCAGTTACTAGATATTTCCCTCTGACATTGAATAACCGTCTCTTTTTTTTTTTTCCCCTGACTGGAGCTGGTGTTGCTGTTCTCACTGCTGTAGCGGAGCAGAAACTGTTGCCAGATGAGATGTGGCTGACCCGCTGACACGCCGTCCTGACAACCCCTCCTCCAGCTCTTGTCTAGGTCGCATATTTATTTTCAAAATATAATTACCTGTGAAATTCTGGTCTTTGGAAGGTGTTTCCCCGCAGTCTTCAGGTGTGTGTGTGGTTGCCCCTGTGTGGCAGTAGCTGTCTGATTCCTGGCATTGTGTGGAGGCAGCGAGGTGACAGGACAGCCCTGATGGTGTCATTTTTCACCTCCTTTATTTTTCTTGTCCCTTTTTTTTTTCTGCCGCAGCTGCCTCTCTGTGCAGTAATGGTTACAGATGAGGCTAATTAGCCAATCACAGCGCAGATCAGGGCCAATCACAGATGATTGATGAGAGTGCTGGGCCATTCATCACATGTTTTTGGCCTGTGAGGTGACAGCGGGGGCAGGCTCGGGAACACGGTACAGTAAGCAAGACATTTATGTCTACAGTTTGAACCTTTTCCTGAGGCGCTTATCCAGAGCAACTCAGCGAACACAAGGGCCTCATAGCAGGCGTTTTGACAGGAGACTACTGATGGACACTGAAGGTTAGGCTGCGGAGATCAGACATATGATGTGTTTGTTTTAGGAGTATGCTTATCCTTGACAGCCTTTATATTTTTCTACGTGGCTTTTTGTTAGCTGAAACAAAATAGATAAAATATTATATATTATAAGTTTATTAACTGTTATGAACTTTGCAGATATTGACAGAACAGTTCTGTCTGTAATCAAAGATTTTACTTATCGGTTACTCTGTTGAATATCCCCTCAATTGATTGGTCAATCTTGGAGTCCATAAAATGTCAGAAGATGTCCATCTCTGGTGACATCTTCAAATTAGGACTGCAATTAATTAATTTCCAGTTATTTTCATTGAGTAATCTGCCAGATATTTCTTCAATCGATCAGTTGTTTGGTATGTACAGTCATGGACAAAAATATCAGCACCCTTGATATTCTGTCAGAAAATGCAATACTTCTTCCAGAAAATTGTTGCAATTGCAAATGTTTTGGTATTCACATGTTTATTTCTTTTGTTTGCATTTGAACAACACAAAAAATCAGAGAAGGAAAGTCCAACTGGAAAAACAATTCACACAGAACTCAAAAATGGACTGGACAAAATTATTGGCACCTTGTCAAAATTGTGAGAAATAATTGCATTTCAAGCATGTGATGCACCTTTAATTTTTATTTAGACCCACTTGTGGAAAGTAACAGGTGTGGGCAATATAGTAATCACACTTGCAACCAGTAAAAATAGAGAAAAGTTCCCTCCAGTCAAACACAGTGGAGGGTCAAAGATGTTTTGGGGTTGCTTTGCTGCTTCTGGCACTGGATGCCTTGACTGCGTGAATGGCATCATGAAATCTGATGATTACCAAAGGATTTTGGAGCACAACGTAATGCCCAGTGTCAGAAAGCTGCGTCTCCCCCAGAGGTCATGGGTCTTCCAGCAGGACAATGACCCAAAACACACTTCAAAAAGCACTCAGAAATGGTTACAAACGAAGTGCTGGAGAGTTCTGAATTGGCAGCAATGAGTCCAGATCTGAGTCCCGTAGAACAGTTGTGGAGAGATCTTAAAACAGCAGTTGGGAGAAGGCATCCTTCAAATCTGAAAGACCTGGAGCAGTTTGCAAAAGAAAAGTGGTCCAAAATTCCAGTAGAGACGTGTAAGAAACTCATTCATGGTTACAGGAAGCGATTGATTTCAATTGATTTTTTCCAAAGGGTGTGCTACCAAATATTAAGTTAAGGGTGCCAATAATTTTGTCCAGTCCATTTTTGAGTTCGGTGTGAAATTCTTTCCAGTTGAACTTTGCTTCTCTGATTTTTTGTCTTGTTCAAATGCAAACAAAAGAAATAAATGTGTGAATACCAAAACATTTGCAATTACAACAATTTTCTGGAAGAAGTATTGCATTTTCTGACAGAATAGCAAGTGTACCGATATTTTTGTCCATGACTGTAAATTGTCAGTAAAAGGATGACATCCTCAAATGTCTTGTTTGGTCCACATCCCTAATCATTACCTCTCTACTTCAAATGTCTTGCTTGTCAGACCAACTGTCCAAAATACCAAGGTATTCAGTTTATAATACTAGAAGACAAAAGAAACAAACAAATATTCATACTGGAGATGCTGGAACCAAAGGGTCTTTGTAGTTTTGCTTTAAAAAATGTGTCGAAGTGATTAATTTCTTATCAGAACTGTTGCTGATTAATTTTCTGTCATTCAAGTGATTAATTGATTTCTTATTGCTGCTCTAGTTTAAACATAACACAGCCGCAGTCATAATTAACAATGCACCACTTAGGCAAAAGATCTAACATTCATATTCAGATCCATTAGCAGATATCATATACAGACATAACGATCATCACATTATCACTGTCAAGGAATTTGATTTAGCCACTCCTGGTTTACTGTCTGCTGTAAGATTCAAAAGTGTGCATTTTAACTCATAAAGGGTCACTGGTATTCTTTACTTGTCCTTAGACAGCTCTTTCCCCTAGCTGTCCTCTAATTGTTCTCCATGGTATAGATAACTCTGAGTGTGTGTGTGTTGAGTTACACGCATGCCTGGATCTTTACAGCAGTGATTCAGGGAGCTGATAAATACTTTTGCCTGCTCTGTAGGGTTTTAATGAACACAGCTGGAGTGGTAAAGAGCTAAAATGGGAGCGAATAGGGCAGAGGAGAGGAAGCGTTAGGTTTCATCACCAAAACCTCCTGACTACAGCTACAGCTCCCCATCCCTCAACAATAATGTCATCTCTAGAGATTTGTGTGTGCGTGCACACGCTGTGCAGGGGGTTTGACCGAGTGTAGATCATTTAGTGAGAGAGAGACTGTGACAGAAACTACTGTCATGTCGACTTGGCATCCCACACAAACAGGATGAGTAAACGACAGCAGCTGTGTGTGTGTGTGTGTGTGTGTGTCTGTGTGTGAAGGTTTTTGGCGTTAATTGCAGGTGAAATTCGACCCATGGCCTTAACAGCAGCTCAATAAACTGGGGTTTGCCCCCCTGTGGCTCAGAGCAATAAAACCTCACTGAACCTCCAGCAACTTCATCCATAAATACATACATCCATGCGCACACACACATCGGGCTTATTTCACATGTACATTTAAAGAGCATGATGGCTGAACATAACAAAAACATTTGATGCCTTTTAAAAGACTGATAAAGGATATCTGATCCCAGGTCTGAAGAGTTTAATTGGTTCATGGAGCCTCTAAAATGAGTCGTTCTCAGGAGTAATTGCTTATACTTTAGGGATTACAAGTAACTGTGTTGATACTTCATCTCTCTGATTTTGTGTAATGAAAGTAATAAAATCCTTAAGGTGCACAGATTTTTACCAGTATACCAGAATGGATTTTGAAAAAGGACTCATTTAAACTGGTTGTCTCATGGGTAAAGTTGTGTTGTATGTCACCGGTGACCTTCTAGTGATGTAAAGCCGAGAGACAATTAGGAAGAAAAACAAAAAGAATTGAAGAATGATTTTGCTCTAGATTCTATCAAAGACAATAAAAAAGTAAAAAGTGTTTTTCATGATTATTAAATCTTACGATTTCTTAAGTCGGTGCCTACTGTAAGTCAATCACCAGTTTATTTCCTTTTTAAGTACTCAACAAGCATGTGTTTGTATGGAAAAAAATTAAATGGGCTGTTAAACTTAAATGTGACACACAGGCTGACAGAGGAAAGAGGCAGAGGAGGGAAGATATGATGATAAGAATAATGAATTGAGTGAGAGACCTAAAATAGATCTGCAGGGAGGCACTCTTGCCCCATTTGAGTCCAAATGCTAAATCATCTTCAAACCCGGGGTGAGTATTTACTGTGGCATCAGACCAGAGGGACAGAGAAAGAGGTTCAGGGCAGTGAAAGAGAAGCGATTTTCACAGTCCAGATATTTTACAGCTGAGGGGAGATAAATGTAGAGAGACTGTGTAAAACTGACTCCCTCTCACTGCTCTAACAATAGAAGAAGAGATAACTGATCAGGACAGACAGACCTGTGGCGAGATTCTAGGGTAACTGCTTTTGTTAAGGGGCCACGATAAGGTGAATCTGTGGGGTTTTGTGTGTTTCTGCATGCTTGTGTATGGGCCCAAAATTTCAGCAGCGTTTACGGACAGAAACTTGACCCAGGAGGTGTCCTCATGTTTGGGGTAGATTCAATTTTTTTTCTCCGATCTTGTTCTGTTGATTTATTCCTTTACCCCTCTGTTTTGTCCCAGTCGGTACTTGGCCGTACAGCCCAGGGTGATTGGCTGAAAGAGTTGGATCGAGGCTGTGATTGGCTGAAGGGAACGACAGACGGGTTACTGGAGGTCGGAGAGTCCTTGTGTGCAAAACAGGAAGTTTTCTACATATATAATCAATATTGCAGTGTTCCTCTTGGCAGTATGGAAGGTTTGCAGAACTTTCTGCTTCGGGCATTCATCGCTGTAGTGTGCACTGTCCTCCAGTCAGAATCTTTCCGTGTTTTTTTGTCATAGTGTCATTCAGCATATTGTCCTGTGTTCTGTAACTGGTGAACAAAAACTTGAAATTACTTGTAATTTGCAGGTGTTGTTTTTTGCTACAACTTTCGGCACATTTGCATATCGATGATTGTCAGCACAGCAGGTTTTAATCAATATCTGAGCCAGAATGATGGAACATTTTGTGGACAGATCAATAATTTGAACAATTCAAAAACTATAGATATCTGATTATATTTTTACTAGTATTTTTTCACTAGGATTCAAATCTGAGAATTGTCATTGAAACCTAATGAGACCAGTTCTGTTTTCAAATTCAGAATGACCTTCATCTCAACTTTACAGCCAACATGGATTCTCTGAAGCTCTCTGAAATCTATACTCTGAATCTCATAAGAGCCTGATAACCATCATCTGGTAAAAGCGATTGTGTGATACAATTGGAAGCTGAACAGTACTAAATGGAGTGGTGAGATGTTTCTTAAATCACTTCCTTGTAAGCTAAAAGTGATGTGTTTTATTTTTGTCACTTAGTCGCCACTCTGTGTTTTGGTTCTCATTGTTATATGCAGTGTTCTTGAATCATGTCTCCAACTTAATTAGCCGTGTTTTCATTGCTTCATCTGTCTGTATCCAATCTCATTGTTCAGTGTTTGTGATCTTTTTGGCTTGCAGTATCTCAAAAATGAAGCGACTAGCACTCATTATCCCTTTTTGCAAGAGCAGGCAATGAAGATAATTAAATTTGACACAAATAATGACTCCATTTTCCTGTTTCAAGGCTGTTTCACTCAATAAAACATTGGAAGTCAAGAACCTACAAAAATACTGTACCAAAATAATTTTCCTTCTCCAGTTTAAGAACGACTTTTGGAAGTTGTAATGCAAATTCACGTCAGTTTTAATGAAGTTTTATTGCAGAATTGATTGTGCAAATCATTTTTAAATGATTGGAACCAAAGATTCATAATAAATCTATAGTAGGTAGACCCAAACAATTTCTGCCAGTAAGAGTGAAAAACACCCAAGTGGTGCTTGTCTTTGCCTTTTAGTATAAACTAGAGATGGTCTGTCCAGCTGGATGGCTCTGACGGCTCTGGTATGAGGATTGTCCCTCTGTAAGTCTTTTATAAAGGAGAGAAGAAAAGTTGAAAAGTACTTTATATTGAACAGAGCTTTTGGATGCATTAGAACCTTAACTCTTCAGTACAAGCTTTTCCTGTATTTTTTATAGCTTAAATATTAGGAATATGTCTTCATAACAGTGAAAAGAAGAGAAATGATCATTCTACTGAGCTTTAATGGTACTCTAGAATATTCAGTATTTTTTCCCCAAGTTTGTATCGTGTGTGTGTGCGTGTGTGTGCGTGTGCATGTGCTGCAGCTGGCTGTCTCTCTCAGAGTGACAGGCCTAAGCTCTCCCCTGCTGGGTTGAGGATGAAAGCAGATGCTCTCCTTCTTCTTCTCCCGATCTGTTTTTCTCCCCTTTCTCCTCGCCGCCTTGTGTAACCAGAATCCTCAGCTTTCATAGGAAGCCTGCAGGATGGTTTGCACCCCGGAGTCCTGTGGAAAGCAAAGACACACATATGAACATAGACGGGCTAACAGTTAGCTGCAACGGTCATATAGAAATGGAAATGTGCACATTATTCATAGGAGGATGGAAACCCCAAAGCAATATATATCTCTGTAGTAAACTTTTTAAACATCTCCTTATTCAATTTTCCAAATTAGAATTAGAGTTACAAATATGCAAATAATAATACACAAAATATCTCCAAAGAATAGAGTGACATAAGAATAAGAAAAGTTACCAGAAAATACTTAAGTGTATACACAATGGCTTATAAAAGGTGCTGCATGTGAAGAAATGGCACCATATTTCCCATTAAACCTGTTGTTTCCTGTTAGAAAGAGTTTTGAATATTTGCCAACTGTTACTTTGTGTGTATTTATTTTGGAAAACCATGGAGATGAATATGAGCCAATCACAATTCTTAATAACAACGCACTTTGACAAGTTTAAGCTATGAAGTTAGTCATGTTAAATACGGTTCTGTTTCCCCTGATGTAAACCGATTCCTCTTTTGTGCTGTTAAGCAATCTGTTTTTGTGCCAGAAACTCCAAAAACTAAATACTCAAAATTCAAACCGTGATTTTTCATATTCCCTACTGGTGCCTGAAAAACTGTTTTGGTATTGATACCGGAAGCCAGTTTTTTCCCAGTACATTATTTTGAAACATTTTTATACCAAAAATGTAGCAAGTAAGCCAAAGCGCTCCCTCATATCAGTGTCACACGCTGTAGTTACAGTCTACAATGCAACATTCAGTAAATAAAGGCTGAGGCTGTCAGTGAGTGTGCTGTATTTATCTCAAAATTAGTGATTTATTGTTGGAAACATGCCTTTTATTCATTGCAGCCTCTGTGTTGTGCTGCGGTTTGGTGCTGTGTTTGACAGCTTTGGTTGATGACGGGTATGTGGGTGTGTGTGGGGCAGCACAAAGTCAAACCTCCCACCTGGACAGGGGGAGCAGGGCAGGAGGAGGGTGAAGGAGCAGGGGAAATGGATGGGCTGATGTCTCCAGATGGGGGGTAGGTGGTGAGAAGGCTCCGTACCCTGCTGGGGGTTTAACAGGTTGGGGGCGGGTGTCAGCTGGGGGTGATGAGTAGGGGTGTGAGAGGGCAGGATGTGAGGCAGAAGGGAGTCCTTGGACTTCCCAGCAACACTTGTGTTATTGAGGACAACTTTCTTAATTGTTTTGATTGATTTAAAAGAGCACTCCACTGATTTAACATTGCTCTTCTGTAAAATTGTCAGACCCAAATCAGTGCAGCAGAAGCAGAGATATCATCTTCTTTATTCTTTGATTTATTTGTTTTTGTCTTCATTATCTATAATGCATCTAAAATGCACTTGTCTGTTTGAGAGGAAGATTATATTGAAAATAGCAAAAAGATCAACAATTAATTTATCACTTTATCCACATCAGCTGCTGGTAACAACTTGTTTAATTTGTGTGCTATATAATCATTAGGTCATTTATTAAATGTACACTTTATTAAATGTATACTTAATTGTTGTCAGTGGTGACAGGATAAGTCAGTTTTGTTATAATATCAAAATCAAATGCTGATCAAAATAAGCTTGTGTTTCTACAAAGGTTTGCAGCACATTAAAGTCTGATTTTATGTCATAGATAAAGCACTTATAAAAACCTTGTCTTTGAAAACTATTTGTGAAAATCGGGAACTATTTTATCACAGAGTAACTGAGGATTACAAATCTGACCAGACCACTGATGCCAGCTTTTGGTTTTTGGCAGTTTTCACTACTCTGACACACATTTCAGCTGGTACCAGAAAAGTATTGATTCGATACCCAGAGTCAGTGATGCCAACAAAGCTTTACTGAGAGGAAGTGAATTGTATTGAACTGAGCGAGAGAGCAGCAGTAGGTAGAGTCCACAGCTGGCCCGTGAAGCTGAGACACTCCCTGATTGGGGAGCACAAGTGTGAGAGGCACCCTAATGCTATAATCCGTGTGTGTGTGTGTATGTGTGTGTCTGTGTGTCTCTGTGTGTGTTTGAGTCTTGTCATAAGGAAAAGGCTGAGTCTCATGTAGTGACATTTTAGGGAGTGTGAGTCAGGGAGTGAAGGGGAGCCTTCAGTGGACTAGCAGACGGGACTGATGGAGTAGATGGATGATTAGGGGTGTTTGGGGGAGGGGGGGTCATCTTGTTTTAATTGTCTGAGGAGTCTGGCCGACTCTTTGGGACTGGAATGTGTGTGACCTCCTCTCCTGCTCCTTCACACTCCCTCGCTCGCTCTCGCTCTGTCAGACGGTCTAGCGGCTCGTGGGAAGATTCTCCGTCCAGACTGCAGAGTGTCGAAACCGAGCCAAATATCACAAGAGCTCAGTCACAGTCTCTGCCCTTTTTGCTCTCTCACAGCTCTCTCCCCCTCTCTCGCTCTCTCTGTCGATTACATTTTTGTCTGACTGACTGACCCCTTTGATACTCAAGTCTCTGTGGCTGTGTTTGCGTCCACGTGCACATGTACTCGTACTGCATGCGTGTGTGTGTTTGTTTGCATTGAAGCATCAATATGACTCGGCCTATAATATCAAATAAGTCCAATTGTGAACATCTAAAAAAGTGTTTGTTTGCACATGTTAATGTGATATATTGTTTTCTTTGAGTAATATATATTGTACTTCTGCTGCTTATTTCCTTGTTCTTCTGTGTGACCCTGACATTGGGTCATTTGTGGTGCACTGCCAATTTAATATAAATATATATATAAATCACGAAAATTCTAGTCATGTTGTATCAATTTGGTCGAGGGCCATGTGAGTGGTGAAAAATAGTTTCATAAGCGTTGCTCACTAGAATTTTATCATGTGTTTAATTGACCATTTATAATAGCCCCTAAATCAGACGTAAGAAGGCAGCTGTCTTCTCTCCAACCTGAACACAAATCTTACCTGTAGGTCACATTACAGAGGTCCGTGTAGCTTGGGGGGTCTGGCTCTTCAAATCTTCAAATCCAGCTCTTTGTATGCACAGACTCGTTGTTAGGTTTCATCAGGTTCGCCAAAACGCTTTCTGATTCTGCCATAACTTCCACAGAAACTGCGCAGGGCTTATGAAATGCATAAAAACTCATGTCTGTTTGTAGAGGATCTGATTTATTGGTGGACCAACAAAAGTAGTATTTGCTGCTGTAAATGTACACAGGTCAGAATTCATGTTACTATATAACCTAGAGTTATATAGTAAAAAGTCCGTAATTAAGTCCATTTGCTTCAGTGTCCCATTTGTGAACGTTGCCTTTGTCTTTGTTGTTTCTTATTTATGCAGAACTGCCTCATTTACCAATTGATTGTGTTTTTTTATGAACTGAACACCACTTCAGGTGCAGGGAGGGAGCAATTCAGATCCAAGTAGCATTTTCCCACCAGGCCCACCTAGAACTGCCTGTAGTCTATCGAGCGTGGCAGAGACAGCATCCTAAGCAGTCCACTTTCAAACAGGCCTGATGGCTTTAATGGAATGGAAACATTTGTTGGGTCACAGCACTGAAAGCCTGTCTCCCCTCATCGCACTACGCCAAATGGCTTCCTCATGTTGTCTGTTTTTTATTAGACTTATAGTAGATCCCCATTCGAACAGGCTTATGATATTAAACCGGGCGTGCGTCCCTGCATGGCACACAAGCTCACACACAGACACACACACACATATTTTACACTTGCAAACATGCTGGCATGCACAAACACACGTTTGCAATATGTTATGGCGGCAATTTGAGGATGTGTTAATGTTATTGTATTGTTGTACACACACGCCGCATATAAACGACCTAAGACTTTATACGTAACAATGTAACAACATGGGCGTGTGTGTGTGTGTGTGTGTGTGTGTGTGTGTGTGCTCGGGCACATGTACAGTGAGATTGGAGACCTGTGCATAATTGGTGAGGAAATGCTGTGCCGAGGTGTCGGTCTGACGGATGAGGAGAGAACTGACATGCCGTTCAGAGTCTCTCTCTCTCCACCATAATGAGGCTTTCACTCGACGCTGCTCATATTAAACTCTATCCTTGTTAAAACAGCCGCGATGGAGAACTGTGTATTTGCTTTTAGAAGGTGGGACTTTCTAAGGGAGTGCCAGGGATCTCTTTTTTAATTAAGTGGCCCCCAAGCAATGTGAGCGAGAGAGAGTGTGTGTGTGTGTGTGTGTGTGTGTGTGTGTGTAACCTGAGGGGAGGCCCTGTCTGTGACCTGCAGTGATAGCGGCGGTTTGTTTTCATTCTAAACTTGCCCCAGAGTTACTGGTTTTGCACCTTATTTGACCTCAGCTTGACCCAGCCATCACCTCTCGCTGACCCTCCACTCGATGCCAGAACCGGGCTTTTTGTTGTTGTCAGTGACACCTCTCTGTTTGCTTTTCCCTTTTTCTTTTTCCTCCAGTCACGTCTTTTCCTTCCATTTCCCCCCCTCTCTCTCTCTTGGCCCTCCTTCACTCTCTGTGTCTCTCTTTGGCAAACCTCACAATCCCCTAGTCAGCTTCCCGTCACACATGTGCACCGAGCTGTCATGCGCACATGCACACGGACAAGCGCGCGCACACTCACTCAATCAAAGTGAATGATTGCACATTTGTCTTGACAGTTGCTATAAAAATAGCCGCCCACTAAACACTGCAGTCCTCTCATTATATCATTACCGACCCGCAGCAGGCAGGCAGCTCTGACTTCTGTGTCCCTCTTTCCTTCTCTGTTTTCAACTCTTGCTGGTTGTTTTCATGCATCTGTCTGTTTAGAGAGCAGGAGGGAACAGCAGAAAATCGTGAGACAGAATGAAAGTAAAAGAAAGAAGCAGGTGGCGCTGTGGAGTTAGAGGTGGGGACATGCGCCATGGCGAAGGGGAATCCCTGCTTCTCCATTGTGGAGCGGAGGCTCCATGGCTCCAGGGGGCAGGCCAGCTGAAGTGTTTGTTTATGTCTGTGGGCCAGAGGGGAGATTCGGTGGCCATGTTCAGCAGCTACATGAAAGGCCCTGAGTGCTCTAATGAGACGTAATTACCATGCGTGTGTGTTTACGAGATTGCGAGGGAGCAAGGAGGAAAGAGAATGAATAAGCACGTTTCACCCTCCCTGTGTTTACTCCCCGTCTTCACAAATCTTAAGTTTTTCACAGCGCAATAGCTTGCCTCGTTGCTCTCCAAACCAGCGCAACCTCAAAGTATAGACCTCGCAGATTGGTGACTGTCACGGCCTGTCATGCTTGTTTTATTCCTTGAGCTGTTGAGCTGCAGACTGGTGTGACATGCCGCGAGGTGGGTTACGTAGTCTCTCATGTGCTGGCCACGTGGCTGGGAAGATTCAAAAATACACCAGATACAAATTTAGAAATCCAGAGCAGAATGGATGCTGCTGTCGGAAAGGTGTGTTATTATCTGCTGAGAAGGCTGACGAAGCTCTTTACTAAACTGTCCCCTGCATTTGACCTGTGACCAGTGCTCATTTACAAAAAGGAAACTCTTAGAGAACTGAGTTGAGTTTTTTTGCCTGATATTATACTATGGATTATATGATGATATGAAATTAAATTTTATCATTCAGCTCCATTGAAAGAGTAAAACTACATCCTCATGTAGCAAATAAAACCATTGTCATCAAAATCTTACAACTTAAAACACTTAAAGTACATACAAAACATATTTTAAAAACAGTGGCATTAAGGTGTCTCTTCATTATGAAGAAATTTGATCATTAAATGATCTCTGCAGTAGTAGTTTGTTTCTCTGAGCTTGTTTGCTAAAAACAGTAAACAAACAGTAACTAAAAGAGGCTAATTAGCTTTGCAGTGTTGGAGGAGTGTTGCCTTTTGATTTGTCACTGTGAACACTTCCTTTCACAACACATTTCATTTTTTTGTTATTGCTGTGGATTGTTAAAAACTATTAATTCATGGGGCTTTAAAGCTACAGGTAGTGAGATTGAGAAGACAGTGGATCTAGCGAGTCCACCCTCCAGCTCCCTCCTCTTCTCTCCATGGTGGGCTCCAGCTCTCCTCCAAAGCCCCTCCCCAGATCAGATTCTTTCTTTTTACTCTCTTTGCTTCATCGGTCCTCTGCTGTTTATCTATCCTTGGTGTCTAAGCTGCTGTTGATGGTTGTTTATTGGCCATTACGTACGCTCTGAATTAGGGTTAGGGTCGAGGGGAGCAAGGACTGAAGCTCCATCGGATACTCTGTTCTGATTGGTTGTTTTCATTTGGGCGTGGTGGATTTTTGTCAAATGGCATTAGGTGGAGCCTGATGAGTCAAATTTTTATCACAGATTATCTGTCTCGTCTACAACTGTCAGGACACAGTGACAGGAGTGACAGTTTTAGCATATATAATATAATAATATATATATGCTATATAATATATAATAATAATATATAAAGACATTTTTAAACAAGTAACATACTTCTGCTTTAGGTGTTTTGGACTATGGTAGATGCGCAGATGTTTAAGCTGTATCTTTAGGTAGGTAGTCTTTAGGTAGTGGGGTAGATTTACTGATTTACAGTTTTGGTCTTATTTATAGATCGTGTTTAGATAATAATGAAAAGGTGAAATAATACTGGAACTGACCTTTAAGATGGGAGATGTGGGTTAATCATGTGACAAAGCTTCCTCGCTGAGTTAATATCCTCGAGGTCTGCTGTCTGTCATGTCTTGAAGGCGTGTGCGTGGGCAGACCATGATGAGCTCTTAAATGGCCTGGAACTGGAAATATGACTGTTTGTATTTACAGGCCATTTAGAGCTTTCCACTGGCATTCACACTCTCCAACCAGAGAAGAGCTTACGTGTACCTTAGGCCTCGGCCACTGAGAGCTCTCTCTGTGTGCCTCAGTGTGTGTGTGTGTGTGTGTGTGTGTAGCGCGTGGATGCTCGCATGCCCCGAAATAGAATGTGCCCTTAATTACTGCTGCAAACACAGGTGTGGAAAGCCAGGCCTCCCTCCGCCCAAATCCCAGACCCACCATCCAGCACACAGCACCCTGTGTGTTCCTGTTTGGGAGCACAGGAAGTCCAGCGTGTCTGTGTGTGTGTGTGTGTGTGTGTGAGTTCATGTGTGTACATTTCTGAGGAAAGAGAGTGTGCAGATGTGTCTTCATTTATGTGAGTTGTTCAGAAGATGCGTGTGTAAAAGCAAAAGTCTGAATGAGTAAGTGAGTTTCTGCATCTGAGTGTATGTGCATGTGTGTGTGTGTGTGTGTGTGTGTGTGTGTGTGTATATGAGAGAGAGAGAGAGAGAGAGAGTTTGTGTTTGTATTTGAGTGAGTCCAGACCACACCCTTTGAAGTCAGCATTGCAGTGTGTTGGGGTTTGGGCACGGACACACGGCCCCTCCACTGGCTGGCTGGAAACCCAATACCCCACATCAATCAGACCTGCCACTCATACATTATTCATATCCCTGACACACACACACACTTACACACACACTTTCTCATCCTTAAGCTCTGTCTTTTTTGCCCCTTATATCTCCATTTGGCAACAGAAGTAAAATAGGGTGGGTGGCCTCCATTCAGCCTCACTAGGTTAGGGACAAAGGTGGGGTTGTGGAGTAGTGAAAGATTTTCTGTTTATCCGTTGCACTCCCAGATTTTTATTCTCAGAGGAAGCGCAAAACATTTGGAAATTTTTAAAAGAGCCAAAAAATCCCCCCTGTTGTTGATCAGTTATATGTTTCGGTCTTGAGATCCTCATCAGGTAAAAGTAGCTCACAGAGTCAGTAAGCACCTGTAGGAGAGTCTGTCAGTGCAAGAGTTTTCTTTGTAAGAAGTTTTAGAAAGACAATAAAGAAATATTTTGAACTTACAGGATAATTCCAGTATTAAAACTTGTCTTGTTTTCTAACACTTTTTCAGCCTTTTCCAATACTCTGCTGCATCACACAGGCCTCATCAGCCGATGGAGTTGTCTGAGTTACCATGGAGATAACTTATTTGTCATCATGTGACCTAAGCATAGATCCTGGTTGTGTGATAACAGGTGGTTGCATGTGGATGAGGAGTCAACACACATTTGACAGACAGAAACAAACAATAAAATTAGTGGTTTATAATAATCTGGCTAATCAGTTTACAACCTGTGTGATCATCTGACGGCTCATAGACTCTTCAAAGGATGTTGCTATGTGTCTCAGCAGTTACTTTGTTAGCTGAACTGTGATGATAACCAATAGAAAAACAGCCAGGAAGATCTGTCATGTGCTGAGAATGGTCCTTTGATGCTGTGTCAGGTTTATTAAGGAAATAAGTTGCCATGTTTGTTTTTAGCTTTTGGAAAATGGATGGGCTCTGTATGGAAAGCTATCCATCATTCTCCACCTCTGTCAGTTTCTCTCCCTCTCTGTGCACACGCCTGTCTCTCAGCCTCAGCTGGTATTGTCCCACACTCCACGAAGACCAAAATGAGCAGTTTCCACTCCACCGTTTTCTTCTGACGTCGTCGTCCCGCGTCCTGACATTTTCAGACCACAGACCAGATTCTTAACTTTTGTTCTCAGACGTCAGCCCGATGCTCCGGCCGATTGAAATCAGACCTCAGAGTACAAGTTGTTATTGACCTCCTGCTGTGCTTCCAAACATCTGTCGCTGCCAGGGGAAGACAGATGTGGACGGAGACCGAAAGCGACAGAGAAGCACTAGATCTTTCACGCAGACAAGCAGACGGGAGCTGTGAGAAAGAGCTCAGTTTGACATGAGAATTAGCTTTTGTAAACACTTAGAGCAGTCAGTGTCAGGCTACTGACATCCTGGGGTGTTACATTCCCACATCTTCAGAGACACAAAGTTTGAATTAACAACACAAGATTTCTAATAGGATTTGAATATTTTGAGCACCAACTGTAGACACATGACATCTGTTTGGCTGTGCTGGACAAAGTTGTCCTTATTAAAATTTCAAAGCTTGTTTATATTCATATGAGGTCACTGTTGAATTATTGATTAGGGGAAAAGTGCGAGGTGGGCGCGTTCATCAATTTGTCACTGAGGAAGGGTGTTTCCTGCTTAAACAGCAGTAGATTCCTGGTAGGCTGCTCCGTCTGTCTACGTCCTCTCTCGCTCTCTCTCACTCACTCTCTCCACGCCTTTCTCGGTTTCAATGCCGAAGCCAAATGGAAAGTGACCCTTGGCAGGCTGTGGCATATTAAACACAGTGGGTCACTGTCGGAGAAACATGCTGGCAGCCTTTGCCAAAACGCACTGGCGAGTTACTCAGACTGCATTTGTACTATTTTACCACGCAGTTGTACAAGCTTTGGCAAAGTCGCACTGAGGTACGCCCAGAGTCTTAGTGAGCAGGGGAAAGCTGGGGAGTTTTAGTGCGACAAAAATATCAATTTTGACAAACGAGCCCAGGCACCAGTTTTTTTTAAATACATCCTGGACACAGAAACAAAAGGCATTGTTGACTGACTCTCATGACTGCTACAGGAATGGTTTAACACTGTTTAACACAGGAGCCAGAGGGCCCATTTTTGAGGTGGGGAATATTGTGTATATTGCGTGTGTATGCTTCCATATTGAGTGTGCGTGTGCGTGTGTGTGGGCTAGGGCAGGATATGAGGAAACTTCTGAGCAGCTCACTGGATATTTGTTCGCATTAACTTGGATCGTTTAGTTTAAACAGACACTGAGCTGGGTTCAGGTCCAGTTCACGCAGTGTGCACGTCTGCATGTGTGTGCACCTTGTTTACTGACATATTAAGACATTTTTTATCTTGCACCTCACCAAAACTGATCAAAGAAAAATGATGAATAACCAATAAGTGCATCTAATCTTGTATAATGACCTTATTGTGGAGACCACTGGTGATTTCAGGCAGAACCAGATCCTTTTGACACTGTTGAATCCCCAACCCGCCCACTCCTCTCCTTTCTCTGGGCAGGGCACGGCTGAAGCTTACTGTAGCAAAGACACACTCACTCACCAGAAGCCAATGAGGCATCAGTGTCCTTCTAAAGATCCACAGATGGTTCTGTGTTAGACTGTTAGTGTGCTCAGATGGGTCAGATATGAGAATCGCGACTCCCAGGTTGTTGTATATTTACCCACAGAGGAGAGACTCCAAGACTTGTTCCTCGTTCATATTACTGGGCATTACTCCGACTTATAAAGAGATTATGGCCGATTGAGCGCAGATTATGGCCAAAAACCTGACCTATTGTGTTTCATACAGCTCGCTGAGAACAGACTAGAACTTATTAACATGTTATCCGTGTCTCGTTCTTGTCTATTTTCTCAACCGCTGCTTACGAGATCCATTTTCTGAGCCTGAAGGGGAGTTTGGTGCCGCTTTTGTAGCTTGGCCTGTAGTTCACCGAAAAGGTTGGTGTCAGTCTTTAGGTAGTACAATCCCCTTTACAACCAGTGAGCAAAATCTGCAAGCTTCTGTTCTATAAAGCCATGAATTCATCTCCATGAAATCTACGTGCTCCATCTAAAACCATATGGCCATGGGTAGCTTTGCTAAACTTTACTTTTACTATTTTATCTATTTTAAATTTATTTTTTAGATCTGATTACATTTCAAGAAATAACGGACTGCAAGTTTGTTGATTTCTAATCATGAGACTGCTTATTTATCACTCAGCACCATGGTGTAAAAATCCACATTTACCTTTTTATTCCTTTGTCCAATCATCATCAATCCAAACATCTGCACCTTCACAGTTAGTGAAACTTCAGTTCAACTCTAGCAGCATTGCTCGTTAGTGTAACACGTAAATCAGAAGATGGATTAGTCGACTTCATGCACCTTGACGCTGCAGAACTGAGAAAGCAGTTAAAGGGTGATCAAGAGGGACTGGGTATTCCAAGGTACATTTAAGGTCAGATTTTTGCCTGAAAATGTAACATACTGGACACAAAATGGGAACTATGATTTTAGATTTTAGCACAAGGATTTTAATTTGCTTCCCCTCCTTTGCCTCGATCAGTCTGTGTAAAATTTCTAAATCTGTAAGTGTAGTCAGTCAGTGCAGTTATATATCGTAATCCTTTTTTTTCTTGGTGAATGCACAGATGGTAGTGGCTGATTGTTTGCATATTTAAAATTCTGTGGGTGGAGTGATGGCCGTCCTCTGTTTAGCCCTGTTCACCTGTTCTCAGCTATTAGCTTGCTGTGCTCTAAAATAAATGTTGTGAATTAGCCCGTGATGTGACCTCGCTTCATTCGCTGCTGACCCCATCCATCTTCATTATGCTTCAATTATTGACTAAAATTGTAATTGCCATGCCTCTCCGTCTGCATGAGAAATCCTGGCACGTTGACCATGTCCTGGCTCGGCCATAATTCACCACTGCGGCCTCCTCACCCGGCCACTGCCAGTCCATCCTGAACCCACCGAGGGTAGAGTGGAAAGGTTAAAGGGGCGGGCGGTGAGGGAGTGAAGGAGAGGTCACGGCTCCAGTGAGAAGCGCTGCCACAGTCCACTCCCAGAATTCCAAATGGAGTCAGTCTGCGACGGCCATGCTGAGAATCATGGGAAAACATTGTATACAATTAATCACGGCCAATGAGGTGGAACCATTCTGCTAGAGACTGGACTGACAGCGATTATTGATGAGTTGTGTGAGCAGGAGAGTGGACATTTGTGGTGAAACTATGTGTGATTCTCTCTGCATGCGAACTGTTTGACCACTGACATCATGTTGACCGAAGTGTCTGCTGTGATTCGCTCCAGTCAGCTCCTTAGTTACAAAAAAATACAAAACACAATACTATCTAATAGAGTTAGAGCTGATTATTTTTGTCCGACATTGAACATCTCGTCTTACAGTGTGACCTGCAGTTACATCATCCTGATCCCACTGTCTGTTATCATTCCTCTGCCCAGCTCCTTTTACAGTAGAGAGACTAGGAGCAAAGCCCCAGGCGTGTTACATTATTGTGTCATTCAAGGGTCATGTCAGGGTTTGAAATAATGTTGTGAACTGCAGGCATTTTGTTAAAAAATCTGTGCAGTGTTGTAGCTGTTGAACTGAATTTATTTGTGTTTTGTCACCATGTATAGTATAGAATATGTGACGTTGAAGTAAGATAGTGTTCACATAAGAGGTGTGTGGATTATTTTAAGTTACACTGACATTCACTCAGTTGCCAGTCGATTAGGCATGCCTATCTAAAGCTAATGAATCTAATAAAGCAGCCACAAAATAAATCTTAATTAAGGTAAGAATGCTCAGATATGTTGAAACAGTTTTAGGGAGATCTTGATTCAACTGTATTTTATGAAGAGGTGTTTCTAATATTTTGTCTACCCCATATATATCACTCGATATACTAAATACTCTAACCTGCAGGACTGCATTATGTTAGTGTACCTTCTCTAGTGATTTATTATTGCACATCACTAATGTAATGTATGTAATGTATGTACTAATGTAATAATTTGGAGTGAAACTCCAAAATCATTGGATTATTAAATTCCCATACTCCCACTCCTTTTGTTTATTGTTAAGTAGTGTTCTCTGTGACAAGTAAACTGAACCTTATGTGTAAAATTGGTGGTGTGTTCCTTTAAGTTGGGTGTACGAGCCTCCAGCTTCAGTGCTCCTGGTCTGTGGAACTCAGTTGTAGGGATGAACACCACTGTTACACAAGATATTCCCTCATTTATATATACAACCTTAATTTAATCAGGTAATCTCATTGAGATCAGGGTGTCTTTTGTAAGAGACACCTGAGATAGAAAAAAAGCTAACATAGCCAAACATAACAAAATGACATTCAGCCCCAGAGGTCCCAGACATCACTGAATAGAATTAGGGATAAAAGTTCAGCTTATATCATTTGGTTTTATGGTGGGGCATTTTATAGCATTTTATTCACATTGTTTTCACACACCCCAGACCATTCACCATCAAATCTGCACTTTGTATGTTTCTACTCTCTTTTATTTAGGTTTTCCCTTTAATTTGTCCCCGGTGTGTCAGTACTTCGGTTGGGTGAGAGAGCATTGACCCTCACAGTGTTTCTACTCTAAAACATCAGAAAACAGGTCAAGAAAATGTCTCTTAGAACTTCAGTGATATTTGGGGTATAGTTTCAACTTTATTTCTCATGTCTGAGATCAAATATTTCTTGAACAAAATAAATTTTTTCCTATTCTCCTGTTGGCTGTCATCCCTGGTACAATGGTCTTTTATCAGTCGATAAGCTGGTTAAGTGAAGACAGGTGTATATGTGTGTGTGAGGAAAAGAAAGACATTGAGGACCACTGTTTCTGACCTCAAGCACAATAGAAATACCCGTCACTGTGTGTATGGGTGTGTGTGTGGGTGTGTGTGTGTTGCGCTGTGGTGCAGTGTTGAGTGGCGTGCAGGAGCCTCCAGCAGAATCCAGAGTGCTGAAAGCAGAGCAGTGAATTGTGACGGGTTTGCAGCTCATCTCTAACCGAGAGTCTTGTGTCTGTCTGTCTGACTATTAGCACCTCTCTGTCTCCTCTGCTACACTCCACTTTGCCACAGATAGAACTGATGACAAGTCGCCTCCAGCAAAGCATGTCGACGCACATTCAACAGTTACCTGAGAGCGCACAAACATTTCTGACTGTCTTTGCTTCTCGGGCCTTAAATAGCCACTGGACACTGTACATGTTTAAGTGTCTATAGTTTATTGTATTTTCGCTTTTACGTTGGTTTTTTTTTGTTTTTTTATGTTGTGTCTTGCCTCGTAGAAATGAAAACCAACAAACCAGAAATAAACAAGCCATACATTACATTAACTGTTGGAGAATGCACCAATGCTACACCAAGGAAGTGTCTATATATATATATATATATATGTATATACATATATATATATATATATATATATATGTATATGTAAACACTTCTTTTAGACACTTAAATTTTAGACTCAGTGTTGAAACATCACACAACGCATCATCATGACAAGCAGTAAATGCTTTCTGTAAGGCCTGTCTGTAAAATGCTTGGCTCTGCTGTTTGTCAGGTGTTGATGTATACGTTTGTCCTGTGTGTTGACAAGATGCCCTGAAAAGTCCACCTGGATGTCGGATACATTAACTTGCTTTGATACACCTGAGCTATCATAAAACTATTAGTTATTAGAGCTGTGATTAGACTGTTAGTAGTTGCTTTCTGCTGCTTTTTTTAATGCTTTTACAATTGCTGCACATCACGAGTGGTTGTTTTGCTTGCGATTTCTTGACATGAAGCAGTAGCCCCTTCAGACCCCTCATCATGGGCTGTGTGTCTGTAAGTTATTAAAGCTGTATTTCCCTCTCAGACTGTTTCATTTAAACAGTTTTGGAGATGATGCCCTAATGGCTAAACCTACAGTAATTCATAAGAAGAGAGCAAAGAAAATAGTCCAAAAATAGATATCATTTTAAGTATCAGGATTTGTTTTTGTGTTTCACGGTACCAACCCCCAGGTGGGAAAGCACTAGTCCAACACGTCTGACATCCTGGCAAACTATATTGCCAAATGTTGGTTTTGGTCTGTTGCCTTAAAGACAGATGATATTTAAATGTTATGAGTTATGTATAAAATGTATAAAGTATTATGCCACCTGCTTATTACCACTCCATGTTTCTTCCATATCTACTAGGGTGATTGGTGTACATTTATGTGCACATATTAGAAAGCAGTGGAAACAAAAAACTCTCTCCACTCACTAAGGAGACCAGTGTTATGGAAACATATCTTAAGTTTTTTTTTATATTATAACATTGTAAGTGCTGTGTCTTTTTTGTTCTATCCCCTCTGAAGGACTGACTCTATGGATCGTGTGTTTTAAAGTGAGGATGGCGTGCATACAGGCCCTTTGCGTTTACCATACTCACACATGCCACACGTATGAAGTGTGTCCGGTGTGTTTGTTGCTCCCCTGTGACTCCAGAGATCATGAATCATCCTTGTTTGATGGATTTTGGAGTGCAAGTGCCTGAGAATGTGTGTTAGCATGTGTGCGTAACACAAACCACCATCTGTCGTCTCTTTGTTACTCTCTCTGTTCAAGGGTTTAAGGTTGATGGAGGTTATTTGGCAAACAACCCCGCTCCACTGCCACCCCAGACCCTCTTCTCTCAGTCTCCTGACTTCTCCAGAGTCTTCTGTCTGTCCTCCAGTCTGAGGTGAAGACATGTGCGTTAGTATCAGAGACCAGCATGGCTGATGTCTGCCATTTGTTGTTGCATGTGCTGGCTTTATCCTCACTGTGAAATTCCGGCTCCTGCAGGAGCATTAGGCTGACTCCCAGGTCAGAGGTCACACTCCCATTTTTTTAAGGGACAGTACTTTGTTAGGTTGACTCTCTCCTCACATGTTGCAGTGCAGGAGGTGGTTTGAGTATAATCTTAAATGGGTGTTTGACTGGAGTACTTCAGTACTCATCATAAAACTATTAGTTATGTCAGGAATGATCTCAGGTTCAACAGTTTGATCTTGATTATTTCAGTACAGTGTGACCAACACTTCTCTTCTATGCAGATCTTGTATGCAGTTTGATACAAAATATAGGTTTGACTGTTTATTAGCTTACAATATTTGAAAAGAAGTTGTCATGAAAACAAACTGGGACTGAACAAAACTTCTTATGTATTCCTCCTCAATGGTAAAATTAGCAAAACCTTTCTTTTTACATATAAAGTACTTTTTCGTATATGTTTTAGTGCAAATTGCAAATAGTAGAATTTCTTAAGTGAAAAAGAAAACCAACACTAAAAGTATTTTAGCAGTATATATCTCTATCTGCACAAAACTAAACTGAAGAATGAAAATGTCTGGCTAAAAATGTCCTCTTAAAGATGAAGAGCAATTGTCTAAAGTTGATTTGAGGAGCGTTCTCCAAACACCTCAGCTGACCACGACATCTTCATAAAGCACTTGCGGCCACTGATAGATTACATTGTTAGTAGATGACATTTATTTCCCCCTAAAGTATGCAGCCTAAAGATGTGCTCCTTTGGGGATTTATAATCAGATTTAGTTAATCTGACAGTCCATTTTTGTATCCTTGTATATTGTGCCATGGTAAGTTATTTACTTATCTCATACTATCTCATAAATTTGTCATCTCATACTTGGGATAGGCTCTAGCCTCTTTGTGACCTTGTACTAAGCATGCAAAGAGAATCTGTCACATTCTTTATCCAGCGTCTTTATACTCGTTGGCCACCTTTCATACATTTGGCTTATTTTCACAAATGAACTTTTTGGCTTTATGCAATGAGCACATTGTCTGGTATTTAACTACAAGTTTTGAGATGCCGTGGATGCCAAAACTTTTGACTCTAACAGTAGCTAATCTTTTATAAAAGAAAGTATCCAACAGCATGTTATTATGTATTCCCAATTTTGTGTCATTGCTTCGGGATTAACCAAAAAGTCAACAGTTTAAGGTGATATAGTTCAGAACTTATTGAGTGGCAGCCGCTGCATCACATATCCACAACGTAGTGAAAGAGTTCTGGTCAGTATTAACAGGAGTCCAGCTATCATACCTTATCCTCCCACTTATAGAAATCAACAGCCAGCATAAATTTTCATGGTCAGTCTCCCATATCAAATGGTTTTGTCGATTCCATTAAGTTCGCATATGTAATACTGCTTGACAACTGTTCATACAGGGCGAAGCGAAAGAAGAGTTTGGCAAAGCGGCCACACAGCCTGACCAAACATATCCAGGCAGGCCGGAGAGGGACTGACACCGTTTGTAAAGTGATTTTTCGCAGCTGGTCAAGAGACAGGTGTGTGTGCGTGTGTCTGTCGGAGGGCATGAGTGATGATCAGCAGGATCTGTGGCCAGGGGTCATAAATCAGAGTAGGTAATCTTTGTAGAGATGTAGTTGGCTTCAGGGTCGCAAGGCTGGTATCAGCCCTGAAGGGTAATGTTACTCAGTGATGGCCATTGACTCACCTGCCACATTCCCACACAAGACACACACACGCACACAGACACACATCCAGCACACCATGCAGGAACATGGTATCTGATACAACATGTTAAATGCGATGGGGCAGGGAGGGTGGTAGAAAAAAATCTTGTTGAATCCTCTCCTTTTTAGCAAGTTTGAGGATTATTAGGTGGGAGGTCAAGCAGAGATGAGGAATAATGCATCGGTGATATGAAATGTAACTCTTTTGAAGTATCATCCTCGGCACATGCCATGGGGCTGAAAAAGGAGGGTGGGTTCATGGCGGTGATGGCAGCCGTCCACTGAGCGGTGATTTGTGCTTGTGTCTGGTCAGATCGTGTTTGGAGGGATTCTCGCAGCTCTTGTAAATCATCTCCAGCTCTCCTCCTTAAAATGGAGCAACATACCATTCTCTTTGTCAATTTGTCTTCCACTTTCTCTCTGACCTCCCTCTTTTCCTCACCCCTGCTCCTCTTTTGATTGTCTCTCTCCATTCTCTCTGTTTTACTTTATTTGGGTTATCCTTTATTCCCCCCCCCCTTCTCCCATCTTGTCTGTCAGTGCGCCCTCCTCGCCAAGCCTTTTGTCGATGCCGAGGCCCCCCTCGCTCACTGACAGACAGAGAGACCATGACTGCAGCTCTGTCACAGAGCCCAGTGGCACACAGTGGCCCCAGCTCTCACACTGATGAGGTGATAAATGACTTAATGAGCCTCCTTACACACTCACCTGCTGAGACTTGAGGCAGTCTAATTTTTTCTTGGTCAAGGTGCTCCAGTGGTCCTGCTGTTGAAGCTTTTAACGCAGGACATAACAGCTTGATTTCTGTGGCATTCACAGTGATCAGTGAACTACCTGGTATCTTGAATGCTCAATCTTCTATTCACTTTCAAAAACACCAAGCATTGGACACGTGTATCACAGGAAGACCGAGCTGACTAATCACAGTTGTTGTGGACTTTATCTTTGTAGCCTTAACGTGTAGTAACAGTTTTCAGGAAGTGCACATAAACTCTTGCGAGCTATGGAGCCTACGGAAAATGCTCCGACACAGAAACATATCAGGATTTTGCCATTAAACCCACTGCAAAATCCCAAGCTCTGTCCTCCTCCTTTTTTCCCCTGCACACTGCCTTCTCCCTTCCTCACCCTTATTTTTTGCTTCTATCCGCCCTCTTCCTGTCCTCTTTAGACTATATTTATGTGCATCCCCCCTTCTCCGCTCTGTGATGGATTTAGTGCTGCCATGCTCAATTTCACCAACCGGTCCATCCCCACAGCTCTGAGCCCTCCTTTATGGCCCTGCTTCACCGGTGTGGTGCACTGGTGAATTGGCTCCTCCTGAAACACAGGCCTGGGAGAAGAAAGGGCCTGCTGTGTTGAGCAGGAAGCTCGGAGGAGGTGGAGCAGAGGGAAGGGGAGGGGAACAGAGAGCGACCTGGGTGTTCCATGAGAGTGGACCTCTTGGCTGTTATGCTTTCTAATTCCCCTTAGCGCAGAACAGCAAGGGGGAAGAGAGAGGGAAGGAGCAACAGTGGGCGGAGGATGAGGAGGGTGAAGGATTCATGTTTTCACACCGAAGGGAAGCAAGCGGGTGGGCTGAGGGAGCGTCTCTGTGTATATCCATGTAGGTTGATGGTTTTTATTGCTCTAAGCCCGAAGGCTCAGATCTGGTGATGCCTTAAGTGAAATTGTATCACTGAAGGAACAGATCTTAAGGAATATATATTGTCTTATTAGTTAGGTCTGCTGCTTATAACACTGTACACACCGAGATAATTGAAGACCTTTATATAGCACTTTACTTTACTGTCATTTACACATTCACACACACCACAATACACACAGCGAGCTACCATGTGTGACCATTCAAAGCAATTTGGGGTTCAGTGCAAAGCTCAAGCACATTTTGACATGTGGGATCGCACCGCCAACTCAGTGATTAGTCAGGATGACCCGCTGAGCCATAGCTGGAGTATTGCCGGCATTTCAGATACACCAGTCTGACTGACTCACTGATCATTCGTTTTCCTTTTTGTGTTCCCAATCCCATCTTTTTTTTTTTTTTTAAAAAAAGAATCTTTAAGATTACTTAGACTTACAAGGGCCACATGTACCACACATAATGACACTACAATCCACTGTTTTTTTATTCTTGACAATCAGCAAGGATCATGTCTTGAAAACAAAGTCTGCTTTGTTACAGAACATTGAAACAGACATCTTCCCATGAGGATGTCTGTTCTGATCCATGAATAAAGATTGTTCTGCTAATTTATGATAAATAAACTTTTTAGATTCAATTAGATTCAAACTAGATGGTGGAAGGAGACACTTTTGGGAAAAATAACCCACTGAACTGGATGATAATAAAACCTTCTCACTCATGGCACACTGCATTATTGTACAGTTTTAAAATTATTGTTTCTTCTGTTCACATGGGATTGAAAGACCCATTTCCCCATAACATTTGGATCAGAATAAGAACAGTTTGAATCATTTGATGATTTTATCTCAGTGGGCCCACACTGGCACAGACTTGGATCATTTGTGACACCCAAGTCGTTTTTCTCACTCATATATAATCCATCGTAATGTGAGTTACTTAATGTAATGTATACAAACGGATTCACACACATCATGTAGACAACACATAGTCTCCTGCTCATGTCTGGATCCAATATACTGTCATTTAGCTCTGGGTCTGGAACAGATTCACATGAAGGGCTCAGGTCCTCTTCTACTCTCCCCACTCCCAGCCTCCTCCTGTCCTACTGGGTGTGGCCCTGCCCCCCACCCTGGCCTTTACCCCCTAACTCTACCTCCCTGATGCCCACTACACACTGAGCAGTAACCTCCACAACCTCCAAACACGCCATCATCTGGTTCTGCTTGCCCATCCTGCTCCCTCCCCAAGGCCACAGGAAATAGCTGGAGAGTTTGTAGGCCTGTTTCCCTGGGGGTGGAATTAACAGGTGCACCAGTGTTTGTTTCGACTTTTCCCCATTACCACTGGATAATGGTAATAATAAACATGGCGAGGCCAGGTGGGGTGCTGGCTGTGGTTCTGACCTTGCTCATTTTTCGACTCATTTCATCTATTGCTGTTCTTTAATGAAAACTCAATTTAATCTCTCAGAGAAGGATCCTAATAGACCACGCAAAGCTTATGGGTCTTTTTGTCTTTTGTTTTTAAATATTTTCCCTGGAAAATGCACTGTAAACAGAGATACCGCACAGTGTTGTGTCACCGTAAACCAATAAATTCCAGCATTTGGTCTCCCTTTATAAAACAAAAACAGAAAACTTGTGTGGGATTGTGCTTTTGGGCGTTTAGATGATCTTTTTCATGATGCAGATGTTGCATGAGGTGCCACTGGGTGGTAAACCACAGTGATGTAAAATTATAACTCTGTCTGCATCCAAGAGCTGTGGATGATCTCAGAAGTTTCAGCTTGTCGAAGCCCCTCTCTCCTCTAATTGGCAGCCATTTTCATCTGCTTCCATTATAGCAGGTAGATGTGCCATCTTGTTCTCATATTACCCAGGATCCCCCTTAAGTGAGTCATCAGATTGGGTAATAGCAGGAGAGAGGCAGTTTAATGGCTGCAGGGTCATCTTGGAGGGTCAAAGGTGGGAGGTCAAATGTTGCCATAATCCCAGGCTCCAGGTTCAGTTCATAAATAAGAGCTCAGCAGCTGGGAGGGAGGAGGGGGTAATTGATTTGAAGGGAGGGGGCATATTTCACCTGAAGAGGAAGCGAAGCTGACAACCATCCAACGGGTTTATAACCATTGTTGGATTAACACCTCTGGTGTGAGAGTTGGTGAAACCCAACAATATGGGAGAATTTCAGAGATTAGTGATGTTAGGAAGAATAAAATGATTCCCACCAGAGATGCTACTGAGGATTCTGTCTTTCTCTCTTAAACATGCCATTTTTTATTTGACTCAGACTCACAAACCGGAGCACCAGGCGCTTGCAGAAGGCGGGAGCAGATTTTATTGTTAGCGCTCCATTTCATTTTACGTCGACTAATACGTTTTTTGCAACAGGTAATATGAGACTCAGTCTTGCTGGGAAAATGTACAGATAAGGTTGAGTGACTGTAAAAAAAAAAAAGAGAGAAAAAAAAGAAACTTAAGGTCTAGGCTGTGGAAAATACTAGAGAAAAAAAGGAAGCAAGGAAAGCTGTGAAGACTCTTAGTGAAACTGTGCAAGTGGAGAGAAAGATGTCTGATTTGACCTTTTGTGTACATTTGACGCAGCCGTATTTTTCAACCAGCCAGCTCCCTCATGACTGACATGTCTGTGATGACAGTTTATGTCTCATTGGTTTTTAATGTCTCACACTACATTCATCTCACAACCTGATGCAATCTCAGCGCTCGCTCTCAGACAATAAATGACGTACTGATAAGGTCACATTCTTGCACTTGTTTTCATTGATAAACATGTTTTGATTGGCAGAACACTCTCACAGACAGACTGAGACCTACAGGATATCAGGAGCAAGCGAGTGAGTGACTGTTTCCTGTATAGACAGGAAGTGAGGGCTTTTATGAGGGCAGTGCATTGATTTCCTAGCATTGCAGGTCTGGGAGTGTAGAGAAAAGAGCTGCTTCCTGTTGCGAAGAATGCCATGCCAGCTATCTGACTCTCAACAATCTCACAACTGTTAGTGTGAGAGTTTGTGAAAGTAACCTTGGACTGTTGCCCTGTGGGCTGCTTTTTTCATCGACCTGCACCCCGAGGTAGAAAAGAGAGGGCGTTTGTTCAGTTCAGAATAGAAGAAAGAGTGTGCTGTCGCTGCTCCACCAGCCAGCTAGATGCACGAGTAACAAGAGAGTCAAAAAGGAAAAATAACTGACTGACTTACTGCACTTTACTCCACCATCACGCTTTGGCTCACATATTTCTTTGACTATATTCAGTGACTGCATGATGTTAAATCTAAACATCTTGTGTACTGGACCCTTACAGTCTCTGGTCATACATATATCATCAAGTCTGCAGGGAAGCTGAGCCGCGAGTGACTAAAATCTGCTTAGAGACTCTGGACATGTTAAACACCGCTAATCTTCCCGTCAAACCCTCATCTGAGCAGCCTCACATTTGTAAGAAGACCGATTATTAACATAATTATTATTATTTTCTCTGAGCTGGAAATAATAACTGATAAAGACTCGGCCCTCCAGTGATATGTCCATTGGCATATAAGCCGTGCTCTTAGCCATTCTGTGAAACAGGCGGAGGTAGGCCTTGTGCCAAGATGTTGGTTGATCAGAGATCAGACTCTTCCTGTGAGTCATTGTCCGAGGTAGTTTTTACCTTCGGTTAGATCGGTTACAGAGGGAGAGTGAAGTGAAGTAGCATTCCACTACATTAGGACGCCCTGTACTAAGTTTGTTCCCTCGAGATCTCGTCTATCCTTCCTTTCCTCATTTTCCCCCTCCCTTCTCTATTTACCTCATACTCCTTCACTTTTGTACAGTATCATCCTCTATTTCTTAACACCTCATGTCCTCCCCCCGCCCCTCCTCCCTTCCATCCCACTCTCCCTCACCTTCTTATCTGCCTATATCTTTCTCTCCCTCCATTTCTCTATCTCTCCACCCATGGTTCAGGGCTCGAACCCGTGTCCTCCTCCTCCTTGTCGGCAGCTCCTCCATGTTAGCCGGTGGTCTCTCGCGAGGTCCCGGAAGGATTGATGGTATTCTCCTCCCGATCTTCCAACAGGCCGGAATAGATGGCTGACGCAATTCTCTCAATTACCTTAGGGAGAGAGGAAGGCCAAAATAAGAAGAAAGGAGGGCCACCCCGACATGCACACATATACAGTGTATGTATGCATATGTGTAGATCAACTGAAAGAAGAGCACTATCTGCATCATCTGTTGGGCTTTGTTCCAGCAAGGCCAAAGAATGACTCGAGAAAGTCATTCTGGATGTGGTGATTAGCTGTTTACATTCTTGGAGCCTCCTCGCAGCCCCCTCCTCCCCACCCCTCAGGTCAGGGGTGAGAGGTCAGAGGTGAAAGGCGAGGTTGCGGGCTGCCTCTCCTGGAGGAGAGGAGCTGGTGTTGGAGGTCCCCTCGTCCAGCCCCTCAGTTTAGTCTGAGAGGACAGGAGCCTCCTCCTCCTCCTCCTCCTCCCCTCCCACACATCTGGCTGCCCCCAGAACGCTCATTTGGAGGGAAAACAAGAATGTTTTTATTTCCCAGGAGAGAAGAAGAACTCCAGAGTGAAACCACAGAGTTAAAACACAGAGAGGCATCCTGGGCCCTCACACAGCCTGCTAGGCTGCGATGCCGAGGAGCTTCTCTCCTCTCTCTCAGTCTTGTAGTCTCTCTTCTTGATCTCTTTTCTTTGTTGTTAGTCTCTATTTCCGGGCCTGTTTCCTTTATTTATGCATGGATCTCTACTTTTCTCATTTTCATAGGCAGACCAACAGGACCAACACTGTCTGAAGTTCATAAAAAAACAAATTTGCGTTAATAAACATGTTTTGTAGGAAATGTAATGCCACAATTATCTTTTTTATCATTATAATGCTGAAATGTTTCTAGAACATATATGCAAGCTGTTCACTGCTAATGCACAACAAAATTTACTTTTTACATGTTCAGGTTTTCCCAACATCTACTGCGATTATTGATGCTGGGTTTTTTTGTACAAAACAAAACATGTCCATTACATAAAATATTGAGAAACGTCAGGGACTGAAGGCTAGTATTGCTCAGGTTCATGTTCTTTATTTATTGCAGTCTTTGATCAGAATTTATCACAGTTTTGTCTTTTGCCTGTGGTTTTGTTCAGATATTCAAAAAAATTTAATACTGTATTTTTTTTCCAAACAAAACCACAACCTTCCCTAACCTAACAACACAGGGGGAGCAAGGAAACAAACAAAATCAAAATCCAGCCATTTCTCTGTAAACCAGACCATCCACCACAGCGGTGTAAGCATGTCACACGTTCTCAATTGGAAAGAACATTGCCAGTAAATATCAAATAAATATTCCAGGCAGCGATTACTGCACTTTATGACAAAGACAGAAAGATAGTAGCCATTTTTTGTTATTTTGGTTTGCTATCAAAAAGTGATTTGCTTTGTTTCAGCTGCAGCCAAATTCAATCAAAAGCCAATTTCTTAAATTTACCAGCAGCTCGCCAACCTTCTCCTTCGCTCAGAAACACTCGTCTGATCCTCTCTGACGGTCTTAACACATGTGCACACACATGCACTCATGCATACACAGCTGTGCTCTATTACACCAATGTACAGTAGCCATCTCTCCACCCCTCGCCTCGAGCCCTCTCTGTGACTGTTATTGGAAATGTAGCGCTGCTACGGGAGCAAGCTCATGGCGGATTTATATGACACAGGTGCACGTTTTGGAAAGCACTCATGTACGCATGCACAGACACACACACACGCTCCAGGAGGCACGCGAGTGGACCAGCCCGCAAAGACTAGATCTAATGTCAGCCACTTAATGTCTACACCACTCACAAGTCACAACACACTTCAGACTAACACACACACACTCACACATGTGTCTGAACTGCTTAGAGCTGTATCCAAACCAGGCTGAAAGTATCACCCTGCTCCTCTTGTTTCTGCCGCCTGTTTAACCTCATCTGATTCCCATTTTTGACTTTGTGTATTGAATATGACAAAAATGTCTTTAATTTTAACTTAATATATTTTCCTCTTTGCCCTGGGTGTCTTGATCGCTGCTTTTGTTCTGGGAATATGCCAGGCATTTCCTCCGTGCGTTATCCTAGTTTTCCAGTAAGAGGGAGGCCGGAGGTATGTGCAGGGCGTGCTGGGTTCGCTTTCTCTCTGGCGTTCCTCGATGGCCTAACGGAGGCAGGAATACCGTGGATATGGTTTCCCCCTGGAAAACAGACAAAGACATTCCAAGGAGCAACAGCTCGAGTGCCTACACAGCACTAATGTCTGCTTAAAATTCTAGCCACGTAGACTAAACTACAATACCTGTGGATCTTGCTGGGTTTAAGTGTTAAGAGTGTTAGTTAAGATACCCCAGATTTCTTACCAGTAAATTAAATTCAAAGTTATTTACAGTGGTGCACATTTTTTTAATAACTGTCTTCTTGAAACCCACAGTGTCTGTTTGAATAAATCTTGCTCCCAGGGTATCACTGTTGAGACATAATTTGGATCTCAAGTTGAAAGATTTGAAACCCTTGACCCGAAGAGATTGCTGCTGTACACCCACATGTGGTAATGTAGCGTTAGACATGTGTATCTCGTCAGCCCATCCTTTCTGATGTTCATCTCACTATATTGAAGAGCAGAGGCCAGGGAGGCTCCCTGCCCTCCACATGGTACTGATTTAGCCCGGTAGTGTTGACCTCGTCTTTAATGAACACGCAGGTTGGGGTGTTTTTACTTGTATAACTTTTTTCGAGTGTGTGTATGTCACAGGGTGGGGTTATGTTGCTTGAGGTTGTTTGAGGGTCTACATCTGGATTTGAGGACAGGAACTGTGGGCAGGAGTGTGTGTTTGTACACCTCAGATGTAGCAGCAGTGTATTGTACATTGTAGATTAGTGGTGCCATGAGTTGTGCAGGAGTTATGAAAGCCACTATAGATGTCACCACAGTGCATCTATTTAAATGTATAGTTACCCAGTTTTGATCCTTGAAGAGAGGAGCAGTCAAAAGTCTAACAATACCTTTTAACAAAATTGTGCCTTTTGCACTCAGCCAACACCTCCATCACTGAGGCGTTCCCAGTACAGTCACATCATGTCATCCTCTCATACTGTGCGATCCTGGGGCTTTTTGGATCTGTTTCATATAGAGGAGATGAACAGGGAGAGAGACCGGAGGCAGAACAGAAACAGCTTTTTTTGGAAGCTTTAACACTTTTATACAAGTCACTTTCAGTCACATAGAAATCAGGTGAAATGGAATCAGCCTGATCGTCTACAGCAGCGTAGTGACTGGTAGTACATAATGAACCTGGGCAGAGTGAATTACATATCAGACTCGAGCTGTTACGACAGAGTCTGTTGCTCATTTGTTGTGTTCAGATCACATGATTATCTGTTGCTCCACAGGTATTTGGAGGTTATCTTGGTATGTGGAGAATTGCTTGGCTCCTCGGTGTGCCATGTTTGAACAATGACCGTGGAAACACTGAACTTGTTTGTCTTGTTTTGGTTTTATATGTACAGATAACTTCAATGCAAGAAACAGGTACAGATAACATACTCGCTTTTTGGTTTCCACATGTTTTTTGGTTACATTTTATATCTTTGTAAGAGACCACAATACACTAATATTTTATGGCACAGTCCAATACTTGCTTGCTTTAGTGATGTGATATCACTATCTTTACAAAGATTAGCGCATGTGTTTTGAGTTACCAGATGAAATCCTATACCTTTGGTCATGTTTCAATTACTTCTTAAATATTTGGACCAAAAAAAAGCCCAAAAGGTGCAGAAGAAACACATGCAATCTTGCTGTGTCGAAACTGATACTAAAGGAACAATTCTGACTTTTGCTTCTGCTTTTAAACAAACACTAACTTTAGATGCCACTGTAGGGTATGTTGTGACATGCTGTTAAGAAATACTGCATCTGAAGTGATGAGCATTAATGCTAATGCTGTGTATGTTTACATTATGCCAGAATGATCTGATGCCAAGTACAGTCCTACAAATCAACTGTAGAATCAACACCAGAGATGTTATTCAATAATTTGTTGCTGACAATTTGTTGCTGACATTGTCAATCATTCCGGATAATTGTTTCAGCCGTAGGGTCTTTGTGTGCGCATATTTTACGCAGCCATCAGTGTTGATTCAACTATGGAAAATTATTTACCAGAGCCTTTTAGCATGGAGGCACCCCTGCATTTAGCTGGTAGCTGTCACCACACCTGTATGATGTCATTACCACAGGTGTTTCTTTCCTTGTGCATGTTTATCAGATGCTTATCTGTAGATGCCTGTTTTGCATCATTTTTTAAAATAGCTCTGTGGGTGTGCACTTCAGTAAGAAAAAGACAAGGAACATACTGTAGATGTTTATCGATGTGGCCTAATCACTACCATGTGCTTTTATGGCCACTTGCTTTATTCGCTGAGGCCGTTGGAATCCCAGCAATTAGCTTCCCCTAAATTTTACACTTGGCCCCTCGAGTCCGTCACATAAACTGTCCCACTGAAAGAAGAGCCGGTCCAGTTCTGGACTCTCAGCTTGTGTCTTTTACAGCGCCTGGGGCTTTAACTGCCTCTGAGCTCGACCTGCTCACTCCGGTGGTCCACAAGCCTGGGAACCAGACTCTCCGCTCAGACACATACACACACACTGAGGAAAAAAAATTACTGGAGATCATATTTCCTTTGTTCAAAATGATCTCCTTTCATTTTTATTTTGGTAGAAGGCAGAGCTGCTGATTGTGAGTTTCTGTTTAAATTGGCATGGATTATTATTTTGCTTAATTGGCTTTTAACGAGGTTTTAACTCAAGTATGTAAAGAAGTTGGTCTGGTTCTATACCACCCACCCGCAAGGTCCACTCAAGGTTAACCCCACCCAGATCTGCATCTTTTCTGCCCTGTTCCCCCTCCAACCCCGACCCTCTGTAGCTTTCTCTTTGTCAAATGTGTTTTAATGGCATGGTGACAATTGAAGACTGGCCGGACCTCGTTGTACAAGATGTGAAACGTAACCATAAAGTGACTTTTAATGAACTTTAGAACAGTCTTAGTCAGTATTTGTACTAATACTTGTATTGTCATTGTAATCTGCTTTACACTTGTAGTATACTATACCACACCATATTTCAGAGGGAGAACTGATCATTTTTACTCCTATGCATTTGCTAGAATTCGTATTTTTATAAGAAGTGTCAAATGATAATTAAAACAATGTTACAGTGTGAAAAGGAGTCGCTTATAGTGGAGCATTTTGTGAGTTTGTAGAGACCAATAACAGAGCTGAAAGAGAGAGAATGTGGGAGTTATATTTTCCAGACAGTCAGAAACACAACTCCAAATGAATGCTAATGTAGCTCCATAACTGCTAGACTTATAAATAAGCAAGTCTGCCAAGTTTGCCATATCAACTTAAAAGGCGATGGTACCTTCATTTTGAACATAGCACTTAGCAATAGTGCTAAAAGCAGTATTTCTCCACCTTTTGAGCATAACTAGTTAATAAAATAAACAAAAAACAACAAAGTATGTAAATATTTTTACATGTACTCTAAATGAAAGAAAATCTTTGAACATAAGTAATTATGTAAAGGAAAAGATTCTTTTGAGAGGTTATAAAAGGTCTTTAAATCAGCTTTACACCTGTATGTATTTTCTTATGTCTCCTGAGTCTTGGGAATATCCCTCTAGTCTAACCACCACATAGCATCAGATTGCGTGTAACATTTGCATAAATTACTGCCAAATAAAGACTGGACAGTTCCTCATATTTTCAAGGTAAACTCGCAGATTCTGTCTCATTCAGCAGTAGGGGCGACCCTCTGGTTCCCAAGCCAAGCCCCCACGGACCAGTCTTCATGAGGTGGACTGGCAGCTGGAGAGGTGCCAGTTCACCTCCTGATCACTGCCGTGGTGCCCTTGAGCAAGGCACCGAACCCCAAAAACTTGCTCAGGGGCGCGCTGAGGGTGCAGCCCCCTCGCTCTGTCTCTCCACTAGTTGCATGTGCATGTGTGTGTATTCAGACTTGTGTATGTAAAAATGTCGTCTAAATCACTGTGGAAAAAATAATTTCCTTCAGGATTAATAAAGTTTTGTAATTTAATGCAATGCAAGGTGCAGATTCGAACAGTAATGCTATTGTTTTTTTTTTCTTTCAGCAATGTCACAAAGTGCTATTTTGATGTCAGTCTGAATATTATAGTCCCCTGTTCTTGTTCAAGAAATATAAACATCCATTAATTTTATGAGGATTAGCAGAAATGTTTGCTGTTTTCGGCGTGGATGTGTGCCAGCAGGTTTGATTTTCTTCTCCCGATCTGTCAGAGTTTGACAGATTTGACTTGACAACATGACAACATGATCCTGATTGCCAAGCTAATGTAGGCTGTGAATGCCAGTTAAGGCTCGTAATGGAAAAGTCGTAGTCAGGGGTGATTTACAATAAAAAAAAAAAATAAAAAAAATGACAACAACAACTGAGGAGCATGGAGGAAAGTTCAGGAAAGTTGGTGTGCTTGCATGCCCTTGTATATAATAAACTCAGTGCAACACATACAGACAGTGAGAGAGACTTTCATCAGAGTTTACTGATACATAAAGAGGAATTGTTGTTGCATAAGTGCCTCACTCAAGCTGCTGCCTCCCTCTGAGTCTAAACCTGTTATCTTATCAAAACAAAGGATTCTTTGAATATCTAGATTCAGGGAAACACCCTCAGGCCAATTGTGTGTGTGATAGGAAGGAAAATATTTCCCACTAAGTCTCAGCGAGTGTGCCTGGGGGAAATTCAAAACACTCCTGTCGTTTGTTCTGTATCACGCTCCCTGCCAACTGTCGCTCGCATACAGAAAGTGCTTTTGTTTCTTGCAAATTTTTGTGCATGTTTGCAAGGACTGTTCCAGTTTGAAAATGGATGTCGTTTTTTATGCTTTGAGGGTTTTTTTTCTACAATAACGTGTGGTGTAGAGACAGAAAGAGAGTGTGTGTGTGTGTGTGTGTGTTATGTTTGTGAAAGAGAAAGTGAATAAGAGTGACAGATTTTTTTTTTCTTTTCATAATACATACCTCAGATCACACTGGCTCTATTGTTCAGAGGCTTGTTACAGAGATGAATTGTTTAACCCCTGTCTCTCTACGTTGCTGGTTTGATTTTATAGTTTAGTCTACAGTATTCTTTAATGTGTGTGCATGTTTATGGTGTGCAGGTGCATGTTTTCATTACTCAAAAAGTTTATGCATGCTCATACAGCTGAAATGCTGGAAATTCATGGCTGCCGATGCCAAGGCCTTTGGCCAGCAGCAGCAGATGAAATAGTAAGTGGTCCCACTGATTTATGCAGCAAAACTGAGAGTTTGACATGGGCTGTACTCGACCGCGATGAGGAAACAGTGAGGTTCCTGGATAAAATTTACTCGTATACACACGTCCACATGCACTGAACATATGACCACCCACCTGTTTACTGCACGGCCCCTCACCTTTCTTTTGGCTTTGTTACACTGACTTTAAAAAAAGGCTTTTTAAAAGTTTGAGTCTGTTCCCGAACCTCGACCATGCCTCAGCAGGAGCTTTTCCTTAGAACACAGATTACCAGCTGGTCTGTCCTCTGGTTGCACAAGTATTCATCATTAGAACACCAGCCTAATATCTCTATGAGTTACGGTCATGTTGAAATGCTGCAGCACATGATGTACCTTCAGTTCCAGTTCAGGAAATAAGGTGCCTTTTTATCTAGTGACTACGGGTACAGAGGTTGAAGAAGAGGGTGGTGTTTAGCTCATCTGCCACAGACATATACATTTTTTTTTTTCCTCAACCCTGAACACAATTGCAAATTGTATTATGTGTTTTTGTTCCTTACCCTGAAAAATGTCTCAACCCTATAACGTAGCCTTGCACTGGTGTTGTAGAAATATATTAATCATAGTCATTTTAAAGGTTAATTAATATTAATATCATTATTGATTAATATAATTGACCATGACTGTCCAATATCAAAACACACTGTCTGTTGTTTGTAAAACATATGCTACCTTAACACCCACTCACTTTGATTTCACAAATGCCGACAAACATTTGGTATTGATCAAAAACTGCAGTCAGATCTTAAAGATCAGAGTTTAGATTAATTGTAACAGTGGTTCAACATATTTTAGGCTTATTCAGGTGTCCAAGACACTTTTACAGCAAACTTTGATAGTAGCTCTAATAATAACAAGGATGAGAAATACAAAGTGTTGCCAAAAAGGAGAAAGAGTTATCAAAGGTTATCAAGGTTGCTCTGCAAAGTTAAATGACATTTTCAAATTACAGCATGGCATTGGGAATTTGCTAAACTTCTCGTTGAACTCGCCATCCACAGTGGTCACCATCCAACACTACTGCCTTAAAATGCAGAGGGGGTTTCTTTCTTTTTCTGCTCACTTTGGTGCAAACAAACAGGTTTGTTGTTCTGTGATTCTCTCTCTCAACCCTCAACTTCATCCCGCTTTCTTAGGAGGAAGTGGGCTGTCCTCTGAGATGAAGACTTCCTTTTGTGACTCCCTCTGCAGCTCCACAGGAAGGGCTGGAGCAGAAGTGTAAGGGCAGAGTTAGTGCACCCTCAGGCACCATCACTGGGATGGATCCATTTAGTTAGGTGGGAGGACGTCCGAGATGGTGGGAAGGGATTTGCAGAATGAGAGAAGACTGAGTGAAGAAAATACAGATATACAGATATCAAGTATAGTAGTGTACTCATACAAACCCTGGACTTAATTTGTACTTCATAAGTCAAGTGTTTATTATGGATCTGATAGCTTGATAATTACAAAATTACAAACCTGGATATGTACTTTGAAGTATGTATTCACTTAAAGTGGAGCACCGAACTCCGACACCTGCAAACACTGAACCAGTAATGTTTGACAGTAAATCAAACACACATTCATATCTGGTGAAAGACTGTAACATACTTCCAAATGAATTAAGTATTTTCAAAAAATAATATGAGCTGTATAGTCCACACACAAGCATTTTTCTGCTTGTCAAGAAATAGTGACATTTCCTGTCAGTTATGTTTCATATTGCAATTCAGTGGACTTGAGGACCTGAGCGACTGGTTTGGCACACAGAGCTCTAGAGTAAAAGCCTTAAAGTTTCACTATCAATCAGAATCTAATGTAATTATTTGATTCCCAACGTTGCTCATCCCTTCTTGGTGTTTCAGTGGTAATATGGATTCAACCGTGCACTTATTCACCATTTTATTCGGTACATGTGGCATGCATCTTTGTGAAAGTGATAATACACAACAAGGTTAGTTTAATCAGTGAGAGGTTAGTGAGTTGATTAGTAATGCAGCACTAAGCAGAAGAATAGATAGTTAGATAAATAAATTGACTTTACTGATTCCTGGTGGGAAATTAAGACATCATAGCAGGATAGTAACATTAAAATACAATAAGATACAGCAAATCATTTCTAGGGTTACCCGCAGATCAATATACTTTGAGAGCTGATGCAGAAATAAGTATATTCCTTGGCCATTGCATAAGAAGATAATAATGTATGGAAGCTGCAATTTGTGAATCCTTTGCATTGCCATTAATGATTATATTATTCAAATATTCTTTCCACCTATATTGAATATTAAGTTGTTAGCACCAATTTGAACAATAAAAAGTACAAAAAAGTGAATGTTATAAGTTTCATAATGGTAAACTTCCACTCATAATTCTAACCTGGGTGCCACTTAACAAAAACTGTCAGTGTTGAAGACAGCCAAAAACATTTACTGGCTTGTGGTGTCACATAGGAGTTCCTTTCCATTTAGTGAACTCTACACAGCTACTGTACCATTTTAAATCTCTGTGTGGGTTTCGTTGGGTAAAAGTGCAGGCTATAAGAACCTCTCTCAAGACCTTTTGACGCACAGATTGCCATATGTGAAGAATTTACAAAGGTCAGCGTGAACTGCAGAAAATGGCCGAACTTCACCACTGCTTTATTATCCGTGTACCCCTCTGGGTGTCTGACTGTGGAACAATGTGGGACAACAGCCACAAGACTGCAGAGTCCCTGCTGAAATGCTCCAATACAAACACAACCTCTCTCTCCCCCTCCTTCTCTCTCCCTCTCTCTCTCATAGCCAGCGGTGAGGCATCTGTTTCCCATGCTCAACATGCGGAGGCACTACATTTAATACACTCACACACACACACATACACACACACACACTGTTTACACTACTCCTGTCTTATCTTACACATTGGACACATTACAGGAACATTTCAAAAGCACACACCTCTGATGGGCTGAGGCATAGTGTGTATAAGCTTTATGTTTTTGTGTGTGTTTTTGCATGTGTGTGTGACCATGGTGCGACCATGTGGAATGTTGTGATGACACTGACTGGTGATCCCTTGTCCGTTTCTGTGTCATTTGGCCTGGAGTTTGTGTTAATGTCCTGATTTTATCGCCTCCCTATCAAGAGGGATGCCGCTCTCTGCTGATAACACTAGCAGCGAGCATGTTTTTTGTGTGTGTGTGCTGTGGCGTGTGTGTGTGTGTGTGTGTGTGTGCGTGTGCATGATACTGTATGAGGTGGTGGAGTTATGTTTAATGAACATGACATCTTCCGTGTTTTTGTGTGGATATCAGTGTATGTATCATGACATCCAATCAAAATACAGCTTATCTGTTTAAAGAGCATCCAGTTATGCTTCATATTGAAAGATTACAGTTTAATGTGTGTAGGATTTGCCTGCTTGTCAGTCAGTTCTAAGCGTCTCACTTTGAGATAATTGGCAGCAGTGCAGAACATTTAATTTAATTTAGCGCAAATGTGCAATGCTGATTTTTCAGCTACAGCAGTGTAAAAACTACATTAATATGTGAGCAGACTTCACCTACTGCCTATTTAAAAGAGTGCTTTATACAGCCAGTTCAGCTATAAAGTCAGTGTTAATGACCTTTTATAAGGATTACTTTTAATATCACACATACAATTGAGAAACAATATCACATTTAAATCATACATGAATTAAATATCTTACACTTTTTTAAGATGACATTCATAATTTAAAGAGCTGGACTCAAACATAGACATGAGGAAAAAGGACTAAATATTGAATTCATATTAAAGAAGTAGTAATTGAATTGTTTGTCAAGTAAATTTGACTGTAACTGTTATATTGTGTGTCACAGCTAAAATCTAACTAAGATTAAACACATTTTTGTTATAATAATGAGTAACACTAAATCTAAAAGCAAAATTCCTGCCAAAGTCAACACACGTGTGTTTACTCTCTGTCATCGTCCGTTTAAAACCGTAACAGTTGTAGTCATATTCAAATGTAGTTCAACCATAACTGTCCCACCTCAGGTGTGTGTGTCAGTTTTGTTAACGTATTACTTCCTGCTAAACAAGTATTCAGAGCAGATGAATTTGCTGATGTCTTAGCTGTTGCTTGCTCACCTTGATATTTGCACGTGTCAAGGTCTTTTTTCTCTCCATCTCTCTATTTCTCTTCCATTTATCCTTTTTGACACTTCTCTGCTCTTTGTCATGCTTGTGTTTTATGTTTTGTTCATCCTCATAGCACTCACTTTCCTCGCGACTTCTCTCGTGGACAGAGATGTTTTAGTGGAGTTACAGAAACCAGAGGATGAGGCAGCTGGCAGGCAGGCAGCAGCAACATACAGCAGGTGATCACAGATAACTGATAGGAAAAAAATTCCCACAGGAAACTTGGTGTGTGCCCGTGTGTTTCAGGAAATTGTGAGTGTGTTTGTGTTTGTGTGTGCGTGTGTTTCATGGCTCCCTTTGCTCCTGCTGTGGTGGTCAGATAACGTTAATGAATCAACAGTGACTCAAAAGAGAGATAAAGAGGACGGAGGATGGAAGGGGATTTTATCTGTTTTTAAAATATTATGTTGTGCCCATTTCATGTTTTGTGAAAATGATGAACGTGCAATTTCCCAGCTCTCCCCAAAGACCCCGACCATCTCACAGCCCTCACCTCTGCCTCTCTCTCTGTCAGTGTTGTCTCAGTGTATAAACTTTTTTTTCATTCCTTCATTATCTATATATGGCAGCTACAGTAGATTAAATAGTTAGGAAAAGATTATTGTCATGATGAAAAAGCAATTTAAAAAGCCATAAGCGCTGGTATTCAAAATAAAGTACATAGATGTATTTTCTACATGCTCATTCACCACTCCAAGATCCTTCCAGATTCACTTGTGTATTAGACATATTGAGACCAGAGACCCAAGACTGTTAAGCAAGACCAGATCTGACCTGATTAAACTTAAGAGTATAATTTGGACCTGGTCTGACTGAACCCATAAGGACCTCTACGTGGAGCCACTATGAGCCGTCGTCAGCCTACTTAAGTTGATTGTTGTCTGTTACTTGCTACTTTGCTAAGTTTACTTACTTAAGTGAAAAGTAGAAATTGACACACAGAGAAACTTTCACGTCCAGCAAAGATCTTTGTCACACGTCCTCCTTCATTGTCTTCCAGTCTCCCAGAATTATTTAAAAAAAATAAAAATAAAAAAATTCACCTGTAAAGAAAATTCAAAAAGTTCAAGTTCATTGCAGCAAAAGAACTGCCCTCCAACTGTTGGTGTCAAATGATCGCTGCCCTGCAGCCCCTCTCAGACCGCCTAATCAATCCAACATGGTCCTCATTTTGACTCAGCCCACAGAGGGCCTTCCATAAATACACTAACAGCTTTCTTAACTATGTGACAAAATACCATTAAAGTTTACAGGCTGGGCGTCTGTGTGCACCCTGTTTTCACCAGGCGAGGAGTTACTCTTCCACCTGCAGTGGAGAACTGAGGAGGAGGGAGAAGAGTGGGAGACTCACATTGGGCTTCATTAGTCATTCTCACACACACACACACATATTCGTATCTCATACACACACCTGCTCTTGATTGTCCAATTTGTAAGCGATGTAGTGGCCGCAGGGGAGCAGAGAAACTGTAAACAGGCTGATAGCATCACATATGAGATCACTGTGGCTGGAGCCGTATTCTAAGCAGAGAGGGGGCATGTACACAATCAAACACACACACACACATACACAGCTGTGAAGAGGAAAGCAGGAACTGTTCTGAGTGACAGACGAAAAGCAGTGGAGCCTTTATGAGCATTTATGGTGTAAACGGAGTCGTCTTCTTGCAGTGGTGCTGCTGGATTTGGCTGCGAGGTCAGGGGTCCTGTGCTTCAGGGTCAAAGTTCAAATTTAACCTACAGAGAAAGTCTGGAAATTCAATTCACAATGATAGCTTGGATTGACATCAGTATGGGTTACTCGCCATCCTGCTACTGTCCTCCCTGCCTCTGGTTTCTCGCTTAAACCTTCCAGGGAACTTTCTTTTTTCACTTTTTTTTTATTTTGTAGCTTCCACTGAATCTCTGACTCTGACTCCTCACGCTTTCTTTTCTTCCCTTTCTTTTTTTTTCTGCAAATAAATATCGCTCATCTGTTCATCTGGCCTGTCTCTTTCCACTTTCCCATGGCATTATCTGTTTCCAGATTTTGTGGAAGGACTAAAAATATTACAACTCCCACAGTTCAAACCGTATCTGTCTGCTGCTGTCAGACTTTCTGTTGCAGCCAATCATGTTACACTATCACTGATAACAAAACATACGTAACATTTGCTTCCGGTGTTGTGTATGGTGTTATCTCCACTTACACTCATACATATCTTGATTTCCCCCTCAAAGTAAATGACCAACACACCCCCTCTTCCGTCGTCCTCGTAGTAAGGTCACCGCTTTATGAGAGGGAACTAATTTAACTAACTTGTGAACTAATTTTTGTTTTATAACTTTCTGTGTTGCTTAAGAGCAGTTGGTATTATTTACCCACTTTAAGGCATGACCTAAGATATCACATTCTGCGGGCATTTAGCGGTGCACGGTGAGAGATATATGAGTTGATCGAAACAGTCAGTGGGTCCATTTACTCCTCCTGCCCATGTTTTTCTTCCTGCCTGTTCAAAGAAGGCAAAATAAATAAAGTGCTTTTCTGGCCCAGCATCACTCGTTCCTCTCCTTTCCGTACCCCCTCTCTGACGGCTCAGGGCGCGTGTGTATGTATGCGTGTGCGCCCGTATGTGTAATACTGTTGGTACAGTACATCAAATAACAGTCCAGAAAATCTGAAGCAACTATTTTAGACGCCTTTCACATCCTCCTTAGCCCCCGCACGCTGCCTATTCATAACCCAGCTATGACAGATTAGCATGTAACTACTATATTTAACTATCTTAAATGGTGTCTGTGGATGTGTGTGTGTTCCTGTCCCCCCTTTCCCCCCCAAAAATGGTAACACACCCACAGCAAATGAGAGGGCTCCTTTGAGAAATGTGTTTCTCCTTTTCTCACGGTGTAAAAATGACGCTATCGCCGAGCTCCAAGAATCAGCGGCTCTGTCCACATTACATGGAGCTGGTCCCAACCTGTGTGTCTGTGTCTGTGTGTGTGTGTGTGTGTGTGTGTGTGTGTGTGTGTGCGTGCGTTAAGGCTAGTTTTCATTGTGTGTTTTAGGGTTAAATAGTGAATGACAGTCTTTATGGGACCCCTTTCCCTTCCTCTGGTGAAAACATGGAAAGATTGTTTACTGAGGACTCACTGTTCATAGAGCCAGAGGTCACAGTCAAGTTCAAGTGTGTGTATGTGTGTGTGTGTGTGTGTGTGTGTGGTGGACCCCGAGCATGTGGCTATGTTTAGATGTACACGCTGATAATACCAAAGAAATGGGTGCAGGCTTGATTGATGGTATGAACATTGTTGTGCGAAATAATTTTGTTCTGCTCTACAACAGTTTTTCTATCACAGTATACCTGTCTACATGTTGTACAAGGTATTGTAGTGGTACATCACTAAAGCAGGACGTTGTTGTGTCTTAGCCAAAAACATCCTCCAGTGTTTTCATCAGTAGCAACTGTTTTTTTACAGTATTTCACCAAAATCAGGTGACAGACATCATCCAAAATATGAAAATAAACCTACTAATCAATATTGTTTTTTATTCTATTTTAATATTTTATTTGATTTCATTCTATTCTTTCAGACTTAAAACATATTCACCTTTTGAAGTCTATTTAGAAAGAACAGTTTAAAGATTGTAGCAGTCTCTCGCTGCACGAACAAAGCTCAGTTGTTACGGTTGAATGCTCACCGAAAGGAAGATTTTCTGCTGCTGACAGAAGTTTCAAAGAGTGCATCCTCTCTGTTTGTTTAACCAATCTCCTAAACAAGCCTATCAAGTATGTTTGTGTCTTTAAAATGAAAAGACTTTGCCTCTAGCTGCAACAAAATCAAATTTTCTGGCTTTTAGTATAATGCTCAGTGTGTGTGATTATTAAAAGGCTCTGTTCACCCTCTCCAGCATTTTCCTTTATTCTTGCTGGTCAGACCTCTGCTCGGGTTGGAGTCGGGCTGTGCTATCCTGGTTTTATGTCAGATCACTAAAGTCTGTGTGCTGGTAAGAATGATAGAGGGGTAACTACCCACCTTCATCGGTACAAAAACAAGGATTAAATCAAAGTTTGTTATTAATATTAACAGAGGGGTGGGAATCAGACATTTTAGCTCAGGCTTTGTAGTTTGCAGCAGTTGTAACATTTTGTCCATTGACCCGCCACGTCTGTGTGGTGTGTGGCTGTAGTGCGGCTTGTCAAAGACGGGCGGTAAGCTAACTGTGATTGCAAGACTCTACAAAGTTAGTGCTCCCAGCTGTTGTTCATCAAGAAATAGTTTAAGCGTGTAACTCCCCCTAAAACCATAAATTGTCATTTTAATTTTTGTGTTTGTATACAGATTAAACAAGCGAGGTACATCATGTTGATGAGATTTTGAGCCTTTTGTAAGCATATATTTGAACTTTGGAGAGATTCCCCTCTGCCAGTCTTTATGCTAAGCTAAGATAATCGACTTCCGTCTCCTCCTTCCAGCTTAATGCACAGACTTGTATGTGGTATGGACCATCTCATCCTACTCTTAGACAGAAAGCAAACAAATGTGTACTGTTTCACAAATCCTTACAACCTTTTCTTGTTTTCAACTTGAGACAGATTTTGCATGTATAATAAGCAGTTCATTTGCATTTTCTCCTCATTTTATTCTGTATTTTCCATCAATTTCTTGTCATAAAAAGACCTTGTTTACTGTAACCTGGCAGTATGTTATTGCAACATGAAAATGCAACTACTTTTGGGTGCAGGGAGACAGGATTTAGATGAAAATTGATTTACCTGCTCCTTTTTAAAAAGTGATGGTATTTTTTTAGAGATCATCTGGAAAAAGTTAAACAAGGAGCCTTAGATACAGCACATTATATCTTATGCTAAGTTAGGCTGACAGGAGTGATTTTGTCGTCTAGTGAGTAAAAAACCCTCAAAATGTTGTTTGCTTTCCTTTAAGTTGTCTTTCCCTTGGACACGGTCTTGATTTAAAATACTCTGGGGGGCCTACCAGAAGCAGCACTGTGTGAATAAAATGTTTTGGACTCACAATGATCAACTCAACCGTCAAACTTTGTGACCTCCTCAGGGTAACGGGCTGTTGTCTGTGAAAGAGCATCCTATGAGGTTGACCACTGCCATGAGGCTCGGCCAGCAGAGCATGGTCAGGGCGAAACAGACAACGCAGAGGTGCGGTCGCCTCTGCGTCATCCCCAGCCATGTTACAGCAGTGTGTGCATGCGTCTCTGTGTGTGTGTGTGCACGTTTGGGATGAAGTCAGGCTGTAAATATAGCCCCATCTGTCTTCGACGCGACGTCCAGACAGCCTGTGTCTGACAAGGAAAAACGCTGCAGTCTCTGACTTTTTTGGTCAAAGCACAACAGGAGAGAAGAGAGGCAAGGAGGGGCAAGGGGGAGAGGAGGAGAATGAAGAGTGTGTGTGTGTGTGCATGTATGTGTGAGAGGGAGAGGGAGAGAGTGAGAGTGTGTGGTGGTGAAAGGGAGGGGGGTTTAATAATTTCAACCATCTCTAAAAATAGGGGGCTCAGTAAAAGGAAAAAAAAGCTGTCCTGCTAAAAATCACAGCTCCATAGAAGCCATTTGGATGATGTGTTCTCCCTGAGGTGGAGCCTGGGAAAGTTAACTGTGCGTACTACCATGTCACTCTGCGCGTGTGTATGTATCAGTGTATGTGTGTAGATGTGGACCTAAATTGAATGATTGAGGTTCTTACTTGCGCAGAATAGGCTTGGAAAGCAGTCTTGTTTGGGCTGATATGGCCTGGCCTGCCCTGAGTTGTCCTGGGCCGGCCCGGCCTGCTCTCGCCCAGTTTGATTTGGCTTGTCCTAGAATGGTCTGGTTCCGTCTGGTCTAGTTCATTCTCCAGCTAAACGCACCCCTGCCCTTTACTGACTCACTACAAGACCATCAGGGATTGTGGGATGCAGGCAGACACAGAAATAAAAAAGCCTTGTCCTTATATGAGAAGGGAGATTGCAGACACGACTGAGTAAGGTCACATATAATATGTTGGAAAGGAAAAGTCATTTGATCAAACTTTCTCTCCCCAGGAATGTGAGCCCACCAGTCTCCATTTTAATCTGCTTTCCAACTTGATATCTGGGCCCTCTGGCTGCCTGTTGAAAGGGTGTAGGCCTTTGTTGTGCTAAACTGAGATTCATTTAAATGTTACTTTTACCAGCTGGTTTATCTGTACTGGTTTATAATTGCTGGAAGGACTTAGTCACTGGGCCTCAGACGGAATGTCCTTGCAGGCCCAATCTGAGAAACATACGAGTTTTGTGTTGTTACGTTGTTATGGGCAATCACCAGAAGCCAGTGTGTGAACCTATCCTATCTATTCATGAGCAGAGCTGCATGTGAGTAATGTCACAGGAAATCCTGTTTAATGCATCATAATTCCATGAAATAATGATGTTTTTGTATCAGTGGATCTACTGTACATGCTGTATTGTTATTCATTAAATATACAGTTATTATTACAGTATATTACAGTTATCATTATTTTATAATGAATATAAAGGTAGCACATTTTTGGTTGTAGTTTTGACATTTTCATGTCAATGTGTCATCAAACCTGAAATATTAATTTAATGATTTTTTTTTATTTTATTAATTTGATGATGAATGATGAATGACGTATACATTCCATAGTAGACTGTACAAATTACAACTACAGTATTTTCATTGTTTCTGAACATTTTTTTATTTAAAAGGTGTGAAAATATGTCTGTATAAATTGGTCCGTATCAGTTGGTTAGCAGTAGTTTTCTTAATATTAATTTGTTTGAATAGAAAGATTAAAGAGCATTACAAAATGAAGATATTCTGGAATATTTTAATACCTATTTATACTAATACCTTTATTATATACTCCTTGTGTTTGTGTTAATTAGAGGGTACAGACATCAAAGTAATCCCTAAATTCGGGGAATATACAAATTTTTTATGCTTAACTGCCAAACTGTTCAGTGTAATACTTACTTAATACTTGCTACTTTTAAGAAACATGGTATATGAGTAGATTCTTTTCCTGATTTAGATCCTGAAATATCTAATCAAAGGACAGCCAGCCTATAAATCTAAATCTAAAATAAATCTAAAAATAAATCTAAAATACTCTATACTCTTTGATACTCGATACAGATCCAGCAGACTTGTATGATGTCCAACCTACTCTGCTGTGTCAAAATGTTTACATGGGTATGGATAGTGTGTCAGTGTTGTGTTGGCAGCGCTGTGGAGTTGTTATGTGAGATGTTGTTTAGAGAGGCACGGGGCATCCAGATAACCTGGTTTATTCAATTCCACTGTGCATATTGGTACAGTTTGGAAGCATCTTGTCAGAGCCCAGAGGGGAGGTGTAAGCTGTGTGTGTGTGTGTGTGTGAAAAGGTGTGTGTTATGTGTATAACAGCAAAGTCATTCAAAGAACAAAAGGATCCTTTGAGCACAGTTGAGTTGCAGAGGAAGCTGTCAGACTTGTCCATTCCTCTAATCCGGTGTTTGGGATTATCCTGCACTGTTATGGAATGCTGTTTTACACAGTCAGACACACACACACACGCACACACAATATGTTGTCAGTCACTCATATGCACCTTCGTACCATCTCTGTTCACTCAGGTGACAAACATACCTAATTGTCACAAGGCAGTGAATGTAAACTGCCTATGTGATATAGGCAGTGTTCATCCAGCCTCTATCTCTTACCTCATATTTAACATCAGCATTCATACATAAATGACAATCACCTTTAAACACATAGAATCATTTTATATTTTCAACCTATCAATAAACTTTACCTCTAAAAATAAACATAAAATAAAACATAAACAAAAAATGTTCCCTTATATCCCTGTAGAGGTGCACCTAACACTGTACGTGCTTATTTAGAGGAAGATACCGCCAACAGATTTGTTGCCAAAAAACAGGGCTGATGGTGATCAAGTCATTGCTGAAAAATGCGGATGATGTTGAAAGGCTTAAATGAAATTGAAAGACAACATGCCAGTTTCCTGCTTGAGATCTGTTCACTGCAACAGCTAAAACTGGAGAATGCTTAAACTGCGATGCATCAAGACTTTTCGACAGCAAAATGTCTTTGGACATTTCAGATTGTACAATGTACGTTAACTTGTCCTCATGATCATTTCTTTTGTGTTAATTATAGTTTATTATTGTTTTATTATACATAAACATACTTCAGGTGTTCACATTGACATATTTGACTAACTCAGGACCGATGGTGAGCCACCTCCCCGCATATCCAGCTCGCTGTGTCATAACAAATTTCACTCTAGTGTTTTGAGACTGAATAACTCCCACATTCACACAGATATCTGTGCTTCTACTGTCAGTTTGAATGAGTTCAGTTGTGCACACCTGCATGAGTAATGACAGGGCGAGTGCAACATATAAATCAGCCATAAATCAGATTTGTGAATAAAATAGTAATTTGATTATGGCTTATGAATGTTAAGTGTACCACAGAGAAAGTGACTCCTGCAATGTTTCACTGAAACTTCTGTTCAAATCACCATTTTTTGATGTGAAGTTATGTCACAATATTACATACATGTAAGCACCTGCACTCTGTGATCGACTGTACTGATTTTCAAACAAGGTATCGCACAAATGGCTGCAGAAGACAGGATGTTCTTAAGGAAGTATTTGTCTATAGTTGTAGAAGGATAAGATTGGCATTCAGCCAGCCAAGTTTTAAAAACTACAATGGGAGTCAAGATTGAGATCTGTGTTGGAGACCATAATGGGAAGTAACCAATAGTATTTTTCATTCTCTGAATGGTTGTGATGCAAACAAAGCTGTATATAATTAGAAATGTGATGAATTAGAAGTTAAATATAGTCATATATAAACATCTACAGTAGTAGGCGGTTATCTAGCCTTAGTCTGCTATCAGTCCTTGTGCCATGGTCGTTCTGGAGTTGTAATTTCAATACTATTTGCCTAATCTCGGTACAAGATGGCTGCAAATGATTGCCAGTGTATCAGGGAAGTAGTGGCCTTGATGGATGTGGGTCCGAAAAGACCAGCTGATAACACAGACTTATGACGTACTTTAGCGAGACCATGTTTGAGTCCAAATGTGACGTTGTACTGCGACGTGCTCGTGTCCATGCACACGCATATCCACATGAATGTCTTATATCATAGCTGTGAGTGCTGGTCATTAATATCATTATCAGCAGTATGAGGTGGGGCTGGCAGACCAGAGCTGCGTCTGCTCCAATTCAAAGGCTCCCCTCTGGCCCACGCCAAAATAAGAACACTTTTCGTCTTATTTTTCAGGCTTTAACATTCTTCTCTGGCAGCTGTGCAAGCATGTTGTGGAACAGAGCTGAGAACCTCTTAAGCTGGTAATGATCTGGAAAAGCCAGCTCTGGTCGAGCTCTGTAGTGTGGAAGACAAGAACTTGCGTCTTCTCCAAAACTCCCAGCTCTAGCATCAGGGCCCGTGTTAAATTCTCTGAGCATACACTGTCTATTGGCAAAGCCATCAAAGATTCAAACAGACGTGGTGGTTTTAAGTGATTTCAAAATTAAAGGCGGACAATCCAGTTATGCTAAACATATAGTTTGTTTGAAATTTACAACGTTAACTTGAAGCTCTGTTTTTATTTGTGCAGGAATTTGAATGAATCCCTGCTTAAGTGCCTTTGTGGTTTCATGTGAAAGTGGCTCTGTCATTCGTTTGCATGTGTGGGTGCGGCAGAAAGTGTGCGTGTATGTCTGTGTGTTTTGTGTATTTACCCACATGTGGATACCTGTGTCCACATGCATCTGTGTATATGTGTGTGAAACCACTGGGGTTAATGGCATTAGCAGGCCGTGATTGGGGCTGATGGCTTTCTGCAGCCATAATAGCAGCTCCATTAAGTGTTTACTTTGAGCCATTCCACATGTCAACTGTAGTCAAGCAGCCAGAGACGGAGGACTGAGGGGCCGTAACAGCCTGGGACACTGGGAGGGAGGCGAGACAGGGGAGGACGGAGAGGTCAGCTCACTGTAGAGGAGGGAGGTCCAGATAAGTCATCACTTAAGTTGTGGTTTGGAGTGTGGTTAGCTCTTTTTCGTGTGACAGAAAACATCTACATTGTGTCTTCGAGGAAGACATTTATTTATGGTATTTATCTGGAGATGCTGTTCTGTAATAGCGTCTAAGGACGGATGAATCTACAGGGATCAGTGAAGTATTACATTTTGTTACATTCAAATGAGCGGATGTCAGCTATAAGCAACAAAGAGTTTATGCCTGAAGAAGCATAATTGCAGCCATTGGTATCACAGTGGTGAGAGTGCACTTTGTGACCTATACAGGAGTATTCTGAGTCAGCAGACTGCCTTTGGTTTGCACCAGGGATTTTCCCGCAGCCAAGTAGGTTTGGTTGTGCTTTATCTGTGCTCTATCTGATGGGGGCATATGGAAAGGATTAAATATAATATACTCTGAGAAAAAAAAGGTGGCAGCCACCACAGCTGAATGCTGAAGCCATGAATTCTCCTACTGTATTAAACTCACTGGTTCTCCAGAAATTTGTACTAAACAAATTTGCTGATTTGTGGAGAATTGCTGCTTTCTTTTTTTATTTGATATAATTTGAACTTTTTTGTGACTTCTGTTCAGAGCTGTGCTTTATTTTCAAAATGCCATCAAGGAGATATAAAAGTTTATAGACAAGAATGTTACATCAGTTTTTTTTTTTTTTTTTTTTTTTTTTTTTATTGACAGCAGTATCAGCCTTTTCAGCTGGGGATGGGGTTCAGTAGCATTTGGTCACATGTTCACACCTATTGAAACCACTTGGATTTTTACTTTTTGTGTCGACTAATTTAGCTTTGGTTAAACTTATAATGCTTTTATGTTGCATGTTTCATGGCTCTCCTTTAATATTTTGGGGCTATGCTGGAAATAAGGGTTGTCACTTAATCATCTTATCCTCAAAAAAGTAACAACAAAAAAGTAAAATCTGGATATATTACTACATGACTTAGTGCTGAAAGATGGACATTCAAAGAGCCAAACACAGGTTTTAAAAGATGGAGGATATGAGTTTAAATCACCATGTAAATGTATCTAAGGTGGACAGTATGGATAAAATATGTATAATCTTGTTTCTTGAAATTCAGTTGAGAAATTGTTTATGGATTAAATAAGCAGGTGGGAGTGTTTTCTTGGCTGATTAAATATCTGACAGATCAAGGTACAAATACAGCTTTGCAATATTAACAGTCCTGCTCATTGTCTTGCCATTTAAACAGTACAGTCAAATCTGATAGAAAAAGGAGCTGACCACTTGTCTGTAACTGAATTTTCCAGCACGTCTTGGTCAAGCTGACAAAGATGGCAACGAGAAGTAAACCAAAATACACATTTGAAAACATTCCCATTCCCAACATTCCCAAGAAATTTACAATTTCACAGTCCCTGCATACATCCCTGTTTTTCCACCCATCTCTGAACAAAACACAGCGTTTAAACTTTGGCTACCAGGTTTCCCCTTGTGTGTGTCAGAATATAATTCAGGTAAAGGGGTTGCGGGTGGTTGCACGGGTCAGTATCTGTATCTGAGTCGAGTGTGGAGTGTGTGATGGGGGTCATCCTGTGGCCATGTGAACAGGAAGGTGCGGGTTCAGAGTGAAGGGCTGAACCTCTGAGCTGTTTATCAGATAGCTAATGAAGCAGAGCAATCCTGAGGGAGACAGACGGAGGGAGGGGCAGCAGAAAGGAAAAGAGAAAAGAAAAGGGGGCAAAAGGTAAAAGGAGGAAGGGAAAGAAGGGTGGGCTGACATTAAAGAGTTTGAGAGAAAGATGAGAGTTAAGTGTGGGAATAGCCACAGTGAAGCTGTTATTGCTGAACGGGGTGAGGGGAATGAACTGCAGTCTCCCCATGATTGCACTCAGCTTTATTCCCACTACAATGAGCAGAGAAATACACATCATATTATTTATCACATTTCCTGGTTAAAAATCAGCGGAGGCCATATCACTCAGCTCCTGTCGTAAACATTTTCTCTGGCTGCAAGAGAAGCCGAGCTGCGTTCCCAGCTCCCATCATCACAGCCATCCAGTTTACTACGGGCCTCACATTCATCAGTGTGGTCCGCAGGAAAAGGGAACGAGCCCGCTTCATTAGAAGTTCAAATAATCAGCCAGTCAGATGATCAAAACAGTATTACAGTGTAGATGTCGGTGTTTGATATTTCACTCTTCCTGTGATAATTAATCCTGCTCACATCGAGGTTAAATGATTTAAAAGACGCAGAATGTGAATTCACCTCCGATTAAATCTTCTCTTTTTTTGTATTGTAAAACATTACCATCACATTTTTTAAAAAATTGCTTGTTTTGTCTTACCAAAAGTCCACAACATTTTCCATTTGAAATGACATATAACCGACAAAAGCAGCTAATCTTTCAGCTTCTGAAACTTAAGTTTGTCATTTTGTTTGAAATCAATTATTCAAATTTTGAGTGACTAACAAGAGGTGCCCCCAGCAAAAACAGAGAGTAAGACTACAAGCTAGTAAACATGGATGTAAACGATGCACTATGCAATAAAATCAGTAAAAAACAACTTTGCAAATGTTTGATAAAGAAGCAGATACACTCAACACGTTTATTAGACCTCAGTGCTACACACAGAGCATTTTGGTGAATGTAAACATGACTTTTGTACAAGAAAACTTCACAGGGCTCCTTCAAGCAATAAACTGAAAGAAAGAAAAATTAGGTTTTGTAAGATAATTAAATCAGCTTGTCAATTGAACACGCACAAATTGTGATGGCCCTCTGGTTGTGCAAAAAGTGATCACGCATAGATTTGTTTGTCCTTCTGTCAGTCACACACCGAGGTGCCGTTATTGGCTTATGTAACAGTGTGAGAATCTGGTGTGTTCATCAGGGGCCGAGGGGTGAGAAGTCAGGCTCAGGGGAGCTATCAGCGCTGAGCGGTCAGGTGACCCTGAACGATCCTGAGATAGGACGGCCTCGCCTCCCTGAGGAGGAGCATTCCATCACTGCTGGAGTGTGTGTGTGTGTGTGTGTGTGTGTGTGTGTGTGTGTGTGTGTGCACTTTACATTTGGTAGCAATATACATAGTTCCTATTGATTTTTGTGACTGCCTGTCAAAATATCCAATTGACTACCTTGATTTGTGAAAAATATCTCAAAATACCTCCTTGCTATATGGCAAAAACTGCTTAATCAAATGAAATATCTAAATTCAATGGAAAGACATCAACGAAATGTACCGAGCACATTTACACCCTAAAGTTGAAAATCATAGAAAAAATTATAGAATGGAAAAATCAGAAAGAGGGTGATTCCTTCATGTGCTTTTTTGTGTGGTGTAGTGAACACTGAGACTACAGGGAAGTTTGCCCTTTTTTTTTCTTTTTTTTTGTATGTGTCTGCAGAAAATGCACGTATAACTTACTGCAGAGGGAACACAGTCTGCTAAATGTGCCGAGGGAGACAGCCAGCTTCTCCTCCATCCAACTGTATCACATAAAACATCCTGATGTGGCTGGATGGAACGCACACACACCCACACAAAAAAACACACACATACACACACATCATGCAATACAAATCCAAGCAGAGTGCATAAACTGTGCTGATGTGCTCCTCGGAGAGCGAGACAGGCAAAGTGTTTAAGTCACCTCAGTAGAGGCCGAGAGGAAACCAACAGCACAGCTTTCAACCTTTCCATTGTAGAGAGCTGACAGCAACTGTGTGCGGCTGGACACATTTACAGTTGGCTGGAACAAAACTGCTGGTTAACAGAGTGGCTAAAACTTTATTGCACAAGTAGTTTTCCGTATAAAAGGAAAGGTAAAAGGTGTTGCTTAACTTCATTAGGTGTTGGGGTTGTTGTTCACCTAAACGTCTGAAAACACCTGTTGCATTTACCTCTTCATCTAATCAGCTCACTTAGGCTGCTTCTTCTACTGATACTGAATGTCGGTATCTTTACGTCAACCTTTCCTCGCCAGTGTCGGTTACTATGACTACAAAAAGTTCACAACAGAAGCATGAGGACTGAGACATCAACAGTAAGGGTTGTGTTTGCACTGAGTTCTCTGTCTGCAGCTTTGTTTCATGGTTATGACTCATGGACTCTTGATTGAGAAATTAAAGCTAGTCCCCTACCCCCTTCAGGCCTCCCTTCAAAGCTGCTCCCCCAAAACACATGAACATGAACCCACACTGTCTGACTACTGCTGGAGGAGTCTGTGAAACAGGCATGCTGCTGTAGCTAACCGTGTCCAACTGGCTCATGTCTCATTCACATGTATGATAGCACCTAACATTATCTTAATGAACTTAAACAACCAAATTGGCTGTTGTTAGTACTCACAGCGTCACTTTTCAAGCCCATCTGCTCTCTACTGCTTTATCAACCTCTTTTTAGTTGCATCCATTTCTGTCTTTCTTTTCTTTCTCTGTCGTTCTCATGTGACTAGTTTGCAAGCTTTGAGTGTTGTGTGATTCTACTGGGATGTAAAGAGAATTTCAACAAATAAATCGCAAGAAGTCCTTCTAAAATGCACTGCCTGCCGTAGCCTTAAAGGGGTAACAAGGAGTCTCAAAATACATTGATTCAACATAACAACATAATAATAACATAAATGTACTGAAAATAATTTTTGATTTCAACATATTTTGCTTTTTTTCCTTGTTCAAATACTGTGCCAATAATCCAAACCAGAAAGACATCAGAACTGAAATCAATAAGCAGAATCAGACTCACTCAAATCTACATCATACTCATCCTTACTGCTCTGTCCTGGTTTCATTTGACAGACAGACAGTCAGACAGACAGATCTGCACATGAACTGTCTTTGTGTCCCCGGTGAGTCTCTTCTAATCAGGCTAGACGTGCCAGAGGTCAGCAGCTCTGACCTGCTGGCTCTGGTTCACCATAAATATTATGGAACCACGCACAGACGCCCTCGCTGGCTGTTTAATATAGTGCTGGGTCCATTAAGGGACCCAGGCTATCAGCTTTCATTGGACTATATGGGCTAATAATAATACTGCCTGAACCGTGTAGTTAGAAATGGTGAATGCACTTCAGAGCTGGATGCTGCTGTACTTTTATTTCTGGGGGTTTATCGTCTACTTAACTTTGCCATTAACTTTTCATCTGTCTCATGGTTTCCCTTCAAGCTGTTCAATCATGTCAGCTGTGTGTGCATCTGTTTGCGTGCATAGGTGCATGTGCATTCGTGGCCATGTGTGTGTTTTTAATGTGTGCCAGCAGCACAGTGGGCCTGTGGGAGCGCTCTGTCCTCCTTTCCCACGGTATTTGTCCCATGAGCCCCTGCCTTGACGTCAGGACAGAGGTACGGACGACTGCCCCGTTTGGAGGTCGCAGATTCACTTCCTGTCTGTCAGAACAAAGTTGGGCAGAGTCCAGTTTGGAGTGCTGAACTGTCTTTATGATCTCTCAGTGATTTAATCTCTGTCTCTCTGTCTCTGTCAGGCTATGTGGCTGATGCTGCAGCAGGAGGAGCCAGAAGATTTTGTCATTGCAACAGGGGAGGTGCACAGTGTGAGGGAGTTTGTGGAGAAGGCCTTCAGACATGTGGGGAAGACCATAGTGTGAGTAAACATACAAACAGATGCAAATGCAGACTCCAGAAATGCTTTGGAAATGTACCATGTCTGTCATTCCTGAATAAGCCACTTTTCCATTAAAGTCACAACAATCATATGATGGACCTGCTAACATCTTTTTAACACTTCCAGCTCGGTTGCAGACTGAACTGAATACTGTTACATTAAAAGTGTAGTGTACAATCCTGAGGAAATCCTGTTGATACTTGAACTCAATAAACAAACAAATACTCTCGTCCCTACAGTGCTCCTTTTAAGCTCTGTGGGTAACACACAGTGTTTATATTGTCAGAGTTGTAACAAAGCATTGGTATTTGACGACCAGGGAGTGAGTCCCATTTACAGAGCCAGGACTGTATGAACACCAAACACAGAACAGACAACTAGTGCATTGTGAGGAGATACTTGCTGATTTTAACAAAAAGGTGTATTGGAATAGAATTGTATACTAGCCCTTTAAAATAAAGGATCACAGTATGTACACATAGAGATACTCAATGTGAAGTTTGGGTCTTCTAAAGAGTACTGTAATAAATAAAATGAAAAATTTTATTTTAATTTAATTATTACTACTTTTTTACTACTATTTTATTTTAATTATCACTTCTTAGTCAAAATTAAATGAAATACACCTAACAAAACACAAAATGCATCAGACGAGGCTATAAGAAACAGTTTGTTTTTAGTAATGTTTTACCTTGTGGTCTGGAATAAAAGACAAAAACCCCGAAAAAACAAAGTGATTATCAGACTGTCATCAGTCTCACCTTTGACTTTTGTCCATACCCACTATTAGCCTGTAAAACGAGGGTAAGCAGTTATTCTCTTGCCAAATAAATTAAAAAAACAAATCACTAATGCATCCTGTAAGAGTATTGAAAACACACAAACCTTTTCCGTCATATTATTATTTTCCAACTAAGTGCTTTTTTCCAGCAGTGCTGCTGCTCCCCCGCGTATACCAGATGCCAAATATCACAGGAACAATAGAGCCATCAGGGTCTGAATAGAACCATCAGAGAACAATTACGGATAGACAAAGCCATCATTTTACAGGCTCCATGTCTGAAAGAGGCTGTATTTTGGAAACTTCTGTCTCCGCTTAGTGCCACATCTCAGTCCCCTCCTCTGCCTAACCTCTCATTCACCTCCTTCTAGCACCCTGGAAGGCACAACATGTTGGTGAAGGTTTGTGTGATGGTTGCAATGCCTGCTGTGTTGATTCCAGAAAAAAAAAGACAGGTGACATGTTTTGTCTGCACGAGGAGTTAAAAAAACAAACTGCACAAGAAATAATCGAGGAGACACAGGAACAGAGAGCTGAACCTTCAGCAGCTGTGGGAAAAGGTTCCTTCCTCCTAAGATTTGTGTCTTTCCAGGTGGGAGGGAAAGGATGAGAAGGAGGTTGGCCGTTGCCAGGAAACAGGGGTGGTACATGTGAAAGTGGACCCAAAATACTTCCGTCCCACCGAAGTGGTAAGTCAGGTTTCTCTGTGTGTGTGTGTACATATGTGTTTTTTATCTTTGTTTAAAGCATGTTCTGCCCTGAATTAGGTTTTACTGCTCCGTTTTAAACATTCATGTCTTCTTAATGGAACAGTATTTTTCACTTGTTACAAAGTAACACACACAGTATTGGGATTAAGTATTTTATAAGCTCAACACACTCGTTGTGGATCAAGATTATTTAGTAATATAACACAACATACCATGCATCTACCTATCAGTTTTATTTTTAAGGTGCTCTGGTGATTGAGTGGTTGAAGATGCTCACAATGAAATCACTACCTCCATTGTTTGTATCTGTCCGCCCCTTTCCTTGTTTTTCCTCTTTGTCTCGCATGTCATACTATCAAATAAAGAAAAAAAGACCATACTGGTAGTTTTGCATGTTTCAGCCAATACAACTACTTTTACTTTTAACTATGTTTATTATCGGCAGACATTATTTTTCAGGACCATTTGTTCCGGATTATTTCTGATTTCTTGCTCTCTGTGCAGTTTATCAGGCATGTATGCAGGCCATATCGACAAACTGCAGTTACTGCTACAGAATGAAGTTGGTCCACTATAATAATATGTCATTCATTTAGTTCTATATAATATCATGACACAACACAGCACATATTTCCTGCTCCATATACCTGACCTTAACATGAATGTAACCTGTTTTCGCTGCATCTATCTGATTGCCGGTCATTGTGTCTGGGACCATATACTTATCAGCCATAACGGGCCCAGTTGACAGCCTCAGGCTGCTTATTGTATGCTTTTAAACAGCTGGAAACAAGCCAGTCCACCTCTTTAAGAGTAATGTAGGCTGCATCCTGCCAGTTGGTGCTGAATGGGTGCTCATATTCAGTGAAACAACCTTGAAAATTTTGAGCGAATGGCAAAGCCGTGTGTTGGACTGACTCACTCAGCTGCTTTGATGGCACAGGATCTGTGTATCTGTCTTTTTTTATTAATTTGTGCATGGACACATGTGCCTCTGCCCATGTTAATAACAGCCATGAGAATCCAAACCAAAAGTAAGCCATCATATTATCCTTCCATCTCTCTCTAGGTGCAAAGTGTCTCTGATATTCGGGGGGTCTGTCTCTCAACGCTCTGGCCCAGGGGTATTGTGGCTGCTCCCTGGGGAGGGTGTAGGGTTACCCAGGGGTGTTGTGGCCGAGATTAGCTGTCAGGTTCTCAGTTAAAAGCCAGGAGCACCCCTCTGCTGAGCTTTGGCCTGGCGAGATTAGAGCTGAGATCCAGTTGAGTGATGGTGGAGGATTAGCAAGGAGTCCGTGCTGACGGACTGCTGAGGCGATGGAAGCGGCGGTCACACACCTGGGCCTGTATTCTTTGTGCATGTCAGCTCATTCATTCAAGGTCTTAACCCTGAATCCACGCTGAAAATTACTCCAGACACTGGTCAGATCAGGCAAAAATGACCTACGAGCAAAGAAACAAGTCCACGTCTTTCATAAGAGCTTTTGTGATACATCAGCAAATGGACAATATAGTGTATTGATAGAGTGTAGGTAAACATCCGCTTACAGACTTCATCAGCTCATGAAATTTGTGAAGACAGCTTTGAAATTTTCAAGAGCCTGCCTTCCAGCACAAAATAGTTTCTGTGAAGATTTCTTAGTGAAATTGAAAGGTGCCAAATGTCCTACTTGAACATTATTTCATAGGTTAAGGGGCCAGAAAAGTCCTGCGTATTGTCAGGCAATGCAATACAAATAACCCTGTAATAAATATGCCCTAACTCATGGACCCTCGACAGGCATCGTTCCTCCAGATATGTTAGTGAAACAAAATTAGAGACACCTTACAGTGCAATACACTCCAACACAACACTACCAAGTTACAATATCAGACTCTAATACCCAACTTTCCAGCAGCTAGAGTAGATTTCCATTATTTCCTCTGTGAGGTTGAAAGTGGTCTGCATTATTCTTACTCATAGTCTTATTTTCTGCTTTTGAATTTTCAAGATTACTTTGAGGTCCCCTTCATTGACTGCATGTGAAATAGCACGATATCTGCATTGTTTTGTGTGTGTGAAGTTAATTAAGTCATAGAATAGTAGCAACATGTACTGGGGGGGATGCTTGGCATTGTATTATATTGTGAAGTTGTTTCTATTTTTCTTGTCACTTTATAGGCTGTAGCCTTTATAGCACAGAGTTAAAATATCTGGTTCTTAGCTCTGCAGAACCTCATAAAATCATTTCCATGTTAGCCTGGTTTCAGAGAAATCCAGTGTAGAATTCTGTGAATGATCTTTTCAGCATCCAGAGGCATTGTGGAAAGTCCAGTCAAGATGGGAAGAAATTTCATTCCAATGTCACCCTCTCATAAACTCTCATAGGCTGTTAGGCTCATGAACATTTAGGCCTCAATATGAGTTGTGAGGCAAACTGTCAAAAAGGATTGAGTCATGCTGCAGAGAATTACTCAGAGCAGACAGATGTGGTTTAATAATTTTTTCCTAAATCGGTGTGACAAAGGAGGCAAAACCACATCATTTTACAACTGACTGTTTTGTGTTTACATTCTCCTGGTTTACATGTGGCACAGGCCTAAATATTTATCATGAATGTGTAAACTTGGGGGGGGGGGGTTCAGATTCTATTTTGAGCCACACTTATATGTGAAAATAAGTCAGAGCAGAAGTTTGCCACCCTGACTCTCATCTGAAAATTTAAGTGCATGCTTTGCTGTACATTTCCAGTTTCCATTGTCCTCTCACTACTAGAGGTGGAAAGGGTCTACTAGTTACATGGCTACATGCCCCTGCTCCACGGCCCCAACCAACCTCACCCACCTGCTTCAATTATTATTTCTGGCTTTCTATAATTTTAGGTGGCAATTATCATAAGCAATAAGTTCTTAATCGATTACCCATATTTGCATTGGTCTTTCTAAGTCAAAAAACTTTCAGACTTTCACGTTTTTTCAGCAGATTAAGTTTAATAAACAGTTTGTATTACTTGTAACATGTGTAGGTCAGAAGGAACAAAGATTATAGGGATAAGAGAGGAAAACGGCTCAGTTACAGCAAGACGTTTCTTTGCTCTGTCTCACTGTCTCTTTATTTCTGTGGTATAGCTTAAGGAGTATTTAACCTCTGACCCTTGCAGACAGGAAGTGACTGACACAGGCCTCACAGCTCAGCACTGTGGCTCTGCTGAAATGGAAATACCTGTGTGTGTGTGTGTGTGTGTGTGTGTGTGTGTTCACTAGAGTCTTTTGGTTTGATTGACACACACACACACACACACAGACGTGCGTGCATGTGTGTGTATGCGTGTTGCTATTCGTATGAGTCCTCAGGCTGTGTGCTAATATATATGTAATTCATCATTATCCCTGCCAGGGTGTGTGTCTGACACAAGCTCATTTATCTCCCCAGCCCCATGGGACAGGAGCAAGCAACCAGAGAGGGATGTGAGGGGGTTAAATATGCAGGTGTGTTTCACATGTGGTGCACGTGTGTGTTTCTTTGTGTATAGGTGTACACTTGTCTGTGTTTATTTGGGATACAACGGCCCAAGGCTGTGGAGGTGACGGCGAGTTTGTCTGTGGTCAGGGAAGCTGTTTACTGCATGCAAAATGTGCCTGTTAAAAAGAAAAACTAAAGCCACCACCATTAGCCACAGACAGCCATGTGTGAAAGGGGAAGACGTGTGGTTTGAAGCTGTCAGGTTTGTTTTTAATGAAGCAGGTAAGTTTCATACCGCTCTAACTGTCATGGCTGCCGTTGGTTTCCATTGTACTGGCTTTACAGAGCTGTCAATCACACTTGACAGCCTGTGGGCTTGTGCCAGCCCTGAGGTTTGGCTCAGGTGAGCAGCCTCTGCCTGAGCCTTAACAAAGGTGTGTCACGGTATATTATGCTCTAATAGTTATGATTAGTTTTGGTTGCCAGGTGACATACAGTGTCATGGCCATTAATATTTCCAGTGTGTTTAGATGGTGTGTGTCTGTGTGTGTCTGGTTCTCACAGTTTAGACCTTGCTGAGAGATTTACAAGGCTGGAAATGATCACTGTCTGTGTATGAGATCCTTCTTTATTAAATCCACGTGGTTCATGAAGGAACTAGAGAGGTTCACAGTAAGTGTGTGAAATAGTACTGTCTAATAGTTGGATTATGTGATGTAATCTTGTTTTTAGGGGTAGGTTATGTGTGGGTGGGTGGGTGGTTGGTTGTGTGTTTTGCTGCCTTTTGCTGTGTACTCTTGGTGTAGCATTTTTAACATGGGAAGTCAAGTACAGAATATGCCAGAGAGAAGAACAGTGCAGACTACAAGAGCAATCATCAGGTCACCATACAGCTGTGGCACATATGGGAGTCATATATAAAAAGAAGGAATAAACTTCTTGTAACTGAGGCCAACATATCCTGATTTTCACTCCCTAGTGTGGGACAAACACTAAAATACTGGAACTTACACTTTCTTATACAGGTATTTTTTTGTTGTTTTGTTTTTTTGTTGTTTTTTTTTAAGCATGACAAATAAAAATTGACCATAAGGGTAGATGTCACCAACCCTAATTCCCTCTTCCTGTAACACAGAAAGTAATGTTACCATCTTTATTTTATCTTGAATGTTTCCACATTGGTATGGGTTTTCCCTGCATTTCCTGCAACTTGTTAGTTACCCTTATTAGCTAATGCTTTTTGACAAATCATACTCTGACGTCTTGGTGAGTCACTTGAGAAAGTCCACGAAGACACAGCTTAACATACTTTGTATTTTATTCACTTTTGGCTCAGATCCTGTAGTTTAAAGTTGCGATGTTTTTGGTATCAAAGAGCTACAACAGGTATCTTAATTGCCTCCATGAGCTGTGTTTCACAGTTGCTGCTGCTCCTGTTGACCACGCCGGTAAGCTGCCCAAATGAATGAGCCAAACTGCCCCAGACAAAAAACATCTGCCATATTGCAGCTTTGTTACAACGTAAATATTTCAAGTCAAGCACAAGCCAAGTTAACCCTGATGACATCACTATGATATAATTGGAGGTATTTTCTGGATAACTCTTTTCACAGCGTGGCTAGTACTCACTATGGCTAAGGCTCACTGATCATTATGTTTAAAATCATTCAAGATCCCCTTTATTAAAAGGATTTAAATCAGAGTTCCATTTATCCCGAGATATCTAAGATAAATGTAAAGTGCATGATCAGAACCTTGCAGAGTTACCTAGTAACGTGTGTTGTATGACTGATAATAGATGCAGGAGTTTCTTTAACGCAGTTTCTTTGTTTTCCCTCTTTTAAACTTCAACCTGGAATATTTATTGTAGATCTGAATTATTCTTACTTAGCACTGGAAGCACTGACTGTTCATGTAGACCAAGGCTGTGGACGTATTTGGCACTGGTGTATGTGTTTATCTACGTGTACACACCTGTCCGTGTCCATGCTAATGCACTGTCACACGACTGTCATACTTCCAAGATCATGTGTTGCTGGAGGGTATAAACTGCTGCAAACTGAGTGACAGCTCTGCAATTTTTTTTGTCCAAACCCCTCAGAGGAGGAGGAGATTTGGTGATCTGTCATTTTCTCTCTTCGTCCCATCAATGCGAACATAACTCTTCCACTGTCATTTTCTCAGCACACCTTCTAGCTCTTTTTGCCCATTTGCACTTATGTCTGTGTATCTGTCACTGTGATGCAACAAGCATTGGTCGGCAACACAGGAATGTGCTTCCAGGTGAGATTATCTTGGAGGAAAAAGCAGACAGTTATCCCCTTAATCACCAACCACCTACTCTGTATGCTGTAGAGCCTAGAAACGAAAACGTCGTCTTTTCATCAGAGAGCCAGAATTGGTGAATGAAATCAACTATTGTAGGACCGCAACTAACAATATTCCTCTTGTTTTGATCATTTCTACTGAAAGTGAATCGAAACAGTATAGGACTTATGTTACAGGTCTGTTAAGAATAAGGGGAAATGGATGAGTTCTCAAATATCTCACGTTCTCTATACTAAGGATTTATTTCGTTATTCAGCAAGGGTTAGGGTTATTCTGCAAGAATGATTTCATGTTTTCAGTTTTAGCATGCAGCATAGTGGTTCCCAGTGTTCCATGCCATCTTTATTTATGATAAAATCTAGAAGTCGCCTTCTTATATTGACAGATTGGAAAGATTTCCATCTATGAGCTATGAGTGTCTTGGCAGCTGTAAGGCCGGCTAGCCAGAGGCACATCTGCTTGATTTCCAAGGTAGAGCTGTTTTTCTTTAACCTTCTGTCATAGATAACCTTTCTTAATAGATCAGATCAGTTTAAAGAATGTATGAAAATAATAGCAAATGCACTTCATTTTCCCAGGTCCCAAAGGGACATCAAAAGAGAGGCTTTTCTCAATGAATGTTTGTCACTTTGCCTTGACGAATGACTCCAAAGATTTATCAGCTGTCAGAATTGTCACTGTGTAATTTTCTGCCACTCAGCTAATCAACTAACAATTGTCTGCAAGAGATTGCTCCAGTATCATCACTGTGACATCACTGCGGTTCATATTGGCATATGGTGGAGGCCATTTATCTCAGTGGTGTGTTGATTGACAGAGAGGAATCACCATCAGAGGTTCCCATGTATCAAGGATTGGAGTCACGTACAAGCATTCTCTGAATTGCAGTCATGTACTGTCAATACATGACTGATTTTCCTTTTGTTTTAAATATGCAAGTTTATTCTTGTGCAGCACAAACAAGTGTGAAAAGCAGGAGTGCTGCATACCATCGCTGCTGCATGGGCATGTGTCTCTGAGTGTGTGCTGCATACATATAAACAGAAACACTACAATACAGCTTGTCATTCCAGGTTAAGGTTTATCTTGGTGTTCATGCAAAGAGAGGAAAGACACTGATCATATAAATCCTGCTCTTATCTTTGCTCTGACCCTGTGCAACATCCTGCCAATGCATCAGATAATATTCTAGCTGGTCACTCGTGGCGCTGTTGGTTATTTATTGGCACTAAGAGTTCTCTGAATGCTAAACTTCATCTTTTTTCAAGACAACAACTAAAATCTGAACTGCAAACTTTGAACAATACACCATAGACCAAATGCAAAAATGAAACAGTTCTTACGGCATTGCAGAAACTGGCGTGAAACGATCCATGGCAAAATGTGGTTTGCATTCACACCTGTGAGATTTTGACAGAGCAGTTGCCCGGCCTGTTTTCTTCAATCCAGACTGCAGCTGAGAATCAAAAGCTTCTACATCAACCCCTAAAAATAGCCTTGTTGAAACACCACACCTCGGTATCTGTCAACTGCCTGTCCATCAGTATGTGTGCATGTGCAAAAGTCTCAATTCTTAACTTCCTTCTTGCTTCAGATGACTGTCATTCCAGCAGTGAGATGTGCGGAACAAATTCACTACAAACACACTCTGCTGCATATTCTTATACGTCACCAGTCCTGTCGTCATTGGATTAGGAGCTCAGACAATGGTTCCAGTGATCCAGAGGAATAAAGGCAGTGGGTGTTGTGGTAACCTTTTATGAATGTTGGCAAGAAGAGTCTACCCACCTGCTGAGGTCATCACTGTAACAAAGACACACCTGACTGATCTGGTTACTAAATATTGTTTTGCATTGTGAAGCTTTATTGAGATAAAAGGACAATTCCACCCTTGATACTCGACACAGTTAGATACCATCATTGTGTGATGTTGAATGCATTCCTTGTGGCTTTGTGATGAAGTGTTGTGACCTGCCTTCCCTTTTTCAGTTAGTGAGCTCATGATTCTTACAGGGCGTCCTTTGATTGCTCTCACAGACAGGCCTGAACTGAACAAAGGTGGACATAGCACTGAAACCTGCAAGCTACCTAGAAAACAAGTTGCAAACAGCAGCTTAATTAGAGCCACCAAGGCACAAACTAACATGAACAACATGAACCTGTCTTTATCAGGTTGCAAATGCATGCTGTGTGCACACTGTACAGATCCTAGAACTGTATGACACAGACCCAAAACATATGCACACATAAAATAGCATTTTGAATACCTTGAGTGGAATGCTGCACATCATCTCATCTCATCAATTGCTGCTATTAATATCAAAGAATATGACCGTAAAACACTTTTAAACTAAACTAAACCTTTTAGACAGTCAGTGGTCATGTTGTCATTATGTCAGTATGGCAGTGTTTTAAAAAACAGGGATGTCCCAAACACATATCCTTTGGCCTCAATATGAGTCCCTTTGGGTATCTGCTAAAACAAGTCTGATTCAATGCTTATTTACAAGGCAACAGAAGCTGTGCAAGGTTGATTATTGAAATAGCAGGTGTAGCTTACTGACTTGGGCACACTTTTCCCTGGCCTTGGTTCCAAACTAGAAAGATTATCAGCTTATCTGTGCACTTGCAATAGAACGGAGTGGGAGGGGCTGCACACTACAATCACAATCACAAAAGACCAATCTAATCCAATGTATACTACTTGTACATTACCTGTAGATTTTATTTCAGCTTTTCACATTTTTCCTTTTTCAAACTGGACTTTTGTTACAAGCACGTCGTACAGCCAGGCAAACCCACAAAACTTTATTAACCTGAGGGCTCGAGAGATCTAAAATGTGTCAGATGAAACTGTGGGAAAATGTTTATAAAATGTCATGTATAAAATCACACTTTAATATTTCCAAATGATATTATGGTGCAATCATTAAAATATCCATCTTTATATCTGTATATACAATTGAGTTTCATTTAAGAAAAACAAAAAAACAAACACAAATTTTAACGTTTTTGTTTTTTTTTGTTTGTTTTTTTTTTTTAAATAAGATACCAACCCTATTTTTCAAGAACCAAATCACAAAGTGCTTCTTATAAGACAAACATTAAAATCGACAGCATTAAGAAGCAAATGCAAAAACTTACTTACAAGTATACTTAATGGCATTAATGGTCACATGGGCAAGTGGTAATAATAGTAGTGGTGGTGGTGGTAAGGGAAGAGGACATGTATATAATAACATATACTTTTGCAGTAAGGGAGACCATACAATCCTTTGAATGTCTTGGATTGGATTCAGTTCTTAGCCTCAATTCATTGATCAAGGCACTGAATCTATACTTTAGATGAGACTGTCACACTTCAGATTCAGATTGTTGGTTTTTGAAATAACCTGAACTGTCCTACACAGTTTTACCGAAAGTGCGACAAGCACTTCTGATGAAGCATGCTGACACCTTTAGAGTCAGTATGGTGTCCTCTGTAGGAGTCTACATGAGGTGCTTGGTTCTCAGGCCTCAATGAAGCAATAGAGCTGGTGTTGGGTTTCATTTGACTCCATGCAGGCGGTCCAGACCTCATAAATCCACTCCCAGGATCCTTGTAGTGCTGTCTCCACACACAGAATGAGTATTGTAGTTTCTCTGATTGGAGACGAGCTTTGTTTGAGTTGCTGTCAAGAGTTTGTTTTTCAACAAATATTGTGTAACCCCCTCTTCTTGACCCCACCTTAAGTCCACACCAATTACTGCTTTTACTTTCTGAATGTTCTAGTGCACGGTAAAGTCAATGGCAGGCAACCCCTGTACAGACGCAGTAAGAGACGGTATGATTACAGCAGCCACAGTGTCGGCTCTCGCTATGGAGCAAATTCTTTTTCCTAACAATGAGAAAAACAGGTATGGCCCCACATGTGTGTGTGTGTGACGTAATGGCTCCTGGCAGGCAGTAACTCATACACTTCTGTCCGTGTGCCCCAGAGAAGATTTAACAGTTGGCCTGTTTGTTGCATAATATCTGCTACTTAATGAAGCCTGAAATATGGTGGCTATTTCAGAGTTTCCCAGTATTAGGTTGGAATTCTTTTTAGGCGTCCAGTTGGGAGGTTTTTCAAAGCACAAGAGGCTCTTGAACCCATCAGCTGTTTCATATTCTACTTCTTCAAGACAAATCCAGTTCTTTTACAATGTGGATCTTATTTTCATTCTTGTGGCCTTTATTCTTTCAGGTTATTATAGCATTTTAAGTAGTATGGTAATTATAGAGATAGAATGCTGTTGCAACACTGCGAGACAAAGCTCTACAATGAAGTAACTCCCCCCTAAAAGTCAATGAGTAGAATCATCAGTTGAAGATGATATACTGTTTGTCTACAGACCAAAACAGGCAATATAGCTATTTATCAGTCTTGTCTCAAAATTACGTTTCTGCTGTTCTCAGAAGATCAGCCTCTCTTTAACTTCAAAACAATGCCATCACTTATTTACTGCTTCCTGTAGTGTTGTCTAGTGTGATTGTGACGCTCAGCTCCACTGTATATAGCTGCGTGCTGAATCCAAAAAATAAAAAAAGAATTAATGCACGGACATTTTGAGCAGACGCTCTTCCAGTGTTGCCAGCTTGCAAGCTGAATAACAGCATTTGCCTGAACCATCCATGCAATAACATATCAGTTCATTGGAGTACATTCCTGTCCATTATTTCTAGGTGATTGATTTTAAAGGAGGACCTTTTAAAAACTTGCCTGATAGCTCATGTGGTGATGCTCCTGGTGCTGGAGCATTTAAAAACAACAGACAATTAAAATGGGCGTTTTGGAGAATTTTTTCATCCTAACCAAGAAGTTTAGTGATGCCCCATTAATTAATTCCTAAAGCTGTTTCTCACAATAAAATAGTAATGTTGTATTTCATATTATACCATATTATACACAGTATTAACTACAAGGAAGGATGGACAAAACCACAAAAAGATCATCATGATCATGAATAAAATGAAAATTTCCTATTATTGATCGCTTTAACTTCATTACAAACTCACAAAATTCATCTGTCAGAATCAATGATTCAGTGCATTACATTTATTTATTTAGCTGATGCTTTGATACAAAGCTATTTGCAGTAAGTGAAAAGTAGCAAAAATCATGCAAGTACATCAAATTTCAAATAATTCAATTATAGCCATTTCATAGTGCTTCATCTACTGCATCAGGAAAGACTGAGAGATAGAATGGCTGTTTATTTTTACTGAAGAGAAGATTGTAACCCGCCAAATATGTTGAATTTGATTTATATCTGACTTCAGTAAGGCTGTAGACCGAAGTATTCACCTTTATTAGTCAGTTATCATTCAGTTAAATATTGTTTTGGACAATGTGGACTTGTCTGGTCGGGAGGGATAGCGAGGAATGAGCAGCTATTATTATCCTGCTTTATGTCTCTGGCAGTGTAGTGGTGTCAGTCAGAGGCCGGCGGTGGAAGCCAGGGGGCCGGTTAGGACTGCTGGCTCTCAGAGGTGCTTCATCTCCGGGCCGAGGCAGAGAGACCTCTAACTGAACCGCAGCCGTTTGGATGGAGAAATGCTGAGGCAGCAAACTCAGCCCATTTCACTGGGTGGAGTTCCTATACTGCACTATAGGTCTTAAAACGAGGTGGCGGTCAGCTGGGAGCCAGTGTATGACTTTATTATCATGCAGACATCGTCCCAAAGCTCTGATTCATACATCATTGTCAATTATTTAGTTTTATTTCACACTTGTTTCTCAGCGGCAGTAGTTAGCATCACCATCTGTGATCAATTTGTGCGATTTATGTGTCACAAATTAGTTTGTGTTTTAAAAGCAGCGTGTGTCTGTGTTTCACCCTGTCGTATTGGGTGTTGGCTAACAGACAGGACTCCAGGATTCCTCAGATTCCTCGCAGTAGAAGCCAGTGATAAGGGGAAATGCGAGGTAAGGAGAGGCCTTAGTGTTCTGACAGCAGTTTGCCTCGTTGATGAATTGAGGTGAATGTTTGAACACCAGACAGACATAAAGAAGCAAATGGCTTTTATGAGCACCAAGATTTATCCACTGAACAAGCTTTGTCGAGCTCTGCCGACTAAATTTATGGCACTTGACACACGAAACTGGCTATCGGCGCTGAGCTTGGATGTTTGGCGGAGGTCCATGGTACTTTCACACAAAGGAAGCATGAAATATTAGCATTATTTTAAAAGGTTTCCGTATATTAGGGAGGAATTGGGTGTCCTTTTCCGAGATGGTTCACAGTAAAGCCACTCACTTTTCCCTTTACCTGGAATTTTGCTGTCTGGAAAGTTCCCTGACAGCCAGGCTCTCTGGTACTCAGGATGGAAAATGATAGAAAACAATAAAAGACAAGGTTGGAGAAGTGGTCGCACATTTTCACTTGTAGTTGAAATTTGTCTGTGTCTATTACAGCTTGTGAAACAGTTTCCATAGATATTTAAATATGGTACTGAAGGAATCAATATGATATCACGCTCTTAGTCTTTTAGTATTGAATCACAAGTAAGGCAGAAACTTGCCTCTCCTTCTGTACGTCAGTGAACATGCACAGGTTTTGCATGGCTGTTTTCATTTTTCTTATAACTGTAAGGACTTTTGGCATGCCATGAACACATTAGTTTCAAATAAGTATCAAATGTGTGTGTTGGCTCCTCTGCAACACTTGTCAACCTTCAGTTAAAGTACCTCTCACCATTCTCTCAGTCCTCAGAGACGATTCCTGTATGGGAACTTAAAATTTAATTCCTGCATTAAAGGTACAGAGGGATGATGAACAATAAAGAAAATGGAATAGGATTAATCTGGTACTGATCAGTAACTTTTTACATCCCGGTTATCATCTGATCATTGTTAGATATTTTACACATACATGAACTCTCCTTTGTATAAATGAATTCATATTGTTCTTGCTCCAAATAAAATTGTTTATTGCTCAAAAATCATCTTTAAACTCAACTTTTACTTTCGGTTTTATATTCATTAATACATTAAGCCATAAAGGTGTTGGTAGTAAAGGTGAAGGGTTTGATGTGTCGCTGAAATGACAGCTTCCCTCTACTGTTTGGCAGCATGTTCGTCATGTCTGTACTCACATTTCCATAAGCCTGCTTATCTGATGATGGCCAATCAGGTGTTTAACTTCCTCTCTGATCGTTTACACCAACTATCACTGTCTGCTCATGAAGTCATTCTCTGTGTCCCTTCCTGATGCTTTACTAACCTGACATTTTGATAAATAACACATGACGTCAATGCTGATATTAATAAATAGGGTCAAGTATACAATGCATACAAAAAGTACACTAAAAATACATTACAGAACATACAAATAAAAGAAAAAGAAAATACATCAGTAAAGGAGTGATGATCTGAATATCAAATGACAAAAAATTGGAACTTACACATCCTCAGAAGTGGGCTATAAATCTCCTTATACTAAACATATTGTAGGGATTTTTTGTGTGTGAGAAAATGATCGCTTGTGAGTTTCAGTGACATTAAGCTCTTACTCTAGAGTCTGATTGAGAGTCATACTGTAATTAAAAGAGATTATGTACTTGAAAACGTACAACATGATCAAAAGCAGATTTGCGCTCAGCGAGAGCGTACTCATTCAGAGTTCACCCACATGAGCATGTTAGGTTTGGGTGCGGTTTTTCTTTAGTATAGAAGCTATGATTTAAAGCACCGCTCTGCTGTCAGCCTTGTGTATATCATACTAAGTGGCTTGTTTGACTCTTATTCTTTTTCTCCTGAGTGGCCACATGATAGAGTTGCAAAGTGGAAGGAGCAGCTACTTACAGAAGTCTTTTTCACCACTGTTCACTCCCATTTCAATGTTTATTTTAATCATATCCTCAACAAAGAAACATAGGACTATCCTCTTAAATATAGATTGATGTTACATGTCTGCCAGTCTTAATTATTTCAGCTTGGTCTCTGAGAAATAATGTGTTTTTTTCTGGGTCACTCCAAATATTTAAACTCCCATTGACTTCCATCGCTATTGATGGAGGGGAAGCCAAAAAGAGGCTTTAATCAGAGCTGTGGCAAATTCAGAATACCAGAAAGAGACATAGTTCATTAATTCAACTAAAAGTGACCCAAAAGCCAAACATTAGCTGATTCAACTTCAACAGCATTTTTGGATGATGGTGACTTTTAATAATAGAACCAAAATGCTGTGAACTCTTTGTGTTTACAGACTTTTATTTTGGAGTTACTTTTCCTTCTCTTGCCGCTAATCCTCTGTTTTGTTTTGCTATCGGTGCAGAAGTCACTGATGATGTAAGTTTATTAGCATTGTTATAAAGTTTATGTTTCACAGTAACTTGATTATCTCCGTATTTCATGACGTGGCCGTTTTCAGTCAATGTTTAGTGTTTATGTTGTATCAGTATGTGTCAGGAAATAGTTGTAGCAGTAATTAGCCTGATTAGTAGGAGTATGAGAATAACAGTTGATAGCCTGACAGAGAGCCAGAGAACCTGTCCAGATGTGTACGAATGTCAGGTGCTGCTATTTGGCACAGTGAGCAGCCCATGCTGTGCCATCTTTGCTTTGCGGCAATATGCTTGTTGACCACCAGGATGACTATCCCAATACTCTACAAGAAACACAAAAGTTTTTTGACACACTTCCTCATCTTTTGTCAGGGATGGTTATACTAACTACTGGGGAAGCAGATGTGCCGTCACATCACAACATGGACCTCTGGCAGACATTAGAATGCAACATGCAGCCACACAGTGAACAGTAAAACTAAAAAGATGTGGCAAGATTATAGAAGTGTTTGGATCAAAGCAAAATATATACTTTGACCTCTCTATTGTCTGTCATGTTCACTAACCTACAGCACATATAAATGGTGAGGTCAGTCCCACTGTTAGCTTTTTAATAAGATATATTTTAATGTTTTTTTAAATACAGAAAAGCAAGTAAGATCCTTGTTCAAAAGGCTCTCAAGGATCTTAAAAGTTCAGGTTGTGAGAAACCTTACAGGTCAATTCCCTGCAGTGGAAATGGTTTAAGCATCTATGCAGAATATGGAGCACTCTTACTTCTGAACAGGACACCCGAAATAGCTCCTGCTACTTCGCAATATTGGTTGGTTTTCTTTGCAGGAGGTCATAACAGGCGTTACCTCCCAGTAACCCGATCCTCTGCAATGCAGAAATACAGACTTTAACCAGGGTGTAACGGAGACACACCAACACAATGACACAAAGAGGCCAGCAGTGTTTTAAACATGTTGTTAACCATGTCCAATTCTTTACGTGAGTGGTCTCTAAGGTCAGAGAACTGTCTGTCAAGGGGACACTAAAATGGTTATGTGGGAGAGAAGAGGGAGGGTTTCCAACGGATACCACTCCCTCGCCACGCGTGAACTGATGTGAATTTAGGTGACAGGAGGCTTTATCCTCTGGGAAAGGATCTGTAAGGAGAAAAAGGGACAGAGAGGGCTGAAAAATGGGATTGACCCTTAACCCTCAAAGTCGGTAATGTGATCCTGGTATCTCTATTGTGGAGGGAGAAGGGTGGGGAGGAGGTCACCAGGGGAAAGGGAAGGTAGTAGCCACGCCGCACTGCTGATTAGAACTTCCTGTGGTCAGCCACAGTGCTGGAACTTGGAAACCTACAAGTGTACGAGCACTCAGGTATGTTTCAGACAAACAGTACATTAAAATATGTGCAGAGTAGCAGGGAGCCTGGCTGTCATACATGTTATGCAGGGCTGGATGGCACAAAAAAAAAAAACATCTGCAAACATGCTATTGTGTAATCAGGAGAAATTTGCAGATGTCTAACAGAAAATCAAAGCCAAGTCAAAATAGCTTCATAATGCTTTTTAACAACCAGGCCACTACGAACACTATCTAAGCTTAAAACTGGTGTAAGAGTTGATACAAGAAATGAAACTTTCGAAATTAAAAGGAGTTCATGATTTTTCTTTCGCTGCTCTACACCTGATGGCAAGCATCTTCAGCAGGAGGTTGTAGCACAACAAGAGGTTCATACCCCCTCCATGCTTTCGGAGTCACCAGAGCAACAACTGGCACAGCAGGGAAGTGAACCTGGCTCTCTGCTGTGGGAGCAGTCTGTCTGTGTGTGTGTGTGGGTGTTTTGCCCCGCCTGCACTTGGCAATAAACCTGAAACATTCCAATATGGAAATGACGCTCACTCAACTTGTCTTCAGAGATTTATAGAATCAAGTGACATCAACCTGCTTCAAGTGCAGCTTCATTTAAAAAAAAAAGCTGATGAAGCTGAAAATAGGGCCCAAAGAGGGATAATGGAGACAAGCTACACAGAAATGTTGATAAATTGGGACTTTCCTTTGTGTATTCCTCCGACAGTCATATCAGTAAGATGGCATGATGGAAACCACCATGTCCATGTTTTTGTTTTGTTTTATTTTTTTATCTACCGCCACTTCTGTGGTTTCAACTACGTATACGTTTGTTTTCTCTCTTGGCCTTTATTGTTTCAATATTTGAAGAAAATATGAAAATGAGAGGCAGCTTATCTACAGAGAACACTGATTCTAAAGAAGCGCTGAGCGTCACTGATATAAATGGTCAAAAAGCATGCAAAACAGCCCGGGGATGTGTCGTCATCACTAACCTATAAGGATTTGAATAGTGTCCAGGGAGGAGAACATGATTTATTTTTTTTGGATGCACGTATCTCTTTGTCTTCCCCTATGCTGCAAGAATAATCCTTTTGAGAGAGGACTTGTTTTAACCTGAAGTTAAAACCGCCTCATAAGTTTTAGAATGTTTTTTTTTTTTTTTTTTAATTGTGTCCAGTTAAGAAAATTCTTGAAAACAACTCTGGAAATTCTGTTGCTCAAACCTTTGCCATAGTTTTTAAACTTTTTGAATAAAGTAAGGTGTTCAGGTTCAATCAAGACAAAAACTGCATCATAAATACAATCACACTGCAGCTCAGCGGCTTGTGCTCATTTTTGTAAAATCTTGAATGAAGGTGTCTGGTTTCTTGCATGCTAATACAGCTAATTTAATCCCTCCTCAGGTAAGAAACAACTCAATCAACTTTTATTAGTCTGAGTGGAGAGGTTGGGTTCTCAGGGGCAGAAATCTGGCTCTGCAGTGATTTATTATTTAATTGAGCTGACTCGTTAAAGTTAGCTGTAATTGATGCCATAAAAATACTGGCCGCCAGCCGAACCCTGGGTTGTGTAACACCACAGGTTTAGCATGCAAACTATCATACCTGAGAGTATTAGACACCAAACAGAGCGGTGTTTGCGAGCGCTGCTCTTTCTAAGCCGAGCAGTTTGTGCAGAAGCTTTAGTCTGCTCGTAGGAGAAAGCAAAATTGTGTTGTGTGTGTGTGAGTGTGTGTGTCTGGCAGTTTGGTATTTCCTGAAGGAGTTTCCTCCTACCGTCAGAGCGGAACCACCCTGGGCCCCTCAGCAGTCCAACCTACAGCCTGACCCGGTACTGCTCCCAGAGAGAAACACAGAGACACGACTGCAGTGTGGAGCCACATTGGATAGGAAGGTGTGCGAGTACAGAGGAGCATTTATAAAGATGGTGACAAACAGTGGAGTAGGTTTTTATTAAGGCAGGAACATGCTCTTGCCAAGCAAAGGCAGTGTCTCCAGTTCTGCTTCAGGCTGTCGGCAGCCATCCAGTGGCCTGAGAGCCTGGTTGTTTGTGTATTACCGTATTTGCATGCTTTGTCCTGTGATGTCAGCAGTGTGATGGATAGGTGTATCTTCAGCATCTTACAGTAATTCACTGGCTGCGGCCTGCCCGTAGAGATACAGGGAGCACCGAGGATTGTGGGCCAGGATTCCTGTGCTATCAGCCAGCCTGACTCGGGCGCTGGGCCTGACGAGAGAAACCTGCCAGACGTGGAGGAAAGAGAAGGGGGGCGGGGGGAGGGAGAGAGCTTTGTTGACAGGGTGAGGGAGAGAAGGGTGAGTTATGTCAGCCTGTGTCTTTGCCCCCTGGTCCCAGCTGGGCTTGATTACCCAGAGTTCTCCACTGAGCACCTTCAGGGAACATGGCTGCTGGACTGTCAGAGGGGACAGGAGGGGAGGATCTGGGCAGGTTTTCTGACCCAAACCCCCCAGCTGAACTGGGACCAGTGTTCGCCTGTGATATTTTTCTTAAGTAAGGCTTTTTTTCTGTTATGAATGTTGAGCTACAAGATGAGAATTATGAGAATGACTTTCTTTTTTTCTTATCTTTCTTTAAAATGTAGTTTAGTTTCTAAAGGTTATTGCAGGTCCTGTATGCAGCTTTGAACATCAGCATTTGCTGCTGTCTAACCCAAAAAGAATTTTATAACCTGCTCCCTTTGTTTCCCAGATGTATTGCTCTACTAAAGTCAGGCTGGATGAAATTTTTCATCGCAGATACCTCATTTAATATAACAGTATGTAAACTAGCAAAATATGAAACAGTATTTCTGAAAATGAAGTTCTGAAACCATTTAAAGATAAAATAAGATGGTGGGAATGTCCATTCTTTGGCGAATTATGTGAAATAAATATGTGAAAAATTCCAGTGTTCCAATACTTGCAGAAAGACGTTCAGACGTGCAACACAAAAACGGATAGAAAACTTGGTAAAAGCAGTGTCACAAAATCTGGTGGTTGACAAAATGATGCTGTCTCGCTGTACATCATCATTTGCCCAACGCGCTAAATAAAGTTGATTGTCCAAGGTGTCCTGTTTACATACTTCACAGTAGTTGACCACAAAGAGGAAGGATAAATCCAGCGTTCTGATATGTGCAAAGTTTAGAAAAATACACTGCTGGATTGGATTCATGAAACCATTATTGATTTACTGCTGTGTTTTTTACTGAGGCATCAGCTCCATCAGAATATATTACTCCTACTGTCACTGAACTGTGTCAGCTGTGGCTCTTATCATGATTTGGAGTCAGAAGGAGCCCCATAACCAAGACAAAATAGGTGGTTTATCAAGGTTGTGATTAATAGTGAGTGAAAGGCTCCTTGTTAATACAGCTGATGTCAAATAAGACAATGACTTCTCGTAATGTGCCAGGGTTGAATTTCTTATTAATTAAATGACTTTTTTCAGGATGCTGTGATATTTGTCAGTCAGAGAAACGGCTCATAAACAGATTAAATGACGTCTGCTAAATGATGTGACGATGTGCACAAACGTCCCTCCAGTGTCTCTTGTCTTTATTGTGATGAGGGACAGGAGGGGAGAACGTAAGCGGAGCTGAGAGTCCAGTTTGAGAATGACAGGAAAGGCAGGAAGGAAGGAAAGGAAAGGAGGAAAGTGAGTGAGGGATGGAGGTGTAGCGCTGGCTCAGAGCGAGTCGCTGAAATTTTAATGTGTGTCTCTGCGAGTGTGTGCGTCCCATAGAGCGCTCTGTTTATAAATCAGAGAGTCAGGCGGTGTGTGTCTTGCAGGGCCGGTGTTTCCTGCAGTGTAATCTGAGTCTCTGGTGGAATGTGTGAACCACATCCGACTCCACTCCACTCGAGCCCCCGACTCACTCAATATCCCACTGTAAACAACCCGGCTCTGCCAGGGTTTCTGGAACGGGACAGGTAGAGTCACTATATACGCCCCAAAAATAACAGAGTACAGGAAATGCTTCAAAATAAAAGCACGTTGGATTGAGTGGTCAGCAAGAGTCAGTCCTGAAAGATGATACTGAAACTGCAACGTCCATTCGTGGTGTTTTCTACAGTGAACCTCCACCTCTACGGCTTTGTGTGTGTGTGTGTGTGTGTGTGTGTGTGTGTGTGTGTGTGTGTGTGTGTGTGTGTGTGTGTGTGTGTGTGTGTGTGTGTGTGTGTGTGTGAGAGAGAGAGAGAGAGAGAGAGAGAGAGAGAGAGGTTTAGACTAGGGGGTTAATTTTAGTGTGACCTCTCTAATGTCTTTCCCTGGCTTGTTATCTTGATTGGGTAATTAATTCTGGGGCTGCTCTCTTCAGTCGCCCCAGTATTCACACACTCATATGTCTCTCTTTCACACACACACACACACACACACTTTCAAACCCTCCTGAACTCAGGAGCCCCCACATTCCTGTAACCCTAAGGCTGCTCTGTCGCATTACTTTTCCTCCCTCTCTCTCCCACCCTCTCACTCTTGCTCAATTTATTTCTCTTTCTCATTCAGTCATTCTCGGAGTTCGCTCGTCTATCATATTGTGTTCCCTCCCACCTCTCGCCTCGCTGCTTTGCTCGAGTCGATTGGTGGAATAAGAAGTCAAATCTCTCAAAGCAAAAGAAGCAATAAGAAAATGTAAAAAATACCAAAAGAAAGCCATTCAAAATTGATATAAAAGACACAGTCTGATTCAATTCAAGGTGTTACACCATTAACACAATTCAAATGAGAAATTATGTCTAACCTGGTGCTAGGCCTGAGGGTCTGAGATACCACAGCTCAGCAGCAACATAAGCAGCTCAGGGAGGACAGATTACTCATCAAAGTAATTACTGATATGTTGAATTGCAGCGTCTTTTCTATAAATAGATTTGTTAAAGCAGACAGATAATTACACAGGTCATAAACAAGACAACAGTCTAACCAGATATTCAAACCACTGTGTTTGTTTGTGTTCGGTAAAACTGAAAGCAAACAAATAAATAACAAATAAAACTGAGTGTGTATAAAGGAAATTACAGTGTTTCAGCAGGTTAATTAGTCTTTAAAATGATGACATTTACAAAGAACCATTTAGGTTATAATTTTACCTTCCCCCTTTTCTTTTGTCTCCCAAACACGTCTGGCTGTTTTCATCTGATCCTGATCCTCCTACTCTGCAATGGCTTTTATTAATGCCTTGACCAGACCAACAACAATAAAACCAAAGTTGTAATATATCATAAATTGCATTTAAAGAATTACCAACATAATGTTTTTACACTGGGAATGAGATTCCAATGCGAACAGCAGCTTTGTGGCTGCAGCATGCCGATCTTTCACATTGGACAGTCACCGTTCACACACCCACACACACACAACATAACTGGTGGCCTAACTGCAGGTGAGGTGTGGAAACATTGTGCTCTACATTGTGCACTACAGTATTTTCATTAACACCATATGTGATGCAGGAACACATTAAATAAGACTTGTATCAGGTTTAATGTCGCCGGAGCATGGTGGGAGGCTTTTCTTACTTTTCCAAGCTTTTATAATCTCTTACGATGCTTGATATATTTTTAGATCATCAAATCTTTGTACAGAAAATCTTCATCTGCAAAGTAACTGGAAATTACAATGTTGTAATGAGTATAAATTAAGTATAAGATTGCATAACCAGGAAATACTCAAGTAAAATACAAGTACCTCAGAAATGTAATTGATTAAATGAGTTTAGTTAGTTTCTTTAGGTACTGCTTGACTGTGCTCTCTCTTACTTGTGATTCTTTGGATTTTGGAGCGTTTTCTGGCTGCAGGATGGATCGACCACTTCCTCTTAGCGACAGACAGCTCACTGTTTTTCTCCCGGCTTTATCGCTCTATCACCAGCCAACAGACACAGAAAGAGAGAGTTAGTGTGAGAGAGGGGCTGACGGAGTGACTTCTCTCTCTCTCTCTCTCTCTCTCTCTCTCTCTCTCTCTCTCTCTCTCACACACACACACACACTTATACTCTCTCAGCTTCTGGCTCTCCCTGTTTGGGCACGATGAGAACGGCAGATTATTGGTCTGATAAGATGAGGAATGCTGCTCAGAGAGGAAACGCCGTTCTGGAGGAGATGTAGCCTATAGAAGACTTCTTCCCTCCTCCTCCCCATATGTCATCTAACCCCCCCACCCCCCTCCCCCCAGCACCAACCTTGGTCTTTTCCTCTTATGTCTCCCTCCACACTGGTGTGGTGGATAGATACGGCAGGGGGAAGAAGGAAAGGGAGCAGGGATTGAAATCCATTGACCCAGGACCTGATGGGCATGCCTATTCAAGCCTCCCTCTTTCTCCCGCTCGCCCTCCTTTTATCACTCTGTGTAATCCTGCTGTTTTTACTTCATTTCACTTCAGTAATGAGATGCTAAATTCATGACTGTTTAGTCGTAACGATGCAGGGAAACACTTTATACTGAAGAAATAAATAGTCCTGAGGAAAATTACTTTGGAGAGATGTACAGATAATCCTGACTATCCGGAGGACTGAATCCAGAGGAACATGTTACTGTTGAGCTTTGTCATTTGTCCCCACGTTGTATTGACAAAATCCTGGAGGCCGATATCTCAAATCTGAAAAAAAAGTAAAAGTAATCCAAACCTTTCCCTTTTTTTTTCATTCAATTTTACCCCATATATATAGCACTCACACACGTGTGATATGTGTAAATTAAATTTATTATTTATAATTATTTTACCTTATTATTTATATCTAACAAATAATCGATAGAAGACATTTTCTTAAAGATTGAGTTTAGATTCTGAGCTCAACTAATCTGTGTATTTTACCAACTTGCAAATTCATAATGGAAACCGACATCAGAACCCAAACCCACTCATGAATAAAAATTGTATTGTATATTTTAATGGATTTGATTGATGGAGTGAGAGTTATAGAGGAGGGAGGAGGTTGTACATCGGCATGTTCAGAGAGCAGCTGAGGTGAAAAAGCGAGAGACAAATACATAGTGTGGAGGGAGCTGAGAGTTGCAGACGGCAGATTTTGTGTTGAACCACCTCGTCTAACCCTGGACACCGCCAAGACCTCAGCCAAGGCCTTAGTGAGATCACATATATCACATCCAGTGTGTATGTGCATGTGTGTATGCTGCTCTGTGTGCTTGTGCACCGTGTCCCTCAGCCATAACTCCCCTCCGTATCTCCCTCCCTCACATATAACATCATGTCAACTTTACCAAAACAGCTCCTAAAATGGAGGTTGGTATGTAACCTCTGTAGTATGTATGTATTGGTATGTGTGTTTGTGTATTATAGGGGCTGATGGGTGGCTGAGAGTAGATTGTTCATGTGATACAGGCTAAGGCTGTAGAGCAGGAGGGGTTTCTGGTTGTGCCCCCTAAACCTAAATGGCTTTAAATAATGTAGCTACACTGCTGTCTTGCTTGAAATCTGGTCGTCTGAGTGCTCACACTTCTTGCCACGTCAGACTTTGTCATAGCGATGCTGCTGTGCTCCCAGATCTCAGAAATGAATTTGGAGAGTTCATTGTTCTCATAACTAATAGAAATGAGGGACAGTGCTGTGGTTGCAAACAGAAATCTATAGATTGTGCCTGAAATTCAGCAGAAAAAAGCAGAGTTTAGAAAAAAAGATTTTGATTTAGCAGAAATATGTTTTTCTGCTTTCTTGTTAATCCTGTTAACCATCTTGTGATTTTTCTAACCCTCTGTGGTGTACCACCCACGGTGAACACCACTGCACCAATACACTGTGGTATAAATAATGTTGGTCTACATTTTTTGTCCCGTATTCTTTCAAACAGAGTGACGTTTGTGAAATGTGCAAATCCAGACTTACTGCATCTTAGAGGAAAACTGCCTGTTTTTGTGGCTTATTACAGTTTGTGTGATTCAACCATCCAGTGGATTTTACCTTCTAGCCACAGCTTTATGAGTGTGCCCTGCAGCCTGAGCAATCAAAGAGGATTTCAAACACGTCCAGTTTATTCCTGTGATCTAAACCAGTGATTTTCAGTCAGGACTCGGGGACCTTACAAAGACACAAAGTTCTCACAGTGATGTCTCCTGATTAATATATTAATAAAAATTATTAAAATAAAAATTAATACATTTTTCTTGTGTCTTTAAAAGGTGGCTACTGAATTGAGGTTGTGTACAACTCACAGTACAATTCCAGTACAAACACAATACACCATTATGTGCATTATTCCCACAAAAAGACCTGAATCAGGAGAGACTCAGTTTCTCATACATAAGAATTAACACACACACACACTTAAAAAATACAACAAGTAATCATAAAGGGCACTTTGGGGTCTTTCTGCAAAACAATTAAAAAAAAAAAAAAAAACTAAGGCACATTAAAACAAATATTCATTTCCCAATGAGTGGTTTGACTGTTACCTTGTCTTAAAGCTGCAATGTCAGCATCGGTTCTGGTGAGAAAGAGTTTATTTTGATTCACAGGGTGATGGGCAAAACTACAAACCCAGATTTTTACAAAATGCTTCAACAATCATCGTGTACCTAAACACTGAGGCTTGGTGTCAAACCCAGACAGACCCCACAGCGCTTTACAGAGATTACACAACAATTAAGATAAGACATTTTCCTCTCCCTCTCTGGCTCGCCGTCTCTCTCTCTCTCTCTTTCTCTCTCTCTCTCTCTCTCTCTCTCTCTCCCTCTCTCCTCTCTCTCTCTCTCTCTCTCTTTGTAGTATGATTGTAAAGAATGTTGTTTAAAGAAGGAAAATTATGTCTGTCTTTGATGTCTCCTGAAATATGAAACACCCAGCGGCTGATAGAAATGCTAAACACTCATCACACTCACACGTCCGTGCTCACACACACATGCACACAGGCTTTGGTTGTATTGCACAGTGCTACTTCACCCAAACTACATTATACAAATGTGCAAACAGACTAAACACACATTTCACTTTTCACTGGAAATGACTGCACAGTTTCAGTTTGACCTCAGTGGAAGTGAACAGTCACCTGAGTCACCCCCACGCCCCCTTCTCTTTCCCTCCATCCTTTCTCTCGCTCTATCTCTCTCCCTCCCTCCATCTCTCACTTTCTCAGTCTGCAGCTTTCTGCTGACTCCAGGAATTATGATCTGTTTCCCGTCCGCAGGAATAATAGAATACAGGAGGGGGGGGGGGTCGGCAGCAGCTTAGTGGAACAGTAGTGAGGAGTCCAGCTCCACTGTGGTTACACTCTGTGTGTGTGTCTGCAAATGCATTTATATCCAGATGTGCGAATGTGCGAGATTTTCCTCTTCATTTCCATAAACTTCACACATTAAAAGATTATCCTTGGACGTGGACACACACACTGAAACACACGTTTGACCTTGATAAATGGCCATAAATCGACACCCCCCTCCAGTTATCTCGACAGTAAACGCCTCACGTACACAACCAGACGGCAGACTGGGGATCTCTCGAAAGCGCTGCCAGAGCCTTTGGGCACTTAACACTATCAGCAGTTAGATCCAACCGCTCGAGAGTGTTTGGAGTGTGTGTGGAGTGTGTCCTCAGCCGTATAAATATTTATCACAGGGCTCCCCCAGGAATTTTAATGAGCACTGATGGAGAGTAATCAACACAGCAGAGCCCAGAGGAGAGAGAGAGGGAGACGGAAAGTGAGGTGAGGAGATGAAGTGACAGTCTGTGCTCTGATGTTTTGGCTTTTCAGTATCACAAGTGGCTTTTACTGTTTTCCTGTAGAGATTCACACTTTCCTGCTTTTCTGCTATTTGTTTCCTGTTGTTTTTTAGTGTGTGTGTGTCTCGTGCGCGCGAGCGAGTGCATGGTGGCCTTCATTGGTCCGTCTGTAAATTGAAATGTTTACTCTTTTAAGATTTCAGGCTGCCATTTTTGCATGTGTGTGTAGCGTAGTGCAGTGTGTGTGTGTGTGTGTAGTGCAGTGCAGTGTAGTTTGTGTGTAGTGTAGTGTCGTGTACATACACATCAGGGTGACAGGGCCACCCTTTAGAGGTCACTTAACACATTGTGTGCAGGCCAAGCCGCATTGGGGAGTCAGGGAAGGAAACCTGAGCTATAACTCACATGGCTCTCACACACACACACACACACACACACACACTCTGGACCTAATCTTTGACCTTTTGCTGGGAGCAGCTAATAACTATCTTGGATTCCTAAAGACATAGTATCTCGCCTCTTAGATTTATTCCACAGATGCTTCATTCACTTCATTAAAAAATGACTTGAAATCGCTGATTTGTGTTGAGTATCTTACGCAGGGGCACAAACAGTTAACCTCTTCAGCCCCAAAGCCAAACCAAACCCACAGACCACATTTAAGGTTGTAGTAAGATCCCAGGATTTCTTAAGATGCCAAATATATGAATGAAAGATGAAGTCCGAGGGTTGCATATTTCAATTGCTGTAAACGTGATACCTGTCGGTGAGCAGCTGGAACAAGCTGATACAGAATAAATATGATGTGGCCATACAGACTATATACTTTTTCACAAAAGAAAGTCTCCCTCGGTTCAGTTGAGTTAATTCGATTTATTACTGTAATGTACATATATATGCAGTATATTGCCAAACAAATTCAGAAATATAAATACAATACAATAATATGTATTGTGCAGTAATAAAATAAATTTCACTGTAAAGGAATCAATCAGTTCCTCACCACTATTATCTGTAATCTATCTATGATCCCAGTTTTTTGTTTCATCAAACTCTCTAGAATATTTGTCTTCTTCTGCTTTTCTGTCTTGTTAATCATGTCATGAACTGTGGTGAGGAACTGTGCTGAGGTGGAGGAACACTGTTCAAATGTTCACATTCAGAGTTGCTTTATTGGCATGAACATTAAAAATACTTTTGTACAAGGTTTACAGTGTACTGTAGGTATAATCATTCAGAATTTTGAACCAAAAAGACAAGCAATGGTATGCACATGAACACATAAGTATCTGATTTCATCCCTGCTTCCAGCTGAAACTGGGGGCCTTTTGTGCTTTAAAGGAAGTGATAAGTTGAGGCGATGCTGGCGGAGGTGCAGTGGAAATTGACCAGTGACAGATTTGTGACTCTGAGTCTGAACAACTAGAAGTGAGGAAGCTCTTTTTGTGTGTGTGTGTGTGTTCCCACCTGCACACACTTACAGCAGCTCACACACCTGGTGGCACAGTGAACGCCGCAGCCTCCATGTTGCTGCAGTCAGGGCTCTGGAGAGAGAACAGATCTTTCCTCTTCTTCCTTCCTCACGTCCCCCGTCGCTGTCGTAATAGCAGTTCATCCTGAGTATAAAAAGCCCAGGATCGGGGTTGACTTCTTCCATCAAAATCCCACAGAGGTCAAAGGTCGGAGCATCTGGGTCTGGTCAGAACATCTGGGTCTGCCGGGGACACTGAGACCGTGGGCTTCAGACTCTCACAACATTCTCGGCGGCTTTATCTGATTTTCTTTGAAGTCTCTGTATTCGCAGCCTCGTGTCCACTACTGTACAAATACCAGAGACACTACTGGACTTCCAAAACCACATCATAGTCTCCCAGCATGCAACCCTCAGAGAGAGAGGGGATGGGGGGGGCGAGAGAGAGCAAGAGAAGTTGTTTTCTTGAGAATGTTTGATCTGTCTCCTGTAAGTGGGTTGGTTTCCAGTAGGAAGAAAAACAAATATCATTACGGGATTTTGCATTCTACCTATTCTTCAATAAAGTGTTTGGAGGTGATTGTGTGTGTGTTTGTGTGTGTTTGTGTGTGTTCACGTGCTGCTACATGTTTGTGTGCGTGCCCTCCTGTGTTTGGGGGTCAGCTTCAGTGTGCCGTGTGATTTATTGAAAGGCCTTGCAGTGATACCAGAATTCCTTTGCGTTAAATGCCTGCTCTGAGTGCCTTTTACTGCCTGTGTGCTTTATGGACCATGATTACACTCTATTTGTCTCTCTCTTTTATATTTCTAAAGATTATTTTTTATGGCTTCTCGTCTTTATTACAGCGGAGAGTGTCAGGAAAAAAAAGGCAAGAGGGGAGGGATGAGGAATGGTAGGCCACACAGTTGGCTAGCAGATACAAAAGTTACGATGTTTTATTAGAGCTGAGGAGAATTAGTGTGATTGTATCATCAAGGTTATGACAATCAAAGATCAATGACAGTCTCATGGACGGAGCGAGCCGAGGTCATGCATCTTTCTTAGCTTGCTTCTGATTAAACAAAATTATCAGCAAGTGCTCCAGACAGAATATAAAAATTAGAGAAATGACCAATGTTAGCATTTTCTCATCTGGTGCCATATTATTACCATGTTGACAATACTGTTTTCAGTGTTTTTCCAAAACTATTTCACTGGTCGTTACAGAAGTGATTTACATTATTTGTTTTAAGGTTTGGTTTTGTTTATGCACAAAAGTTATTTGGTTGGAGGGAACATGGTGGTTGGGTTATAAAAGAACAAACTACTTGGATACATTTAAGGAAAGATGGTGGTCGTGAGGAATGGGATGAGAATGGTGGTCCTCCTCACTCAGACGTTTAGCAGCACTATAAGAAGGCCATGCTGCGTCTGCTGTTATCGATTTATCTTGGCTATAATGGTGAGGCGTTCGTATTTTACTGTCCACAGGTATAGATATTCATCTGTCTCAAAATATGGACTTAAAAGGCCAAGAATGTATTTCAGTTTCCCAAAAATCACCAATGGAAGTAAGCCATCGTGAGAAAACCCATTGAGATACAGGTTCCATTGGACCAGAAGCCAGCAGATGAAGCACAATTTCAGCTTTCATTTGTCCCAGACAGATAATGAGCCACTGGAGCTTTATCACCACTTGAAAAGCCACTAAAGTCTCCTGGTTGATTTATCAGTCCAGCCAATTAGCAAGAGATTTTAAAAAGTTTGAAAAAAGACAGCAGTAGGAGAGAATCTTTGGTTCTTACATGAAATCCATTTTCATCTCTGCATCTTAACTCATACCGATGATACACATCAGTCCTGAGAGACTGCGACGCTCACTCACAGGCCTGTAACATGGCGGTGACTGGGTGTGGGTCATATAGTCATTTAATCTCTAAAATGTTTCTAATGCTCCCAGGGTGAGGGGCACATTTTGTCACGGCTAATTTTCAGCCTTCGTCTACCCGTTGTTGTTATTATCACTGCTGCATATTTTCAGACATGGGCAGAGCGCTGCTTTAAACAGGATGTACCAAAACGTTGGGTTTGGTTCCAAATCGGATCCATATGAAGATTATATTGTGCCCCCATCTGTTAGTAGTTCATGTTGAATTATTTGCTACATGGTCTGTTTGGGGTGACTTCACTTGGCCGCAGAAAGCTCTTGTTAGCAGTTTGCAAGCAGCTTTTATTCCACCGAGCCGCACTCTGCAGACGGATCTGTGAGGGTGAGATCGTCTGTCACCTGCAGAAATCCTGGTTGAGAAAGACCAGGCGCTGGATTAACTTCCTGGATGCTGAACTGTGTGGTTGTCTGCTAAGTCTGCCTTCTTAGCAGACAAGAGTCTGATTTCAACAGATGTTCTCCTGCCAAGCTCAGATGGAGATTTCAGAGACCAGACATGATGATGGTGATGATGATGATGTGATGGTGATGGTAAAGATGATGATGATAATACAAGACAGTCCTTCTTACTTCCTATTAGAGCTGGGTATCGTTTGAAGTCCAATACGTCACCAGTGTTATCGGCACAATTTTTAGTTTTTCTTACATTGTTTTGGGACACCTTAGTTTTTTTCTACAAAATCCCCTTTTCATTTAATAAAGTATCTTTTTAAAGTATGTCTTCAGAATAAAGAAACAAGACCCAGAATCTGACCAAGCAACTGCTTTGGTCAACTTTGATGCCAACTTTCAATACATGACATTTTTGTTGCGGTTTAACGCTAAGCCATACTTCTTGCGTCCAGGTCTCTCAGTGATTTGTAGCTGGTGAGCAAACAGAGCAGTCAGCTGGATTTTTACTAACGGTGGAGTCACAAAAACATGTAATAGGCTACAATTTTAAAAGCAATGATCATCTTTCATTATGTGAAACTTTTCTACATTAATAATCACTAATGATTTTCTGTGTCTCTTTTGGCAAAGCTTCCTCTATAATGATGATTTCTATTTCTTGAGAGATGAATAAAGCCATTTTATTCTTTCCACACCCACATGGCCACAAGGGTCCGTTTGACAGAAATTTTGTCTTCTGCCCAGGTCCGGACTGTGCATGCTGACGAACGTGTAAACACATCCGTGTGTGCAACCACCGATGGAGTATAAACAGGTTTATGTCTGTTTTGGACTGTGTCCACTCCTTTAAGGTTACAGTCAAATTGTCATGTACATGATGTCATGGGTCCTTCATGGGGAGTAAATAAATATTGAGCAAAGCAATCACTGTCAACAATATGAGAACAATGAAGCTTTTTGTTGTCAGTATTTGTAATCTTGTATGAAACAGGGTGATGACGCACAGCACAGCATAGACTTGTCCATCTCCAAACACGAGATGTACGAAGGTGACACCCTGTGTAATTGTCACCTGTGTATATTTGCTAGGGAGTCAGAGCCAATTGGAACTCAGCAACAATTTACAATTTATCAGTCAGACTGGCTTTAGTTAAAGCGAATAAAAGATGGATGGCATCTTGACTGAGGCGACTCACAGCAGGTAGTTTTCAGATAAATTAAGTGCAAACAGGTGTTGTTATTAAAGCACAAGAGCTCAGGCTAAGGTCTTACCTGAGCCTCAATAATCTCGGTCCTCCTTGTTTTACTCGTCATCCTGTATTCCTGTATCCATGCTGTTTCATCAACGGTGCATTTTGTTGCAGCCAGAGTTTATTTCAGTTCATTGGATTTACAAATGCACACTGACAGAAACTACACAAAAGGCCACTTCAGGGATTTTTTTTCACTTCTCTGCAGCACACCAACTTTTTCGCATTTGTTTTCCTTCCCTTTTCCTGGCATCGGCCTCTGTCAGGCTCATATCAAATAAGACCCGCCCTCTTGGCATTTAGCGACCAATCAACAACAGACATAGAAACCACGGGTCACACAAATCTTAAACCAATTTTAGTTTTCTACCAAAAATGTATTATCTATAACACTTGACTTCAGACCAGCTTCAGCGTTCGTGACGGGATATTTCTTTTATGCCAGCTACAAAATGTTCTCTATTACAAACCTTAATCAATATAATTATGAAGCAAGTGGATTATTTAATGTAATTGAGGAGTAAGTCACCCTATAATAATTACATTCAGCCCCATGATGAATTATGTCTCATTGCTGTAGGTAATTAGTCTGAAAATGTTTCCAGTTATGGCCTCAGAGCCAAAAATGGATGTGAGTAATGTACAGAGCCGCTCACATGAGAAAGGGCTGTTTGTCCTGCTGTTACAGACGGAGGAGAAAATGGGCTGTAGCTTTCATCTGCTGGTCTGTATGTGCACCACGTGAAGTTAAAAATAAAATGACTGCTCACCCAGAATTGAACCACGTTTTCAAACTGAGCAGTGTCACAGGCTGAATCAGCCTGTACTTGTTCACTATGTGTGTGTTAAGTGTTCTTGCCTTTGTGTGTAATCAGAAGAGTGTGATTAAGCGCCATGGAGCCTCTCTGAGATGTGGGTCCCTGCTCTCTAAAAGGCTGAACTATGCCAGTGCTGCTGTGAGCGTTCCTCTGTAATAAGATCACCCAGAAAAGACATTTTCAAGAGGTTCAACGTCCGACAAAAACACTTCTCTCTTTTTACACTACAAAAACAGCACGAGACCAGATGTACACGGACGGCCGTGTACATCTGGTCTCGTGCTGTTTTTCAAGGTTTGGGCTAAGCATCGTAGTTCCAAATAATGTAAATTTAATGGCACAGCATCCAATATCTTGGACAAAAGTGTGCTTCCATTTTGTGGCAACAGTTTGTGGAAGACCCTTTCCTGTTTCAGCTCGACAATGCCCCTGTGCACAAAGCCATGTCCGTTTGATGTAGAAGAAGTAGACTGTCCTAAACTCAACCCCAGTCAACACCTTTGGGCTGAAGTAAGGTTCTGATTTACGGTTTGGTGTCTAATTTCATTTTCACTGTTGATGGCGTCACTGAAACACTAGGCAGATCTTTTGGACGTGACCAGGCCGCATCACGTTTATATTCTATTCACTACACTAACTGTGTTTACATTCTTCCTTTCACCTTGTGATAGGAGCATCATTGGGAAGGTCTGCCTCATTTCATCAGTGAATACGAGACGTGCAGCTGCTGTATTTACGTTGTATAATTGACCATGATGGACAGTGTCAATCGTGATGAGCAGCAAATGTGCAGTGGGTGTGCCTTTTTAGATGTGTGTTACTGAGCAGGAGAAGATAACTGTTTTTTTTTTTTTCAGCTTCAGTAATCTGTACCAGCATCATAAACATGTAGAAGAGAAAACACAAGGAGCCAAAGCTGAACAATCACAGTTCTTCCAGTCTGCACATTGAATCTCCATAGTCGCTGTTGCCCCATTGTGTAGTTATGTTTTTAAGGAGGGGCACATTAGCTGCAGTGCTACAGTGGCTCCTCTACATGGGAACTACTCTGTAGTTTTACTGTAAGCCCTTAATGCACTACTGTAAATCAACTTTAATGCTCTAAGGCTGAATTGAATCAAATCTGAGCGTTTGTGTTCCAGCATCTTGTGGAAAGTCTTCCCAGAAGGCTGTACTATTATAGCAGTAATTCATATATATAAATTTATCAATATATGACATTACTATATTAATAATTAGTATGTGTCCATCTACTTTTGGTCATGTAGTAAATGGAATTAAACTGTCACGCTGAGAGAGAACTACAAAGAAAGAAAGGGGAAACCCACATGCCCCACACACTTATTGAGAAAGTGTGATTCAGCTTCTGGAGAAAGAAAGCAACAAAGTCATGACTGTAACAAAATAAACTTTAAAAAAAAAAAAGAAACTGACGTCTTTATTTTCCCTTTAACAAAGGATTTTCTAAGATTGTTCATTAATTAGCTACAGGATGAGATACACACAGCATCAGTTCATTCAAGAGATTCTTTAGTATCAGTTTTCACCACAACACTGTGTTAGACCTCTTGAGGCCAACATTCCTGATTCAGACTTATTCAGATGATGCCTGAGAGATGAAAAAACTGTGATGAATTAGAAGTTAAAGAAAAGAGAGGAAGCTTTACAAACACAGAGGACGTACAGGGAAATGCTGTTTTCCGTCTCTCTGGTGGTCTCAAGCGGGGTCTCGCTAGAACTTGAACCCGATGCAAAGCACAACAGGGGGAGAAATGAGTAAAGGGTTGAGGAGCGAGGGGGGAGCGTGGGGGGTCCTGGGCTGGGGGTTACACCACCAGAGTCCCACAATTCATCATTCTCTGGCACCGACGGGGGCTGTCTGGACAGAACGGTGGTGGGGAGCCGAGACGGGGGATTGATGGCCAGTGAGACTCTGTGACCTCCCTTTTTCCCCGAGAGAGGAGATACTCAGTGTGTGTGTGTGTGTGTGGGGATGTGAGAGAGAGGCGGGGAGGGTGGGGAGAAAGAGTAATCATCACCCTCCATCCCTCGCATCCTGTTGAAGACGTCAAGTTTGGACATTGAGTTGAATCCAGTATGTCTTTATGTGAGGACGACACATCAGATCAGACATGGCAGCTGATTTGTTTTTCTTTCCTTCTTCCTCTCTCTCTCTCTCTCTCTCTCACTCTCTCTCACTCTCTCACAGGACTATCTACAAGGCGACAGCACCAAAGCAAATCAGAAGTTGGGTTGGAAGCCGAGGGTGACCTTTGAGGTTGGGCTGAAATCAATATCTTGATAAAGTAATAAAGGCTGCGATGTTTTGTGTACAGAACAGATGGAGATGTTCAAAGATGAACTGACTACAGAGGCCCACACAGTCCACACAAGGAAGAGTTCAGACCAACGTTAATGTCTTAATAATCATGTCTTATTTATTTCTTAAAAAAATAAATAAGTAAATAACAAAAAAGGGAATATTTTTGACTACATATTAAGATAAGATATGCAAAGCTATATGTAAAAAAATTTTGACTGATGTAGAGTGAATTCTATTTATTATTTTTTACAACTGTTAATGTGAACAACAGAGTTCAATAAAATGATGTGGTGACTGAAAGGCTGTGTCTGGTTTGGTATCAGCATCAAAACGCTGGCATCATATTAACAATAGATATTTCAAGTGATATTTGAGGAAATATAAAGAGAGTTTTCTATAAAACTTTTTTTCATTTAACAAAAAAAAGTTCTCAAATGTTAAAAGTTGTCTAGACACAAGCAGCCAAACAGGAACTCTGTCTAAATGTAACAAAAGTATAAAATTGGCAAGATTTTAAATTAAATCAGGAACTAAGTGATCAAAGAAAAAGTAAACAAGACTCCAAATCTGACCTGACAATGACATGTTTTTGTCTGTGCCAAAAAAACACAGAGGGTCAATATCAGGCCTTATCGTGATTCATTCTTCAAATATATTTCTGCTAAAAGTCGATAAATAATAATATTGAATTACTGCCTGTCCCCAACACCTTACTGAATCTGAACTATTCATGTCTTTATTAGATTTAGAAATAAGATACTGCTCCAGCTGTAGATAATTTGAATCTTCATTAATGGAAGGACTGCCATAAACCAGTGTTAACAAACAAAGACAAAGCCTTTAAATGAAAATCAGAATCTTTGTTTGTTTTCATGTCATTTTCATTACCGATGAATAATCAAGTTTTCCCTCCTTTATGAGATAAGTTGACCTGTGACGGTGCTGTCCCTCTGCAGGAGCTGGTGAAGGAGATGGTGGATGCGGACATCGAGCTAATGAAGAATAACCCAAACGCCTGAGACCAAATCAGTCAGTCCAGCCAGGGCGGAAACTTTTTGGCACTCCAGTGGAAGGATTTTATTTGTATTTTAATGACTTTTCCCAAATAAAATAATAGTCCTGTCGTCTTTGTTAGGTCGGTTAGACCAGTTATTGCCTTTCTGTCTGTGTCATGTATCCTGTTATTTTGATTTTGCTTTGTTATCACAAAACAGAAATTGCCTTTTATATTCAACACTGATCATGACATAATTTATATAGCAGGCAGGTAGATTATCAGGGTTTATTTGTATGTCTTTGTTTCTTTTGATCGTCAATGAAGTGATTTTATATGTCAAAGTCGACATTCTTTCTTTCAAAGGAGAAAATGGCAGAATATAAATAAACAGATATTTTTCCTTTACTGGAAAATCAGAATCAACTGGCTTATTAATGATCTGACATGTAAATTAACAAATTAAACATTTGTTACAAAAAACATCTTGGTTCTGTGTGTGTGTGTGTGCCCAGGCTGTGCAGAGGTGGGTTGGCTCTCCAGGGTTTTTATTTGCGAGCACACCGCGCTCTTGTATCCGGCATGCAGCGCGTCTCTCCCGCAGCAGCAGCCCCACACTGCCGCTCTCCAACGCGCCTTATCTGCACATTTACATTTGGTCTGCTCTGGTCCTGATGAGAGGTTTTTACACCGGTAGAGTGAAAACACCTCCACCTTACAGACCTTTGTTTAAACCCTCTGAGATTCTCCTGTTTCTCTTAAACGAGCAGCATCTTTTGCATCCGCGTGTCTGCAGGGAGTTTCCACTGAAGTCAGACATTTAGTTTAAAACATGAACAGCACCTGCATCCTCCTCATCTGTCCTCTCAGTCACTGGCCGGAATCAAACTGCTTGATAAAGTTTATATTTCATACGTTTTTAAATCTCCCTGACACATGCCCTATCAGATAACTGAGTAAATAATGCACGTACAGACTTCTTAATAAATATGAATCCTGCTCCTCTGTAAATCAGTAAATCGGTGGATGTGTTGGTGCGTTCCTGTGTTTTAGGGCGATTTAAGTGAAGGTGGATGAAGCATTCAGATCCTTATAGCCTGAATAAAATGAGCAACATCACAATGTAAAAAAAACTCGTTCAAAACAAGTCGTTAAAAAAATCGTACACGAGTAAAACCACGCAGCTGTGCAGACTGTCAGTGTTTTATTACTGGATTATAATAACTGCTGATGCATTCAGGGGTAAGCGGGATTTTAAAGTTGCCAGTGAAGGTGCTGTTCATTTTAACCACCTTGTACATTGTTGGACAGATTTTATTTAAAGCACTCCGTCATGTTCTTTTACATAGAAAAGCAGAGAAAACAGTGGAGTAAAAAACCGCAGTTTGTCCACCTGAAGTGTGTCCGACGGAGCGCAAAATATGAACATTTAAGGAGCTCAAAGCTACATTCAAGTAAAGTACTTGAGTAAATGTACTTAGTTACTCTCCAGCACTGCTGTTATTTCGGGGTCGGCCGGTTTGACACGTCTCTGGTCTGAGCAGGGTGGGGTCTGCTGGTGCGGGACTACACCTCCAGGACCTTTGAACGCCTCACTGTGATGGTCCCGGACAGCGCTGCGTCTGTGCGCGCTCCGGATTGGAACCAGATGTGGCTCCGAGGCCGTTTGGGCCCCTGGAAACACACAGTGAGCCCGGGGCCTCTCGCAGGTGCACCGAGCGGCCCCTCAACAACGAGTCCGCTGATCACGACGAGCCGCTGATGTGAAGAAATAAAAGGTTTCACGCGGCTAAACAAACACTGAGAGCAGTTTAAAGATCCCACGAGTCCCTGTGAGATAAAAACCCGACTGTTTTCTGGATCTAATGGACTGTGAGCACCTGAGGGGGAAATAATCCCTCAGATTAAAGCTGCAGGAGGGAGGAGAGGAGCTGCACTTTAAAAACTTCAGAAATGCAGTCGGACAATTTGACTTTGTGTAAAACACGTCATTATTATATTATTATAATAGTGCCAAATAATTACTATTAAAATAATCTGAAGAAAAAAATCCGCGCAGTGTTGAATTATAATAAATTATAAATAAATTAAATTAGTAGTACGGCCTGTCGGTAGAAACGCTTTCAGATGTTTTCATTAATTCGTATAAAACCTCCGTCACTAAATATGCTTAATAACAAATATGGGAATATTATTTTTTCCTTTTTTCAGAGGATGCTGAGGTTATGTGTTTAAAAGCAGCAGCATACAAATGAGACACAAAAAAAATCTAACTTCTCTGTAACGTGTGTCCACAGCTCTCCTGAATAACCTGAATAAATAATCATACTTAATTTAATGTCGTCTGTATATAAGACACGAGTGTGACTAAATAAAACATAAAAAGCTGACCTCACTGAAAATGAATAAAGTGGTGCGGAGAAGTCACAGAGTGTCAAATCATTCAGGCTGTGGATTTAATGAAGAGATGGAAGTAAAGTCTAGAGGATTTTTCGATAAAAATAAAGTTTTTTTTTTTTAAATAAAAAGTCATTGCAGCTGTCGGTGACACATAAAAAAATCATCACCGTGAAATTCACATTTATCGTTTCACACTTGAATCCCTCTCTCGCTCTAAATGGCGGACATCTCTCCTCCGAGGCCTCTGATCGCTCTGATGTGAGAACTAGATGAAGGATTCTCCTCAGCAGGACTGTGGAGGATTTCAGGAGTAAAAAAAAAAGTTTGAGGCCGAAAACTGAGTCAAAACTTCAAATCGCGCAGTATTAAAGACGAGATCTCAACCATCGCTTCTGCTCCACTGAGACACAGCCGACATGAGCACACACACCTCAGACACGGTGAGGAGTGTGTGTGTGTGTGTGTGTGTGAGTGAGAGAGAGAGAAAGTCTTGAATTGCATGTTGGTTTTAAACCGAACACGCATTTTGTGCATTTAAAGCTAAACGCCTTCAGTCTGTAATCCAACTCTCTGTTTATACTGTCTGAATCCTCTGCTCAGCTGCTGATAGAAAATACAGATTTCTACTCATTAAAAAAAAATCAGGATTATGTTTCATATTCTGGGATTTTCCTCGATTTCGTACATAAAAATGCGGTGATAAATATCCGCGATCACCGTGTGAATTTTTACCACTGAGCTCCAGCTGCTGAGAATAAAATACTAAAATACAAAAGGTCAATGAATTTAACTTCCCTGTTGCTCAGTTGAAAAATACATTTAATTCAGCGTTGTTCTGGGAAAAAAAAGAGCGCCTTAAAAATCCAAATGAGTGTCTTTACTATAAAATAGCCCCTCCTCGCTATAAAAAATGGCTCCTGGCTCCTGGCTGGTGTTTGAGCTCCCTTTCAGCCTGACCTGGTTCCTCTACATACTTCTCACATGTAGGCCCGCTGCAGAGATGAGGGCGATCAGGTTGACACTCGTCGTCTTTGTGCTGCTCGTCGCGGTGTGAGCAGTGCAGACACCTGGTTCTGTCAGAGACACCGACACCACGAGCACTGCACGAGCCTTAAAGCCCCACAGCCCCCAGCGGTGCCCTCCCTCACCGGGGCCTCTGGGTGCGCCTCTCTCTCCGTGAGGAGCTCTCCTCTGCCCCTCTGGGGGTCTCTGAGGCCCGTAAAGTCCCTGTGAAGGTGCAGCAGATAAGGCGGTGACAGGCCTTACTGCTCACCGCGCTCTCCTGAAGTGCATTGTTGACATCCTCTCCACTGACCTCTGCCACCTTCTCCTGTCTTGTCCTTATTATGAAAAATGATTCTCGGCCGCGGCTTCGTTTTTCCTTCCTGACCCATCAATCACGGAGACGTTTGTTTAGAAGCAGCAATCTGCGTCTCTGCTGTTATTAAAGGCGGCTTTCTGCGCGCTGCACGGGGTGATTTTGGATGTGTTTGCAGCTGAACCCCCCCTCCCCTCCTCCACATGCGGAAGGTGCGTTGGTGGAGCCAGCGGCGCGTTGTTTACGTTAGTTTTATGGGCCTGACTCATCGGACTGGTGGCCCAGGGGAGAGTCTGCAATCTGTTTGTTTCACCGACTCATTAAAAGCTCATCCACGCAGGCCTCACACTGACAGTCAGCTTTCACCGCCCGCTCGGCCTCGCGAGGACACACACCTGCACACACACACACACACACACACACACACACACACAGGGGGGCCAGAGGTGAGCGTGAGAGAGTGAAAATGTGTCCTGCAGGCCGCCGTATCAGAGCAAAGGGCGAAGGATCAGATCACATCAACAAACAAAGAAACAGAGAAAGAAATGAGGTTCATTCAAACCTGGAAACAACCTGGACTAATGTCACATTATCGTTCCTGTTATTGTGGTTATAATTATTGTTGTTGTTATTTTATTTTTGCCAGAATAGTTTTTATAAATTACTTACAGACATTTTACGTCAGATATTATTTATATAACTGCTCGGGCCAAACCATTAAAAGGTTTATTTTATTAAACGATTCATGGTGATAAACATTTTTAAAAATAAAATATTATAGAACGTTGAATGGAATAATTACTGCTATAATTATAATGATTTATTATTATGTGGATAACATGGGGAAATGCACGCTGCCACGTGGAGCTGCCTGCACACATTCAACTAAATATAAAAAACGGCCCTGTGAAAAGTTTTGATGTTCATATTAATCTGAGTCTCAAACAAACATCTGACAGCAGTAATATTTCAGTCGCTAAGTGTGGAGCCTGCAGGACAGTGGATCCTCAGCAGGCACAGACCTCAGCTCAGCTCAGGCCGTCCTCAGCAGGACCTGCAGCCTCTGCAGCCAAACACATCCAAAATAAATGCAGCTGCAGCTTTAGTTGCATCCAAAAGCTCCCATCACTCACACACGGCAGTCACACGGAAGCCTGCTCAGTCTGTACTGACTGATTTGTTGTGCTGACAAAGGCCTTTGGAGAGTTCAGAGCGCGCTGCTCGGCTGCTGCACACGTGTTTTAATGTGTCTGCATTTACGCCTGAATAAAAAAAATACACATCCTGCATGTGAGCCTAAAGGTTTTATACTGAAGGTAAAAATGAAGCTGAATGTGTGTCGCCTCTCTCTGTTTGATATTTAAGGTAACCTCGGCCGTGGTTGATTTTAGCCTCCGCAGCGCAAAGTAGGGCCGCAGACCTCCTGCTATTTTAGAATAAAATATTCCTTCATGAGTCAAACAGGTGCTGTGAAGCCTAACTACTGTCCTTCATTAGTTTTTTTATTTCAGGAGTTAGATAATGTAAATTATGTGGATTCACTTAAAGACTCAGATGCACGCAGGTTATAACGCGCTCAAACTACACACACTGTTTAAAAAGAGTTTTTTTCTGTGGCCACCATTTTATGAGCATATAGCAAGTTAAATTTAATGTCAAATATTTTACACATTTTTACCTCTTCCTTTTTATCTTCTTTTTTGTTTTAAAAACACTCCTCTCCTTTAGCGTTACACTGCTAATAAATCACTCAATTAAAATCAAATAGACGGCACTTTATTAAACAAACAAAATGTAATGCCTTCAAAATAGTTTTTTAACAAATAAGACAAAATGAATAGAATAAGTCAGTATAGACTACACAGTCCCCCCTCTGTTTCTATACAAGAACTGGGACAAATAAAGGCAGCAATAAGAAAACTGGAAAAACTTTAAGTGTTTGGTCCTCAATATCCAACCACTCCCTTTTCCTAAAAAATAAATTACTATATTAGGCTATAATTTACAGTCTATAGTCATAAAAGCTGGTATTTGAGCCATCTTTATAAACAATTCTCAAAGTGAGAGGGAAGAAAACTTACGTGTTTTCGGTGTTACACACGCCTCGACAAAAACTCTCTGAACCTCTTATGTCCATTCGGAGTGTGAATAAAAGACCAAAAGTACAAAAAAATATAGAAACATATATTAGAGTTATTAATTTAAAAGACACACTGTGGCTCTCAGAACTTGCTGCAGTCATAAACAAAAGCTCCTGAGGTGCGGTAGATGGACTGGCCGGATGGGAAAGCCATCTGACAGCTATTACTCCCGTTGACCGGGGAGCCGTTCAGCCCGATCCGCTGGGACTCGAACATCTCCCGCACTGAGTGGAAGTTCTGCTGCTGCGCCGGGTAACCCGGACTCAAGTGACTCAGGTCCCCGTACCAGGACGCGAGCCGGCCCTGGTGCGCGTGGTGGCCGTCCTGGCCCGCCTGGCTCAGGTTTCCCTGTCCGAGCGGGGACGCGGTGGTGGTGGTGATGCAATAGTCGGGCAGGGCCTCCTCCACCGTGGTGGACGGGGCCAGGTGGCCCCCGGACGATCTGTCCCCCGCGTACAGGCTCATGGCTTGCATGTTGCAGTGATAGGTGGTGTTGGAGTTCGTGGAGATGACGTTCTGGTTGCAGGTCGTGGAGCTGTAGGTGGGTGTCTGGTTGGGGGAGTAGTTGAGCGACAGTGAGGGGGTGATACCTGTCCGAGAGGAGGCGATGAGCGGCGGGGACAGCTCGGCCTGCGGGGACCCCCGCAGGGTGGTCATGATGTTATCCACGCTGAAGCCCTGCGCGGGGGTCTGGCCGTGGTGGTGGTGCTCGGGTCCATCCATGCTGAGTGACCGGGTGGAGGGCACGCTGTGCGGGCTGCCCGTCGACATGCTGCTGCTGCTGTCGGGGCTCTCGATCTTGGGCACGGCGCTCAGGGTCGGGGACGCGGCCTGCGGCGGCGTGGAGGTCCCGTTCTCCGTCTTTATGTCCTGGATCCGCACCGGCTGAGTGCCCTGCCCCGGCGGGTCCTGCTCCCTGCCCGGGGTGCGCGCAGAGGGGTCCTTGCCCTGCCTGTCCCTCTCATCCTTGTCCCTCTGCACGTCCTTCTTTTTGAACCTCCTCCGGCGCCGTAGGAAGCTGCCGTTCTCAAACATGTTGTAGGAGTCCGGGTCCAGGGTCCAGTAGCTGCCCTTGCCGGGCTTCTTATCGTCCCGGGGCACTTTGACGAAGCACTCGTTCAGAGACAGGTTGTGTCTGATGCTGTTCTGCCAGCCCTGCTTGTTGTCGCGGTAGAAGGGGAACCTCTCCATGATGAACTGATAGATCCCGTTCAGGGTGATCTTCTTCTCCGGGGAGTTCTGGATGGCCATGGTGATGAGGGCGATGTAGCTGTAGGGGGGTTTGACCATGTCCTTGGGCTGGTGCTGGGGGGTGTACGGCCCGTACGCCCTGGCCATGGTGGCCGGGTACTGGTCGTGGGCCGCATGGGAGTACATGCTCATGGGCGCAGGCATCCCGGTGTATCCCCCGCCGGCCCGGTAGTAGCTCTGGTCGCTGCCGATGTACGGTACAACTCCCAAAGAGTTGGGGCTGGACACGGAGTAGCGCGCCTGCATCCTGCGCAATGCGTAAAAGCTCCCCAAACTGCTTGCCCCCGGACACTGTCACAGCCTCGGCGTGCGCTCCGGCTCTGTCTCTGTTTCCTCTTCTGTGTCTGTCGTCTCAAAGTCTCTTTTTAAGCCACAGCTCGCCACGGTGAACCGGAGAGAGCGCGCGCTGCTGCTCTGAACATTTGGAGAGTGAGGGGCTTCAAAGTGAGGCTGGAGGAGCAGGAGTCCACACAGCGAGCAACTTTTTTTTTCACCCTTCACATTTTTCCTCCCTTTTGGCTGCTCGGCGCTGCTCCTCCCCGAATGTGTGTTCCATCATCCAATTGGAGGATGAAATGAACCTGTGGAAAAGCTGCGTGGCGACAAAAGTTACTACACCCCCCTCCTCCTCTCCTTCTCCTCCTCCTCTCTATCATCCCCTCTCTCCTCAGCGAGAAGTGAAGTTATTAAAACGCTGTTAAGGGTGTGCCCAAAATGCCGAAACGTTCACTTAATGACACAGATTGCGGGACATTTATTATAATTTTTCATTCATTTATCGCTTTCGCCTGCCATAAATGAACTTTTTATTATTAACTATTTTGAAAAGGAGAAAGTGAGTTTATTGGGGGGTTCGAGCATTAAAGCTTCGCACCAAATGAGCGGATCTTTCTTTTGATTCCCAAAATATCAAAACGCTGCGTAAAAGCGCAAATGATCCAAACCAGAGGGCCCGATATTTACGCAGAAGAACACAAGTCTATTTAGTTATTTCTGTGTCATTTCGACCCAAGGCCGGAAAACCACAGGCCTTCTGCAGAGTGAACATTTTATATTTCTGCTTTTAAAACATTTTTGTGTGCCTAAAAAGTTATAGAGCAACAGTATGTTATGAGCTGACTCTCATCAGACTGCAGTCTGTGAGAAACTCTCATCAGCTGGTCGAGCCTCTGAATAAACACACGGACATGAAAGAGGGAGGGGGGGGCTCCCTCCTGCCCCCCGACAGCGCCGGTGGGCGGTGTGCAGAAACTAATTAAAGGTTAAATGAAGATCATTTGGTCGAGGTGGGTGAGAAAAAGGTTCCCTGGGTGCGAGCGGCTGCTGGGACTGAGGTGGGATTTTTTTTTTCAATGAAGATCTCCAAATGTCATTCACACTGAGCGGGTGTTAACAGAGCCATGACACCCCCCCCCCCCCCTCACGGTTTCATGAAAGTGATATTTCGCTGTGTGGATTGCAAAACCCCAAAAACAACACGAGTGTGTTTTCAGCCTGATGGAAATAATCGTCTCCAAACATCACAGAGATGGACGCCATTAAGAGGATGCTGCAGTTTGTTCTTTTCAGTCTGACAGAGGATATAAATGAATTTTCTTTCATCTTTCATCAAATATCGAATAAAACAAAAGAATAAATAACAAGTACTATTTAATGTTTGTCCCTAAATCTCTTTTTCTGTTTTGTTTAATTGTTTTATTGGTGATTTGCCATAAAGAAGTTTCAAACATAGTTCTATATATATTTAAGAATACATATATTTTCATTGTATATGTCATTTTCTGTAATAATTTCGAATAATACATTTATTTAATGTAGATTGTTGCGCCAGAATAAGAAAAATACTCTTAATAAAAGCGTGTAAAAAATCATTGTAAAAGTATGAAGCATGCGGAACAAACATTTATAGGACAGTGAACTCATCTGCTCTCACATCAGCTGGGTCATATAGTTTATTCAGGGTCAAATCATCTGCAAATATTGTAGAATTTGCACAATATTAACAATAAATTTAAGACAATATTTTTATGGACTTGAAACAGTATTTCTATCTCTCATTTCAGTTTGTGGTGTCAACTGAATAAAATCAGGTTTAACAAATTCACCAGAATCATCCTTAAATCCCATAAAAACGAAAATATTTCATAAATATCTTTACTGATAGAAGTGTGAACTAAATAGAACTAAAACAGGCAGATATTACAAACTGTAACAGTCTGAGTCTAATAAAGCTGAGAAGTTAAAATGTGGCTTTAAACTGAACATCCTGTGTGGGAGATCACAGCTCCTCTAAGAGCCCGTCAGAGAGGTGAAGTCAGCCTCTTCATCTTTATCTTGGAAAGTGACCTAACTGACACATTACCAGAGAACAACTCTTTCACAACTTCCCTGCAAGTTACAACAGAAGAGATAATAATAATAATAATAATAATAATAATAATAATGATTTAAAAAAAAAAATCCTGACAAACCAAACAGTTGAAATCTGTGGGAGAAGCCTCAGAGAGCTTTCTCACACGCGCGTCTCTTTGTTCTGTGATTTGCATGTGTTGCAAACGCAGTCTGTCACCTGTGAGCTCCTGTGAGTCCTCCGGCCGGCCCCGGCTGACCAGTGACCCCTGCTGACTGCGCGGAGGCCCGCCAGGCCCCCGCGGCATGCGTCGGTTTGTGGAGGGAGGCTCAGCACACGGGTGGGTGTGTGTGTGAGGATACAGCTGTGCACTTCTGCCTGATCATACCTGGACAACCTTTAAAAAAAATAATACCAATTAACCATCAGTTAGGTGTGTGTTGCAGGAGTTGTGTGAGGTGCTGATAGCTGGACACCCCCTTTAACATCTGCAGCTCATCTCTGTCACCACTGACTCTAATGGACACACACCGAGTCCACACTGTGCACCGAGTCTTTACATGTGCAGATTATTGGAATATATTACGCAATATTTTTTTTCTTTCTATAAATTAATGGTCAAGAGAGTGTAATTATACTTTTCCTGGTTTCACAGGGTTCCTGCAGAGAGACAGCTGAAGGGTCTTAAATCCCGGACTGAGTCTTCCCCTTAATATACGACACACTCCTGCCCCCCAGCGGTCAGCGCCTAAAAGTGCATGATGGATGCGCGTTGTCATCAGCGGTCGGTGGGTTTTTCCCAAAGGGTGGAAGAAGTACTCAGATATTTCCCTTAAAAGTCGCAATAGAACAGTGTAGAAATAGTCTGTTACAAGTAAAAGTCACTGCATTCAAAATGTTACTGGAGTTAAACTTACTATCATCACAATATTATCAGAATCGGAATGAGAGTACTTTATTTATCCCGGTGGGAATTTGGTGTTCCAGTTGCTCAGAGAACACAATAGAAAAAAACCCCAGAATAATAAGCAGAATATATACAGTTCAGAATATATACTTAAAGTACCAAAAATATTCATCAAGCTGAATGACTGGTTTCATAATAATGCACATACATTATTAGATTATAGCCATTGATCTTAACCTGTAATAATGGATAATAACTTATTTATTGATATAATGTAGGTTTTATATTATTAATCTGGTAAGTAACTAGTAACTCAAGTTATTAACTAATATAATGGATTAAAATGTACAATATTTGCCTGTGAAATGTAGTGAAGTAGAAGCAGAGTTGGAGAGAATGGAGACACTCAAGTAAAATACAAATACCGCAACATTTTTACACAAGTATTGTACTTGAGATGTACCTAGTTACTTTTTTTTTACTCTTTAGTCATCAAGTAGTCTGAGCTTTAAGGTTGAAGCTTCACAGGCAAAGAACCATTTTTTCCACATTTGTTTCTACACTGCTCATACAGTGCTTTTGAAATGTATCTTGACAGTGGCTATCTGTGAATATGGTAATATTTCATTACATTATATATATATTATATGATTACAGACTTCTCCTAAATGTAATATTATTTAATAAAAAGATCTTTTAAGACAATAGTAATGATGTGACAGAGCATTTGAAATGTTTAAAACTTATGGCAGATGTTTTGGGGACTCCAGACATGTTTGGTGAGTTTCTTCACCTGAAGACTGATGGTGACTGGTTGAGCAAATATAGGACCACTGCAATAAAGGTTTATAAACCATGAAATGCAGAGTTTTATTTGTATTTATTGTACTTGTATTTATTGTTGCTCATTTAAATACATTAGTGGACTTTTTCCTAAATCAAAAGACATGTTGATGAAGCATATTTAGTCCTTTCGGCTCACATACAGAAGAGAGCAGATACCCGATTTAAAGCACAAGTTACTATCAAGGTGCAGTAAATTATGAGCAGTGTGCACACCAAATTTCACATTGACGAATAAATATCAATTTAGTATTAATTTAGAACGAAAGGTAAAAGGTTGACTTTTATTTCAGTCATGAATATATAAAATTCTCTGCAGTGTTGTGGCTGTGACAGGTTGAAGTGCTTCAGATAGTCAGTCAAATACACATATGACTAAATTAACAATCCAAAACAATTTGAAATCTGATTTATTTCTTGGCACCATCTTAACATTATCATCATCATCATCATCATGTTTCCACTGGCACACGAGCCTGTCAGTCATTTTAGCACACAGACTGGCATTAAGTAGTAACATAGCGCCCCCAGCTGCCACTCTGATGCACATGCAGCACCAGCAGCACCAACAGGGGAGCAAAAGAAAGAAACTTCAATTTCATGAGCAGGTTTGACATCATTGAGTTTCACATTTCGATAGGAAATGTCCGCTGTAATAAATATAGTATAGAGTGTTTTAATACTGCATTTTTACGGGTGACCTCACATCAGTTTGGGTCTTTTTCTTCTCACTCCTGAGGGACTGAATATGCACATTTTTTGCAAGCACTTCACTGTGTCATCGACAGTGTTTATATTAAATGTCTAATTAAACACAGACAGATTTCCAAAATATCTCAGGACCTCAAAGTCATGCACCCAACGAGCACATTGGAATTGGTTTTCAAATAAATAGCTGTCAATCATCCATGTGCAAAGCATTAATCTTCTGTTTGGTGCTCCGGCTGTGACTGGTTTGAAGAGGGTAAAGCTGTTCTCAAGGCCACAAAGCCTCACACCATGGCAGCTTTTCCCCCAAAAACTCGACATTTAAGACCAGGCAGACAAATGAGCTGAATGTCTATGAGAATTCAAATAAGGCCATGGGAAATGAGGAAACGTTTTCCATAAGATTGAGCTGTTTCTGATTTAGCTGCCCTGTTGACAACACATGTGAACAGCCTTATCTGTCTTCGTTTGCACGCCATTTCAAATGAAATCAAGATTAGCACAGAAACTGGGCAGAAGAAATATTTAGATCTGTTTGCCTCAGTTTTTGTTCCATAAAATGAGAAAAATAAGCTCACTGGAACTTCAGGCTACATTTGTCCAACAGCAGATCAAATATCTGAATAGCGCTGTGGGATTGAATTCCCTGCAGTCATTAAACAGTATAATAATATTTAACACAGCCTTGTAGAGTTGACTGTGGCACACTGGCACCTTTACGCTTAAACAATTTGTGTCTTGTAGGATTTTGTAAAGTAAAGTTTTTCTATTTTGAAAAAATGGACACAGAGGAAGATGCAAAATTATAAAAATGCTTAAGATATTATATTCTTACCAAATAATGGACAATATTTGTAAAAAGAAATCACAGTGACATCAGTTTTGTTTTTCTGTGCTTTTACTTGCGTTGCTGTTTTTCACATCAAAGAAAATATAACTCATGTATGAAGATTAGCATTATCATTATCACTGAGATGTGCAACTATCAGTCAAATTAGTACAAGCTACTACAAGGATGCAGGAGTCACATTTTTTGCTGCTGAACTCTGCCCCCTAGTGGATTCGCTGCAACAACCAACACCTCTTCTTCACGGTCACTCTGTGCTTTTTTATTTTCTTCCTTTATTTTATTTTCTGTAAGCCTCAATTTTTGGAGGAGGTATGATTTTGCTGCTGCCATCTTATTTTTTAACCTTTATTCACCAAGCATTTGCTTTCTGAGTGCAAATGCTCTTTTGCTGCTCACACAGCAACACCTGGGTGCTGCCTAGTTCAACTGTTGGCCACTGAGCAGCTCCACTGAAGCAGCTGGGGATAAATGCTTCGCTGAACGGCATCTCAGTGGTTTGTAATGATCATTTTTTCCTGCCTGTTTAAGGTGAGCTTTCACTTACAAGCCCTCCAGTTCAACCATCCCTCTCTAATTCCACTGTCAGCCTCACTGCCCGATTCTCCCACGCTCATCTGTACTTCATTTGTTCCAATCTGCTGAAACACTATTTCCCAATTCCAGGATGCTAAAGGGCCTCCAGGTTGAGAAACTTTCCAGGAGGACGGTTAGATGAGTCAATTCTGTAATTTTGCAGATTAAAACCTGGAAGACTCTTCTCTTAAACCAGCCCCTGTTTCCAGATCTGCAGAGCTTCCGGATTTTACTGAGCATATTTTCCGGATAACTCAGTGAAAAAGAGAAAAAAAAAACACAGCTGCAGTGAGAACAAGAGTTTAAGTTTAATGTCTGTGAACTGGAAAATAAGATGCTGAAGCTTGAGATAGAGTTGAAGGAGAAGCTACAAAACAGCTTTGATGACCAAGGCTTCAGCGACTTAGGAAACCATGTTGAAGCTACAACAAGGAGCTGTGGAAGCTCAGCTGCTGGATCAAGCTTTTTAAAAGTCAACCTGGTGGCTCTGAAGGCTCACAAGAAGGAGGGCAGAGCTGAGATAAAATCAGGATCCAGGCTGAGCAGCGATTTTAGCTGCACGTCATCCAGCAGCAGGAGGATGAGACACATACTGGCTGTGAAGGAGAAGGTGCACATGTGGGTGACAGCGTGATGTCCAGAGATGTATGAAACTCTTAAAACCTGTGGACCCTGATGGAGGAAGCAATCATAAGAAGCATAAGAACACCTGTGTGACACTGAGAGACACAGCCCGCCTTAACAGCCATTTCCAACCATTTCCTGCAGCATGGTCCGGTTATGTTGTGATGAATTTTGACTGAGGAATCACACTCACAGTCAGTTTCATGTTTCTGGCCTGTTACAAGCAGGGTGCCTCTGGGGATGTCAGCTGAACATTACGGAGGAATATTTACCGCAACTTGGATGTAGTGCCAGCTAACACAGTACAGACATTCATCTGCGATCTGCCAACTCCCTCCCTCTGCGATCGCTGCTCGAGGTCCTCCAGCAGGGCCTGATTAATGGTTCCTAAGCCACCACTTGTCAGTGAGGACGATTTGGCCTTTGCTCTCCTCTTTTCAATTTCATCTTAAAACTCACTTTTATCTTAACTTGTGGTATTTGTTGTAATTGTTGAGCTGATTTTGTCTTGTTTTATATTTTATACATGTTGGATTTCATTTGCTTTACTTTGTTTTTTATTGTAAAGCACTTTGTTTAGAGAGGTGCTATTCAAATAACATTATTATTATTATCAATAATAATAATAACAATAATAATAACAATAACAATAATTTAAATATTATTATTATGCGTATTATTATTATTATTGTTATTATTATTATTATTAATTAAATAATTAATCCTGTTCATCCATTGAATAGTTGTGACCTCCATCCATTGAATAGTCAGTCCACACATACAGTATCAGTAGACATTTTGTTCATTATATTTATATTCCAACATAATTTGCCAGTGGACTGTGTCTGTGTGGACTCAACCAGGGTGTTTTTCCCAGCTTGTGGTGAAACATCCTTATCTGACCCATAATTTAATGAGGCTGTCAACATCAGTGTGTCCAGTAGTAGTGGTAGAGGTGTGGTAATTGTCAGAAACAGTCATCAGTAAAAGAAAATGTTGTGACAGTTGGTGCGTCTGCTCGTCCATCTGTCCATCCAAAACCTTGTGTATCTTAAAAAGTAATGTGTGGATTTCTGTGTTCGTGGCCCCTGGAGATTGATTCAGAACATTTTAGGATCTTCTGACTTTTCTTCTTATATGACATCTGTTGTGGCCCAAACTGTTGAAAACACCACAGTTCAATAAGACCAACAGTAATCAGTCAGTCCATCACCCTGCTGTGTTTTTCTGGCACTGATTCTATCATATATGTAATTGATTATAATGTTACAAATGTCTTCCTGTCACTGCATAGAGCGACAGGAGAATTAATCCACGTGTAATCTGGTGTTTCACATGTGGATTTTTTGGAAGTTCAAATGTGAAAAATAACTTCACACAACTGAAAATACAAATTTCACACATGGTTATCATTTGTAATACCTTAAAATGTTCAAAACTGGTTCATTTTGTTCTGTCTTTCTCCATGAGTTTAAAAAGGTTCAACCATTATTAACTCTGACAGCAGACAGCAGTTTCCAAGAGCATCAGCCAGCGCCTCTCTCCCTGCCTCAGATCCTTAGGGACCAGATTGCCCCATATTAACAGTCTATCTCTTTTTTAGGAGGGAAAAAAACACAGGAAAATGATTCATTAAAAATTTGTTTCGCCAGTATACAGCACTCAAGTAGTATGTTACCTCAAATGATAAAGTAAAAAGGTTATTGTCTTAACTACCTGTTTTAGGGGCCCAATGATGCATTCCTAAATAAGCTGTTTTTAACCAAATAACAAACATTAATTAACAAACAAGGGCCACTGCTGACTGTTCTGCTCTGCCCCTCATAGTGAGTCCATCCAGCCATGGCTCTAAATAATAGGGTTTACAGATGAAAAGTTTATCATAGGTTTATATGAACAGATCAACTCTCACTTTGCATTTAACTTAAAGCTTTTTGAAACTTTAGTGAAGTACTCATCATGCAAACAGACACATTTTTAGATTATATAATTTGACTTTCTTAATATATTTCTGCTCTCCCAGTGAGTGATACTGTAAAATGAGCCACCAAATCCGAGTCTCTGCTTTGTGCATACCTCATAATAATGTCCACCTGCAGAAAAGATCTGTGTGATGATCTCAGGCACTAGATGGCAGTGTACTCCACCAGATTGAAGGTTCAGCGCTCCTCAAAAATCTTGTCATGGAAAATCCAGCAGCTGCAGGGCCACTTTGTGTGACTTTTCATCATGGAGGGTTACGTTCAGGAAATTAGAGGGACTTTGTTGTCTAGTAAAAGATGCTCTTTTTTGTGATATGTGACTGCTGATGATGCTCATCTTCTCTCAATTACCAACCCCATATGAGAGTTGTTGTAGCCCAAAGTGTTCAAAACAGCAGAGTTCAGAAAGAGCAACAGGATTCAGTCAGTCCTTCGTCCAGCTGTGTTTACTGACACTTATTCTATAATATATATATAACTGATTATGATGTATCATATGCCAAATAATGCTGTCCTCTCATCATAGCATAGATCGACAGGAGAATTACTCCACATGTAAATTGGTGTTTCACATGTGGATTTTTGTAACACCTTAAAGGTTCAAAACTGGTTGACTATGTTCTATCGTCCTCGACGATTACTTTTAAGCTTCACAGGAAAAGATATCCAGAGAGCACTGAGCCCCAGAGAGAAGGTTTGAAAGCCACGGTGCTCTTTAACATGACAAATAAACACTGGGGTAACACATATTAAACATGCCAGAGAAAACATGTTCTCAGGCATCACGTTTAAGGCACAAATACTGACTCATTTCAAGCATTTTACGAAACCGTGATTATGTCAGTGACCTAATAAGGAGCTGCCACTGCCAAATCCTATCTGCATGTGTTAGTGATGGGGGATGCTGCATTCAGTTCATGACCAAAAGCCATGTAGACGAAAACTGGAGCAGCAGCACAAGTGCAGCCGCCCAAGTCTGCTTTCTGTTTGTGTGACGAGGCAGCTCTCTTCGAGTCTGATCTGTTTACCGCACTCTAAAAATACCACTCTGTTGCATTTCCATAGACGCGGGCCCTGTCGTTTCATTTGTTTATACGCCGTCTTCAAATGCTGGCAACCCTGGATGTCCACATGGAAAGGAACAGCTTCGGGATGCAAAAGACTTTCAGCTGTGTTGCACAGGCTGGAGGTGGCTGTAAAACTTGCAGAATGTGGAAATATTCAAGCTAAGAATAGTCAGATCTTTCTAAGAAGCGGCCCCTTCCTTACAAAATCCTTTATTACTTTAATGTGACTTTCAAAGGACCTTTATCTTTTGAACATCATATCATCAGTCTATAAATGTTCCTGGTTAATGATCAGCCTGCGTGGTTCAGAAAGTATATATGTCTTTGTTTGTGCCACTGACAAAAATCAGTGCGGAGCAAATCCTGTTACTTTATACCTCTTACCTTTACAGTGGTACTTCACTCGACTATTTCTGTTTCATGCTACTTTTACTACATTTGTTTGATAGCTGTGGTTATTTTAGAGACTATGATTTTACCTACAAAACAAATGACAAGTTGATAACATCATTTTTTTTTGTTTCTGATTGAACCGCCTAACAGGATGCACAGTAACTCCACTCTGACCTTATGCAACGTTTAACTCTGTTTCATAAATCAGTAATGACAATCCAGTAATATAAAACGTATAATCACAGGGCCATTCTACTGTACAATGAGTGCTTTTACTTTTGATCCTGTAAATACAATTAGTTACTAGTACTTTTGTACTTTTATTAAAAAATAGATTAATTATATTTGACAGTGTTACAGTATAGAGCTTTACTTTTACGTGATGACATTACTCATGTAAATGATCAGAATACTTCCTTCGTCACTGCAACAGGAATAATAGAGACTTCACATTTAGATCACTGTGAAAAATTATTGATTGAATGATGAAAGGTTTCTTTAACTGCAAAATAGGCTTTAAAGCAACCATTTGTGAGACAGCTATATGTTGAACATCAGGTTGTCATACTGCACGGGAGCCTTTCTTATTGAATGTCATTGCAGGACAATCATTTTAAAGCTGATTATCAGTGGGGAAAGAAGTACCCAGGGCCTTTGTGTCACTAAAATTTCGCATTCAATCCCTTAGTTGTGTACAAAAGTATCAACAGCAAAATATACCTAAAGCTTTAAAAATAGAAGTCATCTTTATGCAGCAGAATGGCCCCTTGTCTATTTTATTATTTTATCATAATTATTGATGCGTTAATACACAGGCAGGATTCAATGTTGTCGACTCTGCTGTCGAGTAGTTTAATCCAGAATCGTGCTTTAGAATATTATAAACTGATTATAGGTTTTGCCTGTTAAATCTTATTCTGCAAATGACCTCCAGCTGACAAATAAAAGAGCAGACCTATAGAGCAGTCACAGTCATTTAAAGTACAAGTATCTCAGACTGGGTTCATGCTCTCAGCTGACCATACTGGAAACGTGTAAACGGCCAGAGAGCAACATTCAACATGTAATTATGTGTTTGTGCTCTCTGCAGGCTCAGTATCACCTCCCTCTAATGCAGCTGAACTAACTCTTCTACATGGATGTGCACGGAGAGACAGAAGTCTGTAGGAGTGTAGCCTAAAATATATATCAGCTTTATTGAAACCTTTTACAAGACAAAAAAAAAAGTTGGCAAAGGGTTATACAATAAGTGCAAGGGTTGCTGCAGTTCATCTTAACCTAAAGCGTCATGTGTGTAATAGGATAGGGCAAAGTTACATAGAATATAATTTGTTTGCACGCGTTACAAGAGCAAACACATGAAAAGTCGTGTTTCTGAAACTTCTTTTGAAGAAGAAAAACGCTTGTCAGGGTTCATATAGGCAAAGTGGTTTGTTTTTTTTTTTTTAAAGGCCTCTGGGGGGTTTCTTCATTCATTTCCTTCAATGCATAGTTTTTCTCAAGTCCAACCAAAAAAAGCCACTTTGGCTGCATGTAGGAGGCAAACGTGTGAGAGCGGTCCCCACCATACATCCTGGTATGAATCCCCAAAAAATGAGAAAATAAGAAAAAAAAAAAAAAGTCCGCTTGTTTGTTCTCAGCAGACGGACCTGCAGTTTGACCGTCAGTGACAGGGCTCACATCACGCAGGGTTTGATGTCCTGACAGACGCTCTGGGGGTGGTGATGGTGGTGATGGTGATAGTAGGATCCTCCGGCCGAGGGGTGGAAGGAGGAGATGCCGTTAAAGTTTAACACGAAATCCTTCCTGTCGCACACCGAGGAATGGCTCTGATACCGAGGGATGCCCACTGCAGAGGAGGGAGAGCACATGTGTGTGTGAGCAAAGAGCTGAAGACAGCAACATTCAGGAGGCCTCATATTTTTATTCAGAGCATCTTCAGTCGAGTTTTGCGTTAAGTCATTCTGTCGCAGAAACAGTGTGAGGGGGGTAAATGTAGTTTCTTGCGACCTTAAATGAGCGTTTTATGTCAAACACCTTCAAAATAAAATTCACAGAGATGTTTCGTAAACCAGAACATTTATATTCACTTTGTTTCTGATTTAAAATCTGAAGTGAAGGAGAAACATAAGTCAGTCTATTCAACAAAAGCAACCAAATCATGTGACATTAGAATGAATTAAATTCATACTGAAGTCATTATTATTTATAAAACATAAAATAATCTGCCTGTCATCTTTACGAATTACAGTTACACAAATAGGTTATTTCTTTACATGAGAGCAGAGAAGACAGTTTTCATTTTAAATATTATTTTTTAGATATTTATTTTTATACAAATTTCCACAAGGTGACAACGCAACAACCCCCCTTGTTTTAAAAGGCGCCGCATTCTTTTAGCTATTTAAAAAAAATCTGTTTATTGCTTTTATTTATGTTCATAACAGAATTAATCTATGTGAACATTTTGCCTCCTGGAGAGCCCCAAACTCGCACGAACATTTCAATCAGACTGAGTGAGCCTCTCTCTCCAGAAAGAGAAAAATAAATGTGGAGGCTGTGGCTCCGTCAAGGTCATAAGGACTCCAGATGTGACTGTGTTTTTCAGGGGAAGACAGCGGGCTTTATCCTGAGGGCCACAGCTCGCTGCCCCTCGGCCGTGTCCACAGACAGCACACAGACCTGTCTCACGCCCTCTCCGACACGTCCAGCCTCAGTTAGGACGCTGCGTAAAGTTTCCCGGGCCTCCGGTCCGACCTGCGCGCTCTTTGTTTGGTTAACCTCTGGGACCCTCTCGGGCTCCAGCTCGGGTTCCTCGCCTCGGTGAAATCCCCCAGACCTCAGTAAAGCCTCGGCGTGTTGCGTTCAAGTAAACGAGCGTGAACCGGGAAAAGGTGAATTCAGAGCGCGATCATTAAATAGCTTTTTTTTTCTTCTCTAGTCTGTTTGTTAGGTTAAATATCCCGTGAAGATTTGTGCGGATGTGACTTAAACTCCTGCAGACTGTGGACTGAAGGGACAGACAGCTCGGAGGGTCTGAATCTGATTTATTTGGTGGCATGAAAATGTTTTTTGAAAAACCTGACATTAATTTGAATGAAGGCAGTTTTAGGCCAGTGCGTGGGTTATGGTTCAATACACATCCAAAGGGACTTTATTATTCAATAAAATACGTCAACAATTTTTTAATTATTTTCATTCGTCCACAATTGGACGGAAAAAACGGAGCCATTTAACTGAAATAAATAACACTAAATGAGAATTGTCTTTTTATTATTCACCTTGTACGGGTATGTAAACTCCCAACTGATATTATTTTGCCTTTTAAATACTCCGAACAATCATGATTTAAATATTAGTTATATTTATGAAACATATCCGATTTTTTTACTGCTTAAAATCATTTTGAAACGCTCACAGGCCTCTGCTGCACACAGAGACATGTCACACACCGCAGCCTGTCTGAAGATGAGCTGGGCGGTGTTATCATGACTTTGTTATCCATTTATTTTAATGACACTCCCCAGCATATAATAATAATAAGAGTAATAATAAGAGAAGAGAGGCATGCTCCCCAGTGTGAGCCACCGGTGGCTTTGTGGTACCTGATATGTCGCTGCTGTGGCTGTCTCTGCCGTTCTGGTGGAGATAGCTCTGCTCCAGGGAGTACGGCGACATGCCGGAGTGTAAACCGGAGGATGCGGGGCTGCTGGAGGCTAGAGGCTGCTGTTTGATGTAGGGCGAGCCGCCGGAGGACGCCCAGTGTGCGGATGTACTGGCGTACGGGGAGTGTCCGTCCAGCGCGCTGGCCATGGCTGGAGAGGACGGCACCGGGCTGCTGCTGCTGTCCGGTCCGTACTCCCCGTTAGGCGGCACGGGACAGCTCGCCATGTACGTGGAGCCGGGGCTGGGGGACATGTGGGGGACGTGGTGGCCGCCGCTCAGCCCGTCGTACCCCCCGGCCATTGAATTGCTCATCATGTCCAAGTTGTAGCTGTTGCTGTGACAGGCGAGGGTGGCGGACGGAGCCTGGAAGTCAAAGCTCTGCGGGAGAATGGAGGTGCCGAAGCCGATGCCGTTCATCATCCGGTACATGGGCTTCAGAGCTTGACATTTTCTCCTGAAGCCTCTGGGTCTGCGGCGAAACGAGCCCTCCTCGAACATGAACTCGCTGCCCGGGTCGATGGTCCAGTAGTGGCCTTTCCCCGGCCTGCCCAGCCCTTTGGGCAGCTTGATGAAGCACTCGTTCAGCGAAAGGTTGTGCCGCACCGAGTTCTTCCAGCCCTGATAGGAGCCTCTGAAGAACGGGAAGCGAGCCTGGAGGAACTGGTAGATCTCACTGAGTGTCAGTCGTTTGGTGGGGGAGCTCTGTATTGCCATAACGATGAGCGCGATGTAGGAGTACGGAGGCTTTTCCGGCCGCCGTAAACCGGAGCTCGTCTTCTTTCCTTTAATGGCGGTGGACGAACTGTCTGTAGCGGCTTGTGGGCTCAGCATGGCGGGGTGCAGGACGCCGGACGCCGGGCTGGATCTCAGAGGAGGCGGAGGGTCCAGCTGCTGCTGAGGGGTCTCGGTCGTCATGTCAGCTCTGACGTACGACTGGCGTAGACTGAGAAGAGGGAGGGAGAGAAGACGAGCCGTGAGGTGTTTCAGAGGAGAAATATATCGGGGTTCAACGGTCAGTGTCCTTGCAAGTGAGCCTCACACCGCCAGTGGTCCTCAGAATCCCAGCGCAAAATGGAGTGAAATCTGTCTCCAGTTACGCACGACTCTCCCGTTACGCACGGTGCTCCCTTGACGCATGCAGAACGCACGGCGAGTACGCACTGAAAGAGAGAGGAAGAGGAAGAGAGAGTGGGGGGAGCTGGTTATCCACTCGAGACTCAGTGTCCAGGGCTTTAGCTCGACACAGAGGCTCCACTGAGTGTCACAGCGGCGCTAAGTGGTGCTGTGTGGCGCGCCGGGTGGCCACCGAGCGCCTTAATAATCCCTCAAGTGGAGGAAACGCGAAAACCCCACGACTTATTGCGCGCAAAAGTCCAGCCAAACAAAGCTCGACCACCTATCATTTCATAAATCTTTCTTCCCTCTTCGAGAGCCCCCCCCCTCCCCCCCCCCCACCCTTCTCCTCATCCGCACTCTGCCTGCAAATCTCTCTGAAATCAGTGACGAATAGAGCCCCCCCCCTCCCTTCTTGCCAAATCTGGCCCAAGTCCACTTACCGTCCTCAGCAGCGTTAAAGCTCCTCATTCTCTCCTCTCCCCCCGCCCCCTCCCTCCAAGTTCGGACTACACGCAATTAAGCCATCTATCAAACCTCCCCCAGACATCCCAATCAACAGCGCCACACGCCAGACGCATGAGCACAAGTTAAAAAACGACCCCCTCCTCCCCTCTCTCCCTCTCTCTCTCCTCTCTGCATGTATGAAGCTGTGATCTCAGCCCGATGTGCCACAGATCATACATTTTCCTGACACGAATAAACCACCACAATATGTGCGAAAGGTCCAGTTTGCAATCGAAACCACGAAGCCCAAACCATTCAGTGAGGCCTGCACGGTCTCTGCGGCAGATAACACCCGAACGCATCGCCGCCAAGCAATGAAAAAAAAAAAAACGCACCATCTTGTATTATTTGTATTATTTTGCTCATAATTTCCTCCCAAACTGGTCTAGAGGATAACAAAAACAAACTGTCGCGGTGCCGGGCTGGGCCGAGGAGTGTGAGAGATGGAGAGGTGGTGGTCTTTACCGTGCGTGTGTGTAAGCGGGGGGTTGCTCTGAGTAAATGACTTTGACATGAGTGGAAGCAGGCTTTTTCCATCAAGCCCGGCCCTGGATACCACACACAGCGCGCCAGTGTCAGCTTACCGCCCCGGGCCAGAGCCGGTCCCATGGGCCCCACGTTCATTAGAGAGAGAAAAGCGAAATTAGGCGAGCGGGCGTCGACAGTTTCCTCCCCTATGGAGACATCACACACAGATTTGTCCAACATGGTGGAGTTATATATCCCATAAAGGTAATATCAACATCCGCGCGGCGACGGAGCGGAGATCATTGGGCTTTGAAGAGAAAGGTTTTTCAGGCTGAGAGCCCGAGAGCTCTTTGGATGTGCTGCGCATGTTTTGTCACAATTTATTTTATTATTATTATTATGCTTATAAATTTCTAGCAATGCAGATAGGTGATATTTTATTGTAATTGTTGGTCAGTTTTTATTTTGGGCCCTTAAGATGATACCAACCGCGACACCATCAGTGAAACTGCAGAATAAAAAGAGTTATTTTATATCACACACTTAAATCAGTGTCCCTGAGCGTGTTTGACGACACAAGTCTCTCTCTTTTTTTTTTTTTTAAGTTTAGATACAGCCCGGAGGACCTTTCCAAACAATCACCAGCAACAATAACCTTTGCACTTTGCGCACAACAAAGGATGTGCGGATAAAATAATTTTCCACCGTGACACACTGAGCGGTTTGGAGGAGCTTAACGGCCCCAGAAATTTCCTGCGACATCAAAACTTATGACCCCCGCCGAGATCAGGATGCTTTGGCTCGCAGGGCGAATCTTTGTTCTGGGAGCGCTTTGAAGACGGCGCTCCGGCTGCGCTTTACGCACCGAGATGATATGAGCTCTTAATATAGCCTGTTGGAAACACGGAGCGCCACGACAGGCCGTTCAGAGGCGCTTTTTGACGGAGGGGTTTGTTTTCTGGAGGCCTATGTGAGCCCGCTGCCGACACAATAAGGCCCTCTGATTGTTTTCATGTTTGTGCTGAAACACAGTTTACTCTCTATAAAATATGAGCTCGACAGGATGAGATGAGACAGTGTTCGTCTGCCTGTCTGACCTCGGGTAACCTGTTTCAGGACATTTTTAAACAATAAAATGATCACGGCCTACAATTATATTGTATTCAAATGAAGTACATTACATAAAACCAAATATCAAAGGTCCTATATTTCTACACATACAAAAAATAATAATAACCATCCACAAATATTTAGAAAGTTGCTCCTTTTTTCTTTCTAATAATCAGAGCTGTGTGCTTTTTACTGTCCTTATATATAACGCAGGTCTGTAATAAACAAGCTTGGTGAAATAAAAACATGACAAATACTGAGGTCATCTCCTTTTAACAGTCATTTAATCCTCCCCGGGCTGCTCAGCTTTGCTTCTGGCTGGCGCGCTCCGCTCTGTGTTTCCTGTGGCGGGGCCGGGAGCTGCGGAGCGGCCTCTCCGGGACTCTGGGAGGTCAGGCGCGGTTCAGTTTGCCGGAGTGACAGACTGTTTGGACTTCCTAACATTGTGCCTGCCGTAAAGTTTGGTCTCATAACACAGCGGGCCTTATTCGGCGGAGAGTCAGCCCTGGAACAGGCCCGAGCTCCTCCTCGGGCTGCAGGATGTGGACCCCCCGTAGAAACCAGACGCTGGTTGAGACGCGGAGAGAGGCCGCTCGCGAGCACGAAGCATGCGCGTCACTACAGCGGGGATGTAACGGAGGAGACACCGAGACGATCGGAGCCACGTGACAGCCCCGCAGACAGGTGTGCTGTTCCGGAGTTTCACCTGCAGGTTGCAGCATTGTCCCTGAAAACGAGGAGCGGCTCTCACCTGTCACCTGTCAGGCTGCTGTGTGCGCTCCGACAGCAGTCTGCCTCACATCCACACCGCCTGTGTGTGTGTGTGCGCGCGCGCTGCGATCAGCAGGGGCACATGAGCTGGAGAATACAGGCCCAGCATGTGTGTAAGAACTGAGAGTGTGTTAGGAAAACCTGATCAACGCTTCAGAAAACTCAATTAATTTGGAAATGTGCAGAATCGTTTCCAGTAATCATGTCCAAAACTCCAGTTGGGTTAAATGTTGTCATTAAGTACTGTTCATGTACGGAGAACAGAACAGGTTTAAATAATATTAAAATTATTCCGATTGAATTGCAAAAACAATCTTTTGTTAGCCGTGACATCAGTCTGTCAGACAGCAGGTCACAATGTTAAAAAGAGAAAATATGACATCTCACTTTTGTGGAATTATTCTTTTTGTTTTGTGATTGCTTGGAATATAAAATCTTATTATTTACGAGGCTTATGCTTTAAGAATTGTGTTATTTATCCCATAAATAAATACTCAGAGCTCGGAGCAGAGTAAACCTGACAGCAGAGAGAGATCATGAAGAAAATATCAGGAATACTGTTTTATCTCTGAGGGAAGTGTGTGTCTGAGTAAAAAAAAAAAAAAAAAAAAACGTAGTCTTGTTACTGTGATGAATCACTCGGTCAGATGTTGGAGGTTTTGTGTGAATGGTGAAGAGTCTGGGGTCTGTTTCAGCACCGCGGAGAGCAACTGCAGCCTCCCCGGACACGGCCGGTAAACAGGCTGCAGCAGTGAGCATCATGGTGTGTGTGAATGTAAATCTCAACCTATAGCCCACGCAAATAATCCGAACTGATGGCTGTGTTTGGATGTCAAAGCCTTTTTTTCTTTTTCTTTTTCTTTTTTTTTATAAAGCGATGAGAGCACTGCACCGCATCCTTATCTTTGTTCTCCCTCCAGTTTATTGTTACTTTTTGATAAAACTGATGTAGATGACTGCATGCTCCAAATCATTCAAATATTTATCAGTAAACATCGTGTGGCACATGTCTGTTGTTATTTTGATAAAAAGCTATAACAAGAAATGTATTCATATCAATGAGTGGTTTCTATAAAATGTGAATAAATAAATAAAATATCAGAATATATGATTAACAATAGCACACAATAATAATAATAATAATAATAATAATAATAATAATAATAATAATTTTAGTAAAATGTCTTTTATTTCTGGATGGGAAACTATAAAGAGAACCCTTTTTGTTCCAGATTTTATTTGTAGAGCCGAAGTTAATTGTTTCAAATGTTATTTTCTATGAAAGATGCTTTGTTTCACCACTGCAACGGACGTGGCACAGTAATATACAATAAAACATAATAATTACAACAAAAGTGTTTATTATGTTTCATCTTTATTTTTGATCTTTTCTTGTTATTTGTTTACTGCGGTTGTTTCCTTGATTACCATCTTTCAGTCCTTCTTTTTGCCGTTTCAAAAGGTAGTGACACATTTTAATATACAGTGAAAGATGAGCGTATACTATTATTTTGACTTTGATGATTATGATGTAGAGGTTAATTTCCAGCAGTTATGACGCCAACAGTGCCCTCCTTTTATATTTCCCTCTCCAGTAACATCGCCTCCTGTTGAACAGGTGTGAGGCCGCTTCACTGACGTGCACACCTGCTTCTCATCTCACAGCCTTTCATGTCTGCAATCAATGACTCGCTCGACATTGGGGTCCCATTGTTTCACGTTTTTTTATTCATAAAAATACCAGGCATGCATGAATCAATCTTAGGAAAACATCGGGCATTTCCATGCGTTTTCTAGTGCAGCCACGTGATCTCCCACCGCAGCTCAGTCAGATTTTTTATACATCTGCCTACAACAATATTTTACACAGCAGGTCATACAAAACATTAAAATATAAATAGATGAACAGTTTTATTTATGTGTCAATGTGGCACTTGGTTGCCGTCATACAGTAGAAATGACCAGTGAACCGTAGATAAGTGAATACACACACTCTCTAAACATCTCTACAGTCTCTCTCACACATACACACACTCTCTCTCACTCACACACACACGCAGTGGAATGTCCTGCGATGACAGCTACTATCCGCTGAGTCACCACACAGTTAGATCAATATTGACAACATGTTTTTTTTTCACTGCAAAACGACTTACAGTAGTCATGGTCAGACAGACAGAGTCCCAAAACAAGTTCAACAGCTAAAGCACTGAAAGCTAGGAGCGCCCTACGAAAGTGCACATCATGAGTCAAAACATACAAGTCTGACAGCAGTCCTGAGCCTTGGAGGGGGGCGTTCATGAGAGCAGAGAGTCTATATGGAAACCTCGTGCCTTGCTGGGCATCTTGAGCGCGCACAGGGCCTCAGGTGTCTGCTGCAGGTACGAGAGCGCATCCCGGCCCGGCTCCGTGCTGCCGTACGCCCCCTCCGACAGGTACGTGTGCTGCGCCGGGTAGCTCAGGGTGAAAGGCAGTATGTGGGCCCCTGGGGGCCAGTAGAGCCGGTGGGCCTCTGCGTCAGCGTGGCTGTCCTCCCTCCGTTTGAAGGGCGTGCTGAGGATGCTGTCGATGGCGAAGGAGCTGGAGAACTTGGCCCCCACCCTCTCCTCCGGGGCGGGGAGGCGGGTGTCCTCGCCGAGGATGTCCGGGCTCTCCGGCTCCTTGGGGGGCCTCTTGGCGATGCGCTTCCTCCTGCGGCGGAACACCCCGTCGGCGAAGGTGTACTCGCTCTGCGGGTTGAGCATCCAGTAGTTGTCCTTGCCCCAGGGCCTGGACGGGTCCCGCAGCACCTTGAGGAAGCAGTCGTTGAGTGACAGGTTGTGACGCACTGAGTTCCTCCAGCCGGTGTAGCTGCCGCGGAAAAACGGGAACTTCTTCATCAGGTAGTCGTTGATCTCTGCCAGAGTGAGGCGGCCGCTGCTGGACTCCCGGATGGCCATGGCGATGAGGGCGATGTAGGAGTAAGGGGGTTTGGGTCTGCGGGTGTAGGGCTTCCCCTTGGCGCCGTCGCCGCTCTGGGTGACAGGTGCCGGGCTGTTGGCCACGCAGTCCCCGTCCGACCCCAGCTCGTCCCCGGATAGAGGAGACGGGACTCCCCCCTCTGCGTCCATGCAGAGCTCCAGCGGCTTCTGCGCGAAGTGGTGCGCGGAGAAAACTTCAAGTTTCATTTTCCTCCCAAAAGAAGAGCGATCTTCTGCCTTCACTGTGCGTCCTCGGTCCCGGCGCAGTCTCTGCGGAGCAGGTGTAACAGTCCTGACAGCACAAATGTCTCTGAGTGTCTGTGAGTTGTAGAGGCGCGTCTGAAGCGCTGGAGGCACCCTGAGCCTCAGAGTGGAGCCGCAGAAAACAGATCTGTCTCCGGAGACACGCTTGTCTTGCTATAATATAATGGCTCGGAAGGGACGGCCCAGAGGCGGGGTTTCAGCACGAATCCATTGAAGCGATTGAGTGATATAATATCTGTATGTTTACAATTGGACGCTACCTTGCCACGCCAGTGAAGAGAAAAAACACAGAGGGAGGGAGTGAAGAGGGAGAGAGAGGGCAGGTATGAAAAATAATTAGTGCAAACAAAAAACGCACATTCATCCTTTAGGAGGGACCTGACTTTTTATCACACAGGTGATGAGAGATACTCACAAAACTGTACATGTCCACTGTTTCTAACAAAATACTTTTCATGAAATCAATTTTGCGCCTCACTCCGATTATATTAAGTTTTTCTTTTCTGCCGGATGAATAATTTCTAAAATAGTTTTATTAGCTCCACCTTTTCTGTCTCGACTCCAGGTTAACGTGCATTAAAATGGAAGATTCTTACAAAATGTTGTAAAACTTAATTTACTTCAGTTGTAATCAGTAATCTTGTTCTTGTTCGAACATATCGTCTCTTTATGAAAAACCACTGCGCTCCTCTGAGGTGGTAAAATAAAAGAATAAATGAGATTTCAGGGTGCGCACTTTTTGCGCACAACAACAAAGGCTCCGGGTTTAGAGCTGAAAATTCCACTCTGAGGGAAACAACGAGGAACACAGTAAAAATATATTCCAAGAAAAAAAGGGCTGAAACTGTTCACTTCAACCTGTTCCTCCTCCAGCGCTGCGGAGGAACGGGGAAGTAAAGCTGAATTCAAAGAGATGGTTTGGATGAGTTCCACGTCGCGCACAATGAACGATATGTAAGCTCTTGAGCTAGAGAGGAAACAGAAATAACAGACAGACTGCCCGAAAGGTCATGTGAAGTTCAGAGGACCATTGCACCTGCATGCAAAGACACACCCGAGCGACGGTCGACTGAAACCAGGCGACTCACCGGTGATGCAAATGAGCAGTGAGAGGGAGGCTGTCTGTCTCTCATCACATTTGTAAATGTCTCACAGCTGAATCCCGATGACCCTCATAACAGTACTATTGTACTGTCACTGTATGTCAGTATTTGTATAAAGAGCACTCTGGTACACTGGAGTCCTCATAATCCAGACTTTTATATGAGGAAACAGTGGCATAGCAGCAGGGCCAGAGCCAGAGATTTTGTGGTCCTATGCAGGAAACTTCATCACTGCAGTGGAGGCTGCAGGTCTTCTGACACTGAGAGGCTCTTATTCCAAATACACAGAGTCACCAGTTTATGAGACTACAGGGTCTTTGTTTCTTGAATGTTTCCTATACACCATGTTGCTCATTTGATTCACACTCAGTGCTTAAAAAATGAAAATGAAGGTTACAGTGTGTTGAGTGTGAAGTCGTTTGGATGAGCAGTTCTCCGGAAAGCTGCACACAGCAACACAGAAGGCCAGACAATCAGCACTACAGGGATACAAACTGATAGAACTAATTATCTGAAAAGGTACTGAAATACAAATATAACAAAGTAGATTTGATAAACAACGAGAAAAACTAAACTAGGCTATGTCAGTTAGCTAAAAATAATCAAAAATCACAAAAATGCATGTAGGACTTCACCTCTCTGTGGCCCCAACTTAACTCAAAGAGAGGCAAATATCAGTCTTTTTAAACTTTGCTTATCGTTGCAACAAAGGTTTTGGTAACGCAGCCATTTTGACCCTAACGAACAATTACTATATGAGCCATAAATCAAAGCCAGTCACGTTTCCAGACTGCTATAGTCAATAAACTGCTATTTGTAGAGCCCGTAGTTATTCTCACAGGTTTTAAGTAAACTGACGTCCCTGACACTCATAAACCAAACTTCTGTTTGTCCCACTAACTCTTCTCCTGTCAACACCTTTCAGCCAGATGATGGTGTGGAGAAAGGCTGCAGAGTTAACATGAGTTATGAGCTTGGCCTCAGGCCAGTAATAATCATTAAACTGTCTTCTCTGGAGCTCCTCCTTTCAGCTGCTCGGACTTTGCTGGCACCTGAACAACTTACTGTAAATTCAACTCTGTGTATATTCATATACGCATACCTACAGAGTGGGTATGAAAAGATTTATAGTCATCCTGTGGTACATTCTGAGAATTATGCTGAGTAAAAACCACATGAAAAAGGCCCCTGTAGAAATAAAAGTATTTCATTATGATACCATAGGATATATGATAAGGTCACTATAAACTAACTGCTGCCTACCTGTCTGTTCCTGACAGCACTGAGATATGAATCTGTGTTTGGCATCCTGAGCGGTTTGCGTATCTACATGTTTAAATTTTATCACCTAATTATAACCTTGGGTGTACATGACAGGCATGATTAAAGATCTCATAGTACCCTGAGCTGTTTGTGTGTGTGTGAGAGTGTGTGAAAGCAGCAGGATTCGGAGGGTGAGCAGGTTAATTACGTGTACGTGTACATGTACTTGAAGTCTGTGTCTGTTTTTCCAGTCGTGTTAACGACAGGCCTGGTGGTGGCTCCTTTTTTGTTGAAACGACAATCTGTCGGTTGTCACTGTTCATCTCAAATGCTGGAGTAGAAATGGGGCAGATATGTGTGTTTGAATGTGATGAGTTGTTTTTATCTGGATCAGTCAGTTTTTTGTGGACTGTAAATGTACGGTCTGACTAGTCAGTGAGTTCAGTGATGTCCCTCTGCTTGCATGTTAATGTATGTATGCATTTATGAAGCCTTCTGATTGGTATAACATGTCCAATTTTAGATATTAACGTTTTTTCTTTAATTTATTTATTTTTGATCTTTGAAAAAGCGGTTTGAGTAGACTAAAGGTCCAGTCACTTGATTTTCAAGGGCTTTCAACCATATCACACGGTCTTCATCAGCAGATGGAGTTTACTCAGATTTGATGACATTAGTCATTTAAAGTAGTTGTCAAAAGTACAATAAGGAAAGCACACCAGTAACAGAGCCATCTACAGAAACATTGCATCTACTGATGAAAACCATGGTTGATGGTTGAAAGCTCTGGATGAAGCAGGTTGTTCCAATCAGAAATTCTGCAGTGTCAGTTATGATGGAAGAGAGGATGTCAGAGACACCAAAGGTCGTCAGACATCCTCTAATCAAATTTAGATTTTGGAAACTGCTTCCTTCTCTCAATGGGGCATCGCTGCAGCAGCTGGAGAGTTGAAACCAAAATGTTTTTGCTGAAACTCAGGATGCCGACTGCTGTGAGCTGAGGAAAGAAGAGGCATGTGTGCTATCATTATCACCGCCACTGTACAACACTCACAAGGCACAAAAAGAATTTTACACCACTAGGATGGTGGTGGGTGTGCCTGTGTGTATGTTTTTTTTCTTTGCAGAGGTGTGATGAGGCAGTATTTGATTTCAGGTGCTCTGCCAACACAGCTACCCACACCTGTGCTGAAGTGATTTGGTGTGAAAGGCAGCACACCTGTTTTCAGATTTTATCCTTTACATGGCAATTTGAAATCAGAAGTGGAAAGACAATTTCCCCACAGGGATCAATAAAGTATCGCATTAACATTTCTCTCTGGATATCTGGATTATAGCTGATTTCAGAACATCAGACCATTTGAGAAGATGAGGATAATCTTTTACCTTTAGGTTCAAATGGAGAATTACATATACCATGCAGTGAAAGGTCAGAGGAGTCGACTCTGCCCTGCAGTAAGACTAGAGTAACACATCATGCTTATATAACCTGTTAACGTGTCTCTCCTAAAATTGGCACCTTGTTGTTGTAGCTCTCCTATTGAGACTTAAACTGTCTCCTTTGAGCAGGGGGAGAAATCTCTTTTAAGTGCTGACATGAGTGGAATTCCAGTAATGTAAATTCATCGAGTGAATCCTTGCAGCTCCAAAAATAGCCCCACCTCTGCGGCGGTCTGCGCTCACACGCTAACCCTTGTCTGCATGTCTCTGGATGACTTCGTACCTGTATCTCATCTTTGTTTTCTTTCTTTTCTGTGAGTGAAGGGTGTTCAGCCCCCATGTCTTTGTGTAAACAAAGTACGGCTGTGGGTGAGCAGGGCAGGGAGGAACGGCAACAAGAGGCGCTGCGTAGCTGAGATTCCCAAGATTGCCTGCAGCAGATTTAGTCTCTGACAGAGGCCGCTGATAGTCGACATGCTTCATTTGGGCGCACAGGTAGGTACACCAATGTGTCTACTTCACAGCCAGCCTAAAAATCAGACATTCCACATTAATTCCATTCATTCCTGTACTCAACACAGTCGGCACCGGTGTAGGGGTTTGTGTATGTGGGTGTATGTTTGTCTGCTGCTGTGCGTCTGCTGCTGCTGCTGCGTCAGGTGTGGGTGTGAAAGTGTGTGAGATTAAGTATGTGCTACGGCTTAATAGAAGAGTAAGACGCATGCATTCCATCTAGTTTATTCTTTGAACAGCGATTACTGTAATTAACCAACAATGCGGCCCTCTAAACGTTTGCTGCCTGCTTTGTTGGACGTCTGTAGAATCATACCTTTGTGTTTTCGAAGATAAATGGTGGGGGGGCGCCCAGTCCATATAATCAGAGGCACACCTGAATACTTAAAAGTGACAAACAAAAAGTTCCCACGAAGCTGTTTTGATACATAACAAAAGAATTTTCCATACTGAATGCCCTCAAAGGCAACGGCTGCATACAGCATTAAAATGTATTGTTGGATACCTGATACACATGCACACACACATAGACATAAATACAGTACATGCAGTGACTCACAGAGTTTTCATATGTGTGGTTTGATGAGCGTAAATCTCTGCTGCTTCTGTGTCAGCGATTAATAAATGAAATCTGATAAAATGAAGCAGCATATCCTGCAGTCAGTTGGCAGCCACATGTTGCTATTTTGGGTTCTCCTGCATTCTTACCTGAGGTGCTCACACCCTGCCAGACCAACAGAGTGAAAAAAAATAGATACATATAAATAAACGGAGCCAACAGGGGTATAATTAAAGTAATTAAGGAAAGAGGTGAAGTACAGGTGAAGCACGGGTGAAAGGCAGCCTGGCACTGCTGAGACCTAAATCACATGCAATGGTAGTGATGTCACTCTGGGTCCGGGTTCCCCCAATACATGCACTATATTTTTCCCTTTGCAACCAAAAGCAAAGAATGGGTTCCTGGTTATGTGTTTTAATATAACCAGGATATGTCTGAACTAATTACAAACTTCCCTACTTAACTTTCCTCCAGTGTCACACCAGAGGGTTATGTGAGTCAGCCAAAAATCTTCTTAGAATTAAGGCTGGTTTTCTTAGATCCTAAAGAAGTACTAGTACTGGTTGGTGCAAGTTCCTCTATTGTCAGCCCAAAGGGCCCTTAGATCAAACCAATCAGTCCCTTCTATTGCCACTGTCCCTGCCTACCTAATCAGCCATAATGCCCCTATGGTCAATCAGAGTTACGTTCTGGTCAGTCTAAGTGCAGCTCTAGGTAACACAAATACCCACTGTTTGGTAAAAGAGCTTCACTGGTCCGTAAGTGACCTTTTTAACTCCACATTTGCTTCTGGTTAATCCAAATGCTACTCTGGTAGACAGAAGTGCACCATTGCTCAGCTTCAGTGCCAGTTTAGTTAGCTTGAATACCACTCTGTGCCCACGTAGTCTGTTCTTGTACAATTTAGTGCAAGTGTCCTCTGGTCAGACAAAGATCCCCTTGGGCCGACCCAAACTACCCCATCCGATGTGCTCATATGCCACACTGTTATATGACCGTAGGGCAAAAATGACTTACCCCTATGGAAGAGGTGCCCCTTGGATCACACATTTATTTCTTCTGAAAAATTTTCTTTCTTTCTTTCTTTCTTTCTTTCTTTCTTTCTTTCTTCTTTTCTTTCTTTCTTTCTTTCTTTCTTTCTTTCTTTCTACTCTATTTGCATATATTCATCCTGACTTTTATCCTTAAAATTGCACAGCCCAAAGTCTGCACCGTGACCTGAACACCTCTGCCCTTGAACAGGTTTTCCAAAACCTGAGATCAACTGGTGGTTTGCAGACTATAGGAACTTAAAACACAACCCTATCAAGGTACAAGCAGACCTGAGAGCACCTCGTAATCCTGCCTGTAAAATGTTACTGTTAGTGCGTGTCTGTCAATGAACCTCCGCCATGCGGGAAACACGGGCCCAATACTTGCCATATCTGCTGCTATCGTCCAATTCAACTCTTCACACGCTAGATTCCCCTCGCATGCCGAGCTGGGAGGCGTGGAGGGAGATTAGGGGTGGGGGGTGGATAAAGAAGAAAAAGAAGCAATGATTGATCTTAGCCATAGACACCTCGCTTTATCGCTGCAGCTGATAGGACCTACCTCTATTCAGCACTGCTGTAGGCTGTTTTTGTGTAAGCATAAACACAGGGCCAAATCAGTACCTGTGCTGCACTGTTTACCTGGCAGCCGTTCAGGTCTTTTCTGTCTAAACTTGAAATAGGATCCAAACACTCTACTCACGCATAGTGGTTTGCACGAGATGCTTTGCCTGCTTCTCAACCTACCGCGGGGCTCCGTAGCGCTATTTTTGCACCGTCTGAACCTTAACTGCCCCTCTTATTTCTTTGATTGAGAGGTGGAACATCTAGCTCAGGGGCTTTAACTGCAAACATAGCACTAATTTTGAGCCGTTACCAAGGGATCATACCATAGACAACCCCAACAAACACCTCTTTGACAACATTAGTCCGTTGGTTATATTTAGATCCCCTTTTTCTCACAAGTATGTATTGCCACAATTAACACTTTTAAAAAGGACTATGATAGGCCTATATCGTGGACTTTTTAGCATCTTTAATATATGTCCTTTTGCTTGTCATTCATCACACTGTAGAGTACATGACATTGTATGTTACATGAAGTTGTTTTGTAAGTTTTCTAACATTCATTAAAAATAACTTAAAATAAGCAAAAAAAGTCTACTTTATCCTAGAGTGCAATATGATGAATTAAAGACAAAGAGAATATTTTACATATCCTGATATATTTCAGTAGTACAGAGCTTTAAATGGGCACTCCACCAAATTACATATAAAGTTCAGTTTTTTTGTCACATAGCTAAAAAAAAGAGTCTTAGATTACTTTCAAGCAATAATTTAAGCCAATAATTTATTAGGCACTCAGTCATTCCCACACTTCAGTCACTGGATCAGTGAGGCTCAAGTGTTTGCCTACACAGCAGATATACTGCATGTTTGAATGTGTATCTCCAATTTTATCAAACACTGATGTCCTGAAACCCCATTTTGGAGGTGAACAAAGTGTTGTCACATCAGGCAGTTAGAGATCTGGCAAATTGTCATGTGGATGTGATGAAATAGTTTTTTAGCATCGTACTTCTACATGCATAGAGGCAGCTCCAAATAAAGAAATGACTGAAATTATAACTACAAACATAGTATGTCGGTCTACACCTCTGTCGGCATGACAAATAACCCTGTAACGGGTCCGAAAAACCCTAGAAAAACCTTTTCTTTTCCAATTTGAGCAATAAAGTTAAATGTACATGTTTACTTGTCTAATTTTAAGATTTCTTCTTTCTAATCTGTGTAAAATTATAGATCTCTGCATCTCTTCAAGTGTGAGTTACATGGGTTAGTTCAGGGGTAATTAGAAACCTGGTTCCTGGGCAGATGCTACTGTTTGTAGTAAGCGCTATTAGATATTGATCTGGTAATAATTCGAAAATGAATATCATTAAGGATCGGAAGTTTGATTGGGGAAAAGAGGTCTAATCTCCTCCAGCTGGCTGTGCAGTTATAATTTGTCCGGGCTCCGCTCCTGCATTGATCCACCGGAGCAAACAGCAGCTGCCTGGCTGCACAGCAAACCCCAGCACCCATCTGGTGTAAAACATATCAGATAATATAAAATGTTGGAAAGTACACCATGTCTGACAAGGTTCTCTACTAGACAGTCTTCAACAAATCTAAATAAACATTATGTATGTGATAGAATAATCAAGACAAACTCTAATGATTTTTGTGATCCTTCAACGTTTGTGATCTACTATATCAGAAACATTTTCTTACATGCTAAATAATATGATTGATGCCATTTTGTCTTTTTATTAGTATGAACAATATTACAAAAAGGCTAAAACCAACAGTGAATTTATCCTGCTAATAAGCATGTAGCTTTAAGTGTGTTACCACATGCTGTATAGCCTTAGTGCCATACAGGTTCACTGTCAACCATAATTAGAAATGCCCTTTTTGTTGCATTTGGGTGATATATTTCTATATTACAATGAACAATTGTGCTTTATTACTCTCAACCTGACAAAACCTAGCAAATCCGCATTAACATTGAAACTCATTGTTAGGCATGATGAGTAACTTCATGATAGCCAAATGTCATACATGTTACTAAAAAGCACTCTATGGAGTTTTTAAGCGGTTATGAAACAGTCATAGTTATGCCTTTATATGACCTACATCAGCAAACGAGACCAACATTGAGAAGACTGGTTACTTCTATTAGTTTCTGATCATTATTCTTAATGCCACCAGGTCTGATTTTTCTGTGATATCAGATGAAACAATGCTGGGATTTGCTCTGGAAGAATTCAAGTTGCTTTAGCCACTAACTGAATGTTGGTTTCTACAGCTGCCGTCCTCTTTCCTCCCGGTGAAGTAGTCTTGCAGTGGGGAATGAAACGGACGAAATGCGTAACTCAGTTGTTACTTAGTTAGGTGAAACACTACTGCCTTTGTCCACAGGGCCTGCCAGAATCAACACAAAATAAAAAGTTCATAGAGCTGCTTTAATATAGAAACATGGGATAACCCAATAGGATTATACTGTAACTATTTGTAATTATTTCAGCTTTCTTGCTAAGAAATCGTGTTTTGTTCATCATTTTTGCATGCCTATACACTAAAATATTCATGAGCCTCGGCTGTTTTTACCATGGAGAAGAATCCAGGCAGAGGCATAAACCAGAGCAATAGTGAATTTAAAATGTTTCTTCATTACATTAGAGAAGAAAATATGGCAGCACTATTGTTGTTATTTATCCTAGAGTGATCCTGAAATTAAAAGTGAACTTGTTTAAACTGCAGATTGTAAGATAAGTTTTCTAAACAGTGCAATCTTTAGTTTCTGCCCGCACTTAGAAGGACACATAACTGTGAGCACTGTGAATGTGCGTTTCTTGCTGAAATGCATCTTGGCAGTCATGGTTAACTTCTACTTCGAGACTTTTATGTTGTTTATCTTTAATTTAATCTTGGTCCATTGTTAATCTTTTGTGCGGAAGATTTAAGTGGGAGAGATTTATGCCAAACCAAGCTATGGGCGGGCTTCAAGTGTGAGCCACGTGTGGGTCACATTGTTGGAGGGAAAAATGAATAGGTCTTTTAATGTATATCTGGAACCATGGATGCCCAAAATAGCTCCTCCTACTTTTGAACTCACCTCATTTGTCACCTGTTTGATTGAGGATAGGCTAGACCAATCTATGGATTTACAAACAGTTCTCACTTAAATATGCTTTCTTCAGGGGATTTGTTGATTTAAGTAAACAGGTAAAACAACACCAGGGTCATCCATCCAATAATCCTTTATCATCAGTAAGAATGAATGCCACCCATATCTCAGCCACCAATGTTTAACTGTTTGAGCCCAAGTTTTTGCTGTGATTTTTGGCACAATCCCCAACTCTCCTGTTTAATTTGGAAATAGATCCGGCCACTAAGTGTGCGCACGTTTACTCCCCTTACAAGCCAGAGAAACAGGTTTGACCATTTGGACAGCCAGGTGGATGGAGGGGAGGAAAAAGGTTTAGAGGGAAAAACTTCAGCACCTGCTTGTTGACTGGAATGGGCGGTCATGGGTAAGCGCCATGATAACGATGGAAATTCAGGATTAGCGAATGCAGTGGTGTGATTGTATCCCAAAGCCTTTCAGTCGGATGACCTTCAGCTGAGCCGCAGTCAGTGTCTCGCTGGGAGAAACTGTTGGTTACAGCCTCAGTGCTGAGATGAGAGCATTAATAGTTCACTGAGAGATTAGAAGACATATAAATAGAATCGTGTGTCATGAATCGCTAACTCCTCTGCTACACTCGAGTCCAATGATCTCCAGTTATGCGAAAAAAAGAAGAAAACCATAATTGCTGTACCGATAGGCTTGTTCATGTCAGGAGATGTGTCGCTGCAACACCACTCTAATTGAACTTTCTCTGAAAGGCGTTGTGAGAAAACAGGCGGTAACTATTTATACAGCTACACACCTGACCAGGCATCTATCCAAACAAAAGGTCTTGAACCCAGCCCTTGCGTGCCTATCCAACCCAGACATCTGATTAATTACAGTGTGGCCGTTAAAGCGAAGAAAAACTAGCTGATGAAAAGTCAGCGAGTCTGCAGGCTCGACCTGCCCCAACAGCATCATGCGTGTTAGCTTGTAAAATTCTCCATCCCTCCCCCCTCCCCCTCACCATGTTTCCTCCCACACGCCCCCCGTCCCCTCCGCCTCCCTCCCCTGCTCCGGGCCCATTCGTGCAGACGAGGTAAAACATCTCCCTCGCTGTGTCAGAGCCCCGCAGGTGGGCCCCGCGTGCTCAGGTAGATAATATCACTGTTACTATAGACTGTGTGTGTTTGGGTTAGCTCAAAAACACTTTTCACGGCAGGAGCAAAACAAAGTGCTCTGCAGTGCGTGATAACAGCGGGAGCTGCTCCCTACAAATTAACCTGTGGAAACACTCTGGCCTCGCACGAAACATACACGTAATACCTGCTGCTCCTCCTTTTTTGTTTTTTTTTTTTATAAATCAAAGTTTACATGATGTTCCTCTGGGAGCATGGACGATTTTTAGGATTTAGGAGATTTCTTTTCTGTAATCCACCAAAGGAATAACATTAATCCAAAACAGTGAAATAAGCCTTTAATGTCCTGGCAGTTATGTTATAGAACCAAGCAGCCCTGTATCCACAATAGAGAAGTCACTCTGTTTCTAATCTGCATACTGCTTGTGCAGTAGACTTTATAAATTGACTTTCTTTAAACAAAAGAGGCATGAATAGCTCGAATGTGCTCAGGGCCAGGAGCTGGGATGGCTTCCATAAACAGATCACCCAGGTGGTCCATGTGCGAGAGAGGGAAGGAGCGCTGGTTGAGAGGCCTGCTGCTGCAATCACAACTCTGGATCTTCTGATTTCAGGAGCTCGCTCTGTTTCTTAGCAAACGTCTGGACTTAAGTATGACAATTCAGTTTTGCAGCTGTCCGGCACCAAATGGTTCTTGTTGCACAGAGGGATTAAAAAATAATGACTTGATTTTTAGGGACCCAGCACATGATTTTAGCAGCACACAAAGTGTAGTTGACAGATCTGCAAATCACAAATCTAATTATACTCTCGGCCAGACACAAGAACAAACTGAGTTGCAGGGAAAGGGGTCTGTTTCACATAGAACTGTTGTTTCATTGTTATTATCACAACAAGTGTTACTGGTTGATTTGAGCGTGCTCTATAAATAAATGGACTCGATCTGACTTAACGGGAAGTGCCAGTGCCAAAAACAACCCAAAACACGGGCACCTCCAGTTGTATCCACACCCATATACAGTCATGTGATTGCTAATGCAAGAGACAAAAGGAGGATCTTAAGCAAAAAACTTTTTGGTCTCAGGTGGCAGGTTCGTCAAATTCAGCATAGTGTAGCATCTCTGAGAGTTCGCTCCTTAATCCCCTCGGCCTGAATATAACTGAGGTCCTGCGCTTGTTTATATTTTATAGTTTATATTGTGAACGGCTCCAGGCAGGCAGAGAGCAGGCCTCTGAGCGCAGGGCCACGCCATAACAGCTCAAAGATTTACTGGATGGAAAAATACATTCCTCACACCTACACACACACACGTCACGAGTGTATTCCTCATCTTCAAGACAGGTGAGGGATCACGCCAACAATACCAGATGCCTCTGTGCTTTTTGCAATGTTTAGATAGCATTTTGCTAAACTGGCGTGTTTTTGTGGCCTCTCTTATCGTGGGTCGAGCTTGTTTCGCGAATGGCATTGACCCGGGGCCTCCGCCGTCCCATCACCTGATGTAACACAGCCCCTATCTTGTGCCTTATCAAAGCGACCCCGAGTTATTGTGAGGTCTGTGTACTCGCCGATGATTTACGTATAGTGAACGTGACAGGTCGGCCGTCACATGCAGCCAGGTCATTCACCAAACATGCCCAAACACACTTGCGCTGTTAGCCGCTCGCCCGTGTTTGTCTGAGAAAAGGATTAGTGTGAAATATGAGGAAACAGTGACTGACAGTATGTGACTCTGAGGGTAACCCAGCTAATGTTTCACAATGCTTAATAGTGTCAGGTAATAGCTGTGAGTCATTGTTAAGAGTATTTCATCGCGTGTGTGTTGAGCAGTTGAGGTTAGGCTTGTGTGTGTGTGTAAAAGTGCGTGTAGGTGCTATTAAAAAACTGGTTCCTCTGAAATGTTGTTTTGACAGATATCAATAGCGCAGGGATCACCAGATACAGGGGGTTCCCTCCACGGTCACAAACAAAACTAATTTTGATTTCCTGGCTTTTATTTAGTTCTGGGTTTGGTTTGTAGACTTAGCCTTTAATGCCGCACTGATGAATCAGGTCTGACATACTCACATGGGTTTAGAGAGCAGGTAAGGAGTGCATGTTTGTCTGTGGCTTAAGAGCTGCAGAGGTTTTCTGTTATTGTTTTTGTTCTACATGCTAACTCTCTGACTGCAGCTCTAAAAATAACATGAAGCCCATAATTATGGTTTTAACTTAGAGCCCCCCGCCCCCTCTTCTTCACTCGCTCCCACTATTCTCCGGCTTAGCACCTGTGCTGATTTATGGTGTGTGTGTGTGTGTTAGCCAGGTGATTTACAGCATGGCTGCAGTCGGTTGGTCACATTTTGCGAAGGAATGCAGCCTGTGATGTCAGAAAGAATCAATTTAAACATGCAGCAAACCCAAGAATTTTATTCTTCTATGAAAGCTTTGGCTGATGGCATAACTTTCTGGCTGTCAATAACAATCATGAGTTTATTTATAGTGCCACTGTTGTGCTGGCATTCCAGGTGTGGCACTTAGGATGAATTGTCACCTCTTAGAATTCCTCTGCCGACTGCCTCAGGCCATGTTGACAGTAAATTCAACATCAAAACTTACCTTCACTTAAACAAGACAAAGGCTTTGTTCAGACTGCCTACCCAAATATGTGTTTTGGCAAATCCAGATTGTATCCAGATTTTAAAAAGTCTGAAAAAGACACACAATATGTGGCTTTTGCTGATCAGATCCAAATTGGATCTCAAAGTGTTTTTCATGTCACTCTCAACATGACACAACGATGGTAATCCAGAGTGACAGACGTGCATCAGAAGGGATGGGCAGAATCCATGCTGCTACTAGTGGTGTGTGTAAGTGTGTGTATGTGTAGTGGAGGTATGGAAGATAACACAGAGAACAACTGCGGCTCGACATTGTTTGCTTGTTTACTGACATACACACACACATATCTGTTCTGATAACTTGCTAATAACAGTGCAGAAAGTCTGTCTTAAAGATCTGATTTAAGAGAGAAATCTGATTTGACTGCTGTCTGAACAAAACCATGAATTTTTCACCGCACTGTGGGGTTGTATTCAGACACAGTGCTGCTGTTGTCTAAATGCACCCATTAGCACACCAACATGCTGACAGAGCCAATGCTAGCATGTGGATGTTGAATATCTGTGACAGATCCATCCAATAGATATTTTACTCAAAGCCAAATAACTCTCAGAGGCTCTAAAGACACTGATCAACCACAGTCAGTAGGAATATGTAATGATTTAAAAATTCAAAATATTCTATGTAGAATTAAAGTATTGCAAATTTGATAATGTACTTTAAATATTGTCATGTGGAAAAAATCTGACTTGTGTGCCTGTAAAATTAGCTTGACATGTCACAGACAAATCACTTGAGTGACATTAGTTGACAGTGACAGTGAGCAGGACAGACTGTAATATCTTCTTTGCATTTTCTGTTCTGTTTATTCACACACTCTCCACATGCAAGATGTAAATGAGCCTTGATCTAACTTTAACCAAGATTTTGGCAGTACACTGGTTATGTCTACTGCCAAATTCCTTACCAATGCAGACGTAATAATGGGTGGCGGGGTAAGGGTTTGAAGGTGAGGACAGTGGATGCGGGCACATAGCATCCAACTTTCACACCACACGCTGAGTTTGAGTCCTGTCATAACAACAAGTGTTTTTGGATTATTTTAACCACAACCATGATGCCTCTCTAACCAGCATAATGAGGAGAACATGCTTGATGATGAACAAAGCACTGAGAATAAATGTTATTGAATGTCCAATATAAAAATTAATTCAGATGATTGGGTTTTTGGTAACTCTGGTAAGAATTTATCAAAAGCTCTGTTTTTTGTGTGAAATATTTCCTTAGTATAACTTTATGTCAAAGGTTCAAATTAAAGTTACTTCCCAGGATTACCCAGATTAAAAAAAACATGATTTTCAATACATAAATTATGTATGATTTTCAACAGAATAACTTTATTTTTGCATAAACGTTTATGTTCTTAATCTCTTGATATTTATAACTGAATAAAAATTCCTGTTAAAGATTTTGCAACTTCCTTCATTGACATATATTTTTTTCTCACAGTTGGGTTGTAAGCTGCCCTTTAATCAAGAAAAGTAACGGAAAGCATCCACTGCAGCGGAAAAGTCATTTATTTCACTGTAATATTGATTGTTGTTCCCCTATCGATTTTCTGCGAAATACCGGTATTTAATTCCAGTGTGGATGGAAGCCAGAGAAGAGCAAAAAAAATTTGTTTTTAAATTATCTTTACATACTCCCATGTGACAAATTGACAGCACTGCTCACTTTGATCACAGACTGCTGAGTGTGGTACTGAAATGTAAATGTATCTTGAAAAGAAAAAAAAGGTTTGTTTGTTAAATGGTCCTGTAGCACAAATATTTTCCTCAGAACCACGTGCTTTGCAGGCAGACAGAGACAGAGATGTAAGAACAATCTTATCACATTTCTCCCTCTCACCTCCTCTGCAAACTCAGTGGAGCAGCTCCTCCAGAGGCTGGCTGCGGCCTATCAGTCCCCCCATCCCCCCATCGCCGCTCTGTTTCTGCTGTAGCCAGATTATCATGCATGCGACAATAACGTGCCAATGTATGCGGGCATTTTCTGTCAGTTCAGAGTGTTGGCACGCTCAGCGAGGCGTGTGACGTCACAGAGGCAGGGCCGTAGATCTGATCTGACCGAACCAAGCAACTACAACACACTGCTTAGCATAGCATGACAACGCAGAGCACAAAACAATCAATCAGATAGTGCCACTAAGCCTTAAAGAGGCTGTTTTCTGCCTCGCCAAAAATGTGTCTTTTAAGAGTACATCAAACTCCGTGAGAGGTCTTAACACTTCAAAGAGAAGAAAAACTAGATTTTTGTTCTTTTGATCTTCAAATGAAGTTTTGCATGACAAAAACATCAAGTGAAGATTGTGCTTTTTGTTCGGCTTTTCATGTTTTACCTTTTGAACTAACAACTGAAACAAGGCTGCTGCTGCTTTTTAGGTGCTTTTTTAGAGTGCATCTGTAGAATGACTAAATACTTCTAATCTTGACATCTCATTTCTAATGAAGTCTGTTCATCCTTGTAAACACGATAAAGGTGTACCCACAGACCCATATCTTCCTGCCATCATAGGCACTGTATGTGCAGTGTGGATCTGATCAGAGAACCAACCAGGAACTTTAAATATGTTACTTTCCTCCAGTTTTCCTCTTGCATCTGTGTTTCTAAAGTTGAGTCACATTTTCTCAGTAAGCATTTTCTGCTAAAACTGAAGAAACATTTCTGCTTATAACATTTTCCACCAAGAGTGACAGTGTCAAAGAGGCGCATCATCTTACATCTTTGAAGTGACGATGTGTGAAATATACACAACTGCACCATCTCTAAAAACAAACAAAAAGGAACAAAAATGGTTGTGTCCACAGAAGGTTGTCTAGTTTTTCCCAGAAATCCCACAATATATCAGTCATATAATCTGTTGCTAATCACTATTATGTAACACTATATTAATTTAAACTAATGGTTCATAAGTCTAAAATCTCTATATGCTGCTTACAGCGGCGTGTTTATTATGTAGGAAATAGAAAATGAATGTGTGAGGGAGTGATGTTTGGTGTTTGCTATCAGACAACCTTGCAAAAAAATACACTGTAACATGTAAAACTGTCAATATCAGTGGTCTAATCACGGAAACAAACAGATGAGATCAACTAACTGGTGCAGCAGGATGTGCTGAGACCTCAAAGCATGCCACCGTTGTCTTATTGTCCTTTGTCACCATAAAACAGTTCAACTTTTTGTAATTGACCAATGTTTCCCTCTAGTCTGTAAAACCCAGTGAAGGAATGTGCTGTTGAAAGAGCACAAACAACATACTCACAACGTCATTCGCAAAACAAAGACATAAATATGTTACAGTCATTTTCGGACTGTAATGAAAAAACACACACATTCTTTCTGCAGCACACAGGTGCGTGAGAATTTCTTACACTTGATTTAATGAGCTGTGCTCACGGATCAGATAAGCCTTATCAGATGTTCTGTATAAACATCCAAGATAATCTGTGTGCATGTGTTTGTGCACACTTGTGTGTCTGTGGGCAAACACACACACTCACACACTAGTGTGTGGAATATGTGGTTGCATGTTTATATAGGACAGATCTCAGAACAGGAGCTTAGGCAGTAAATTTGAACTGGCAGACTGCCGCAGGGTGACCGAGACTGTGATTGACATTCTCTCCAAACTCACCTGAGCCTGTCTCCCAGGTGTGATCACACTCAAACTAGGCCAGGTGCATACCCCACATCGCTCTACCCCATGTCTTTGCATCAGAGCTCACAGAGCAAGTACTAATCCTGCAGGTATTTGCACTAAATTTTCCCCAAGCCTTGAGCCTTTCGCTCAAGAGCGCTGCTGAGGATTGATCCAGCTGAATATTTTGGCTGTACAGGGAATCTTAGATATTTCGGGGATAAACACAACACTTCACAAAACTACACAAACGTTCAACTCAATTTGAATTAAAGATCAAGTATAACTCTTGTACAGTATAATTTATATTTGTGCAGAAATCTGCCCTAACAAGGAAATTGTTAGCACTGGGTACAACTGGACTTATCTCCCATGATGTCTTTTACCATTTATAATGAACAGTAAGTCTTTATGGCTGAATGTAGAACAAAGAACAAATTACCATATTGGTGTGACACATCTGAAGCCCTGAACATGCTTCCTGTGTGCACTTAAACACATGTCAGTGGATATCATTTGGAGACATTTATGTGGCACTTTATACTTGCTTTGAGTGTGATGTTCAGCTCAGTTCAGTTTCAAACCTCCTACTTGGAAGACCATTTACACATGATAGCATAATGTGTTGTTAAGCATCAGTTTCAGCTGTTGTTTTCTGATAAAGACGATGGTGATGCCATCCCTCACAGCAGCACTAGCTGGGGAGTAGCACTGTTTGTTTACAGGCCAAATTCAAATGACCTGAACTTTGGCCTGATTCACATCTGACCTTTCAAAGTGTGTCAGACCTTTTAACATATCAAGGTTACATCTGGAGAGTACTGAGTATTTTAAAATAAGTGCTAGTTAATCAATCACACAATGACAGAGTTTGCTTCACAGTGATTACATTACAATATCTGGATTTATACATTGGGAAATCAACGCTGAACTGAGGCCTCAGCACTGCCACTGTGACCAACCAAGATTCAGCTCAGACCACTGAGGGACAACAGTACTGCTGCTGTGTCTTTAGGACCTCCTGTACAGTGTGTTCCCCTTTGACAGTTTAATCTGATGTTTCATGTCACTGGCTAGACAATTGAGATTAAACCCCACAACAGTTGTCATGTTCACACACAAACACACACACATCACTATTAACTCCGGTAGGTCCTCCAGCCTACTGACGTATACAGGCTCGGGCTGGTATGCAGAGCAGACATTCCTCTGTGCTGTTGACTGACGCTGCAGCTCTGTGGAGCAAAGGGGAGCTGACGCACAACCCAAAGACTCACCTGCCACAATGGTTGATGTTATTGTTTTTTTCTAGGGCAGAGCATGTTTCACAGCCAGACAAGTACTGAGAGTTGGACATGCTTCAGCCAACATCCATCTCTTAAAGTATTAACAGTAAAAGTACTTATTTCCTCTTTCACACTTTTGAATTATTCAGATGTGTTGACATAGGAACATGTCACTACTACACACATACTTTTCATCTGTTTTGAATATAAAGTCTTCATCTGCAAAGTCACAAGTAAGTACAGTTGTCGGATAAATGTTGTGGAGAACAAGAAGAAAGTTGCTTGAAATGGAAATCAATTCTGTTTGTAAGCACATTCAAAGTTGCACTTAAGAAGAGTATTTAAGAAGAATGTATTTGGTTACTTTTTGCCTCTGGGGTGTGTGTGTGTGTGTGTGTGTGTGTGTGTGTGTGTACTCAAAGGGAAGATTATCTTACCCTGATTAAGGAAACTGGGGAACACCTGCCAAAATACTGGTTACTTTGGTACACACCGAAAAAGAGTGTGTGTGCACATGTGTGTTTTGTTGTCTGCCAGTGTGATAAGCAGATAAGATAAGTAACATGTAAGCAGAGTCATAGCGGTAGCAGGCAAGTCGCACGCCATGAGCTCCTCACATCTCATTTACCTTTAGTTACTTTTCTACATGGCTTCATGTAAAGAAATGTGCGCGCATGCATTCACCCCCCCCCTTCACAGAAGTGTGTATATGTGTGTGTTTGCAGGCATGTGGTGTCTAGCATGAGAAACACAGCAGGGGTTTTGCTCCGTCGCTGTGCAGAGTGACGGAGGGAGGGGAGCGAGGGGAGCGAGGGGGGCCAAGCTGTGATAACAAACTCCATTCACTTCAGAAATAACAACACAGCACTTAAAGTGAACCGCGGGCTCTTTTCCTCTGGGAGCCACTGATCTGCCCGAGCAAAGACCTCAGCTCATTTACTGTCATTAGCTGTTACATCACAGGATGGAGTCCTGGCCCGACCTCCAACTGGATGGCTTATCTTCTCATTTGCACTTTGCACACATGGACACTCCTGCCCGTGCACATAAACACATACTGAGCACATATCAGAGCCTGTGTTTAGCTGGTGAACTTACACTTGCAAAAAATCTACATCAACATGTTCTGTTGACATATCTGTCCATTTTTTTGGGAACTTTTTCACTTGTAGAAGTTCTGTTTCATGCTCAAAGTACGAAAATGTATCTTCATACACAACATAATATATAAACACGGATCAAATTAAATATATGACCAATAACGATCTGCTTGCATGAATTCATATTCAGTGTTCACGATTGTATCTGTCTGAGCTGGCCTCGTTTTTGTTATACTCACTGTGGGGGGATGCCATGGTTGGGAAAGGTTAAGGAACCACTACTCTGCACTATAGGTGGCAAAATTTAGGCTGTCAGCGTTGTACTGTTGCCATGACAACATTATAGGAGTCATCAGTTAGCTTGTCAGGAAGTGGAGGCAAATGTAATTTAGGATTATCCTACTTGGTGTTAGAGGAGAGACAGCCCTAATTTGGAGACAACAAGGTGATGATCCTGTGCTGTCTTCCCACCAAACACTCTTCATTGTGTTCAACAGGATCAAACTGGAAGCACCACTGCTGGGAAGTGAGTCTGCTGTGGTGCTATGAGTTATTTTCTCCATCCGGTTTCCTTAACCTGTTAGAACAAATGTGCCTTTTAAAGTTCACCTGTTAAAGATGTAGTCTGTTTTGTAGTCAGTGTAGTCAAATATGCACTCTCTTTGATCACTATTTTTGTTTACAGTCTTGGCGTTATGAGTCACATGAGATCAGACCTCTGACTCTCAGTCCATTCAGCTCCCTGCAGCTCAAACCCTGCTTAGGGTGTGTCACCACAAAAAACTGGAAGACTTACTAACTGGACTTTAAGGTTGACACAACACCCTAACCAGAGTTTAAAGAGAGAGATGCATGAGTTGTCCCCTTGTACTTTTACTACAAAATATGGTGCTTCTTTTTTTTTTAAATAGCAGGGATACAGTGCTGGCTCACAGGTAAAGAAAAGAGGAGTCACACAAACATCTATAATGTTCTCTGTAAATCAACATTTTTGGCACATATTGCCTTTTCACCAGCATAAAAAACTCCTGAGGGACCATCACTGGAATGTTTTGCTGAAATGCCTTACTGTCCATAAGAGATGTGAAAGCCCTCATGTGGTGAGCTATAAATACGAGTAGAAAAAATATTTAAAAAAAAAAAACAAGAACAATTAGCGGATATACAAATGAACAGGGGGTTCAAATGCTCTGTGTCTCTTAACAAAATTTAAGTGTACTCTGTTTAAAGACATTAGAACAGAGCATTTTCTATCCTTCACCCCAACTAAACATATACAATTCTTAACATTGTCTATCACATTTCTTATTATTTTCTGCCCTTCTTGGTTTTTTCTTTCCCCTTTTGCTTGTCTCGAACAGTTGACATAATGATGTGGGCGTTACAGAGCTATCGAGCACTTGAGTCTGGGGTCATCAGAGGACATCTCCAGGTCAGAGGTCAGCAGTCAGTCTGAGAGCAGTTAGAAGAGCAATATTACTGTCATGGTAATTGTGACAGGAGATTAACATCACCAGGACCATTAAACCTGACTATGATTGCTGATAGAATTAGAGAAAGTAGTCCCTCTGTGCCCTGCCCTGTAACCCAAACATTTCTGAGAAGTAACATAATTTGTCCAGTAACCTCGGTGTTGGAGGACCAATCAAGGAGTTTTATTTATTGATGAAAAATTTGAATTTATATAGTCCCCATTTACTCATAATTCAAAATGTTGGCCTTATAGCCATTCTGAAAATATCTGACATTGTGTACGAGAATGAAGGAATTTGTTTTTTCCAGTAAATGTTCAGTGCTACATTTACATAATAACCATTATAATATAAGCACATTTACTTGAGGTTGTTGATTGTGATTACAATAGTGTTTTTGCCATGATTGCCAGGAAATTTTGTACAGCTACTCAAAGTCTCAAGAGTTCCATTTGTCCATTGCTTAAGTTCATGAGAAGAACTGATCAAAGCTACATACTCAATGCTATCACATATAAACAATGGGTCAAATGACCCCTTTGACATATAATGTGTTGTTGATGAGAACCCACAAAGATATTCACCCATTTCTGCAGTTCGCCTCAGCTCCATGTAACATTTTAACATCTTTCAGCTCATTGTTTTAGTCTTGTGGCTCACAATGCAACAGTTTTTGTTCAGTCTCACTGGTCTCATCCACCCTGTTACCTGCCACTTCATGCCATCTGCCCAGCAATAAACAGCAGATGAGAGCCAGATTTCCCGTAAGAGTGGGTGGAGACCTGCAACTACTGGCATATCAAAATGCTTAACATCTAGTGCTAAAATGTACTTACTTTTGGAAATGTTTGGTTATGTAATAGTTTTTGAAAAGTTGTGTTACGTAGTTGTTTGTTAGTAGAGGATATGATTTAGTATAGTTTCTTCCATAGCGAATTTATTTTAATTGTCATCCCAGGTTGAGTCACGTTTGTTTTAAAACAGAGAAAACCAAATTTATCTTAAGCAAACCCTCTCTTCAGTGTCTCAGTATGTTTATGATTCAGTTTTTTCCATCAAGTTCATTTTTGCACTAGACTACATGTAGAGTGCAGATACACTACATGTAATAGTACATGATGAATATTTCCTTGCAGCCTTTTATTTAGGAAAGCTGAACCCTCCAACCTACCGGCTGTGTTTACACAATCTGTCAGACCCTGAGACAGAAACCTTCTGAGACGTCACTCACTGCCTCACATTCTTTCCAAAGAGCCTTGGATGGGAGGAGGGTTAAATGCACAGGTGAGTTTAGCTTTGGTATGTGTATAGGTGTCCATATGCAAGCCATCAACCCAAATATTCACTCTCATGCAACCATGTTGCTCAGTTAGCTGCTCAAATGCACACAGACATGTTGGTTTGGAATTGACTTTTACATACACTTCACTGCACAACACACTCCCATCACCTGTCTTTTCTTTCATAATGATTTTCATACCACGCAGATGACTCATGCTTCGTCTAATCTGAGAATTTTGTGTATGTTTGAGCTTATGTGAACGTGTGTCACAACCTTCCAAAACATAGTGCTGATCTAGATTAGAGTCACTCAAACAAAAGTATGCTGCTCTCAACGTAGTTACAGCAATTGTGTTTCTCTTCTCAGGTGTCGTACATTTTTCTCATGCGCAGAACCAGGCAGACTTATTATTTCCACTCCACCAGACCTTGCCACCTGTTGGCCCTGAGGCTCTGGACCAATGGACATTTCCCAGATATATTTAGCGTCAGATCTAAAGATGGCATTGTTCTAACCCATCCCAATTGCGTGAACGCTTCTTTCTACAAGGAACTGTACACCTCAGAGATTTTTTTTAACAATGTCCAAATAGAGGGTCCCTCTGACAGTGAATCTGGAAAACTAAATGCACCTGTTACATTGCACAAAATCCAGAAGGCAGCAAAGGGCATGCCCAGGGGCAAATCGTAAGGTCCAGATGGAATTCCCCAGTTTTACCGTGCCTTCTGGCCCTTGCTCGGCCCCTCTGCTTGTAGATATGATGCAGTCTTTGATAAGCTTCGTAGATCATTCTTGTGAGACGTTAACAGTTTTAATATTCTTGCTCCTTAAAAAAGACACAGAGCTTGCTAGTTACAGGCTCCTCTCTCTTCGAAATGCAGACATTAAGATCTATGTCAAAGTGTTGACTTCGCTTCTTCAGGGTCACTCGATGAATCTTTTCGACAGAGATCAGAGAGGCTTTAAAACATTCAGACTGGCCATGGATAATGTGGCCAGTGATAACTTTTATGACCAGTTAGTCTTTAACTTTGCTAGCCACTTCATAGTAGACAGGTACTAAACAGTGTGTTAATTACTGAAAATAGCTGCTGGAAATGCAGTTCAGAGAACTTCAAATCAAAACAAAGAGAAAGAAGAGGCCAAAATGCTCAGCAGCATTGCTGAGTCTGTTAATTAAATAATCCATCACTGATACAAAAAACATTGACTAGTGAAGCTCTAAGGTTAAAAAACTAAAACACTTGGCTGAGTTAAGTCAACATGAGTCAGTCGGCATCAAACTCACGAGTTACATACCAACCCATTTACCTACACAGTTTTAACTTTTACCTCATTACTTCCTACATTGTCACTGAATATTTGCCTTGGAAATAAGTCATTTTTGACCCTTATGGGAGAGATGGGGAGGGACCAACTTCCAGGTCCCTCCCCATCTCTCTCTGATATGTTCCAGCTCACCTCCAAAGCCCTTCTCCGCAGTGTCACACAGTTTTAGTGAAAATCACTGAAAGTCACACTTCCACTTTACTGTAAGCAGAATAACTGAAATATATTTCTGAGGTCATCTGTTGACATTGTTGAAGCTCATAGGTGCCTCAGATACCTCCCAGGCAGTAGTCAGTCATGTGGTGGGGTCACTCATGTGACAAGGGTAAAGGTCAAAGGTCAGTGATGTTTGTTAGCTTGACCAGCCGCCGGCACAGTCAGTTTCCAAATCCACAGTGACCAAAATGAACCTTGACTGCTGGATGAACGGCATCAGCGGTAGGCAACATTCAAACACACAAATCACCCAAACAAGCCCTCAGATACATGTCCTTAAAAGTACACACACCCAGTGCAGACACACACGCACACACACACACAAAGCCTGACAGGTCTGTGTCAGCTCCTCAGAGGTTGTTTGGCTCTAACCTCTGTGTGTCTCAGTAAACAGTGTTTTGAACTCAGAGTATGAAAGAAGTTTATGCTCCTGTCGCTTGTTCTTTTAAGCCCCACACTTTCAATACATATTTATCTAACAGTGAAAGACACTGGGAAACACACAGAAACAGCCACATGCACACACACAATCTGTATACACACAGTATGAGAGCCTCGAAATGACTCAACCGTGCACAGATTACCTCTCATCTCTGTCAATGGAAGGTTTTTCCCTCTGATTTCAGGACCTTTTTTTGGGCTTTTAAGTAAACTAATCTTTGAGCAAATACCACAGGCTGTTTCTGAAGTCTGCACATAATGGAAAGTCTTAATATATCCGAATAAGAGCAAACAGACTCAACAAGGGGCTCGCTGGAAGTTTGGGATCAAAGCTTCGGGGCACAAAGGCAGAGATTTAGCATGTTAGAGTGATCGTCACTCTTTCACAGCCAAGTATTGTCTCTGTGTTTCTCTCCTCAAGTTCTTTGAATTCCTGCTCAGTGTAAAATGCTTATTGTTATCCGTGGGTTTTACCGCTGCAAACCATGTTCTTAAACATCTCTACTCTGCCTTTCAGACTCCCTTCTATTGAAGGAAAGATTAAAAAAAGAAGGGGGAAAAAAAGAGCCAGGGAACATCAAACAGACTAACATTGTGGGTTCATGTTTTGCTATTCGGTTATTGTCGACAGACTTGACCGGCGTGCAGTGAATCCCAGCAGCTTGCAAACACCTCTTTTCTGTGGTTGTGTTTTAAGTGGTTGTTGGGCCCAGTTGCCATGTACACTGGGTGTGTTCCAGGTGTATTTGTACAAGATGCAGAGTTTCTCAGGTTCTCTCCTCATCCCAGCTCCCTTTTAAGTCATAAAACTGTTTGATGATTTTGGCATAGGTGATGTCTCAGTTTGAATCATCGATCCTGATGCGGAGTCAAGGTGTTGCACAACGCAGAGGTTAAATTATTTTGTTACCAAGGCAGCAGCCCTGGAGTTATCACCTCCCATATTACACTTAAACAAACAGGTTTCATTGTTGCAAGGGCTGATCTGTTGGAGCCTTGTGGTTAATTTGATTTAGTTCGATTCATTAGAGACTATTACACACTGCTTCCATCTGATTGTATCTGATAAGCGACTGCACTCTAGATTGTCCGTTCATTTATCTTCAGAAATCTCTCCCTCCATCTCCTCGTCACACAGCGTGTGGGAGGATTAAACCACTGTGATGTTTGTACAGCACACCTGTGCAAAGCAGGTTACACATTACCACTTTGAATTTGTGTTGAGCTTATTTGAATCACGAACTAACTGTTGATGCTTACACGTGATCGGCATGATGAGTTGTTATTTACCACAAAACAACACTTTTTTATTTAACTCAGTGTTTCATTTTATCCAGAAATGATGATTTAATCAGGTTCAAACATGTTACAACATGTAGTTTGGACCTGCTACTGTACATGCTGGAATTTAGATTTTGCTGAAATGAAACACTGGCATCTAAGAAACTTCTGACTTTTCAACCAAACTGAAAAGTGAAGTTGTTTACTGGAATTGTCTCTCCTTGTCCCTCCATTCCTCCTTTAGAAGTTGTCTCTCTATTTGTTAATCTTCTTTTTCTCTTTTTTTTACTTGGCAGTACTTCATACACTAATCAACTTTTTGGTAAACAAGTCCTGATCATTTATCAGCAGATTATACCAGAGCCTTTTCTTTGTCTTTTGATGGGATTAGTGGAAGATTTTAACAGGAAGAATTTAAAACAAACTTTTTAGCTGCCTCTCCCCAACATCTCCACTCTCAGCTCTTAAGATCTTTTGCGCCACCACCTGCATCTCTTTTAATTCACAACTTTCACTGGAGCTTGGCAGAGGTGATGGTGCTCCCTGGCACATGTTGACTTGTTATTTTTCAAAGGTCAGGGTAAAGTCTGACAAGGCTGTGATTGTTGCAGCATGCCAGCGGAGGACATGAACTGTGTTTGGAACATTTTAGTCTGTTTCACCTGGCTGTTGTTATGTCAGTGTTCGTGTGTGTTTTTCCTGCTTGTCAAACAACAGATTACCAGCACGGGAGAATTTGAAAGACCTTTTGAACTTTCCCAAAAGACATAGTACTTTAACCTCATTTTGACTGGGGGAACCTGGGTCAAATTGTACTTTCTACACCATAGTTCTTTCTCCATAAAACCCCCCAATGTATTACTGCAAATCAAAACAATTAGACCTCAAAGTCAAACCATCACATTTTAATCACCTAACTGTTTAATATGGCTGATCATACAGTGATGCAGTGGAAATGCAGGACAGATGTGTGGGGGAGGAAGCAGCTATACAGTAGTTGTATGCAGCTTCCTTGCAGAGGCACAATATTAGACTGGAGCTAGATAATAACTAATCTTTAGTCATAGATTTTAGAAAATGTGCCAACATGTGAAACTGTTTAGTGAAGTCAGTTTGTCCTTGTTTCAGTCACAAAAATAGAAAGAAATGTAAAGAAAGAAAGAGATATATAAGAGATATATGCTCATTAAAGTGCATGTACAGGTACCTGTATACTGTATATATGTACATAAATATTCAAAGTAAGGATATAAAAACAACACAAAAAGGGGGTGGAAAGTTGGTTGCAATTGTACAGATTCTAAGCACTGTTCATGCCACACATGATACATAAGGCAGGATCTGTAGTCTACTGTATCTAAAAGCAAGTCAGGCTTTATTTTCTCTCAGTTTTGTCATTTTCTTAACAGAAATGCCCAGGTTTACTGTAGAAACACAGGAAGAATTTAATGTATGTACTGTACAACAACAACATGTCAACATTGGCTTAGACATCAGCAGAATCATCCGATATCGATGTGACTCCTGTTGTGACACCATGTCCATTTAGGACAGGCAGTACAAGTGGTCAGACAGGTTTAAAACAAGTTTCCACTTTAACGATATTATTATTCAACCAGTTATTTGGAAATGAAAACAAAACGGAGCTCATACACAAACTGCCCTTTGTAAACATGGTTTTGAGGGTGCCGAGCTACTTTCAGTTAAACACTGACCTACAGGAACTGTGGTACAATCGCAGTAATACAGCAGTGAGTGTGCATTATTTTACAGTGTGATTATAATTTACTCTTTTGATAAGAGGTCTAACCTGGTCCTAAATTTAGGACCCCAAAATGCATCAACAGATTTTCCAAAAAGAGACCAAGTTCAAAAGGGACGAGTTTATGACCTGTCCTGACACTTTTAAACACATTTTGTCAGATTGTCTAATCTCTCTTGTTTCTTTCACTAACTAACCACTTAAACTGTTTATAATGACTCCAACCCTCTCAGGTGAGTAACCTGTCATCATGACTAAAGTTACAATGGGCAATTGACTGAAATAAGCCTCAGGTTGTCATAGAAAGGAAAAAAACTGAATTTTCTGAACTCACCTACTAGCTGCAGAAAGTCATTAACATGCAATAAAACTCTGAGAGTCTGATAAATTGGAAAGGCAACGTGCACGGAAATGAAAAGGAGCCTCCTGCTTCGTGAAACCAAAGTGTTTGTTTGTGTCTGTTTATGTTTTGTTTCACTTAAATTACTGCTGCTTAATTTCCCTGAATGTTAATTTTGCTGCTTCCCTGTGGCTACAGGTTGCCACCTCTAAACGGCATGTTGCCCTCTGTTTGCACCTGAGCTGCCAGGTTACATCAGACAGACAGACAAACACACAAGCACACACTCACATTGGCAAGAATGCACCTCGGCTGGCATTTGGTGATGGGTTATGGCATGCCTGTGTTTTATAGTTGCGTTTATTTGCCATGGAAGACTCAGAGTTTCACCCTGATGCAGAGCGAGAACTCTCCCAGGGGTTCACAAAGGGTTCGCCAGCCCACGAGTAAACGTGTGTGTGAGCATGCGTGTGTGTATGTGAGAGTGTCAGTTTAGCAACTAGCCTTTGTTTAGCGTGTTTGTGAGTGCATACAAATAAAGCCTTTGTGTGCGTGAGTGTGAGTTTGCGCAAATAAACAGGTGAGCCACAGGGTGATTATGCTGTCAACTGCTGCTGAGTCATACACATCTCCACCGAGTTAATTAGAGGTAGCAGAGCATACCTGAGTTTTCACACACGCATAAATACACACATACGCACACATATGCAACCACGTACAACACAAAGAAATTACAGAGAGGTAGACAAATGATATATATAAATAAACTTGCGTGCCATCTTTGGATGTACACTCAACACCTTGATAGAGTTTGACACCGTCATGCGGGTGCATGTACATGCACACCTGCAGCGCTGCATGTTTGTGTGTCACTGTTTCCCAGGAAAGCCCCATGACTTCTCATTCAGGCTCATTTCTGGCTCAAGCAGCAGCATTCTGAGAAATAAAACAGCTGTTTGTTGTGCCGCCATGATGTTGTACATCAAGTAGGGCTACCTATAAAGTCAAGTGGATTTATTTAGCAAACACTGCTCTTGTTAACACTGTGCTTACTGGTTTGTATTAAAATTAATGTAGTGTTTTAAAGCACTGGGAAGCTGTTGTAGCGAGACATATAAGGTAAGCAGCAAGATTCTTCAAAATACAATGAACTCATCTAGAAGGGAAAAGTGTACAGGGTAAAGCTGGTATCATTCTATAATTTATTAATCCCAAAAGACCACTGATAATGCACATTTCTGATTATTTTCTGACTTGTCTTTCATCCCTATGAAGGATCTTCAAACATGGCTCACATATGTGGTTTTATTTTAGTGAAATGGTAATACTTGCTGACCGCTGTAGTAACTGTAACAAACATTACTCAAACCAGAGTAAATAACACACATGGTGACTGTTTTAAGCGATTGATTAATGAGTTATAGCAGCATGCCAGTATACGTGAGCTTTATTCAAAATAAATATTTTTGCATGTTTAGGCCTGTTTACTGCAAACTATCTACCTTACAGAGAATAATTAAACATGTTGCAGTGTTTCAACACAGCGTCAATTTTTTTTCCACTCTAGAAAAGTAGCCATTGTTTTCTATTGATTTCATGACTTTGACTTGTAATCGACGGGGGTTTCACCACCACACTGACGTGTACAGAAAACGTCATGAGTCCAAACACTCTTTGTCCTTGTTCTGTTGTTGGTGATTAGATGACAGGGTCTACAGTTTCTAGATGGTGAGATCCTTGCCCCTCATTGGCCTTCCTTATCACTGCATAATAATCCCTGCACGTAACACCCTGTGGTCATTTTGACATGGACACCGAGTCACACCTATGAGTTATATTCCCAGACAATGGGCATTTATGTCTTTGCTTCATGTGGTCTGTGTGAATATTATGCTGTCAAGTCATTACTCAAAGCACGCTTAAGGTGGTCATTAAATCTGAGCTTGTTGCCAAAAATAAACACTGGCTCAGGCAAACTCTCACATCACTTCCTACTAAACGTTGGTCTGGTGATTTGGAGGTTAAAAGAGGCCTACTAGCGCCGAGGATGGCTGCCGTGTCTCAAGCTCTCCCCTCAACTTTGCTGTTTTTTTGCACTTGCATTGCATTTTGTTATTTATTTCTTCTTTTAAGTTATGCAACCTACTAAAGAGAGCCCTATCAATATGATTTATTTTTTTTATTACTAGTTTATTATTTATCTTAAATTTTATTTTATATTTTTATTTTTTAAATTATCTTTTATTTACTTTTCTTGTTGACAGCCTCTATTGCTCTTAATATTCTTTTAGCATTGTTAGGAGAGCCTGGGATTTAAGAATTTCATTACCAATGATTGCTGATGTAAATTGTTGTGTAATGACAATAAATTCTTGAAATCTTGAAATCTTGTAGGCGTTTTGGTTCAAACCAGTCAAGTTGGGTTGAAAAGTGAAGGTTTCTTTAAGTTCCTAAACAACAGTTATATCTGATTGAAGTTTCAGCTGACATTTTAACCCAATCATCTAGACATCTTTTGACCTCCAAATCACCAAATCAGTCCGTGTGATGCTTATCAGTCGTCTAAATTCTCCGGATTTCTCACAGTCCTGTCCCCGACTGTCTCTGAGGTTTAGGTTTTAGCATCAGTCAACCCACAACAGTAGCTTTGACAAAAAACTTCTCTGGGATGGATATCTGCATCAAGTATTAAAATATCTGAATCTTTATGCATCTGACGTTTTAATTTTTTGCTATTGAAGAGATAAAACTAAACTAAAACATAGTGGCATAGTAATTAAAGTTCTAAAATCTTTAATGTGTCCATTCATTTGATACCTTCCTTTTTCATGATGTAAACAAATACTTTCTAGACCCCTACTTCCCATTAAGCATTGCTGTGGTGTTATAATGGTAACTATGGTAGTACAGTATGTTTCAATACTGTATGTATGCTTATTTAATGTATATACTGTATATGTTACCTTACAGAAAACCTTTTAGAGTCCACATGCGCTGGCGACTGAATGCTATAATACCCCTGAGCAAATCTATAATGCCTGCATTTTGAGTTGTAAACTAAAGCAAGTCAAAGCTCTGTTTCACATTTCACATGTTCAATTACAAGATGCATTTTTCATAACTCCTTGACTTAGCCTTTCCCTGGGTGTGGATGGAAATACAGAGAACAGTCCACCTAAAATGTAAACAGCAGTTTCTCATTTCTCTGCTTTAATTTCAATGTAAACCAAACCAATCGCTCCCCCTGCTTGCACTCAAACCACCAAACTTGATGGTTTCTTGGTGTTCCTTGCCCCAGGCCACCCATTTGGCACATCGTCCCACACTGTGTGGCTCGTTACTGTAGGTCCCAGAGGAAAAGAAGAGGCACACAAAAAGCGCTGCAGTGGACTCTGTTTTTGCCATGTCAGGTTTGCTTTTGGAAAGCAGGAACCTCTTAAGTGGCCAGGGTATTTCTTTTGCATCTGTCAGAGGCAAAACAAGAGGACTGGAGTGATAGTCTTTCAAACTTTACCCTGGTTAAAGTGTTTACCAAAGGAAGATTTATGGATCACTTCATTAAAATAGGGTTGCATCACACAGACTTGTTCCTCTCTAGCGATTAGTTGTTACTTGACTGGCAGCTGTAACTATTGTGACAAATGAACCAGCTGACAAAACAAACATTACCATGCTAATATACAGTATGACCCGTTCAGTGGGAAGAGTCAAAGATTGTTTCATAACAATGTTAGGAGGTATAAAATCACATTTAGCAAAAACTACAATAAACCTTAAATGATAAAATATAAAGTTTCCTATTTTTAGCATCACTTGACATTTCCTTCTGCATGATTAATGAACTCTGAATGACTTATTATGAAATAATAAAAATAAAATTGGTGCATTTGGAAGTTAAGTGACAGCTCATGATGGTACATTTATTTCCTGTCTCCATGGTTGATTTCCTTTGATGAGACAGCACTTCTGATGTTAAACCCCTCTACACATTACAATGTATTTTTTTCTAGCAGAGACATTTCTTAACTTTAAATGTGCATCCTCACTAAACATCTGAATCCAGGTGGTAGCTACAAAGAACTTTACACATGATGCGTTTACGAACACCCTTTCAGTCGGAGCAGCATTCACCATACTCTTAACACTCACTTTCAACCTTTGCTTTGATTTCTTCCCTCAGCTCCAGATAATAGGCAGTGAAGCTTTCTGGGACAGCGTTTGCTGGGTTTGTGTCACACTGGCAGACATGACCCACTTCACACAGCAATACAATCCAGACCAGGATGTGGCCTGTTACATAAACTGCCATATCGCAGCTTGTACTGCCGCATCCTTTCTATAGGTGAGTATACAGTGAATCCAGGAAGTTTTCTGTAACTCATCAATACAACGTGATCAACTTGTGCTTGTGCTGAGCGTTGCAGACTGTTCCTGGAATCCTTTATCACTGTCTGGATGGGAATATTATTTCAGATACAGCATAGACAATATTGTAACAGTGACTATTATTCATTAACTTTTACCATCATTTCTATTTGCACAGATAACAAGATCAATACACAATGAGAATTCACGCTCTTGTAAAAATTATAAAATAAACACGGATTGCTGCAGTGACATTCGGCCATATTTGATCACCTTAGCTCTAAAACAAACTGTCCCCAGATTACACAGCTATAAAGCAATCAACTGGAGATAGTATGGGCTGCGTTATCGGCCGATTGAGCAATTCTTCCCTTTAGCGGGTGTGTTGCCACTGTGTTGGCTCGAGCCCACAGGTCATCTGGTTCTTTGTTAACACTGATAGGGCTTTCACAAGGCCGAGAGCTGCCCTGCGCTTGTTAACCAATCCATAAAGGGAGCTAGGCAGCAGTGGATTGACACCGTAAAGCCACAACACACACACGCAGCTACTGGGTCTGATAAGCTTGTAGTGAAGCCGGTATCGATTTATGCTGAGCTTCACTGCTGATGTTGTACCTTTATTTCACATAAATAATTTGAAGAGTCAGCAGGATAAATTTGAGCATTTTTCTAAATTTTACTGTAAATGACATAACTTTTGTTTACAGACAACGACAAAGACAAATAACAGACTAATAAACTATTCATAGACTGTGTGGTCACGACATATGTCAAGATAATCGATTATGAATGAGAAATGGTCTTAATGACATGTCTATAAACGAATTAGCCTGTTGCCACACATGACAAAGTTCACAACGTTATCAAAATATGTGATATTATTTTACAGACACATTCTCAGTCATTTACAGAAACAGTCAAACAAAAGTTCAACAATGCACAAAAACCCAGGTCATGTTTAGTGGTTTGAAATTCATAAATTATGAATTTTGTTACAAAAGGTCAGTATGTCAGAAAACACATCTGTATTGAGATAGAAGCATATTAAATGCTAATAAGCCAAAAGAAAAAAATAGTAGATAGAAATAGTAAAACTGGTAAAAATCCAAAATCACATTGGAAATTTACAGCTATTACAGCTAAATCCTAATCAGGACAAACCCTTAAACGCAGATTAGGTGTTTGGTGGACAAACATTCATTTTAAAACCACAAATTGGATTGTGTGATGATAACAGGTGAAACTAGACACGACATAGTCACCAACATTAAAAGGTTAGCTAATGATTAAGTTAAAGCAACTTAAACAGGCTTGGTTAATCAGGGTGTGGTTGAATCACCTGATCTGAAGTTCACTGCTGTGTGATTAACTGATGGAAAGTGCTGTTTCATATGTCACTCATCAATCAAATTTCTGTCATTTATGAATAACTAATTAACTAAGAATTCATCTGGCCTGTGAGGCACACAATGGCAGCACTCGTCTTAGTGTTAACATCAGTGAGGTAGCTAGGTGACAGCTCAAATCGTATCCTCTCTAACAGTTGCAACACTGGCACACTTACAGTGTGTGTTGCCTGGCAAGAAATTGCAAGAAAACTGAGTTATTGTGCAACATTACAAAAATGTAAACAAAACAACTTGAGCAACAGGACACAGTTGCAAAATTCATTCACAACCTGTGTTGCTTGGGATTAGCAACAGCAGCAAGACAAACATTTGGAGGATGATTCAAGTAGATAGATAGATAGATAGAGCATGCAAGTTTCAGTAAAAATGCAAAAACTATAATAAAATAGGAGGTAAAAAATACAATATAAAATAACAATAAAAAATATGAAATAAAACATCTGGCAGTTCTGGCTCTAAGATGCCGTTGTAAAAAATGGCAGTGTGTGACATACAGTTGTGCAACAGCCGGTTTGTACACACTTGAGTCCAACATATAGATATGTGTGTGTGTGTGTGATAGAGTGCATGTGTCCAAGGTGCGTGGTGTAAGTGTGTAGTGAGTCCGAGCTCTGCTTTGTGTTATCGCTCTCCCCGAGAGGTGTTGAAGAGCCGTATGGCGTGGGGGAGGAACGATCTCCTCAGTCTGTTTGTGGAGCAGGACAGTGACAACAGTCACTGAAGCTGAAGTACATCATTGAGGTTTATTTCATGGGGTGTGAAGTACAGCAGGACCAATGTTTCTGTTATGTTTCTGTTACAGGTTCAATACCTATAAAAATTACAGTTTCAATAACAGTAAATTATATTTACATTCCTTTTTTTCATGACATGTTTTCTTGGAACTCACATTTCTATGCAGTTTTTGTTGTAATGACTGAGGAAATATCAGAGTGGAGTTCACAGTAAGAATCTCACCGACTGGTTTAACACAACCCATGTGACAAATCAAAAACAGTTCATAAGCACTGAATTCAGCGCTTGTTTTGAACACAAAATAACTGTAGTTGATGATGACTACAAGATGTGACTGAAAGCATCAGAAAAATCCAGTAAATGTACCACTTTTTCTTGTGTGTGTGTGTGTGTGTGTGTGTGTGTGTGATTTAAGGCAACTAATTTAATTTCTGACAGAATAAATTGACGTTTTGTATTGGAAGGAAACATGACACAAACACAGTAATTCTTTATTCCTTTATTGGCCTATTTTCCATAATACACACAATGTTTTTGTGTTAATTTACATTGGGCACCTTAGTTTAATTCCTGGGACTCATAGGTTCCTGGGAGAAACAGGCTGAACAAGCCCAAAGTACACGTTAAAGGTGTATCCAGATGTTCTGCTTTCTACACATGGAGCTACTACACGTTAGGCTGCTGACACCACCAGCACTGAATTTCCATACAGCCATACTCCCTTCACATTTGAATCCTCATCAAAAGACCTGAAAAGCTATACTGAATTAATGGATCATTTAATACAGTTAAAGACAAAATACAAGCTCCGTGGTTAGCAGATTTGTGTTTGAGCATATTATAAAATGAAACCCTGTTTTTTTCAAAGATTTGGTTGTGTGAAATTAATCCATGCAACCTTTAATTATGAAGTGGAAAATCTTTTGAATTGCAGTTCATCATCTTGAATTTGCCAATTTTCTACATTTTTGCAATGTTATTTGTTGACAGGGATTAAGGTCAGGTTTTTGGGTGCCGTGCTGGCATTTTAGTGGCCTCAAGCTTTTTTTTAACCTCTCATCAGGCTGTTATGACTCTGCTCAAAACAATGAGTCAATCAGGTACTTTAGTCAGTTAGTTGACTAACACAAGTGTTTAAAACATTTGTCTTTCCACGGTGCTGTCTGGGAGGTGGATTAATGAAGCTGGGATACTCCCAGGTTTCACAATGCCTGGCGAAATATTGAATATGAATGCCTGAGCAGCAGAAGAAAACACATTGTAAGCATCCAGCTGCAGCCAAACTTTATGAGTCACCAAACTCTGGGAGTTTTCGGAGCCTCGGGAGCTTCACACAAACATGGGCGGCTGATTAATTGGCTAGAGTGGTTGCACACTCTCATAATGTACTGTCCATCTGTCAGCCTGGTGCTGCCTGCGACAGGCTGCAGTTTGACTGGACGCAGAGAGCTGAGGCTACTGTAAGGTCGGAGGACGGAGGAAAAGTGATGTATCCCTGCGTGAATGTGACTGTTTTTAGAAAGAGATGCTGCTCTGGAATTTTGAAATGCGAATTTTTTATTCTGTGAACAACAAAAACATTATTACACTTTACTGTATTGCAGTTTTTGCAAAAATCTTCTGACATCTGACATTGACAGATATCTTAAAAAGTGGATAAATAAAACTAAAACTATTGGTATGGTTAGAAAACACAAATAAGATTTTGTACTGTGGGTGAATCATCTCAACAATAATCAGGACATAAATAGAAACAGACCTGCAACTTAATATCAACAAGAAGCGTCTCATGTTTAGCACATTCAGAGTGTACACAACTGTAAATATTAGTTTTTGTTGTTGGAGCGCAACAATGCACTCAGTCATTATAAGAAGGATGAAACTTTAATGATCCCCATGGGGAAATTGGAAAAACCATATTGAAAATATGAAAGGGTGTTTTTCCGAGTTTACGAGGGTGCATCACAGCAGCAACACAAAGGGCAAGTTTGAAGCCTTTGTCATTTTAATGTGTCTCGGCGGTGTGCAGGGGTTTGGAGTTTGAGAACAAATTTCAGCGCTTGTCATCGCTGTTGTCTGTTTCCCCTCTCGCTGCTCCTTCCAGCTGTGACTTCTGTTTATGCAGAAGTGTGGGGCTCGGCTTCATCTGCCCTGCACAAAGGAGAGCAGCTCGTGTCGTTCTCTATGTTAATGGCGCTCTCTTTGTGTGTGTGCTGCACATGTCGATAACTCCCAGCTTTAATCCAAGCCTGTGTCTTGGGAGTGGAACATTCCCGGCAGCGTGCGTGCAAGGATTAGCCGCAAGGGTCGCTGTAACGGCGTCTAATCTACAGCAGGCCTGTTCTTCAGCAACTCGCTGCTTTGAATACATCTGTATGGCAAACACAATAAGGGTGCTAGACATCCCCACTCTGCATATGCACGGCTTTATTACCTCTAACAATGAGAGGCAGGTTTTTGAGTGGCATGTAGCTTGTCACGCACTTCCAAAAACCAGCAGGTATTTTTGTGTCTCACACGGGTTAGCTGCATGTGTTCAGGTGCTGTCTGGACCGCTGAGAGTGAGATATCAAATAAGAAGGCTGTTTATCTGCGCAAACAACCCTTCCGTGACTGGATTCAGTGATATAATGCGTGAACACATGCACATTCTCCCACTAACAACAGCTAAGGTCAGCCCTCTTGTGTTAACAGTGGCAGATAGGCCTGAATAATGACTGCAGATACACTTCATATAAGCTGTGGGTGTTACCTTCAGCCTTTGTTTGCCTAGTCACTCAAACACTCGCAGGTTAAGTGGAAGTACATGTTGGTTTTGGTGCCCTGATTTCCCCCCTTCTTGACTGATCGACCCAGGACCAGAAGTTCACAGCTCTCCTGTCCTGCAGGTGAACCATGAGACCTGCTCTTGTATGAGGGCGTTTTACACTGTAGAGATATTAGGTGTGTCTGGGGGCATCTGGAGTGTGAAAACCTCAGACTGACAGACGGAGAGAAACAGTACGAGAGAACACGTCGTCCCAGCCATTATTTAGCTCGGTAGTTCAGCAGGTTCACCCTTTACCCTCAGGCTCAGAGTGCGTGGAGAATGTGAAGATGGAGGTCAAAAAGGAGGGACAGGAGGATCAGAAATATGAAATATGATGCTTGTTTACGTGTCCTAAAACATGACCCTAATCACGAGTGCTCAGTTCCTTTCTTTGAGACAAAAATTACAAGATTACCATGGAGCAATACTCCCAGTAACAAAAGTGCCGTACATGAACTCAGTATATTGATACCTTTTGCTTCCAACTTTAACAGTCAGAGTCATTAGTTACTATGCAGATTAAGATTTTTCAGACAAAATTTATTTAGTTATAACTAGTTACAACAAATGCAGCTAACAGCACCTGCACTGCCTTCACAAGCAATGATTTTACTTCTTTGTTCATTATTCTTATAAAACTTACATACCTTTACTAAAGAAAAATAATTTTCTGTATTTCACTATCATTTAATATATTGAGTAATTGTTTGGTCTTTAAAATGTCATTATACATTGAAAACATGGGAAAACTCTTTCCTACAGCCCAACGTGACGTCTGTCTTGTTTACTTGACTGTTTGAGAAATAATCAGAAACCAAGGACACAGTTCTCTTATCACAGAAGTCAAAGTGAAGCTGCAAACTCTCAAAAAAACAGACTGGTAAGTTTTTGGCATTTTTGCTTGACAATGACATAAACAATGAATCAGATAAATCAAAATCCGATCTCAAAACTAATCATCTGATCTGGAATTGTACTTTAACTGTGATAAAGGATCTGAATTATCTCTTTTTTCATTTATTTTGGTTAAAACAGAACAAATACTGTCATGCTCAATGTGAAAGAGGTATTTATCTGCACCCAGAACAGATGATGAACGAAAAAAAACAATCAGGAAGACAAAATAAAAAAATGTTGTTTGAAATGTCATAAAAGCTGATATTATATTTAAATGAAGCCTGAAAGTACATATGTCAGGATAAATGTTTAAAGTAAGTAAAAAGTACAGTCTTTCACAGTATTTGAGTGGAACGTACATGCACTGTAGTGACAAGGCCTCTCTCTGATGGAGACTGGAAATTGAACCAAGGAGGTAAACAGAGAAGCAGAAAAGCTGGAGGGCAGGGACAGAGTAAAAATGAGCAGAGAGAAGTTTTCGACACCTCTATAGCAGCTGGCTCTCCCAGACACGCCATCCTGCGTGGGTTCACTGACATGCATTACTTCACCTGCCCTGTGGTTAGCCAGCCAGCAAAAACACACACACAGTCTTTATCATGTAACACTGTCACATGTGCAGGCACCATCTACTGAATTTTTGACAGTGTCACGTCGACAGTTTAACAGAACATTTCTTTGGAAAACTTAAGGTGTGCTCCTCATCAATTCGTACTCACACCATTGTCTTGATGTCATGCAGGACTGTGGTTGTAAATCTTACTTAATTTCCGGTGCAGTTTTTCTGTCACATTTGAGTGCCTCCATGAAGTAAAGAATATTTATTATTTTATATATTTTTTATTATAAAGTAGTATCATTAAATGAAGCTTGAAAAAAAATTAATAAAAATTTTGACTTATCACATCGGTTTAGAGCTTTAACTAATAAATTCTAGAAATGATCAGGAATATAGTTAAGTAATAAATTTATTGCAAACATATGAGACATGATTTTATTTTTATATAGTTATTTTATTGTCTAAAAAATATTCATACAAATTCAATTCATTCAACTATTTTTGCAAACAAGGTGGAACATTTTTTCTTCCCATTTTTTATTTTTTGTCAATTAAGCACTTACCAACATTAAGCACCAAGACATACAAATAAGACATGCAAATAAATCCACAAAAAGCTAATTACCAAATATGTATTCAATGAAATCCATTGAATCCAAATGCACTCCTGGGTGTCCATCCAAACACATAATATTTCCTTTCTTTGTTACATGATGCCTTTTGGGTTTGTGGAGAAAGTGGTAAAAATAGAAATGGTTCTTTCACAGGCGGAAGCCTCGGGACATGTGGCAGTTACACAATATACAGACACAGACACTCTCAGGAGACATTACAAACAAAGACAGGCTCTGGGAACATGACAGTTACACAATCCAGCTTCTGAGTGATTTCTGGGGTGTCTGTTACGTGTCATATTGTACACATGGTTATATAAATTATGGGTTTTACATAAAACACAACAAACCTGAGATGAGACCTTGTCATCTATATCGCCATATCGCTAACACACCGACTTACATAAATGAGCATCACCCAACTCAAATAGACTACCAGGGGATTCAGTAAGGTGTCATCCAAGCTGCCAGTCAGTATCATGTGTATCCTGTTCACATTTGTAGCACAAACACATGTTCATTACACCGTATAGTTTTGTTGTCAGTCATAAAGATCTGTTGCATCACAGCAATATCACAAACTGTGATATAACTATTTATAATTGATTGAAGGCCTTTGTGCATCACTCCATTATGTCAGAAAATGTTGTTTTTACGCTCTAACTCTAAAACTGTCATCTGTCATTAATGGTTTCAGAAACTAAAGGTGTCAGGAGCTCATGAATAAACAATATGTGGGAGAGGAAAGCCAGAGATTTTTATTTTCAGATCATGTATTCCCACGTGTATGCACCAATGTGCTTGTGCCACTTCTTTTTTATGTAAGCTTCCTGCATTTTTCAGAAATGTATCAAACTGTGTCCCGCCATCCTGTAGTAGATGGAGTGTTTAATAATGTATTGGATTCATTATGTGGGGTTTCTTCATGTCAAAACCACACATCAACATGCCAAAACAGACAACAGCCTTCATATTTCTATGATGACACACGGTGAATGAATCAACATCACACTACAAGCTAATACGGCATTTTAAGCTAACAGGTCAGTTGATGAGTAGTTGGGTGGCAAGCAGCACTCAGCGTTTGCTGGACTGTTTGAGAAGAGCTGTTGTAGCTTAAAATGTTTCTGTTCACTGCCGTGCCTGTTTGCTGCTCCGTTTTTTATCCAGCAAGCTCTGAGCTGCTGTTTGTCTTTGATTTATGGGAAGCATAGCTTAGATAATAGCCTAGGGAAGTGGGCAGGGTTATATGGGTTTGTCAGGTTTCAGGAAATAAAATTAATCATTTGAATAGACAATGTTATGTGCCTGGCCACAGAAGTCCTTTCAAGTCTTAGAAGGGATTCTCCTGGTTGAGTCATCAGTATGAGAAACTGCACATTCTGATTAATTTTCAGAAAGTCAAGGGTGCAAGACTGTGTGGATAAAAACTTTCGGAGCTAAGACAATATGAGTCCCATGGAGCCTCTCTGTAAAGCTAATCTAAGACAGCATGTGGCTACTGCTCCAGCCTCCATCATTTACAATGTGGCAGCAGCGGCAGGGAGACAGAGGGCGGCTGCCGTGAACGCAAACGTTTTTTTGCAGTTGCCGACTGAAATGACGGTAGTTGAACTTTTTTTTTTTTTTTTAACTTTGCTGTGTGACTATGGCAACTGCAAAGATCACACAGAAGTAAGCAATGGGATTTGAGTTCCTCAGATGTTGCACCTCTTCACCAGCAGGGAACAAAAGTATCAACCAACAAAAACAGTCTTGAACAACAACTTTAAAGGAGTAGTCTGATTTTTTGGGGAATATGCTTATTCATCTTTTAGCCAAGAGTTAACAGGGAGGTTTGATGGCACTATCCTATCTTTATCTAAAAAATATGGTTACAGCCGGTTAGCTAAGCTAAGAAAGAAGACTGGAAACAAGAGGAAACAGCAAGGGTCTGTCCAAAGATAACAAAATCCACCTAACAGCACCTTTAAAGCTCAGTAATTAACACATAATATCTCATTTGTTTCATCTGTACAAAGACAAAATGGCAAGTTGTTTTTATTCATTAGGTTATATTTTGTAGAGGTTGCAGCTTTAACTGGCTCACTTTTGGATTCTTAATTCATGTGTGATCCTCACTACAAAAGTTACAAGTACAAAAGAATTTTGAACTAAGCATCTTTTTTTTCCATATGGCTGCTAAGGCTCAAAGGTACAGTAGAATTTAAATGCATTGAGCACACCAAAATAAGTAATCCCTTCAATAAATAACTTGGCTTTGCTGGAGCTTCAGGTTCAGTTTTTGCTGTAGAAGAAGAAAGTGGTGGAATGAGATGAAATGTGAACATCTGATGTTTTTTTTCAAGACTATTAGCTGACCATGCTCATTTCCATTACATCTATAGGGTACTCAGTGTCCTCAACTGCACTTTCAGTGCGTGTACATACGTGGCATCAAGGTATAAATCAGTAAATGGGGCATGGCTTTAGAAGGAATATCTCATAATAGGTGTATGACCTCAGGGTTAGGTGGTGAACCTTATGAAAAGACAGTTATCCCCACCTAAATGGTGCTGTGTACACAATGTAAGTGTCACCATGTGATAAGTAATTGGGTATATGTTGGTGCAGATACAGTGAACAGTTATGTGCATGCTATAGGCAGAGTAGTAAACATTATTCCAATGACAGAAGGGTAACCCAGAAGGATTATGGGTGACTCTCATTTTCTCAGGTCTGAGTTGCAATGTATTTATATTTATATGTACTATGTTGGTTTTATTTTGGCAGTTAATAAGTACAGTCTCATATAGTCGTGTGCCACTATACTAGATTTAATGTCCTTCCTAAAAGCGCTTATATAAGATCAAACTCCAAAGCTAGAGAGAGAGTTTAAAAGTTGCACCTGCAGCCTTTCTTTTACCAGGTATCTTTCTTTCTTTATATTCTTTATGTAGTTACATCAGCTGTCATGCACAAAATAGAGTTCTGATGAGACAGCACAACTCAAATCCTCTGCCTCTGCTTCTGTATGTTGAAAAGGCTAAACCTATTCCAGCAGGCTTGGGGGTGAGGTGTGGTACACCCATAAAGGTCATGGTCTACAGCAGGTCGCTTTCTAAAGTCAGAGGATTAATCACACTGAACTGAGGGAAAAGTCCTGTGATTGCTGAGGGGTCTACAAATCAAATTCAATAACGTAAAACTCTGAAGGACAGATATGAATAATTATAATATAATAAGATGCACATTACCAACATGTTTCAACCAAAGAATTAAGTTAATCACAGAAGTCTGCCAATTGCACCACATCTCTTACTAACAAAAGGCCAACCAAGTAAAAACATCTGTTGTCATGTTGTGTAATGCCTGTTTTGGTTGTTATATAAACAGTATATTCTAATGAAAGCTCACTTTGAATAGATTCGCTGAATATACAAATGTAGCTTTGAATACACAAAGTACAGTGTTTAAGACACCTTAATGTAACACTTCAACAAACCTTTACAATGTCGGAGTGCTCTGAACACATACAAAGTGTCTTTAGGAAGTACTGATTATACTTTAAGAAAAGACACTTGAGTCTACATTTTTATATAATATTAATGCTGTGTTACAGACCCATCACAGTAATAATGTCATTATAATCTAATACAAATGACTGTAATTCATTCTTCAAATGTCATTCTTTGGTCCTACACACTGTTTCATCATCTTTCAACATGTGGTCATTACTGCTCCTTTAAAATCACTGCAACTCATTATTATTTCAATTGGCATTTGATTTTTCATAAGTTCACAAAAGCAAAGAGAAATTGAAAGTCACCTGTAAGTGAAGGGGGGGCCACTGAAGGATCTGATTCCACATTTTTCTGGATAGCGTGATTGCAAACTGCTGAAGTGCTCTGACTGCAAACTGAGGTCATCCTCCGTGTTCGAGGACCTGGGCCTTCGCCAAGGAGTGGAGAATTCGGCAATACCTGTGGCCAACGGCGTTTGGAGCTATTAGTGCAGGGTGTGTCTGCATACTGTCCAATTTTCTGCTTTGTGTGAGTGACTAAGCATTCACATTAACCTAAATTAGATGACAGCTTTATGGCATTTGAATGGGGAGGAAGATGTTGATGTAGTGTGGCCACCAGCTCTCAGGTATGGAGGATTTGGGTGACACATGGTTGTGTAGAGACTTTTCAAAGATCCCTTTTTTGTTTGTTGTCACAAGGAACTGAACAAATATTGCACAAGATGCTGAAACTGTATATGCATTTTTGGTGAGGTTTTGGTTTTGAGATTACTCAAGTTTCTGCCAACCTTTCACCACTCAATGCAGAAAACAGTTTATATGTGACTATAGTTTAAGAGAACAATGGCAGATAAGCTTTGGAGCAATGTTGTTTCTTGTTTCTAGGTGTGAACTCGCCTGCCTATCAACAATCAGAACTGTTTAAACGAGATAAAGAGAGTCCATTACCAACTCAGGTGTGTAACCATTCAAAATCGAGGCTTCAAGTCAACATGTGTAACACCTGTACTGATAAGTAGCTCAAAAGTTTACCTACTAAAATCTTCAGACAAAGACTGAGGGATGAAATGACGTTCTTATCAGCATGTGAAATGACAGCCATTTTATTCTGGAGGCAGTTGATACAGTCTTTTCAATACAACTGGCATTCTTTAAATAACCTTTGACCCTGACTAATTACTACAGTACAGAAATATTATTGCTTTGTTCCTGTGGTTTTGCATTTAAAAGCTATTTATATTCCTTCTTTTTCACCTGACATGCAGGTACATATGAGTGCATGCTACTGATGGATAGACAGATTCTTCAAATAAGCGTATATCTCCTTTAGGTGTTATGTCTGCATATTTGTCTGTTCCCTCCAGATTCAAACTGTTTTAGGCAGCTGTCAGGCCCATAACTAAATTTGTATGCATCCATGCATCATCTCATCAATCAACTCCTAGTTTCATTAACTCTGCGATTTCATGTAATTACGAGGTGAACTTTTATGTGACAGTTGGTCGCAGTAAGCAGATAATTGCTCATTTGTATAATATGCACACAGGCCCACTATTAATGTCAGACATGTATTATCAGCATGAGACATCTCATTTGTACATTCAAATATATGTGTAACGGCCCATTTCAGCATGCAAGAACCATCACCTGCTGTCCACAGGACCACACTGGTCAGGCCACCACTTTGCATCAATGCATACAACACAGTTATTATGTTTTTATTTCTGGTGGCATGAAGAGACGTTTACGTGGAATATATTCAAAGTAAAGAACAACTGACCCCTGAAATACAGATGAATAGCAAGAAAAACAGTTAGAGGAGCTGGGTGCATGGAGAAGAAGGTGGTTTCCTTCAGAAGAGAAACTGAAAAAGAAGTGCACGTAATGGGAGCTGCTGCGGGTTTGCATACATTGTATTGAGAGACAACAGCAGAGTGTGCCTGTGCATGCTTGTATGAGCCACTGTATTGGAATGCTGGCCCCGGGCACTCAGCAGCTCACAGCTTTAACTTCTGTAAACAAACTAATAGCAGGAGACTGGAGGACCACACAACCTCTCTGGTGAAACACCAACTGCAGCCTGTAGTCTCACAGTGCTGCTGCTTCTGCTGCGGACAGAGACCGCTGTTTAACCGATTTACATTACTGAAGGAGGACTTGAGCATGGCTTTAAATGTCATCTGTACTTCAGTTTGATATTTATTGTTACAATTTAATGGTCCTTATATAGTCTAAAGGCAAAAAGTAAAATCTGTTCACTACTTTATGCTTTATGCCTGCAAACCACTCATAGACCCTCAAAAGGGCCACAAGTGAAAATCTGTCTGGTCTAGACCGAGATGAATGTTCTCACAGTGCGTTCTTATGTACCTGCAATGGATCGAGGAAATCAGAGCTTTTACTTGTCAGGAACTGTTGTTGTGAGCTAAAGCCAAACCAAGTCGTGTACGTACTTAGAGAACTGAGGTCTTCCAAGATTGCACCCCAGTCATTCCAATGAAAGTGGCTCATCGGCCGCATACGCCCAAAAGGTTTTTCATGCCTCTTTGGTCCACAGAGCATGAGCATCCGTGTCCTTCTCTGGCTGAGCTGGCTGATTTCCCACTGGCTCCCTGCACAGATGAGCAGCACAAAAATTATGTACTGATTGATACGTCACAGTGCATAGGTCAACTTTGTCTATTTGATACCATAGCACCCCTGTTTTTAATGTCAAGACTGCAGCTTGAGCTTCACATGTGTCATTTCAGAAGAGAGCAAAGGAATTTGAGCTAGATTTGCTTTGAGTAGTATCTGTTTTTGTATTGCTTCATAGATTAGGCCCAAGCCCTTAAAACAAATTGGCTGAAGCTTAAGGCAACCACAAGTTTCATAAGAAAAAACATTAGCCAAAACCATTACCTCATTACATTAACTTGAGCACAAAGAACACAGTGAATATTAATGTATATCCCTACAGGGAAAAATATATATAGAGAAAAAATAAATAAGGTAAATCAAACGGAAATGATGGCTTTTTTTTTTGTTTTACAGCTCTCTCTTAAAAATAACTCTGTTCTAGCAGAGTTTGGGTTTGTTGTTGTTCTCTGATGATTTTTGTGCCGACAGCCGGGCTGATACCAGGTCAATAAGCAGCCCACTGAGGTGTCAGCCTGTTCTCAATCCTGCCTTTGTGTGGCTCCCTGATAACAATCTAACTGTCGCCTCATTATGAGCTGAAACAGGTTGGATGACATGTTAAACATCCAAGAAACCTCCCTGTGCACTCGCCTTCTGAACAGCCATCACACGCGATCGGCAGCCCTTAGGTGGTGAAAGATCACAGCATGATTCTGCGTCTGTATCGCCATGCCACGTGTGTGTGTGTTTGTGTAAACCAAATGCTTACAATTACACCTGCAAAATTCTCAGTACCAGTGTTTCGATGTTTTTGCCTCTGTATGTGTATGTGTGTGTGTGTGTGTGTGTGTGTCCGTGTGTGTGTGTGTGTGCGTGTGTTTGTGTGTGTGTGTGTGTGTGTGGGGTGGGAGCATTTCCTATTTGCTGTAACCCCATGATGGATGTGTGTTTAGGAAATCATTAATCTATGATGATACTCTGATTGTTGGGCTTATGAAATGTATTAACCAATGCAAATGCATCATAGTTCATTTCCTGCTATGCACAGAGGGGTTGGGGGTGGGTTGTGCGGGAGCTGGAGGTAATTAAACATGGAGTGGGAGATTGATTTTGGAGTTTCCTACCTTTCCTGTCCCAACCTATGGACACTTCATCAGATCTGAGATCTCGGGGGTCATGTTGGTCTCTGTTAAGACTGCAGGTCATCAAAGGAGGACACAGCAAGTAACTAAATACTTTTTTTTACTTTTACTTGATTACTTGATTACTAACCCTTTTTTACTTGAATTACTGGTATTTTTCTTTAGTATTGCTGTTTTATGATGTTTTATGACTTCATACTTCTATTCCACTACATTTTAGGTGGTAATATTGTACTTTGTGTTCCTCTGCAGTTATTTAACAGCTATTAGTCAATCATAATCATATCAAAATAATATATTAAATCAAGATCACATCATAATATCATAATAATATTGTTTTGTACAGCACAGTGACAGGTGTAGACCAGCAGATTTAGAAAAAGGCTTACTTGTAAAAATTATTTGGATTCCTTGATTGCTTCAGCATGTTCAAAAGCAGAGGGGCCCAAACTGAAAAGGGCTGGTCATCCCTGGTAATATTCCACATACTTGAAACAACCACGTGCCCTGCCACAGCCTGAGCATCTCAGTGTGGCAGTGGCTTTTCAAGGGAGACATATTAACTTAGTGGGGAAAAAATGGTAAAAGTAGTAGAAGTAAGCCAGCATACACAATTCCTTGAAAATGATGCAGTTAAATGGAAGTCAGCCATCATTAATTATTATATACACCTGAGCTTTTCCTGTTGTGACGCGTCAACATGTCTTCTGTGGAAAAAGGCCTATCAGGGGACTATCTTCTCCTTTCCTAGTTTTGAAGCCCAGCAGCCTGAGAATCACAATAGACCACATGAAATAGTGATAAAATATGGACTTCTTTCTCAGGAGTTACCTTGTAGTTTAGACTTTACACACAAAGCATCAGCTTATATGATAAGTGACATAACTGTAGATCCAAGAGCCTAAGCATTACTGTAAAGTGGTTAAAGTGATCTTTTAAACCAGATACAATATGTCATTTAAAATAACTCTGAGGAAGCATTCCTGCATGAAAAATAAATGCATTGCTTGAAACTGTAATAGAGTATTTTTGTATTAATGTTTTTCTCGTTTACTTGAATAAAGGATCTTAACATTCATTACACGAAATGATTGCTGGCTACTACTACTATGCACAACTTCACAAACACCTGTAAATAACCTGTTTGCTGGTAATTTCTGACTTAGCTGAGCACTAATCCATTATAGAGAAACCTGTTTCTCAGTTCATTGAATAAGATGTTTTCCTGGCTGCGGAGAAGTTGTCAGAGAAGATTAGTTTAGAGAGCCAGAGAGATCCCCAGCTGTTAGGACTTGTCTCATTATGCAATGTTGCTGGTGATTCCATCCCCATCCTAAGAGGCAAGATGGCTGAATGAAAAGAGGGTCAATTGTCAGTTAATGTTGAGTTTCTCCTCAGGGTATATTAGCATTTGGGTGTGAGACGTCAACATGCCCATCAATCAAGGCTCTAAATTAACAAACCGGTAGACAGCTCAGAACTATAAATCCAATTTACTTTTGTTTCTCATAATTGGACTGGTTATGCTAACGTTAATCATGCATTGTAATGAAAACTATTTTAGAATTGCATTCCTGGTGTCCCTCTTTCCATACTGTAGATGAGTCATCATTTGCACGTTTGTATTGTTGTATAACCAGGTCATTTAAACTCTGTTATAGTATTTACACAGTTATCTAAGGACTGCAGCCTCTTCTCAAAGGCTCTCTTATTGACGCACAGTTTACTGATGTGAAGATGCTCCCACACACAGTGTGAAAGGATTCAGGCTGAATGGGTGCCAGATCAGCTCAGTTATTCACATTATGTCCCATTGGGACAGATTATCTCTCAAGATTTGTTTGTGGCTCCATTTTATTTCACAGACATCATTTGCATCCTCCCACTTCTCTAATATAACTCCACACTAGCACGCACACTTCCCTTACTGGTTTAAACTGTTGTTGTATGTTTTCTTTGTATTCAATTTGTCATAAAGGTACTCTTTCCAAGTGACCGTTTTCACATTTACAAACTCAACTCTGACAAGAATAAACAAATAATGAACACACAAGACAATTATGGTCTACTGATCCAGTGTCAAACACAGGAAAGTGGCCCTCTCTTAATCCTCTTTGTTCCTGAGCTCTATTGTATTTGAACTTATAGTTCCATCCTGTCATTTATATTGTATGTGTCTGTTCTTTCCAGTGTGAAGAAACTCTTTGAAGTATTTCAGCTCAGAGCTGAAAGGTAAAGACAAAGATCAAACACAAAATAAGTAAAGACGACAAGCAAAGTGAATGAGACAAGGTGAGAGCTAGACACTTTATCACAAGTTGGTCCTTAATTTCCTCTTCTACTCATGGTCATTATAATAGCTGATTGATAAGTGATTTTACTGACAAAGTTAAAGGTACTCTGTGGAATTTTTGACCACTGACAGCACTATGAAGCAATGTTTTTATGAGATGCTCACTGTTTTGTTTTTATTGTTGTGCACACGCATGAGATACACATGCATTCAAGTGAAGAAGAGCAATTCACATCCTGCCTTTGACCTCACTTTATGGACAGCTGGTGGCAGTAATAAGGCCACAACCATAGTAATGCACCAACAGAGAGAGTGATGGAGATGACTGCAGGCTAGCAAATGTGGAGGTAAACTATACATGACTTAGAATATAAAAAAATATGGCTTTGAAAATGTTTGTGTAAAAGGAAATACGTTCAGCATATTTGTTAAATCTCAAGAATGGACATAATATGTTTTGGTGAGTAACACTTACTCTAAACATAACTTGTTAACTTGTTTGTTTACAAGAAAACTCCACAGAGCACCTTTCATTTCTGAGATGTGTGAATGCAGTGATGTCACTACAGCAAAGTCAGACAGCGCAAGAAACACATAGTCAGATAATCAGACGGGTCGTAAACAAGCCAGCAGTTTGTCCAGATTGTGTAAACCTCTTCTGGTGGTAAACAGAAAGTGTTTGTGCACAAAATGTTCACAAAACAGGTTTGAGCCTTCATCGCAGTTATCATCAAGCGCAGTTGGATCTGTTGCCAGGCTTGCCTATCATACAATCATCATCTGAGTTATTTCATCTCAGAATGTTATTTAAAAACAACCTGTTTTGTCTCTCTGCTGCAGTCAATGCCACACCACTGCTTTGCCCCTCCACCACCCCACCAACGTCAGTGTCAAGGCCCCGGCTATAGCCCTGGAGGGGCATCTCTGATTGACTGTGTCTGTAAATCTGATGGATGGTTACAACCAACAGTTTGTTTACAAAACTCTTCAAAATAAGTCTGAATAACCTCAGAGTTTGTCTACAACAGGTCTGATGTTCTGACTGCTTCTTCCAGTTTGGAATAAACTAATCCATTAAATAACCAGATTTGCCATAAACACAATAGTCATACTACCTTGACAGGAAGCAGGAGCTTCCACACTGGAACCTTTTTCCCATCGCAATGTTCACATGTATTGTTAAGACACATTAGCGACACAGTGAATCAAGTCTAAACACTGTAATCCTATTAAGTAATTATTTTTTGATCACACGCACAGTGATTGACATGAACTCGGATGTTTTTGCATCAGAAGGCCACACACACACGCAAACAGTGGATTGCTCCAGGCCTTCGGGTCTGCTGCCTGACAAGTCGTGGGAGGATCAAAGTTCAGATTTTGAATGCACTGTAAAGGAAAACAACAGAGGAGAGGGAGTCGGGAAAGAACAGATAGAGAGACAAAGCGTTGATAAAACCCATCAGGATTTATATTAGCAGGAAAAAAGGGAGATGATTTACAGAGAGGCGTGGGCGAGGACATCAGGGTTAGGCAGTGCAGGCGAGACAGATGAATATAAAGAGATAATCTGTGCAATAGAGGAAACAGTTTGTGCTGCATCAAGCCATATTTGTCAGGTAAAAAACTGAGGTCCTCCCCCTGCTCGCCTCCCCTTCCTCCCTCCTTGGTGAGGGAAGCAGGATGTCTTTCATCCAGTTCAGCTGAGGGATCAAAGCTAAAACACTACTCGTCTGAAACTGACCTCAATTTGCACTGCTGCGCACTGTGCACCTCTCCAACATACACAGTCCTATAGTTCTCCTTACATCCCCTCCGCCGCCTCGCACTGAACCACACTCAAGCTATTTTCCTTCCTGTATGCCACACTACCTCATCCACTTAACACGGGAAATCTCTCACCGCCTCCAACCCATTAATAGCACAATTTATAGCCTCCATATAACGCTACAACATATTACCTTTAATCTGCTCTATTTATACAATATTATGATCGTATATCAGATACTATCAGATGCACAGATGATCAGATATGTCCCAGAGTAACATAAACTTGTGTTTGTGTTGGTTAAATAACCTGTTCACAATAGCATTACCCTGTTCTGTACTTCAAAGAGCACCCTGTGTTTACCTTCCTCTCTGTGTCTTCTTTCTCCCTGTTTTCACTACAAACAGCTTCTCTGCTTTAACTCGCCACCCACATACACATTGTAATGTACACATACAGTATTTGTGTAGACATATACACATATTCTAAACCATATATATTTATATTATATAGTTTTGCTGATTTACAGTCACGTGAGCGGCTTGTCACACCCGCAGTGCACTGGCTTTCTCTGCTTCTGTATTGTTTTTGTTTTTATTTGTCCATTTTGTTAAAAGTTTCTGCCTGTACAGAAATGCTGCACAGATTTTCAGCCCTTCATACACATATTTTTCAAATGTGCATGGATTCTGAAATCAAAACACAGGCAGCTACATAGTTTATGTCTCGCCACCTGCCTGACAACATGACAGGCCCCTATTATGGTACATCTCTGACATTACATCACGTGTAACAGAAAATATTAATTAAGGCACAGAATGAAAGAAAATAACATCTTACAATCTTACAATCCAGCTCAGCACTGGAGCTGCAATAAATAGTAGCTTTTTGTGTTTAGTTTTATTGAGATTGTTTCAGAGATGTGTGATCTTGGCTTTGTATAATTATTCAATATATATAATTATTTAAGATATCTCTCTGTTGCTTTAATTTAATTGTGTCTGAATTATTATTGTTTTCCTTTCACTTTTACACTCATCATCATTTAGTGACCAACATCTTGCAACTGGAGTTTATTTTCCCTTTGAAAGGAAAGCACTTTGTGATCCTTGAGTACTTCATAAATAAAATAATTATTATTACCAAATACAAAGGATCAATATTTTAGGCAGCCACTAAATTACATCTAAATACCGAAAGCTGGCACTGTGTGTCTGCACACATTTTCAATCTTGTCTACTTATTCTTTCATCAGATAGGTCCTGATTTAAATCAAAATGTACCTAGTTTAAGATGTTCATGGATTGCTTGTGTTTTGACAACTTTTAACGTGTTAGAACATTGGCATAATTATTAATTGAAAAATAATTCTGTCAAAAAATGGTTTGGAAAAATAGATGTAGATGAGCTGATGAATTGTTGCGGCACTTCAAAACATTTCAAACAATACCTGCTAAATGGTCATATTTAGAGGTGTATTATTATTATTATTATTATTATTATTATTATTATTATTATTATTATTATTATTATTATTATTATTATTATTATTATTATTATGTATTATTGTTGTTGTTGTTGTTGTTGTTGTGGCTGTTGTTGTTTTTATATTGTGTAGGTTGGTTCTCCAGTAAATGTGATATGAATACATAGGGCATAAGGCTACATAGGGCTGGATAGGATTCTTGTAAGTTAACCCTGCATATAGTCCCTCAATCACATTTTCCAATTAATATTTTAAATTTTTAAGGAAGTTTTCTGTGTTTATCAGTATCTCTCTTCTACTGTACATCTCTAGCTCTCCACTGAGGAGAGGCCCAGTTCAGAAATGACATTCTTGGGCGCCCCCTTCTGGGCTCTAACCACAAGTTGTTTTCTGGAAATATTTGGACTGAACAAAAAGAAGGAAAATCCTGAGGACGCACAGAGGCTGCCTGCCAAGGCCTGAATCCTCACTGTCATTGATTTAACAAAGGAAATGAAGGCATATTATTAAATAATCTGTGAGCCAATATGCTGCACATTAAGTCCAGTTAATATTGACTGAGGCCAACTGAGTTTCTCCTGAGTGTGTTAAATCCTTACAGACTGATCCATGGGATAGAAAACCCAACCATCGCATTAGAAGGCTCATTCAAGTTAAGACCCTCTCTTCCTTTCACACAGTGGAAAATAAGATATAATGTTATTTTCAGTTTGTGTCATGTGGTAGTTTTAATCCTTGATGTCTCATTTAATGCTTTAATTTTTAAATAGGTCCCTGATTTTCCCAGTTATACAGTTATGTACTGTATGGTTTATTCTGTGTTTCTTTTCACTTCTTCAAGCTTTACAAGATTTTATTAAAATCCTTCACGCATGTCTTTCTCCCTCTGACAGTATTTAATTTATATTCATTATATTATATTTAAGTTAAATAAAATGTATTTTCACATAAGGGAAATAAGTGTATTTGTAAAGACAACAAAAAAATAATGAAAACAATGTAAGGTGCAAGTGAAAAATATCATCCTTTTTTCCAGTTTTTGTTTTTGTGTGACAAGCCATTGTTTTATGGTTAAATTAAAAGTGATGTAGCTTCAGTGGGAATATCTAAAAAGTCATATAATCTTACTAATGAAAATATGGCAGAATCAGACCAATAAATAAGAATCAAAACATTTGACCAATGACGACAGAAAATAGAGCCTGAGCTTATAACACCAGCTGGGTGGATGTATGATTTTATTATGTTCTCCCCTTGATTGCGATTGGCGCGGGCCCATCCAGTGCACAAATAACCCCCAGCTGTAACCAAGTCCACCTGTTTATAAACACAAACAGTTATGAACACACTCCGACCTGTCAGATCTCATCAGAGACAGAACACACACTGCAGTATGCATCGATGGCTTCAGCTGGCCCCCGTGGACGCTTCTCAAAGTTAAGTTACTCATTCAGGGAGGGATGAACACATAACAGTAAAACATGAGGAGGTATTACACAACAACCTTTTGGAGTATGTGTATGTATGCATACAATATGTGTCAGAGGAAGAAATCCTGGCTTGATTTAATGTCTTCAGCACCCTTGTGGATTTCCGAGACTTTTCCCAGAGAGTGTGTCTTCACAGTTCACGGGGCCGATCCTGTCTGTGCCTCCTGAGACACAGTAGCCTGTTGTCTGGCCTGGGGGGCTGAAGGAGTTGTGTTATGAGAAGGCAAGGAACATGTTATGTTAACCTGGGTGGTAAAAGCCTGAACATATTTGGGAAAATGCCCCTTTATACCCCCTCACACCCATTCTTTTTCCTGGGATTCTTGCACCTAACTGTGGGATTTCTCCAGTCTTCATACTTACTACTTAAAAGGTAATTTGACCCAAGTTACACAAAAAAACCCTGTATTTTCTCACTTTTGTGTTTGTGTTGGGTAATTAGCCACTTAAATTCTTTCCATTTGGTGAATGGAATTTCATCTCTGTTGCTAGTAGTTAAAAAGAAATCAACAACAATCCCCATCCCCATAAAGAAATGTTTGACTCGTCATCATAAAGTCATCAATAACTCTGTGTGTTTTATTTATTCACATACTCATTCAACGGTTCAATTATATTACATGTACATTATATTATGAATTATATTGTTTAACTGTTCAGTAATATTTTATCTAAATCTAATCTTCTCACACACTGGTCTAATGCCGATTCAGATCACTATCACCAGTATCATCAGTATCACCATTACCTCACAAGGTCTCCTCCTGAGGAAAGAATCTGGCGTTTTCACTGCTAAATGCTCCTCTATGCTCACCAGCTAGTTACTACATTTTTCCCAGGTAGTGTTCAGTGGTTTTTTAGAGCTGAAAACAGTTGCCTCCTCCATCTGAAAATAGGGGTGATGAGAGGGGAGGTGTGATGAGACTGAACAAGTTGTGGCCCATAAAACCAAAACAATGAGCCTAAAGATGCCAAAACACTCTGTAAAGTTGAGGGAGACTGCAAAGGTGGGTGTTTCATCTGTGGGTTCATCACTACCAATTATACATTGTGTAATGTGAAAAATACCTTTCACATTACACAAAGTCAAAAACAGGCAAAAATTCAGCACGTGTACTATATTCCTCATTGCAGAATACAACCTTCTCACGTTGTTAAAGACCACAGATTATCAAAGACGATATGGTGGACGTGCATCTTGTGGGCCTTTTTACTTGCTATGCTCCTGATCCACAGACCTCATTATAAACAGTTTTCACTGGAAATACTTTTCTAACGAAGAAATGGTTCCTGTGAAAACTGTTGCCGCTGTGTTCTATGGAGTAACAAGGACACTGCTTCTGGGAAGAGTTGTAATTACTGCAGAATTTTTAACGACATTATGGCATGGCCGTATGGATGGTGATGTAGGTCTGATGGTTGGTCCACAGCGTTGGTCCAGAGTGATGGTTTTACATTTTTTTTATTCTGAGGGAGGCAGAAGTCTCAGAGATAGATATCTGAAAACTGGACAAATGAAAACAAAACTGCATGACTGCAGGCACCTGTATGCAAGATACCACCAGAGGTAAGTGAAAAATATGTTTATTTTCTGTAATATGGGTAAACTAACTCTCAGTATCACAGGAGAGATATCATCAGAAGTGTATCAGATTATGTTTCTCCACCTTGTTGTAAAAATCATTCCTGTACTCCCCCCTTCATCTCTCCATCCATGTCTTGGTCGTGTTATCCAGCCACTGTGTTAAGCAATGTGTCAGCACTCAGACTGAAAGGCTCTCTGTTCCTCTTAACTCTCCCTCTTCCATTGTGTTCATCTGGATGCTTTTCCAAGCTAAGCCTGGCACAGGCCAGGATTTCTGGAGCCCAAAATGTGAGCCCAGGGAACTGGACTCCTCCTGGAAAGGGGAACAGCGGGAGTAAGATCGCCACTCAGAAGCAAAACAAACCCAAATATCATGGGTTTATTTAAAATCTCCCTCTCTTATATTAACAGCAGTGCTACAGGCAAGTGATTAGCCACACATGGGTCAGGGGTTGCTAAGCCTCACTTAATTTCACATGGAATCCATATTTTGTGTATTTTATTTGATGCAAAATACAAGCAGGGATTGAATTCATGCTTTGTCATTAAGAACATATTTTTGGTCATTTAACAGATACAGAGACTGACTAAAGAGCAGTGATAGATGGGGATAACATTCCTTTAATGAGAAAACTGAAGTATTTCATGTCTTCCACACGGTTTTCTTGATAAATTGCATTTTGATGGCACATGGAGCCACATATTGAGATACTGAGATTGTGCTATCTGATGTGCTTCACAAAGAGCTGAGACCTGCCCAGGTTATTGTAATATCAACACTGAGCATATGATCTCACTGCAGCGATCTTTGACATTGAGGGATTCATACTTGTTTGATGTCTTACAGTTGAAATGCCCTGCGCAGGAAGGAAGTGCTCACCCACTGGTCGCCTGTTCCATCTTCAGGAGCTCTATGGGAGGGAGGGAGGATTTCAGTGTAATATTTACAGTGACCTTTTCCTCTCACTGGCCAGGGGCCCATGGGAAAAAACTGGAGAAGACAAACAATGAACAATAGGGTTCAGGGATGAGCAGTGGTGCCAGCGCAGCATGTGCCATTACGGGATGTGGATTACAGAAGGTTGGGGGTCACAGCAAGGATCAAGGCACCAGCAGTGTCCCATCAGGAGCACACCTGGGACACCTGTCTGGGCTATTTAAAAACACAATGTGCCACCACGTGTTCCTTGCCAAATGAGAGTATTGTCAGCAGAGGGTATAGTTGTTTAAAGTAAAAGTTTAACATTTTGTCAAATACACTTGTTTGCTGTCCCAACTTGATGAGAAGATCAATACCACTCACATATCTGTACATTAAATGTGAAAATATAAGAAGCAGCTGGTTAGCTTAGCTTAAAAGATGACACATGCACCACATAACCCATTCATTTGTAGATTCACCAGCTGGTATGTGTGATATACCACTGATGTTCTCATTGGCATAGGCTGTACCACTGAGACCAAGATCAAAATCTTCCAGCATCATTGCTGTAAGTTAATGTTTATATAGGCAAACAGCCCCTGTGTTGCATCAACATGTGTGCAAACTCCCAAGTCACAGTTTGATCCCTCAGTTATCAGATTACCCTGTCTAATTGGACAATATGGTTTCCCTGGGGATTGGGCCTTGCCTTATCAGAGAAATTCTTTCTGCCCCGCACAATTTGGTGAGATAAATGTAATGGTATCGGTGTTCTAGTGTGTTCCTGGGTGGTCTCTGTTGCATTTCTAATGATGCTGCGCCTTTCCCAGAACAAGTGGAAATACCTCAGTGATGCACCGTGAAAAGAGAAATGAGGAAAGAAGCTAAGCTCCCACTGGGCCTCAGACCTCTCACACAAAAGACATCTAACACTTCAGAGAAGCATGCAGGGTAATAATGATGTTTTTGCTGCATTTAGTTTTACATCCACTCTTTGCACAAACCAGATGACTCTGAGATCAAACAGATCATTAGATCTTGTTACAGCACATCAATATATCCAGTAATTCTTAAAAAGTACCTTCAAGACAGAGATGCAGAACCAACAACCCACTAAACAAGGAGGTATGTTAAATTTAAATAATATGAAGAAATCCATCCAGATAGTGGATCCATCTGTTAAGATAGTTAGTATTATGTAGCAGTAGGATGTCTGCAAGGTTGTAGTGGTAGAAGTATTCAGACTCTTTATGTAAGCAAAGGTAACAATACCACAATTCAAAAATGCGCTGTCGCAATAGCATGACCAGTATTCAAAATTTCAAGTAATCAAGTAAACTTGCAGCAGTATTATGAGCTAAATACAATTTAAGCATCAAAATTAAAAGCTCTCATCATGAATGGCCCCTTTCTATTACAGTACATAATTATTCTACTCTCTACTTACTGTAGAGTACCTACAAATGTCACATGGATGTAATGGAGTAAAAAGAATACTTAATAGAAACTACTAAAGCTGTAGGTACAAGTATAAATAAATATTAATAATATTTATAAATTATAAATATTTTTTATTTATTTAATTTATTAAATAAATACATCTTTTTTTAATAAGGAAATTGGCTAATTACATGCATACATTATTTTACTTTACTTTACTTTACTTTACATTATTTTACTTTACTTTACTTTACTTTACATTATTTTACTTTACTTTACTTTACTTTGCTTTACTTTACTTTACTTTGCTTTACTTTACTTTACTTTGCTTTACTTTACTTGAACTTATTTTATTCTGAAGGCTGTGTCTGAAAACCGAAAACCGGAAGTAGTCACATGATACAGGAAGCGGACGCTGCAGTCGAGCTGCTGTAACCTGTAAGTTGTCATTTTCATTTAAGATGATTCCTTCCTAAATTTTTTGAGGTAGAGTCCAGGTAGTTGTTGTAGGACAGGTGATAATTTACGCAGTTTGTAAAATTACGACGAACAATTGACAGCCGGTGCTAACTCTTCCTTTATAACGGGATAGGTTGAAAACGCTGGTTAGCCTGATGCTAACAACATTAGATGTTAAATCCATCAACACAGCTGGAGTCTCTGTCTTTAAAACGACCGAGAGCTTGTTCAGATGGATGTAAAAACAGATATTTGCATCTTGCGCCATTTCAGAGCAACCAAACTCAATTGAAATATCTGTCAATTTAAAGACGATGTTTGGTTGTTTGTGGAGGAAATCATATTTGAATATTTTTTCACAGTCGGTAACGTCCTTTGGTAAATTCGGCACATTAGTGCTTCTTAAACTTACTTATTGTTTATCTCGCCATGGTCACTGATTGTATAACCTCTTAATGTTGCACACATACTATACATAATGCTCACATTTTTTCTATACATCTTATTTAGCACTCAAATATGACGCTTCTACAGTCCCAAAAACTACATCCTGATTACTACTGATAAATCATGTTGGTGTGTTTGTAATTTAAGGGTGTGTATTCCCTGATTCAGATCAGATACATCTCTACAGCTCTCACATCAAGTGAAGCGATTACAATAGTGTGATTGTGGTAACTTGAAACAGAGACTGCAATAGTAAAACAGTGATTTCTCTCCCGACCACTATAAACATTGAGTGGTCTATTCCAACTAAAACAAATGAATTAACTTCCTTATTACCAGAAAGAAAGAAAAAAGAAATACTGATTGCCTATGAAGGGCTCAAAACAAACATAGAAAATGTATTGGACTTAACACCTTGCTTATACTTGGAAACTGTTTTATGTTTACAGACAGGAGTGAAAAAAAAGAAAGAAGATGATCACACCAGATGACCTCGTATAACTCAGAGAGGCGGTCGTCACTAATTTGAAAACACTTTGAGGAGAATAAACATTAGAATACTGTAAATGAGATTTTTAAAACACAAGTTGTTAAAGTATCCCTACTTCACTGATTGTGGGTTTATGTTTAATGCCCAATCAACCCTAATGTTTCATTAAGCAACTGATTACATACAGTTTTCAACCTTGTCTCACAGCCATGACTGTCATACAAAGTCCAATGATTATCTGTACTGAACCAAGATATTCGCTTATCATCAGCATCCATCTGTCAGCTTCTTCTAGCAAACTGGAGATCTGTCCTTCACTGCAGTAATGGTCTTGTTATTTTTTTTAGTGTAACATTGTCTCAGTTTGCTGATTTAAGCTGTGTTGAAGTGTGCATGATTTTTCCCGCAAACCGTGTGCTTATCTCTCATTTGAAGAGGCTTAATTACATGTCAGTGAAAAAAGCTTATAGACACTGAAATACTTTAGCTCCTGTGTTTTAAGCTGCCATTAATTTGAAAATATGAAAGAGGTTTATGAAGGAGTTGTTGACTCTCTTCTTTAAGAGAGTTTCTTGTGAAACGTGCAATTGGGCTGCAACTAACATTTCTTTTCATTATCGATTAAACTTTATTTAATCGATAATTATTATTTTCAGGATTAATTTATCAATGATTTTGTCCATAGAATATCAGAAAATACTGGAAAAAACCTTGTAATAATTAAGGAGATGATTGAACATGCTTGTTTTATGTTAAAAATCCAAAGATATAAATTTTGCCATCATATGTGGCAAAAAAAGCAACGTCTGAAATTTTAAGCAATTTTGCTTGAAAAATCATTTTTGATGACAGTTGAGAGTTTTGTTGTTGTTTTTTTTTTTGTTTTTTTTTTGGGGGGGGGTTGTTTTTTCATTTTCTCCCCCCCAAAAATGATGATGATGTGATTTTTTGCTGGGGTTTGTTTGAACAAGCATCTCCCCTACATCTGGAGAATATGATTTGCACGACGGGGCACCTCTTTCAACACCACAATGCCTTATTTATAATTATATGTTGTGACACATTTTACCTTGATCAAAAAATTCCTGCAATCTGGAAATTGCACCTATTGTTATGTTGCGATTTGGACATTTCGATTAATTGTTCAGCCCTAGATGTTTTTTTGGCATATCAGATTCAAGTTTGGTGTTTAAAAAGTGTTTGTTTATAGGAACCACAGCAGTTATAATGTGCACTCAGCTTCTTTTGCTTTAGAAATGTTAGATCAAGTATGTTGCACTTCAACCACGGAAGCACAGAGTTGTTTTCTAGTAGGTCTTGAGGTTAAAATATTACTTACTTCAAAAACCCTTAAGTCCTCCATTTTGTGATATAGACAGTCTCAGCTCTGTCTCATTTAGTGGAGTGTTTTCAAACCGAACAGAGTCTAAGCCTCTATAATCCCTACTGTTGTGTACTTTTGTCAAATATTGTTATAACATACTTTCTTTAAATAGGTTTTTTCAGGGGTAAACGACACCTAACCGTGTGTGTTTGTTCAACTGATTCATTATATATGAGAGAACGAATGAGTTTAATTGATTGACAGGTCGATTGCAGACAGGCGCCGTGTCACTGGAATAAGTTGTCATTGAGCTCCTCCATCACTGTGTTGACATCCACGCCAGGAAGTCCTCAGCCCTTCAGTGAGAGCCCACAGACCTCTGTGTATCTCCCTCTTCCCCAAAGTCAGTGCTGCTTGGCTGGAGCATGGCGGGGGGGGGCTACACTGATCCATTTCCTGCCCCCCTCCTGGGGCTCTAATTGAAAAATTTGGGTGGCCCTGCTTGTTTGTTTTGGTGGACTGTGGTGGGTTGTGTTTTTTCTTTTGAGGCTTTTCCTCAGTGCCGCTACTTCGTAGACTTTGGGTGAATCAAGCGACGGGGGTCAGGCCAAGCCTTGTTTGCGAAGCGCCACTTCTCTCTCACCCCCGTCTGCCCTCCGCAGTCTGCCCCACCTGGTAGCCTCCTCCCCTGCTGACAGGCGTGCTGGGCCACTGGTTTTCACAGTACGGTTTCTGTGACCCAGTCAGACCTGGACAGACAGACAGCAGAGCTTTGGGCTGGGAAAACAGGTCACAGTTCGAAGAGACAAACTCAAATGAATGCAGTCAGGTCCAGGAAAGATTCAGGCTTATTTAAACAATTAGTCACATTAGTCATTAGTTTGAATTTTAAGACAATATGAGAAACAGAGGACTGGATATTTAACTATTTTCTGACATTTTAGGCAGCAAATGATCATTTTAATTAGAAATTATTGTCATTTTTTTATTATTTAAATAGTCAGTTTCCAGAATAGTAATGAGCAGCATGAGCAAATTTTGGTAACTGATTATGTCTTGTAGTTGGCAAAAAATTTCAACGATGTGCTGGTTCCACCTTGTCAAATATGAGGATTTTCTTTGTTTTATGTTGCAAATTGAATACCATTCAGATGATTTTGTTGTGCAAAAAGTGAGTAATTTTAAAACATCACATTTCTGCTTTTTTAAACTTTAAATATTTTACAACGCTTGTTAATCATTTTAGATGTCAGAAAATTATTCTGTAGCAGTTTCAGTATTTATTTAATTGTTTAGTTCTTAAACATCCCTGATAGTAAATTGAATGTTTTCTGGTTCTGGACTGTTGACCAGACACAATGAGCACTTAACTTGGACTCTGTTAAATGAGTATGGACATTTGTCCATGTCTGATGCTTTCTTGAACGAATAATTTATGACTAATTGAGAAATAATTGGCAGGTTAGTCCCTATTCATTGATAATATCAATTCGTTAAAACTCTAAATAAAAGTGTTGATTTTGTATAGTAAACAACAGTGTTTTTCTAGTTTATGATAGTATGTGACTGTGAAGACCGTTCTCACGCTGATAATGTGTTTTGTATGTAAAGCAGCAGTTTTAGAGAGCCTAGCTCATGAGGGTTCAAATCTCTTCATTTCGCCAGGTCACTGGGCAAAGCCGCCTGTCTCCAGTCTCTTAATCCTGTAAAAACATTTTCCTGCATCTGCAGGCCTATACTTCATATTTCTGTTTATTGTTCCAGGGTTTTTATATGGGAAATTGGGGACTCCACTTCGCTAGGCCTAACTCTGAAAAGCACTTGAGACTGACAAACAAACAAACAAACAGACAGGCCTAAAGATAACAGAGCCTGTGGGCAGACATCATGATGGTCGGATAGTAAGCCAGAGGCACACATCTGATCACTCTGTCCTCTTTCTCTGTCACGAAAGACTCTACATAAACCAGCTGCATGTCAGGAGAAGCTGAGTCATTGTGGAGGAACTCGGTGTCTGGACAGTGGTTGCAGCATCTGTTTGCAACGTTCATGTTATTTATGATCCAGTTATTTGAAAGATGATCCAGTTGACACACATTATGGTCAATTTTTGGCCATCAGCGTCATTTCCCTCTCCACAACTTAGAGGCGCGTGGTGGCCTGGGTGTGAGCGAACACTGTGGAAGATTGTTCAAAGCTTCGCCCAGCCCGTGTGATCAGACCACTCATCTCAGAACTGGGTGATGTTTGGCCCACTCTGTCCATTCAGAGGAGGTGGGGGGTATTTGATGGAATCTGGTGTTTGTATAATGTTGGGGAGCACAGAGTGAAATAGTGTGTGTGTGCGTGTGTGTGTGTGTGTGTGTGTGTGTGTGTGTGTGTTGGGAGGGGGCTTAGCTGCTGATGGGAGACGGAGGAGGGTGAAGGTGATGAACTGTCTAAATGGGTTCCTTTGTGGCCCCCTAAACCCATTACACTCTCCCTTACACACACACACTTACACACACGCACACTTGCCAATCACTGCCATATACGATTCACCTTTGAGCTCAGAGCAGCATATGATCCAAGGTATGAACGCTTTATTCATGAGATAGTCATACGGCTGTGTGTGTGTGTGTGTGTGCTGCAGATAGTTTGTCATGTTCTGAAGCTGCTGAAGTAAAGAGCTAACCAGAGGTCAGACTTGTTGTGTAGGAAGTGGAGGTGACAACCCCTGGCAATGGATTTTGGTGTCTTATTTAAAAGACTATTAAGAATCTTGTCATCCAGACCCGTTGTTGGTCTCTGGTTTATCTTCATTTGATGGTAAACTGTGGAAGCTAAAAAGAAATGAGAGAATGAAAGTGGTGTGACGTTCTAACAAAGCTCCCTGATTTGAACCAGGTAGCTATCTTTTCTGGTTAGTCTGGTGGTTATTTTTTTATTCATCATAACTTGTTTAGTGTGTAGACTTTCAGAAAATAGTGAAGTATGTCCATCACAAATTCTCAGAGCACAAAGTGATGCATCAGATCTCTTATTTTGTCTTTATTAACAATGATATATAGCTTAGAAATGCAGAAAATCCTCACACTGGAGAAGCTGCAATTTAGAAAATAATGCTTTATAAATTACTTCATCAAATACTAGTGCTGATTATTTTCTTTCTATCAAAATTTATGTTTATTCAACTAACTGTTTCAACTCTAGGTAATTTTATGTTGGGGTAATCAACTTTTAGAGGAATCCTGTCTTGCTGATTAGAAATTCTGTCATACAAATTAATGATTTAAAGCAAATTGTAATTAAAAACAGAAATGTTTCTGTTTGACACATGTTATACATAAATCACATTATTTTCAATCATTTAAATACATCTTTATGTTTATGTTTTATTTTTGGTCACAGCAAAGACTGAACAATAATATTCACCACAGCTTAAATCAGTTCAAATGTTTTAATCCTAAATGGAAAATGTAGCTGTATGTTTACTGTAAATGTTCTTTCCTGCAGGCCACTTTGTTGCGGTGTGCTTGAAACAAACACCTCTGAGGGGTCAGACAGTTTACCACTGAATTGTAATTTTGAATAATGAAATGTTTTTTTTCCGTTGTGTGCTGTCATTGTCTCTACAAACCCTGTATTAACCACAGTAGCAGGGAAAAATCAACCGCATGTCCTAATCTGAAAATCTGGGTGTGTGCATGACACCGTCAAATACAGTGGGACTGAACTGAATCTTCCTTTTTTATGAAAAAGACATGCATTGCTGCCCTCGAGCCCAGCCCCTTCAGCACAGCATTTTTGGGGGCATAATTCAGTATGTGGAAATTGAATGGTTTTATGTGACAAGCAGATTTGTTTAGAATTTGTTTAATGAAAAGTCTTTCCTTTGTATCTCCGTACGCCAGCGCACAGCCAAGGAAGGCTTGTCACTTATTAGCAGCTCTGCAAGAAGATCCCAAGCCTCAGACTTCCACCGCTACCACACAGATTAGAGCCAACTCTGCTGTTTGTTAGTGAGCCTCCAAGGAAAACAAACCTGCCTTTTTAGCCCCATTACCAGACAGAGAGAGAGTCAGAGAGGAGAGGGAGGAGAGAGAGAGAGGGGGGGGAGGGGGGGCTAACAGCATCATGGTTGGAAGAGAATCAAGCAAGAGAAAAGGGGCTAAATCTGGTTGTGTATTGTCATTGATTGAATTAGGCCTTCACCGTACAATACGGCTCGACACGCTGGAAGAAAGTGGGGCGTAATCTTATGGGGATCCTTGGATGCCCCCTAGAGGTTAATACCTTTATCCTTCTTATGGAAAATGCTGTCCACCTCGCAAGTTTCCAATCTGAGCTTCAGAAACCTCTTTCCCCATCATGAAAAATTGATTCAGTTAGGCCCTGGTCTGTATAAAGTTATAGTTTCTATTACCTCGTTTACAGGGTATTTGTGATGGTGTGTGACATGAGACTTGTGCAAGAGTCCCTTCAGTTTCTGCGTGACTTGGTTTGCGTGTGTGTGTGTGTGTGTGTGTGTGCGCTCGCTTTGCTGGTGTTACAGAGAGGGGTCTGGGCAGTGTTCCCGTGTCCATGCACAGCAGCCCCAGAGTAAAGTAAACACAGCGGCTCTTTTCTCATCCCAGCCGTCAGCAGGCTCTCCCCAGGCCCGCGCCAGAGAGACACACACCCAGACCACACACACACACGCACACACACACACACACACACACACACACACACACTGCCCAGACCTTTCCGCAGATCCTTCCACATACTCTCATACACACAGACCACACAACACCAGCTCGGGCCCCTCGCACGCAACCTAGCTGAGCTGTCATTCTGCCCAGCGTGTATGTGTGTGAGTATAAGTGTGTGTGGGCAGGCTATCTGTGTGTTTGTGCACGTGTATTTCCAAGATGGGGGGGTGTGGGCAGGGGGGTGTGGAGGCTAGAAACACTCCTGGAAGCAGAGTCAGAATTGTACAAAATAAAGATCCCAATCCTCTGCCCCTCGCCTCTCCCACTCTAAACATATGGGATTGATGAAGGATATACCAAGCTCTTGTTTTAGGCCTGTTAACCTCTTATCTTCTTCATGTCAGATTCATAGCCCCTCCATTTCCTCTGACAAGCACAGGGCAGCAGCAACAACGGGAGGTAAATCCCGCCGGAGTTTTCTCGTTAACTTCGGGACAGCGGGGCAATGGAGGAGGCCCCTGTGGCAGAAAAGTTTCCCAGAAAAGGTTCTTATACTCTTGGAGATTTTTAGGTCAATACACATGCGGCAGCTTTTTACGCTTCTGTGTTTTTGTTGTGCCACGGGACAAACTCTTCCTTACATAAAATCCTGGAATTTCAAAAGTGTTAAAGGACACTTTAATGAAAATCTGAGGTCTTGGTGAATAGCTGGATTTACTTTTAAACTTTCTGCAGTTGATAAATTGTGAGCTGGTGGGTCTTCGGTGTTAAGTGGGATTTCATAAAGTTAGTACCAAAACAATTAATCTCTTATCTGAATTGTTAGTAAGTGAACTGATTTCTAAATTTTTGGTAATTAATTAAACAGAGAGGTTTCCAACCATTTGCCTCTTGACCCCCATAATATGCGTATGATTGTGACCCCATCCATGTAAGATAAAAGTATGTCTTTGCTATTCTTTTAAAATGAGAAAAAGCTATGTTAATTCAGGTTTATGAAAGAACATTTTTGTGGCCACTTGAGCAGCCCTGCCATAAATTCTTCCTGTAAGACCTTATTAATGTTTTTGGTGACATTGTCAAAAATGTGTACATTTTCGTTATTACTAACATCAAAGTTTGCTGTATTATACTTATATATTAGTGTATATTGTTTTGTTGTTTTTTTTGACATCCCTATTTTTTGTCTGTTTTATTTACACAGATGAGGAGGGGAGAATATTAGAAATATGTCTCTATATAACACAGCCCAGTACAACACCTTCAGTAACAATGACCTCGGTGCTGAAACATATTGAATTAACACCTTTATGACAGTGTTTACAAAAATGGGTCATTATGGGTCGTTTGGGTCTACAGAATGTCAGAAAATCTTTTACCAAGTAGCCCCCCCCCCCAAAAAAAAATCCAAAAGACAAATACAAAATCCTTACAGATGAAGAGCTACAGCAAGGCAGTGTTTAGCATTTATATATAAGAAATAACTTCAGTCAGACACATAACTCAGGCAAACTATTTTTAACAAGATGTATTTAAATCAACTTAATATTTACTATAAAGTATAATTTAATGTGACTCCATTAGGATTTAAGGTGACTCCAGAGTGTAGACAAAGATGCACTAATGTTTATATTTCTCAAGCTCTTCAAAACTCAAAACTCTTCTTGTCCTGGCTTCTCAAATGTGAAGATTATCTGCTTATGTCATTTTTATTTTGCACAATTTTATAACATTTTATGTTCCATCTATGATCAATCTAATAATTAAAAAAAATAGATTAATGTGTTATTAAAATAATCAGAAGCTGAAGCCCTGCTTTATTCCTCTTGGTGTCTGCACTCGCTGCTGCAGGGGTTGGAACTCAGATGTACTTTTTCCAGGAAAGTCTTTAACACGCAGACTAATCAATGTTGTGCTCTGTCAGCTTTGATTTCCTTTGATATCGGCACCCTCATTGGCTCTTGGAAGCCTTGTTGCACCTTGTTGTACGCCTACACGTAATTAGTGACCATATAACTGTGCTAAGGGTTACAAGCGTGGACTTGCGGCAGGTCCGGTCTGTGTGAACTCCTGCATTGTTTGTGGAGAACGTGTTTTGGCTGCAGAGCAAAAGGGCGGAAGCCTCGCTGAGGCCGCTTCACAGAGTCTCGATTGGACGGCCTTTTTGAGACCTGGCAGTAATTTATTAGCAAACATCTGTGCTGCTGAAATACATCCTTTCATTTTTTCATTTGGAATCTTTCCCTCTCTTCCTTCGCTCAGCCCCGACTTGAACTGATTTGCTTGGGCGCTCCTTCGTTGGTACCATAATCTGTGCTGTATTGTGTGGGCTCATGTGGAATGATTGGGGAGGCCAGGTTTATTTATCCTTCGCTGTGAGGTTTACATTCTTCCTGTCCTCCCTGCTCTCTGTCTGCTCCTTCATTCTTGGCTCCCTTCTCTATTTTTCCTATTATCTGAGAGATAACTGCTGCAATGCATACATTGTTTGGAGACCTACAGGGTAGGAAATTAACACTAGGTGCCAACCAAATGGTGAATTAAAAAAAAACAATTTACCTTTTTTATGAGGGGGGGTAATGATAATTTGTTCCCTCCTTTTTAAGATCTGTTGGTACTGTTTACTGCGGACGCTTAAAGTACACTAGTGTTTTTTGTAGCTGTTTGAAAACACTTTATCTATTCTTACAGTAGTAATTAGCTTATATTATATCTTCATAAATGATTTAAGCTTCTAAAGCTATAGCTGATTGTTATTTTCACCATGACTTTGACTTTTTCATTTCAGTCTGCAACCAGATTTTTATTTTTAATTAATAAATCACTTTTAAATAAATAAATCACAATTTACTGATCTGTTATATTAAAACCCTTAATAAGGTTTTTTGTAAATAAACTAATTTATTAATACTCGTTTTAGCCCAGGTCGCTTCATTATGAGATGTTGTTCATATGTGTTAGCTGAACTGTCAGTTTATGGAGTTTTTTATGACTCACCATGTCCTCTTATGAATACTTCACTCTGCCTGTCTTTTTTTCCATGTCCAGGTGCTGATCGACCCAGTGTTCCCGTCTGCCTCGAGCCACCATGTCTCGTGCCCGTCAGCCGCCCCTGGTCACGGGCATCTCGCCTAAGGAGGGTGCGGCATGGACCAAAGTCACCATCCGTGGAGAAAACCTGGGCACGGGCCCAACCGACCTCATCGGTAATGCATTTATACATTATAACAGAACTATCCACACACGCAGCTCTGTCTTGGCAAAATGTTGTGGTTTCTCTGTTTGTTTCATTTTTTAAAATACATTTCCGTTCAGCAATATTGATTTTCATGGATAATGAAGGCATCCATATTCATCCTTTACATGCCTCCCCTTGATATTTTTTCTTTCTTCTTGCTTAATAAAATGTGTATGTATATAAATCAGCACATCCAGATGTTAGATCAGCACACAAATGTAAATTTACTGGATATTTTAGATACAAACTGCAAAAGTTATCACCTCTCTGTGGTAGTTACTTTTGAAAAACAGGGACACGGACGTCAAGCTGTTTTATTTTTGTCATTTAATTTCTGCTCTGGTATGTAGAGTATTTTGTAACTTTAGTCTCATTGACTGATTTTATTATTCATCAACAAACCACAGCGCTCCTTTTTTAAACAGGCTGGTGTAAAGTTTGTTTTTGTTTATATGAAACATAAGTGGACAGGACGGCTAATTCTTTTTCCTATCTCGCCTAAGAATTTCAAAATTTTTTCACTAAGTTCTAGTCTTCTGATGTAGAACTTGTAAAACTGTAAAAAAGAGTAAGAAAGTTACTAATACTAATACTAATTAAGTCTTTTTTTAAAGAGGTTTAATTTTTTTATACACATGAGCAATAATTAATTATTAACAATGTTTAGATATATGTGCTGCAATATAGCAACTATATCACAGATAAGAACAAGACAGTTCATTTGAATTTTTAAAATGTATTTTTTTCATTCTACAATTATAAATTGAGATACATCCGTTGTGAATTTATTGTACTTTTACTGTTATGTAATTCAGTTTTGCTCATTCTGTGAAATTCTGCCAACTCTATTTGCAACACACTAAGTACACACAATTTAGTTCCTGTTTGCCTAGTTGGAGAAACTCAAGACATTATCAACGTGAATTAATGGGAAAATAGAGTTGTTGGTGGTGTGTCTTTGTTTTCTAAGCCACACAGATTGACTACCCCCATCTTGTTCTCATTATGTGTTTGAATGTCACACTTTTTCTATGCCTATATTTTCCCTCATGTTCGCCAATTCCTCCTCTATGGTACTTCTTTGCAGAGGTGGCGAGGGGGGAGGTGGAGGCTTGTGCAGTCCAGAAGACTCACACACTGCTCCATGCTTGGCATGCCGTGCTTTGGCCCATGATACAGGTCTATTTCTGACCATGAATGTCCCTGGAGCCCGGAATTAGACAATTAGATATGCACAAATGTGTGTGAGTGCTTATGTATTCAAACAAAGTGGCCAGTAGAGAACAGAGGCAGGAAATGAGGCACTAATGGGCATATTATTCACGGTTTTATGGGCTATTTGTTGATCAGCTTTCACAGGCTTTTATGATATTTGATTATACACATGTGAAGCTTTCTGAATCCCCTCGGCTGGAAATGTCAGAGTAATCCCTGTGTCTGTCTTCTAGTGTCCAAATAGTTTTCAAGAGGGTTTAAAAAGAGGACGACAGATGTAGAGGCGGAGTGCACACTGTGCCAGTAATGGGCCACTTAGCACTGAAGTGACACACGTTAGCTTAAAGGAGCTGAGTGAGAGGAAGGAAGGTCATGGCCACCCACACCCATTGTGACCTCAACTTGAACTTTGACCCCCAGTGACAGTTTGACTAAACTTGCTGATCGAGACCCATTCTGTCTGAGTGCGCTCCTCTTGTAATAGATTGTCTGTGTGCGTGTCGGTGCTATGTTTTGTTTATTTGTGCTGTCATGGTGCGGCTGTATCTCTCACCCTTTTCACCTTTTTCCTCTCTCTTCCGTCTCAGGTCTGTCGATCTGCGGCCATAACTGCCTGCTGACAGCTGAGTGGATGTCAGCCAGCAAGATAGTGTGCCGCGTGGGTCCTGCCAAAGATGACAAGGGAGAGATCAATGTCACCACCAAGTCTGGAGGTCTCGGGACCTCCACGGTCTCTTTTAAACTGCTCAGGCCAGAGAGGATTGGTAAGACTCAAGAGACTAAAAATCTGTTTCATTTGCCAGACTGCAGCTAATGATAATTTAAATTATAATATATACTCTTTTTTTTTCCTAAATCTCCTAAATGTTTTGTCTATAAAATAATAATAATGTAAAAATTATATTCCATAAAAAGTATATAGTGAAACAGTGAAAAGTGCAAATCACAAATGCCCAGAGCTAAAGGTGACATCTTCATATTGCTTTTGTTCTTTTTCCAACCAATAATTAATAACCAAAAAAATAATCAATTGACAATTACATAAAACAGAGAAAGGCAACAAATCCTCAGACTGAAAACAGCATTTTCTCCTGTTAAACAGTGAAGACAAACAATGAACCCGTGATCAGTATAGCTGCAGAATCATTTTTTTGTTTCAACACTCTTTGTAGCTCAGTCAGGTTTATTTAGTACAAATTTAGTTTCAAAAGCTGTTCAAACTGAGAAAACACAAGCACATAAAAAACAGCTTTGGTAACACGTGGTAATCACATTAAACCAGAATGATCACAACAAATGCTGCAAATGAATAATGCACAAGCAGATTGAAAAGCCCAACAAAATCTGCTAAACGGTCGTGAGATTTTGCTGAAGTCAGCCACACGTCAGTGAAGTTGGACAATGAGTGAACAATGTTTATTTTACTTTTTGATATAATTAACAATCATCTTCCATTCTAATATTATGGGAAATTGCTGGCTGTACACATAGAATTTGCCTTTTACTTTACTTTACTATCTTAACTTGAAGCATTTCTGCATTTGCAGCACGTTTCTTTACATTTCATGTCTGTCATCAAATGTGTGAATGTGCTTCTTGAATTCTTCGCAGATCTTCCTAAATGTGTTGTCAAAGTGAGAAAAAAGAAATTGAATTCATTTTATCTAGTAAAGTAAAGTATAAGAGATGCTGCATGAATGTGTTTGTATGAGTGCAAAATATGTTTGGTTGTGTGTGAGTGCACATCTGGGTTGTGTTGTCGAGGTTAGCGACGTGTGTCTCGCCTCCCCCTGTCCTGCAGGTATCCTGGATCAGTCTGCTGTGTGGGTGGATGAGATGAACTACTACGACATGAGGACAGACCGCAACAAAGGCATTTCCCCCCTCTCCCTGCGACCCAGCAATCCACTGGGCATCGAGTTAGACAAGTACGGGCCGAGAACATACCCATACACGCACACAGAGATCGCTCAGTACAAACACACCGCCATAAACACACGCGCTCTAGTCATTGAGTCATGGTTTACATCCCTAAACAGAAACAAACTCTCCCCATATGCAGGCGTTTGAAATATTATGCCAACACAGCAATGGCTGAACTGCCTCTAACCGCTGCTCACAGGGAGTGGAAACAGAATAATTGTGTATAAAGCAGAGAGAACGACGATAGAAAAGGATTTGGAAAGAAGTAAAGCAGTGACCCACACACATGTTTGTATACTGCCCCAGAGCAGGCAGCATGGTGCTGCCTCCCACGCGCCTGGCAGGGAGTGCAGAAGTTGTAATATATAGTTTGTGTTGTCAGGTTCTGGCATTTCTAGCTTAATGTTTGTTTGGTTTAGAGGGGCCGGGGACAAGTGACCGCTCGTGGCCAGAGACGAGACCCCAGGCAGGCTGTACCATTCACTCATTTCCCAGGGTTGCCTTAAACATCCAGCATATAAAGAATCCACAATTCACTTTGACGGTAATATAATGATACACTGTCATCTGCACTGAGACTTTTAGAATCAGATCCTTTGTAAAGCATTTAGTCAGAGGAGCCGTTCGTTAGTTAAAGGGCATCACTCTTGTTCACATCTTTGTATGGAGATGTAACTGGATGGTTATTCTTCTGTAGCTGTTTGCACCAACTGATTGTAACATCATACCTGACCTAGATATATTCTAAGTGTCTCATAAGTGGAGACGGAAAAGTCACTAGATTAAAATAGGTTGCACAACACAAACTCTAAATACGTAGAGCTTAGCTGTTACTCAATATTTCCACATGCTTTACTACATGGTGTAACTATTGAGCAGCTTACAAAACTAGCTATCTGTGAGAACACAATATATGACCCAGTTAAAGTGAGCAGGAGTGATACTGACAACATGTTTGGCCTGACATTCAAAGTTCAGCCTAATAATAATGTGAATAAAATGTATATTGGAGATATACTGTTCAGGCTCTACTCATCAAACTGTCATGTGACTGAGTGAGGAACAGTTACTGACCTCAACCAACCAACAGTGTCAAGAAATTGGCCAGATTTCCATTTTGTGCTGTTAAATCGTATTTCACAAAATAACATAATATGGCTCAAACTAATAAAAGTGATGGCATACAATAAGTCCTATTGGACCCTCTGAACATATTGTTCCGAAATATGTGTATGTCTTTATGTATATAAATGTGAAGAATAAAAAAATGGAGAAAATATAACTATGTATTACCGACCTTTGAAGTTAGTTCAGTCTATGGCTTGTTCCAGACAAAGCTGCAGTGTCGTCAGACTTCATATTGTTGTTTACATTGTGTTACAGATGTTTCTGATTAACAACAGATTTACACATGACTAAGGGCTTTTCTAGCAAAGACATTCCTTAAGTTTTAACAGCACTGATCCACTTTAGTGAAACAGCTGGGAGTCACTGAGAACTACTGAGGGACTTCAGCTCAAGTGATAAATGTAGGAGTAGCTAGTGTAGCCCAGTCCAGGACTATAGAAGAACGTTCTTATCCGGTCAAAGAACTGGCTTCTCGTCATTTCACCAGTCTGTTGTCATTTTGGCACACTTGCTGTAGGCTCTGTCAGAGGTGTGTATTAGTCTCTTCTGCAAGCTGAACATGTGTGTCACTTAAGGTGGCAAGTGAATTATATTAAAAAGAAGGAGTGTCCTCAATTACTCTCACTTACCCCAAGAAAAAGACCCCAGTGATCACTAAATGTAAGTAGTGATGTGATGTATGGTGCTGTCTTTAGCGAGTTCAGTACCTCCTGAGATAAACTGAAATAAGTGAATGAGGATTACACAGGGAATGAGACCAGCAACATTTTATGTTGTTCTGTGTCTCACAGTCACATGTGCATTTTAAAATTTTTCTTAGCATGAATTTCAACACACAGAAAAAAATGGAATGGTTTAAAAAACGTACTCTGCTCTTTCTTACTTAATTTGAAGGTCAAAATATCACTCAGTTTCTCCTGTTAAACTAAATATTGTATTTCCATTGACTGTGTGTTTCTGTTTGCAAATATGTACTTTAATAATGCAGAATGATATTTTGTCATAGACATGAATGAGTGTGTATCTGTTGGTGCTAAGTACTAAGGGCTTCTAGTTCTCTGTTCATACGTCAACAAGTGTGTTCTTGTGTTTGGATTTTCTGTTTCACAGGCCTTCGACCCTATACTGCATTGTCCATGTGTCGGGTTTTTCTCTGTGTGTGTGTGTGTGTGTGTGTGTGTGTGTGTGTGTGTGTGTGTGTGTGTGTGTGTGTGTGCACAGAGTGGGGGGCGGTGGTGGTGGTGGTGGTGGTGGGGGTTTGGTTTGTGTAGGCCACGGGTCATTAGTAGAGATCAAGCTTCCCTAATGAGTGCTGGGTCCTCCAGGGGCACCCAGGCGTCACACACTGCACTTCCCACGCCAAGCTCTCCTAGCTCTGGTACTTTTTGGCTTCACAGTGCCCCCTGCTGGAACAACTGATTACATTCAAATTTTATCCTAATGTTTTTAAATTTCTTTTGCCGAGCCCTCTTCTCTCATAATTTGTCTCATAATCTTTCATATATTAATAAATGCATTACATAATGTATATATATATATATATATATATATATATATATATATATATATATATATATATATATATATATATATATTTTTTTTTTTTTTTTTATTTGTCCTGTCTTTCTTTTCTGTTCATCTGTGTTCATCTGTCTTCTCCTAGAGGCAAAATCCCACAGAAAGATATGGAGCTGACATTCCCAGGAATGAGTGGAGACTTCACCAGTGAGAACTTCTCTGCCACCTGGTACCTCATAGAAAACCATTCAGGCTCCAGGTAGGTCCTTTATTATCACTCGTCTTTGGCTACCGCTACTCAGCCACCCACCAATAAAGTAAAAATATAGGGGGGAAAGATGAGGCATTTTTAACTTTATCTGTCCCTTTGACCCAAGCTTTTCAGACAACGGTGAAAGTTTGAATGTACCACAGACCCTCCAGAAGCTTTCACCCAGTAACAGCACTGCAAGTAATTGATTATCAATTAGTCAGTCGACAGTAAATCTATTGCAAAGAATACTCAGATTCCAGCCTCTCAAATGTGAATATTCGTATGTTTCTTTTGTTGTTCTGTCGCACAACAACAGTTTATATTTGGGTTTTAGACAGGTAGTCAAACAAAAACAATTCATCACCTTGGAATGATTCTAGGGATTTTTCATAATTTAATGACATATTACAGATCAAATGATGTATCAATTACTTGATTAAATTATGAGTATTTTTATTTGCAGTCCTATTCTACACACTGTGAGATGGCAATGGAGGGAAAAGGAAAAATTTAGGTTTTATGACATTCATTTTGAAGTTATAGTTTCTTTGCCGAATCTTCACATGGTCGTTTCGTCCATCAGAGAACAGTCGGGTATGTAGACCAGGCAGCATGCTGACCCAAAAGCCCTGAGTCCAGTTGACTGTCATGTCAGGGCAGAGGAGAGTTATTTTGGACTCTCCTGGCTTCCTCTCCCCCTGCTTAGCCTTTCAGTAACCCAGACCCCAGGATCCAGCATGACCAGGGGCTTGTGTTTGGACCTCGCCGGGTGACTGTTTCTTCCTGTGGAGGAAACCTCACTCAGGACACTGACACACAGACACACGTACTCACATCGGCCAAAAATGTGTGTGATTGTGTTTCTGAGAGACATGCTTGAGTGAGACATATGACAATAAAATAGCTCAGTGTTGTTGATGTAATGTAGTGTTGAAATTATTAATTGACTAATAGCTCAGAAAATCCAATCATAAAATATATCAGCAGTCATTTTTATCATTCCTTATTTAGTTTCAAGAAAAATGCCAAATATTTGTTGCTTTTGGCTGCTTTAAATATGCTGCTTTTCTCTGTTTATGAAATGGACTTTTGGAGCAAATGATCATCATCTCAGACTCATTTTATGGATTTAACAATTAATTGAATAACTAGACAAACAATGAAATCAATGAAGGTAATCACAAGTTTCCCAATATAATTCCATGATCATTTTGTTTACATTTTCTCAGTTTTGAGCAGTTGAAGATTGCTGCCAATAATCTGAAGAAGCAGGCTACGAAGAAGAATGAGGGGAGTTTGGCCTACGTGAAAGGAGGCCTCAGTACGTTCTTTGAAGCCCAGGACGCTCTGGCAGGTGAGAGGTATTAACAAACTTTTTATGTGTCGTGGAACCGCACCAAATGGCCTACAATTAATACATAAACTTCCAAATCATCACTCATCATCTCTGCTCAGAAGAGAGTTCTTGATTTTTGGAAAGTGTGCGAGTGTTCGTGTCTACGTTTTTTTGGGTTTTTTTTTTTTCCCCACCTCCACATGCGGTTTAGCGCCGGTTGATTAAAGAGGCTCATTTGGACGCTGTGTGAAAACCCTCCACTCTGTATACAGTTACATCAGCCAACCACAACATGGCTAATTCACCTTCATCAAAATGAGATCAGCTCTCACCTGTCACACATAGTCTCACTTGAGTCTCCCTGGAGGCTGGAAACGGACACACAGACAGCCACAGTGACTTACAGATGCCAAAAAGATTTCAAGGTAGCAGAGACTGACTGCTGTCGCTCTGCCAGGTAGCTCAAATCAATTGTTTGCTTCATCATTCATACTTTTGTCTGTTTACTCTCTCCTCCCGCCATAGCCGCTCAGTTACTTCCCCTTACTATTTATACGTACACTTTTCTGCCTCCATCATTATTATTATTGCTTTCCGTGTGTTTGTGCCCCGGTTGGGAGAGAGGCAATGTTTTCATTGTTAGTGGCTGAATCTAAATAAACGGAGCAGCCCAACACAATGCAGGCCAGAGTATTAGGACTGATAGTGCTGATAAGAGACCCAATAAGACCAGTGGGAACAATGCACAGTCATTCTCACGTTCAGACTGAGCGTGCCTACTGTGTGCCCACTGCCCCAATGGGAAATGTACAGTCTCTACAGATGGAGGAAGTGGTACAGCATGGACGGACTCAAGTGACCTGTGAACCGAAAGGGCATAATGATGCTTTATGCTTTATGCTGTATTTGACTACAACCAAATGTGTTAACCTCCCAAACATGATTTGGGAGTGTGGTTCTGAATTTATATAAAGATAGAGTAAATCATTTAACAAAATAGCCAATAAACATGACAAGCAATCAAATGGTCTTTTTAACTCTGTTTTATCATATCAAGGAGAATCTAGACAGCTCTGGTAATTGTACATTTTGGGAGTTTTCTCATTATACATTTGCCAGTCTCATCATTTACTCAGTCTCTTGCACTGTAAAAGTGGTACAGGATTTACCTCTCTTAAAGCTGCACCAATAAAGATTTTTACATTAACAATGGCTTAAATGACTAAATGTGAAAGGTGTTGCTTGTAGTGACAAACCAAAAGTATGATCCGCAAGTGCAGCAGCAGGTAGCTGTTTTCAGTGAAAAAGCTCTGCTGTACGCTAACTATCTAGCAAAAAAAAAGCAGATTAAATTAGCGACATGGTGCTCAACAGAGTAAAGAATTTATTGAATCTAAGAGTTAGACCAACAGAGGAATGTTAAATCTGTTCTGTGTCTTCTGGATTTTTAAGCAACAGTTTGAAAAACACGCAAATCCCACTCTGCAAATGTCATTTCCACACAAAAAAGTTTCATCAAACGTTTCGTCTCACAGCAGCTTGACTTGAAAGTTCACTTTTAAACTTCCTGACTCCTGTCTTCTCACCATGACTCATTACAGCACTGCAACATCCTTTCTCGGCCAAGATTTGGCTCTCAGTCATAAAAAAATGAAGTGGTGGCCCAGAATGGATAGCTCAAGTGGAGATATTCTGTATACTAGGTATGGTCAGCCAAAACCGACATACCAGCCGGCATGCTGCTCGCAGCCAGCCAGCTCAAGGCAGCTCTGCAACAGCTCACTGCCAGGCCTAGTTAGCACAGCTGTCTGAGCGACTGTGAATCCCTTCTTTGTCTCTCAGCAGCGTTTGGCACATCTCTGTTGTTCTGAGTCATTCCAAATGAACCTCACCTGAGATGTAACTGTGAAAATTTTAAAGAAATTAGCTGTGGAAAAAAAAATTAACAGGGTGCTTGTGTGTTCTCCTTGTTCTGAAATTGCTGTGTTAGAAGTGGCTGTATAGCGTTTCCAGCCCTCTCAATCACCATCAAGACATATTTGTCTCCTCCTCTGTTTATTTTCAGTTCTGCTTGCATGTGAGATTTTTATTGATGACTTTAATAGAAGTCTGGAGTTATTTTCTAGTGCAAGCATACTGCTGCCGGCAAGGTGGAAACATGGAAGAAAAGCCAAATTTGGGAGAAGAAATGAGGCGGATAGAAAATATTTAGAGCAAACAGCGGGACTCTGACTATCCGTGAGGTTTCTCTTCCTCCCTCTTTTTCTTGTCCCCACTAATTGCCTCTTAATTGCTCTCCAGTACAGCTAACCATCTCCAACAGAAATAGCAAAACAAAATCCCATGCCTCTTTTAAATGAACTATGAACTCTGTGTTGAAGCGCACAGTTTAGACTTTTGCATCTGCAAACCACAAATCTTGTTAATTACAGGGCTGTTAGCTAGTGTCGGCTTTTGGCAAATAGAGACACAAAACTGGGAGCTCCAGCCAGCTTTTATGTGAGGATTTTAAACATAAAGCTTTCAAAGGGCAGATCAGAAATGCGTACATCAAGGTAGACCTTAAAAGATTTGCTTTGCATCAGGGATGAGCTGCACCCAGATTATCATCCATTCTTTTAGGAAAAGCATTTATCCATCTTGAATAGTTAGTGCTTGTATTTTAATCCCAACTGCAGAGATCAGTTTGGGACTGACACTGAGCTAAAGTTTTAGCACCACATTAGTTCCTGGCTTTGTGTTATGTGAAAAATGATAAAAATAAAAAAATGGTGTACAGATTTTTCTGGATTGAGAATCTGTTTCAGCAGATATCACAAACTGAGATAGCGGAATTGTAATAAGTGCATCCCTTATTACAAAAACAGTTGAAAGCTCAAAATGCCATGCACATATCCCACCTTACAAAAGCTTTTTAGTAAATAAAAAAAGTGTTACCAATGGATTAAAGTCAGGCCTGCACATATTTTATATGTGGTTTGCACCATTGGGAATTGAGATACGGTTCACATAAAGTCCCAGGTTAGATCTTCTAGATGTAAGCTCCTTATACCTTTGTCAGCTGGACTTATTACAGGGGTTGGAAAGATGGAAGTATGTTTTTATGCCATTATGACATTTAGGCTAATAATGTACTTTAAACCACCTATATGTAAAGTTTCTGAAGTGTAACGAATTATATCAAGTTGTTAATAGTTTTGAGGTCTAGTAGTGTTTTGAAGTGACCTGATTATTATACCAGTTTTGAGAAATCTCATGAAGTCATTTTTCAAGTCACTTACTCTACTGGCAGACATTTTTTGTTTGATTTAAACAGGACAAGTGGTCCTATAAACACTCCATGTGAACTACCACAGACTGGTGAAAGACATGGAAGCTTTTGGGCATGGTGACTGTTTGGTCACGGAGCCTCAGCGACAAACTGAGCCATGCGTCTGAGACCGAGCTGCTCCAGCTGATTGACTGACTGACAGCCTGTCAGGGAGTCCAGGCTTGTTTCTACTGAAATGTTGAAATTGGAGGTTTTTCATTGTTGTGTGAAAAGGAAGTCTCCCAGTGATGCAGGAAACGGAACGGCTACCGTGTTCCAAAAATGCCAGATTCCCAGGGCCTATTCCCCGAGCCCCCAGCCCCGGCAGGAGTCAAAACATCTCCAGCTTTAGAATCCAGGGACACTGTATTTTTATTCTTATTCTTTTTTTTTTCCCTCAACGGTTCCAGGAAGTGAAGCGGGAGCTGCGGCTCTTCCTCAGGTCCTGGCTGCGTGTGTTATCCGGACTCTGACCTGATGTTTAGGTTAGCTGTGACGTCACCAGCCCTTCAGTGTGTGACAGATGCAGAGGACACACAGCTGGCAACAGGGAGAGGGGGAGTGTGGAGACGTGAAGCAGACCTGCAGTGTGTGTGTGTGTGTGTGTGTGTGTGTGTCTTAGTCTTCCTGTGTGTCCAGTCCTATCAATCCTGCGCCCTTCCATATACACTCCCACGTCTACGTGCCTTTGTCTTAAGCTGCATCTGGCTGCATTTTCTCCTGGTCATCGAGCAGCGAGAGGTCCACAAAAAGGCCAGCGATGTCCATAGTGATTAGGCAATGACATGTTTGAACAGTGTGTTTTAGGAATACCTCAGACTCTGCCTTAAGGCTTCTGTCTGTCAGAACGGTCCCACATATTTATTTAGAGAGCTCTCCCCCTTCACTTTGCCTCCCGCTCCCTCTGCTGTCTCCAAGCTCTGCTAACAGCCAGTATTTGTAGTGGAATAACTGTGGGAGAAGCAGGAAGGCTGGGAAGTGGAGAGAAGGGAAATGAGAGGATCGTTGTCCTTTTTCTCTTTTTTTTTTCTTTCCACATTTCTGTCTCTTTGCTTCATTCTTGAGATGTCTGCATGTTGCATATTTGAATCGCTCCGCAAGTATGTATGAGAAAGTCTCCTAAGCCTCCTCCACCTCTCTTCCATTCTGTCAATAAACCCACACTGCCGCTCTCAGCACCGAGCTGCCCACTACTGCACACCATTTATTTATTCACTGGGGTAGCCACACCACTCGCTCTGCTTCTTTTTCACTCTGTTTTCTCTCCTCATTCCCTCTTTTCTAATTCCCTCTCCCGCGTAAAGCTCTTCATGCTAAGTGACGGATACAAGCCATCCTAGAGTTCTTCCCAGCCCCCCCTGAGCAACGGTCATTTTTGGCATCCAGACCTCCAACTCTGCTCTCCCAATTGTTATCTAACATCTTAGATTCACATTACCTCCAGGTCAAAGGGCCCCAAATGTCCCAAGACCATAGAGCTGTGCTGTTAATGGCTTTGGTTAGGTGAATTGATCCAGTACAGTCACCAGTGGAACAAGGTCAGGTCTGCTGTTTTGCGTGGGAACAAGCACAAGGGGGGGGGGGGTGAGTTCAATAGCAGCATCTGTGGGTGGAGATCGCCAAGGTTATCTCCCATCTACCACTGGGGTAGGGCCTGTTTATTGTTTTACCTTCGGTTCCTGAAATTGAAAATGTTCCTGTCTCAGGAGATTGCACATTGGTTAATCTACAGTATAGAAGGCCGTTTCCCCCTTTTTTTTCCTCCACATTTCTTTCTGCCAAAATGTATTACTTCTGTGATTTCGTCCAGTGAATTTTGTCCATCACAGTCCTTTCAATTAGAAATGAATTCTGAATTTTGTCTTGCAGCGATCCACCAGAGGCTGGAGTCTGATGGCACAGAGAGGGTGGAGGGATCAATGACCCAAAGACTCGAAAACATCCTCAACAGTAAGTGTCTTTTCATGCAGTCCAACCCCAAGAGAAAGTTCCCCCAAAACATCTTCTCTCAGCATATTTCATATTTTATTTCATACTTTGATAGAAGATGACTTTGACAAGTGCTGTGTTCAGATCTGGTGTAAGAAATCAGATTTGAATTTAGATGCAATGCTAAATATCATGGGTGCATTTGGATAGCTTTCCAGTTAGCTGAAGACTCATTAAAAAAGCCAAGTTGTAGTTACTGTATGCCTTTTTATCATTTTATCATTTCCCTTTACTTTTTATAATACTGCAAGATAAAATTGAATATAATAGGATATAAATATTTTATTGACAGAGTTTAATTTTCAATTGGACTCCCAGGCTCTTACATGTGACAAAATTATGAGATAATGACCTTGAGAGACTGGCCTTGATCTTTCAACCTGTATTTCTCTATTCGCTGACAGTTAAAAAGTGTCTTGAGTTGAGATAATTTATTCAAACATTGCAAGGGCCTACACTCAAATTCTACAATATATATTTCTTTAAACTCTGCTTAATGTATTATTTAATGCCTGTCTTTCTTCAATGATCTACACATACTGTATCTTTGACATAGTTTGAGCTATAGGCAGTGGGGTTGTTTTTCTCTCCCTGCACATTGCTTTGAATTATTGTTTCAAAGTATGCCATTTTGTTGATTTCAACATGTTAAAATAAGACTCAAAGATCAAAAGAGTCAAAGCGATTATGAGGAGAGACAGTCTGATGCTCTGAGCTGCCCACTTCACCATCCACTGATGATCAAACACACTGATACACGTCCATGGACCAAAAAAAGCGTATGTTAGATCTTGTGTTCCCACCCTCTCATCTCATACATGATAATGTGACTCCTCTAATAGAGGGTCAATAAGCAGGTCCTTTTCCCGGAGTCTAGAGTAAATAAACCTCCCAGCCGGACGTAGCTTTCATCCCCACAGGCCCAGACATGTGGGCCCAGGCCACCATTCACCCCCAAAAACTCATGCATCAAACACACAGCACCAACCAGCCAATCACAAAATGGGAATTTTAATTTCATGACAACTCAGATTTACAAGTGAAAAATGTGAAGTATTTCTCTGTTCGGTCCCAAGTGTTTTTTCCTTAAGGGATTTTGTTTTGGGGGTGGAGTTTTGTTTTGTTTAGAGGAACTTTTTTTTTTCTTCAATTTGCCAGCACTTCCGAGGCCACCCACGAAGCCAGTTAGTTGTGCAAAGGTTTCACTAAGTTGCCTGTTGCCTGAGAGATAGTTGTCACTTTCTCCTCAGCAGCTCAGTCTCTACTGTGTCAGATAGCATACAGTGCAGGAAGAAAACCAAAGACCAGCATTAAAAGGGAAATGTGGTATCAACATTTATTTTTATAGTATCCCAGCGTCTCATTTTCTCCTGCCTCTCTCCCCCTCTCTCTCCCCCTCTCTCTCTCCTTCTTTCTCGTAGGAGCAAGTGATACTGCAGATACTCTCTTCCAGGAGGTCTTGGGGCGGAAAGACAAAGCTGACTCCACACGCAATGCACTCAACGTCCTACAGCGTTTCAAGTTCCTATTCAACCTGCCGCTCAACATTGAGCGCAATATCCAAAAGGTACTATTGACATACACATATGAACAAAATAACAGTAGAAACACCAGCATATGTACGTGTAATGCTTCACTTTCCCTTCACACAAGCACATTTGCAATGCTGTCTCTGAGCCCTGAGCTGCATGTAGTGTGATACATTCATCTAGAAGAGAAAGGCTTCAGCTCTGAGCGTGTTGGAAGAGGTGAAAATGTGTTTTACACTCTGCACTCAGTGTTTACTGTGAGAGTATTGTTTTCATCTTGGTGTTCGAGAAACTAATCTTGAGTTCCTTTAGCTGTCATGACGGACATAATCAAAGAATGATGTTGAGAATCTGTGGGTTAATATGGCTCGGCCATTATAACACCCAGCAGCAGCATCATACAACCTAATGGCTCCCATAAGAGTAAGCTTCCTATGCCATTATGAATCCACCAGTGTGTGTAACTTCACCTCAGTTCACTTTACTTCACTTTACTTTAGCGACATTAAAAACAGGGCAAGCAGCACATCAATCTAGACATATAATCATAACCCAAGACAATAGATACCATGAGGAAAGTAAACAAATAACCTGCCTACAAATACTTAACAACTGTACTGATAATGTAAACATTATAGCACAAGTTGCAAGGAATTTTTATACCTGTTGCTTGTAACACAGGTTTTAAGTCAGATATACTGTACATGCTCTGCAACGCTTTTGATGTCCAGTCTTTGTTAAAACCATAGTACAGTGCTGTTGGTTAAAGTCTTCAGTAATGGCTGGAGATACAGTTTTCTGTCTTTGTGTGTATTTGAGCAGTTTTTGCTTAACAACTGCTGTGATTTTTGGGACTCTGCTGATTACAATTAATAGATGCAGTTTGGTATCAAATGACTTTGTTTTGTGGACATCAACCACCTAACCCTTTTTCAACTGCTGCTCTGAGAATCCCTACAAGAAAATCAAGTTATAGAGTTTCTGGTGAAGCTACCATTTAATTATTAATTGTTACCGCTGATTTAAAGTTCTTTGTAACACAGTGCTGCTCCAGTATGTACAGTATGTTTGTTTTAAGCCACACATTGGATGGCTATCAACCAGAGGGTGGAGCTAGAGATGCTTAAATACACAGTGTGTGTCATGATTGAAAAGTTTTTAAAAAATTAACCAAAGTGACTTTTCTGTCTCAGGGTGATTACGACGTGGTGATCAATGACTATGAGAAAGCCAAATCTCTCTTTGGTAATACAGAGGTCCCTGTTTTCAAGAAAGGTAAACAGAGTTTTCTTTTTTCGGGGGTTTTTACCTCAACAAATGAATTAAATCAAGTGTCACCGTTTTTCAGTGAGTCCCCATGTTTTTTGTGTATTCTCATCGTGAATAAAATTCCTTTTTCCCCGCTCTAGTGTATGCTGAGGTTGAGACGAGGATTGGAGCTCTGAGGAGCCTATTATTGGAGAAACTGCTGCAGACCCCGTCAACACTACACGACCAGAAGAGATACATCAGGTCTTTTTACATTTTTAAATGCTATTTCATGCCATTGTCTGTATACCTCTCACATGTCTTGTTGTGGTCTTTACACATCTCATACTTACTTTAATTAGTTTTTCCATAACAGGTTCATTATCTAAAAGGCCAGCAGTTTTTTTTAGCACATACCAAGTTTCTCACTCTTTACATGTGTCACACAATGTTCACACACTGCTAACAGTCTGTGTACATTAAATATAAACTCATGACATTTCTCTTACACTCCTCCATTACACTTCATTTGGTTTCTTTGAAGCCTTTCTGTGTCATCATTTAGCAGAACTTCAACCTCCACTCACTCTCTTCTATCTGCCTCTCACTTTTCTCTGAATGTTCTCTAATCTTCTCAGCTTTCTGTTGTCCCGTTCTCTTGTTTCTGTTTCTATTTTCCCCTCTTCCCTGCCTTTCTTTCCTTCTTTTTTCCCCCTCTGTCATTCTGTCCATTCATACTTGTGGTCTCTCCCGATTTATTATTGTTAAGACCGACCTGTCAGGATCACAGAGACCAGTTCTCAACCACACGGCAACATCTTTCATCCTGCTGCATTAGGCACAGCTCTGAACGCCCACTCAGCTCCTGTTTACTCTTGTCGTAGATGGCGGGGTGTGTGTGTGTGTGTGTGTGTGTGTGTGTGTGTGTGAGTGAGAGAGAGAGAGAGAGAGAGAGAGTCTGCTCAAATTTTTGAAAGATGCCACCTAATGAGGAACAAATGAGCAGTGGGTTCATAGGATGACAGTAGAGGGAGCCAGGCCACAGCTCAGAGTGAGTCATCCGACATCCCACTGGTCACTGAGTGACAGCCAAGAAATCAACCCCTGGGAAAAGGATGATTATGGGTAGAGAGATGGATAAGAGGGTGAAGTGTTTGTGAAGTTCATTTTTATTTCTGCTCTTTCTGCTCTCATGCAGACAGCAAAAATATTAAATATACATCCTTTTGCCTTTTGCTGTTTTTTTTTTTTTTTTACATGACATGTTTTCTTCTCGAATTTTGTTTTCCCTCACACTTTATTTTTTGTGGTTGGAGTTTGTCTATAGCATCACATTTACACAGTAAAGTCATTATGTGGATTTTTTTCTGTTAGACAACATGCTTGAGATCATTTTAAATTAGAGACCAGCTGATAGACGTATTTAAGGCCGTATTTAAGGCCTGATACCAGTATAGACATTTACAGATAACATGGTCTGTGACCAAGGCATGTACTGAGAGTATTTTGCAATTGAAAAATTAGTTATTTCTTGTTATTTATCATCTAACATATATGTTGATACCAATAATAAATCATAAAAAAATCATAACTGAAATAACAACGGCCCATTGATTGTTTTGAAGAATCCTGTGTTTTTTGGTGATCTCACTTTAAAATTTTACAGTTTGTGGCTTTAAAGGATTCATATCACTTTGTAATAGACCTTTCCTACTGTGCACATAAATATATATGTGTGTCTGGGCATATTTATATTCTCTTGTTGACTATATCGCTTAATTGGAATTTAAGCATCCAGATGTTTTTCTAAATTGTAATTTTTTACTCCAGTTTTACGTTTTCTGACCTCTCAGGAAAGTGAGTCCAAGTGTTATATACAAATGGGGGACGAATTAAATAAAAATCTGTGCCTGCAAGTGAGCACCTCAATGGAATAGGTGTGGGTTTTCCTTTTGTCCTCCTTTGAATGTGAATTTTTCACACCTGTGTGTTTGTTCACATATAGGTACCTGTCTGACCTGCATGCTCCAGGTGACCCAGCATGGCTGTGCATCTATGCTCAGCACAAGTGGATCCTCCAGCTGATGCAGGACTGCAGAGATGAGTTCATCAGTGGGCAGAAAGGTGACTAACTCCCATAAGCACACACATGAGATGAATCACTAAGGTGAAACGCCACATTTAGGGTTTCCTATAAAGTGGCTGGTGGATGTCATGTAAGTCTGAAGGAAGCTGTGAGAAAGCTGGCTGTCCCTCCGTCGTACCAGCTCTCCGCTAGCATTCCCCTGTCCGTCACCGCCCTTCCCTGCCTGCACTGCTCGAGGCCTGCGTGTTTATTTTTTCATGAATGTATGAATAAGATGAAAGTGAGGGAGCATTGGCTTTGGATTTAGGTTTCAGAGCTTGACATGTTACTGCACACGCGCACACACAAACTCTTTCTCTCTCACACACAGCTTCACAGATGGATTGGAACAATTAACCCCAATTAAGCTGTTCCTCTGTTAAATCAGCCAGCAGAAAAATGTGAATGTGAAACCGTGCACTCAGGAAGAACAGCGATTCGCCAACTCCGCTTAGACACACACACACTCTCACACTCCAACACCCGTACTTACACAAAGGCACCCATACAAATACATTGTGAGTGGGTGGCTGCTCCACATAGTGCAGCTGGAACATAAACATGTCTAATGCTAAGGGTAACAGTGGTTTCCGGGGCTCAGGCTTGATGGATCTGGGGGTTGGTGTGCTCCCTGCCTCTCCACAGTTAAATATCGTTTTGATTATCATGTCAGGGATGGCCCCTTTTCAGTCCACACATGCATTCCACAGCAGAGCAGCATGTGGCTGGGAGTGAATCTGAAATTGCATGCAAATCACGTGCAACCCAACTATTCTGAAAACTTCTGGTTTGCAAGAATGCTCTGAAACATATACATACTCAGAAATGCACATTTACACTTGGTTTATTTACTTTAATATAACAGTATAAGACATATAAAATACAACTTTAAGTTATTCAAGAGAAACATGGGGTCCAAACTGTATTCTTTTTACAATACATTGCTGACTTCACATAAATAAATACTTTTACTGCGCACAACAGGTCCTTATATCTAAAACACAGAAGGGGTCATTTGTCAGCATCTTCCAAATTAATCTATGTGACTTTTCCAAACAAGACTTGTGAGTGTTTCCCTGATCTGCCACATCTATGGTTAGGTTCTGTTTAAGTTTAGGCCACTTAAACCGCCTGGTTAACGTTGGAGACAGCTCAGCATCATAATTAAAAGAACCCAAACGTCACTGTTTTCCAGCAGGCGGGACGTGAGTTGCAGTCTCGACTGTAGAGGTCATGAGATATGTGAATCCTCCCTGACCCCCACGCTGAGACTTTTCTGCGGTGTCATGAGTAACGTCTCTCTCTGTCCGCCTCTGCCACCGAGAGGGGACAGTCGTCATTCACACAACCACATGATATCACTTGTAAGGAAAATGTAAATGTAGGTTGTTTTAAAGGTATCCTGTGGAGATTTCTCATAAATAAACACTGCTCTGTTTAGATTCGGTGTTTCTCATCTAAACATTTTCAAAACCGAGTTTTTGAATGCTTTGAAACCTGCATTGTTGACGTCCATGTTCTCCTCTTCTCTGTCTTTTGCTGGTGCATCGCTAGTCTCTTGGTTTGTTTATGTCGGTAATTGTCGTTCAGTGGAATAACGCAAAACCATCAGCAGGAGTGGGTATAATGTCACTCATGGACATGTGCATCCTCGGTGGGGTCCTGAATTTTTTGTACACTGTATTCCAAGATCAAAGTTTTTTACTGCAACAAAAGACTCAGGCTTCCAGTTTTTTAATTCCTTCCCTTGCCCCTGACACGTAAAACATTTGAATTTTTATTGGATCTAATAGATCAACTTCTGATAACGCAAAAAAGGCAAACACAAATGTCCAATGAATTTTGTGATTTTCAAAAAAGTGTATTCAATCTTTTGCTGTTTCTTCAGGGAAAAAGTCTTTTTGTGTCACCGGTCATCGTGCGACCTGCAAGTCCTCAGGGTTTTGTCCATGGTGACTTGGTTTGGGCACAATACAAACACAATGGGGATCTCATCAAAACAGCACCACTGCTGATCAAAACGTTTTGTGTTTAAGCAGATGACAGTCTTCATGTACATAATGACAAAAGCATATACACACAGCACACACAATCCCTCTGTTCCTCTGTCATTTGTATTCTTGTCTCTGTCTGCTGTCACACTTTACAGAGAGCCCCTCTATCCTCACCTCTTCCCCTCACACAAAAACACGCACACACACCTGGTAGCTATTTACTACCCTGGTCGTCGCTGCTCACCTCTCGCCTGAGTACGAAACCCCTGCCTCCTGAAACATCCCTCCACCCTGGCAGCCCTTGAACAGCCACTATCATAAAACCACATCCACTGCATTCCCCCGACCCCACTCTTCCTCTCCCTCCCTCCCACCCTTAGCCCTCCTCTCAAATAGCCAGAATCCCCCTTACCGGTACCTCACAGCTTACCCCTCTGCTGGCGGCCTCTTCTTCCTCCTCATATCACTTTCACCAGCTCACTGTATTTATTAGACATCTTTTCTGCTATTGTCAGCATCACACGTGGCAGGGATTATTTCTATGATGCATCAGCCGTGTCTGCAGTAACTGATGTCATTTTCTCTGTCTTTTGTGTTTTCTAGTCCAGAATATGAGGCCAGAGGCCGTTCTGGTGTAGTTATGATTTCATTAATTACCCCATAAATTGCCTTAAATGTGAAATAGACCCATCCATCTCTGTTGAAACAAAAGCCCGAAGGCTGAGTTTTCTTGTGAGGAAGCATGGCGGTGCAAGTTGCTTCCGTATGTCTAAACACTCCCATCGTGCCCCGGTGCTGCAATCGGACTCTGCCTGATTCAATTATAAACTGCAGTACTCTTACATCCTGAACAGCGCTTCTTCTGCCAATATCAATACAATTAGCAGTAAATTTTGTTCGCAGGAAAATAGGTTTGTCAGTGAGCAATTAGAGGGAATCTAGTGTTCCTACATTTCACTGGGAAACATGCGGTTTCAATTTAAGGCTCAGTCAGTGTCACTGAAATGTATTAATTATTATACTTCAGTTAGCATGTTAATGACATTTTTGCATGTGTATCAGGGCCCGGTGTTCTTGAGGGTCATTTTCTTTTTAATTTGACTTTTCTCCTCCAGAAATCCAGAACTTATCAGTTTATTGTCATTCATTATTATCTGTTTAATCTAAAAAAAGATGGCTGAAACATGACAACGAAAAATAAAGAACTAAAAGATACAGAGAAAAACAAGGTGAAAATCACATTTTACAGTTAAGCAGCCAGCAAGTTGTGTTTGTGTGTGTATGTATGTGTGTATATGTGTCTGTGCATTTGGAGGGAAAGCATACGTGCATGTGTGTGGTCATGGCTGTTGACCCCTCGGGGAACAGGAACTCATCCAACCTTCAGAGAAGCCTCAGACCTGATGAGGAAGTGAGCAGGTGACACATGCACACAGCAGTTCCTGTATTTTAATCTTTAAACCTTTAAGAAGAAACAACATAGCAGCATAATGAACAGTCTGAGCACTCGAAGCAGCCCTGCACACATGCACACTCACACCTAAACTGTCTCACACACATGCACTTGTGCATTCTAAGGACGCCGGGGGTTTAGCTGACACCTGGATCAACAGCAACTCTCATCCCTGTAAAAAGAGGAAAACATCACAGGGACGACAGACTGCACAGCTCCATAAGAGCTATGTGTCAATGTGTGTGAGTGTGTGTGTTTGAGTGTGCAAATGTAATGTGAGAAAGCCTCGTGTGTTTACAGATAATCTGACTCAAATGAGAATTTCCTTGCATTTTCTAGACTGGATGGCTGCATTGTGTGCATGGCCAGTTCAACCGCATTTGCTCCTCTGCTTGGGGATTTCTCAATACTTGCTTACACACTATATTCAGTCTGTGACTCACCAGTGCACTTTTCTCTGTGTGTGTCAGACACATGTTTTGGAAATGTGGCCATCCTTCGTTTAGACAAATGTACATGTAGGCGTATTGCAGTTTTGCACAGACTTGTCTTTTAAGTTTCATTTTCATTGTAGTAAGTTTGATCCCTTCTTAGCACTGCAATGTTTCACTTTCATTCCTGTTTGTCAACTTTCACCTTTTCTTCTGTTATCCTAAAGTTATCTCATACATTTACTGCACTGAAGTTATCTCACTAGCCGAGATAGGAGCGTGTGGTTGCATAAGCACTTTATCCATCGTTTGCTGCTGCAAAGCTCCCCATCGCCATCTAGTGGAGCTCCAGTTCTTGCCTGAGGATCAGACATAACTGAGCCCAGTGTGGCCGATGTAAACCCGCTTCACCCCAGCGCTTGCAAAGCCCACAGCTCTGTTTCCTTACCCTGGAAACAACGGGACATTCTCTCAGCTGTGGGCCACGGCAGAGATGGATCAGAACACAAATAAAGAAAGGCCGAGAGGGGCGAGGGAGGATTGTTTGGTGTGAAAGCCTGCTGAGCTTATTGAGGAATGTGGAATTATGAAAATGGCTTATTTGATATCTGAAGTATGTGTTTCTTTTTCCTCCGAGTTCATTTCTCATCCCTCCCCTCCTTTCGCTTTGTCTGTCAGTGGGTGTCGGAGCTCTGGACCCAGAGGGGGATACCCGTCCTTCGGCCCTCGGCAGGCTAAGCCACTCCGCGTCTCTGAAGAGAGGGGGCAGCCTGCGTACACCACGACCCAGCAGTGAGTACCACAATCATATTACAGCTCACCCACACAAGGTGCTAGGGAGGGGCTTCCCTATCTGGGCCTCATTCTCACTGTGCGTTTGTTTGTTTGTGTGTGTAACACTTCCCATGTATGGTGCTTAGGGGAATCACAGTATATAAGACTGCAGGGAACTGCAGTGTGTCTCCTTACATCAAGCAGTGCGGTAAAAGTACAAACAAACATCCTGAGGCAAGTGTGCCTGGAAGTCAACAATTTTGTTTTGTGATTCTTTGAATTACAGAAGCACTCAGACATTTTCAAGTCAGTGCGCTTTGCTTGCTCATCCTCTCAGTCCCCCATCACCTTCCAGCACAGCGGAGATAAGACGTGTGTCGGTGGGTTTGTGTAATACAGCGTGTGTGTGTGTGTGTGTGTGTGTGTGTGTGTGTGTTCCAGCCTGGCGCTTTGAAACCCCGCAGCAGGTGCAGTTTGTGGAGAAGCTTTCAGACGTGGTGATCGGTCAGTTGCCAAACTTCTGGAAGCTGTGGATCTCTTATGTTAATGGAAGTCTTTTTAGTGAGGTAAATACCAGAGAAGCTTTTACAATGACCAGACACAAAAATAAAGTTTTTTAGAAAATACTCATGGGTTCACCCTAATGACAAAACCATTGTTTCCTCTTTACCTCTGTGTGTCATGTGGCCATTCAGGTAGGTCCTTTTCTGTCCATCCACCCCAAAACACTGCATTTAAACAAGACATTGAAGGATGATCTGTCTGTATACTGGGTTCTGATGTCTGTAAATTTAATGAGTTGCCAAACTAAATCAGTAAAACTAAACATTAAAACATTCAACAGGACGCAAACTGGAATCTATGGTTCTCTGTGGGATGCTGATCAAATATCCTAAACTTTTGATGTTAAAAAAACTGTGAAAGTTTTATTTCTGCAAGTTTTGATATAGATCTGTAAAATGATGACCACCACAGTACTGAATGTTAATACAGTATGTGGTCTGGTGGTGGCGTCATACTGAAAGTCAGTGATTTCAGAGCATCCTGGTGGCCTAGACGTTAAGACACATGTCATATTATTGCAATTTCCAAGTTTTGATTCTGGAAGGCCATTGGTTGCTTTTCATAAGCCTCTTTCTCCCTCTAGAGAAGGTCACTGCCAAAGAACTGCTCTAAGAACTTTCTATTGACTTACAATTCAAGTTACTACAACTATAGCTAACATTTTTGTCTATTGCCATTCTATTCTCTTCTGCTATTCTGTATTCTTGTTTTGTTTTACACACATTTTTACTGCACAGTTGAAGAAGCTAAAAGGCAAATACGTCACCATGATTATAGCCCGTATCATTATATGTGAATCTTTGTTACCTGTCTGCCTCCACACAGTTAACTATGGAATAAAGGCAGAACAAAACTAATCTTTAAGACGTTATTGACTAAACAAGATCTGTATCATTTTAATTTGCAGATAATATTTAACATTAGTGTTTCCTGTCTTGTTTTTTTTTCTGCAGACCGGAGAGAAATCTGGGCAGGTGGAGAAATCCAAGAAGAATGCCAGACAGAGACAGAATGACTTTAAAGTATGTTTCATTGTGACTGGTGACATAGATTATTTTGAGGCTTACTCACCACATCTGTTTTTCAAAGAAATGCCACCTAATGCTATTATTTGTACATTTGCTGAATGTTTTACAGAAAATGATCGAGGAGATGACCCATCGGCTGGTGAAGCTCGTTCGGGGGGCTCTCCTGCCCACCACCCTGCCACAGGCTGACCTGAGTGTTTACGGAGGCTGGGAGAACAAAACAGAGCTCACGGGAGCCTGGCTGACACAAATCATTCACACCGTCAGGTTCTCACACTGATTGTTTGAATACGTTACTCATTGATTATGTGCAGTTCTGACAGTTGGTATTCAGGACATTTTAACTCCATACCTGCCATACCACATAATGACCTCTGCCTCTCTCTGTTGCCTCTCTTGTCTTTCGTCCAGGGGCTGTCACGATGCTCTCTCTGCTCTGGAGATCCCCAATGATTTGCTGCAGGTGATCCAGGATCTGCTGCTGGAGCTGAGAGTTCATTGCCTCATGGTGACTCTGCTGCACACTACAGAAGGTGAGGGAGGGCAGTAACGATGTTAGAGGGTGTAAATAAGTCTTTTCCTCTAAGGGATGTCCATTGAAAATTAATAAGATCCTCTAATGGTCAGTTTCATAAAGCTTTCATGTCCCCAGGTCAATTTTATAAACAAAATACAAACAAATTACTGATTGTGCACCAAAGTCATCTTAGTTGGTAAAAAAAAAAAAAAATCTTCAACACAACATTAAAACGTTTTAGTGTACTAGATTTTTTTATTCTAATAAAAAAAACAAGCTGGCTGCAGATTCTAAACTACATAATAATTAAACATTTACATGTTTTAACTTGAAACTAAGTGTACTACTAAAAACAGTCAGTATGCATACAAACATAAGCATATACATTCAGATTTTTGAGTGTACCCTTCTGCTCAAGTATTTTTATTAGCTTCCAGGAAGCTGTTTTGGTACTAGATAATAAATATAAATTCTTTAGAAACACATTTGGCTTTCTCATGTTAAGTTCGATTTTCTGTGTCTGTGTCATTCTGAAGTCGCAGTTTGATTGGCGTCCGTTGGTACACGTATTGTATCATTTCCTGTTTGCACAGAATGGTAGTAAATTACTTTCTTGTGTACTAACTGCAAAATAGTACGATTTAAAATTAGCATGTATGAGTATAGAATAAATACTGTATACAAGCATTATGTGGTATTAGATCGGGACACAGTAACAGATCCTTTCTGAATATCAAAAGAGATGTTTTATAATAATGCTATTCTTTGGCACAAACCCAACAAGACAGTTGAGACACTTAATCTGTTTCTGCTGCATTCATTCATTGATTATTTGGTGGTCAATGTCCACAACTGTCACCTTTTACCTCATACAACTTCTAGGGTAGTAATGGAGAAAGTGTTATGAGACTAAAACCAGACATGCTCGGTTTCACTTGTGGTTAGACATGGTCATTTTGAGAAGAGTGACTGGTTTTTCTCTTAACTATCCACCACATTCACATCAAATTGTGGTCTCAACAGAAAGAGTTTAATTTTATATCATCTTGTGGTTTTCCCTCAGAAACTGTTTATATTTTCATTTGTAATCACATCTCATTTATAGAACGGTGTTTTTTTTTTTTTGTCTGAGTTCAATAAACTGTCTACAGGTTTCAAGTAATTGCTTTTTCGATTTATATTTGTGCTTTTTTTTTTTTTTTACACACTCAGATGTCAAGAGGCTCGCTGAGAAAGAGGATTGGGTTGTAGATAATGAGGGAATCACCAGCCTGGTAAGGAATGTGCCATTGCATCAAGCAGCACAGCATATTATGAGGAATGATTGACACACACCAGCAAATTGTCACTGACATGTTGGAAACACACTTAACACAGTTAGGTTTTAGGATTCCTTTTTTCTAATTTGTTTGCTCTCGTGTTTTGCAGCCTTCACAGTTTGAACAGTGTGTGGTCCAGATGTTGCAGTCACTCAAAGAGCCTCTGGAGCTCAAACCAGGAGAAATCAATGTGAGATCAGCAATGCAAACAGTATCTAGAGTTGCAGAAGTTTTCGTATGATCATCATAATCACCCCTTTAGCCTCAGTAAACTTATTGGTTGCACAATCATGCACTCCTATAAAGCAATCATGTGAATCATTTGCTATCATGACTATAAAAAGACACAAAACACAGAATACAGTGACTGGAATAGGATAGTGAGACTTTTCTGGGGCTGTTTCACTATCTTTTCCTCAGGTGCTGCAGTTGGAACAGGTCCAGGATCAGGCCACAGAGCTCACTGTGAGCATCATGAAGGTAAGATCTGTCAGCCTGCAGCCAAAATGACAGATGTGGTTGCATTATGCATTTGTTTTTTAAGAACACACAATAAAGCATGGAAAGCAGTATATAACTCAGTGAATTTATAAGTAAGCCTGAAATTCTGAAAAAGTAGACATCCCAGACTCATTAAACATAAGGTATAAATCTCTGTATACAGGACAGATTAAAGAGTATGGATTAGCAGCATAAGCACCATGTCATATTGTCAGATTTAAAACTTTGACAGTCAGTGACAGGCCTGCCTCACAGTTTTGACAGTGTCAGATATTAGGAGCAGATTCCCGCAATGTGACCTCTGCTACGACCCACATCTACAAACCAACCAATCAGAATACACATGAAATGACACAAAAATACACTGGCAAGGTAGAGAAAAGTAACTGCTAAAAACATATTGGTGCAAACAATTTTTGATGTCAGCGCTACAGCTAAACCTTGTTGATTGTTTTGCAACCTTTTAAAAACAACAAGCTGGAGTCGATGCTCCGTCTCTGCTCTTATCTGTTGGGGTTTTGTCATCGCAGTTCCAAACTGATACCATTCAGTCAGACACAGATTGCCACCAATGTTACATCTGACAGAGGCCATTGCACTTTGTTGTACGTGCGCTGTCCACTGAAGCAGTGTATCACCTTGTCTTATAGAGTATGTAAAGTAAGTTCTGAGCATGACACTTCAGTAGTGTGTTTTGCACACCTTGTCTGATAAATGTGTTCATGTGTCCTCAACTCAGGTTTTCATAAACTCCTTGGAGCAGCTGAGCACTAAAACAGATGGAGACATTGATACATCTCAGTAAGTATTGCTTTTTTTATATATCTTCAATTAAAGTGTGCTCAACTCTGATGGCATGTTAAAATCTCTCCTGTCTGCGCAGCAACATTTCAGTGGACCTGTCCTCGCCAGATCGGTTTCCCGGCGTTCAAGAGGGCTTCAGTCCGACATCTGTAAGTGTGATGCGTTTTTTATTGTTTCCTTTAAACTGTTTGGGGTTGATTCACCTGAAGTCCCACATCTGGTGACTGCCAGTGTCACCAAAGCGTGGGCTCTCTCTTTACACAACTATACGAACACGTGTCTCACTCATTCAAACCACTAAATGTTATCAGGCTGTTTCCTGGTTGTGGACAAGAAGCAGATACGTCCTCATTTCCTGTAACTTGTTTAAGATGTTAGTGAATAGGGTTAAGCACAGGGGAGGAGGAGGACGAGGAGGAGGAAGAGCAGGGCGTAGAGAACTTCTGGTAAAGGGAAATGGAGCAAGGTGCAGATGGGGTTTCCCCAGCCCCAGCCCTGTATGTGTGTTAGCTTATGCAGCCAGACTGCAGCTGACCAGAGTTAAGACTGGTATCACTCATGGTATAAACTTCAATGTTTGGCAAGTTCAAAACCAGCACACGCAAGCAAGGACAGTACCTGGCTGTCATTATAAGCTAGATATCAGTTTATATCAGCCCACTGAAGGCTTTTATCATGTCTCCAAGGCTGCAGTCTGTGGTTGTGTGTGAAAAACAAAATTGTTGGCAGTGACGACATGATTTGTGGTTGTCAAAATGTAGGCTAACCATTGTGTCATCACTGCTGCCAGTGTTTGTGTGCTTGTGCATTAATGTGTGTTTGTGCTCTTATACTCACTTGTTTGTGAGAACCAATTTGAGCTTGAAAGTGATTACATTGTTGAAAAGCGAGGACACTTTTGGAGAGGCAGAACATTGTAGTAGATTAGGAATTTGTTGGAAAAATTTTGGAAAGTGAGGCAGTTTTACAAAGGGCATTTTAGGAAAAGGGAGGACATTTAGAGAAACTGAGATCATTTTAGTAAGTGAAGACACATTAGGAAAATGAGGACAGGTCATTTTTGAAAAAAAAAGAAACATTTTAGGGAAGTGAGGATGCTTTAGAAAAGTGGGAACACTTTAGGAATGTGAGGACATGTAGAAACGACAGGACAATTTTGGAAGGCAAAGATGGATTTAGAAAAGTATTTTTCTGAAACGTGAGGACATTTTGGCAAAGCAAGGAGATTTTTCCACACTGCAACCTTTTTAGTTAACCAAGGATGTTTGAGAAAACCAAGGGCATTTTTGTAAAATCACTACATTTTGAAAATCAGGACATTTTAGGAAAGTGAGGACTGTGGAAAGAAGGGAAATGTGAAAAAGAAAACAGGGTAGAGTTTGGGCTTGTAGTTGTCAAGGTCAATGTCAGCACAGAAGTATAAACATGTGTTTTTGTTTGCGTAGGAGCAGCGCCTGCTGATCATCCTCAGTAACTGCCAGTACCTGGAGAGACGCACCTTCCTGAACCTGGCAGATCACTTTGAGAAACACGGCTTCACAGGGACAGAGAAGATCACACGGGTACCGCTTCATGCTTGCAGTTGTGTTTTGGAATAACTGCAAAGAGTTGAGATGAAGGAAGAACTACTCAGCTCTGTCTCACACAGTTGATGAGATGTGTGTTGTCATTAAAAAGTGTGAAGGGAGATGCTTAAGGTCCCTCTGTCTTCTGAGCAGAGAAATGACTCCTGTCTTAAAAGAAAGTCATTGTCTTGGAAGCTCATTTCCACATTTTCACTCCCCTCTCTTCACACCACTTCACACGATGACTAATTGTTGAATCACAAAGCAAAGAAGTGTTTGGTTGGTTTTCCTGTAAAAAACGTTGAACATCACTTTCTTGGAAAGATTGATTTTGACTTTTACTTATCTTGTCTTTTTAATATTTACGGGTGACAGTTTGCTTAGATTGTAATCATCAAATAGTAACACTGAGTTCTGAGAAATAACAATTCCCCTTCTGTTAATCTGCCATACACATTGTATGGCCCAGATGTACCATTAATACGGCAAAAAAGCTGTCAAATATTGTACATTTGTCATGGGAAGGCTGATTCTCACACCTTTCATCTGAATCCACTGAAGCAGTTAAATGTTAAAAAGAGGACATACAGTTAAAGCATTTCCTATCACGCCCATATACTGCACAGGGCTACGTGATCACTCAGTATCATCATTAATTTATTAATTGGAAACATATAGTGATGATATTATCATTACAGGACAAAACTCTGTTGTCCAAATAAATCATTCCTGTGTACCAGGTTGATTAAACAAATGAGAACAGACACTAAAGTTTTTTCTTTCACACATTTTCAGACTTGCTGATGAGCATTCAACGTGGATTATTACATTCAGTAACAATCCAGATTATTTTTGTATGTGATTTTGCACATACTTGTCATATTGGTAGTGCTGAAACGCTTCATGGATCGTCGACTAAAATTAATCGACAACAATTTTCTGAACATTTTAACGTTTGAGTTTGTTGTGAAAGAAAAATGCCAAAATATCTTCCGTTCCCGACTTTTGCGATGTGACATTGAAAGTGAATATGCTTGACTGTTGGTCGGGACTCGTGTGAACAAGGCAATGACAGGAAATTAAAGCTTTTTGTCTGCTGAGGTAGAAAAATGTGAGTGTGAGTGCAGCCTTTAATATTGTGCCTCCAGTCGATCATGGCAGCAAATCATAAGTGGAAATACACTGTTCTGTCATGACATTACTTTTAATCCTATCTTTCGGCCCTGCATACAAATGTGGATTAGTGGATATCAGAATCTGAGGGTGTTCACACATACTGTACTATTGTTAAAAGATTTAACAATAAAAATATAGACAGAAAGACAACAAAGCACTAAGAAGTAGATGGAGATGAATTATGTGTCTATTGTATATCCTGCTCAGACTTAGAAGTGACAATAACAAAAGTACTGCACACTTATTATGTATTCCTCTATTTTGTCCTTGTAAAACCATGTGTCCTTGAACTTCCAGGTGAGTGTGGACGCTGTGCGAGAGCTGGATAGAAAACTCTTTGAGGCCTACATCGAGAAGACGAGCCGACCCGATTGCAGGCTCTCTGGAGCCCGGCATCTACGCGGGATACTTTGACTGGAGAGACTGCCAAACGCCTACAGGTACCGCACAGCACCGCCTCACGTGGAGCGCGCTCACTGAAACATTCTCAGGCTGTTCAGTGCTCTGTCATTGTGTGTCACAATCATAAGACCTGGGGTGTATGCCTGAGATGACGGGGAAATCACCCGCGGCACACCACAAACTGACCCCGGTAATATCAGACATTAGCCCCTAACAGTCCTGCTGGGTGGGAACCCGACTGATCTGCAACATCTCTGGTCTGATGTGTGTTGTTGTGGTTCGCATGTGTCATGTGTAAAGTACAGCTCTTTGATAGCTTACAGTAATCACCAGTTAGATCATCCCATTGCTCTCCCCTAAAAGTCTCTTGGCCTTTGTGTTCAGATGTGGGAGTGCAGCGATGTGTGTGTTCATGAGTTTGACTTTTTGCTCACCAGATGCACTCCAGGTGAAACTTAAATGTGTATATGTGGTTTACCTTAGCACAGGATGTGAAGCGGCGTGTCTGAGTGTGTGTGTGAGAGCTCTGGGTGAATTTTCAGATGGGCAGCAGCTTGTTACAGTTTTAAAAAGCTGTGTTGATCGAAAGTTGGGCCCTGCTCTGGTTTGTTCCTGCTGGTGTGTGTTTGTGTGTTCGGGCTGCATGCGAAAGAGGAACATTTTGGACACTAAACCACAGATCTAGGATATGATACTTTCACTTGTTGCACTTTTTGTGTGGGACTCATGTCGGTGTGTGGGTGCTGCAAAGCATTAAAAAACCCAGTTTCAGTACTTTCAGTCTGTTGTTGCCTCTGGTTGTTTCACTGTTAGAGTTTATTTAATGTTGCATTTATTTTAAACTTCAGGGAGACACATTAACTGAGGCACCATAGGTCAATCCAGTGTGTCCTCACAGTGTAAAGTAAAAAATAAGATTAAGAATAAGAAGTCACACATCCAGCTTTTCTTTATCTTGTGGGGCAGCTTGTTATTACTGTTTAGTTGGAGTCATATCAAGAAGCAGTAAAGATCAGTGAATAATAAAGTCCTGGCATAAATGACTGGTGGTCCAGATAGACTGTCAATCATTAAAACTGTGAAGATTTGTCTATATATGATTTAAAGAAAACATGATGACATGATACCAGTGTGGTCAGAGCTGTCCCTAATAAGACCTTCTGTGTGTGCTGTACTTGAGACCTGTCAGACCTGAAGCTCCACACACTCTGTCACACACACACACACACACACACACACACACACACACAGTCGTTTCATGTCCTCTGACAAGAGTTATCTGCATGAGAGAGGGTTTTAAATACTGTTTGTTTCCATTTAGTATCTCATCATCCATGTTTTTGTTCATGTTGTGCCTTCTTCTCCTTCAGGTGTGAGAAACTATCTAAAGGAAGCTCTGGTCAACATCATCACAGTTCACGCTGAGGTACAAACAACCTTTCACACTATGTCACTTTTTTTTGTTGTTGTTGTCTCCTCCGTCAGATCCCTTGACCACCAACTTTCTCTGTCTCAGGTCTTCACGGTCTCGAAAGACCTGGTACCCCGGGTTTTGTCCAGAATTGTTGAGTCAGTTGCGGACGAGATGTGTGTCTTATGTCTTATGCAATGTGTGTCCTCCTTCAGCAAAAATGGAGCCTTGCAGGTACACACTGACACACACGCTGACACACACACTTGTAGAGCAGTTTATCACTCTTAGTAAGACCCTGACTCATAAGTCGCCCCCCATACTTGTCGGGGATTTACCTGTCATTTCTGATAATGTCATATTTCAGTTCAAGTTACCAACTGCTGACAGTTCATTGATCACGATGTTGATTTGATTTCATCTGCTCCTTTTTGTGTTTGTTTTTTTTTTGGTTGTTTTTATAAATGCCCACGCCGCCACCCTGCATCGTCCTCAGGCCCGACTTGAACTCTGTGCTCTAAGAGACACCATAGCTGCATACTTAAATGCTGAAAGCAAGTAGCAAGCAGCACACATACGCACACACACACACACACACACACAGACACACATGCAGTAGCACAGACGGGAACTCACATATGTGCTCAGTGATTTATGGTAGCAAATGTCACAAACATAAATCTTAGCAGTCGCACATCCCTCACTACAATCCCTATTTATGTTACTTGGTGGGTAATGGAAAGGAAGTGAAAGTAATCTGGTTCTGCTGTGTGCACGCACTGCGGTGGGCGTGTGTGCTTGTGTGTTGTGTGTGTGTGTGTGTGTGTGTGTGTGTACAATGTGTATGTATGTATGTGTTCATGTGGGGAGGTCAGTGTGAAGACACACACAGAGATATACTCTGGACTGTTAATAAATGTGTTTCTTTAAAATAAAGTTTTAACCGAGCATCTCGTTTTCAGCGCCAGCTTCAAAATGGCTTTGGACGCCCTTCCTCAGCTACACAGCGGAGCTGATAAGTAAGGTCTCGTGAAGTGAGTCTCACGCTCGTCTGTGTTGCTAATAAAAGTGATTGTGAGCTTTGGTGCTTCGTGCATTAGATATTAATTTCACATGTTTGTTTTTATGTCTTCCACCAGGTTATTGGAGGAGCTGCTGAACAAGTTTAAAAGCAGCATGCAGCTCCAGCTCACCTGCTTCCAGCCCTCCTGCATCCAGCCTGTGAAAAGATAAACTCAGTGACCTCTGTCTGCCACATTGCGCTGTCTATGTTTCTTATCTATGTGCAATCAGCTAAGGAACTTTATCGCTATCTTTTCAGTTATCACGTTATTGTTTACTCATCACTTTTTCAGTGTCACTTTCAATATTTGCCTCACTAGATAGGACACAAATGTGTCTGCTCATCTAATCTCAAAGACACTAAATGAGTTGATTTCATTGTTACTGTGTAGGACAGTCCCAGTTGTGGTGGTTATGCTAATCACATACGGCCACTCACGTAGCTAACAGACAGCTAACAGTGTGCCAGTGGCTCACTCACTTGTTTCAAGGAAGTTCTGGGTGAGCAGTGGGGTGTAGGCTGTAACCAAGCGGGAGTCTCTGCTGTCTCTGCTCTGACTGAAGAATTTGACCTGATCACTCACAGAATGTGTGAAAATTTAAAGTTGCTCTTAATGCCTTGTACTGTGCCATCTCTCTGTTGCCCAATAAAGTAAGAAAAGTTACTGTAAGTTTTCATCTGGTTGTTTTTGTCAGAACGACAAATGTTTCAGCTCTGCTGATTTGCTTGTCCAGCGGCTTCTGATCGTATCGTAGTCTTCTTTAAGTGTTGACACGTTATGTTATTCTGGGCACTCTTTAGGACTTTTTTGACTTAAAAGTTTATTCCAACATGTCAGCAATGATTGGTGTCTATCTGAGACTTGCTGCACTTTGCAGAAATAGTTAAAGTTGCCTCAAAAAGCCACTTCACTTCCAGTGGCCCATGAGCTATGGATGTCAAGATATCATGTCAATCATATTATATTTTTATTCATTTTAAGGTCTAGTGTGGGACATCCAATTTACTTTTTCTAGTTGCACAGATAGTAAACAGGTGTTCTTCTATGAAGGCCACGCATAGCTCAGCATGTGGCTCTCGATCTGCATCACAATGTGTATAAAGTATGACAGACAGTCGTGCTGACAGGTAGACGGTTGCTTTGATTTTGGAGAGTAACACATATCACATGGTGGTTCAATCCACACCAAAAAATAATCACTTGTTTGTTGGCTCCTGGTCTAAATTTACAATAAATTTAGCTAAAATTCATCACATAGTTAGTCATCTGTATCCTTGGAGCTGACAGACATCAGACAGAGAACCTGATCTCTCTGGTCACAATGTGATTTCTTACTCAAGTCTCTCCTTAAAGGTGCAGTATGTGATTCCTGATCAATCAAAAAATTCATTCAGAAAAAACCTCTTGGCTTGTCGTTTCGCAGACCGACCTAACAAAGCGTTCTTTTTGAACAGTTTATTACAATTAAATCATAATGAAGTCTGTTTATTTTGGGATCCTACCACTGCAGCAGGGTAGAATCATTTTGTTGTGATCAAACAAACAGAAATGATCCCGCAGTGACACTTGTGTGAATAATGCACAGTATTAGTGGTGTTCTGTGCATGTTGTGTAGCTCAGTCCCAACCAAACTGTTTCCCATTTACAGAGCCAGAGCTGTGTATGAACACCAGCCTTCACAGCTAGCTCACATCACAAGATATTCTCTGAATTTGACAAAAAGTTGATCAGGATTGCAGACTACACCTCTAAGTACGATGGTGCTCTGCAAATGGTGTAGTAATGCAAAAGTATTATTGTTACAGTACGTCTTGTGCCATGGCACATTGTCCAACCTAAAGCTCATCAAATGTAGCTTTGCATTTCTTCTTGTGTCAAAGAAATGCTTTTTGAACTCCCAGATAATTAAAGCCATTATTAGTGATGTTCTTTCAATGACTTACACTGTGCACTGATGTTTACTTTAAAATGTTTGTCCGTGTGTTCCCAATATCTTAATAATCCACAAATCAGAAGGCGCACCAAAATGCCGTTTCTCTTTGGTGATAATGTGCAAAACACCCTGCATGTTACACCAACACAGACCAAGATACATTGATACTCTCTGTATGTGCCTCCATGTACCTACAGAAAGGTTCCTCTCAAAGTTCATATTAAAAGCCTCATACATGTAACATTTATTGCAGAGCTGTGATAAGATTGGACTGATGTTAATAAGATGTGATATGCTGCTGATGTCTGCAAAAGGATCACTTCTTGGTCTTTAAACTTGTCAACAGATCCATACGTGGACCTCCGGTGAACCGTCTTGCATTGGCGCATGTTTGCAGGCAGTTGGTGTGTGTGCGCATCATGGTTCAAAACAGCGAGTGTGGCCATTCATTTCTGGAGCTCCAGCTCACCGGTTCACTCACACTGTCTGGCATGTCAGCGTCTCGCTCTCTGGGAGGAGAGTGAGGTCAGGGTGTGTGCAGGGTGGGGATGCCGCAGGCCGTTACTCGGGGCAGCGAGCAGAAGAGGCTCTAACTGGATACCAGAGGAAGATGGTAACAACAGAAAGTGTGATTATGCTCGTGGGTGTAGGGACTTACAAAGGCTGTGGCAGGTCTAGTCACTCAGCGAGAGAAGACAGACAGCGACACACCCACAGCTCACATGAGAAAGTTTGACAAGACACAAGGTTATCTGAGGACAGCGTGGATGTGCTGTTGCATCGTAGCAGCAGTTGACCCATTTAATATCGACTTCTGAATGTACAAGCTCCACCTGTGCATTTCAGTTATCTTTCGGCTGTAACTTTCTGTTATTGTCTACATTCATAAACCTCAGACTTTTGCTCAGTTTCCCCATCTACATTTAGGGGAAAGCCATGCAGTGCAGGCAGGAGTTGTTTTGATTCTCGTGTTCTAAACTTAGCTCTCTCTCCTCCCCCGGATTCATTCACAAAATAAGTTCAAAGCCTAAAGCCTTATCCGTTCTCCGCCAGCTCTCTGTTTACAGTAACAGAGGTGAGAAGGGGGAGTTTTTTGTTATTTTTATTTGCCAGTACTCTGTTCCATTCAGGAGAAAACATGACAAGACCTTCAAAACATATGTCAACTTTGATCTGGCCTCTCTTTGCGGTGAGAGGGTAATTAAAAGGATGGAGAAATCTGACACATCAGAGGAAATTCGATGGAGCTCACCTTGACTGTCGAGCTGTTTTTCATAATGGCTGGACTCACAAAAACACAGCAGATCAACAAGAAACAGTGGAAACAACATCCTATAATAACATCACATCTAATCCCCTGCTATTTGGCATTAATAAGATCCACACAAACATTTCATAAAGAGTTTTTAACACTTTTCAAATGAGCCTCATGCAGATATAAGGACCTCCTAAGGACCTTTTAAATGTCTATCAATGTATAATATTCATATTTTATATTTTTAGACCTTTTACTCTGTTGTCTTTCATTTTCTGTTTATACAGCCAAATCCACTTGTGGTTGCCCATAGGAGGAGTTATAGTTGTTAATGCTTTAATAAATACTCTGAGAACTACATTATGCTTTATTATAAAGCATTTATTACATTTTCATAAATGCTTATATTATTGCAATAATTGTTAAAATATGTTAACAGTATTGTGGCATCAAAATAATGATCAATATATTGCTGCAGTATTTCAGGGATCACCCAGTGATCAGTATACCTGTAATAAATGTAACAGAGATTGATCACTTTTGGATGGATAAAGTTCACATCTGACTTTGTGTGTTTATTAAAAGTTAAGGGAGTACCAAAGGCGGCAAATTTCCCCCTTTATGAAATTTACAAAAACATGTTTTCGCCCGAGGTATCAGGTGACGTTCAGGGACCCACAGGCTGTACAAAAACCGTGTGATTATGTTCTGTGCGTTTGAGCTGAAGTGATCTGAGTCGTCTCCTTCAGCGAGTGCAGACTCTTCAAATGACGTAATGTTCCAGATTAGGTCAGTTACCTACAAACTTCACCAGCTGCAGCTATACACGTGTGCTTCAGTTAATTAAAATGAAAAATATCAGTATCCATAACTGCTGAAATGTCCAATAATGGTAAATAGAAGGAATTTCAATGTTTTAATTTTTTGTATTATAAGGAAAAGGTTGATGATCCCACATTCTTGTTACTGTCGACAGATCCCATAAATCCCATTAGTGTGTGTTTGTGGTGCTGAAGGTGGTACTCTGTGGTGGCCCATTGATGTGATATTTAAAACTTCTGGACAAAAATGCAGCTCTGTGGCACAGAGGAAGAAGATATATCAGACTGTGATCCACACACAATACTTCACTTCGTTGTTAGTTGTGTTTTGGTTTTAATGGGAGCTGCTGATAGTAAGGAACTTGCAACAGCACAAAGAAAACACACAGTAGTTCCAGCCTGTAAAGTGTGAGTTTGCTGCTTTATGCCGTGATAAATTTGATGTCTTTTATCAGGAAAAACAAGCAGTTTGAGGCCCTGCAGTTGTGATATTTATGTTTATTTTATGGATTTAACGGGTTATTAAAACCATAATAATGAACACATTAATCCATACTGAAAATAATCATTAGTTGCAGCTCTGATGTTACATTGGAGCTGTGTTCAGGATCACATGAAGCTTTGAAGCTCCTGCTAAAGGGTATTAGGAAGTGGCTTTCAAGTTAAAATTGTTTTTCACGAGAGTCCTTGTCAAGTGATGACATCTTCCTTGCTCTTCTTGCAAATGATTTTGCGGCAGTGACACGTGTTTGTGGGGTTTTGTGACTGTTTTCCATGGAAGTGGAAACATACTCTAATCTGCGAGAAGCCAGGAAGGCCTCCTCTCGAGCGCAGCGTGGAAAGCGTGGCGGCCGACCTCTTCCTCTCTCTCCGCCCCCTGTGATGTCATCATATTGTTTGTGATAATGAAGTGTTTGATTAACCAGCCTCATCCTGCATCTGAACCACACTTCCTGTTCAGACAGGCACACACAGCACCGACGTACCCGAAGAGCTCGCGCATTTATGAACAGAGGCCGTCACTCTTTGCACTTAAGCCATTTATTGTTTTTCAGAACAGAAATGCACTCATTCAAAGCAAAAAAAAAAAAAAAAGAAGCTCAAAACATTCAGATTGGACGTATGACACTTGACTTGTACCACATATACCAAGCAAATGAAAATACTGGATACAGTTGAAAAAGCTTATTTAAAATCAGCTCCCTGAGACAAAGTGTCGTTCATAATTTATTTAATGGCGGTGATAGTGTCTCCTAACAACAAGAGTAGAAATTATTTACAAGAAGAGTTGACTGAGAAAATCTACAAATCTACACCGCCCTCAGGTCTGTGCGGCAAATATGAAGCTGGTGCTGTTAGCCTACCTTAGCATAAAGACTGCTAGGCTAACAGCTAGCCCAGTTCAAAGGTAAGTAACTGGCCTTCCATCACCTTAGGCAGCTAGCAGGGTCTCCATAAAAAATCCCAGTAATATTCTGGCTCATAACTGTTATTTTTACTCTTCAGTATTTACCCAGGTTAAACAAACAAAATGTGACGCATTAATTAGTCAGCTTCAGTCTCCAGTCTTTGTACTAAGCTAAGCTAGGCTAAGCTAAGCACCTGCTACCTCCAGCTTCATGTATACTGTACAGACCTGAGAGTGGGATCAATCATCTTATCTAGTGAGAAAATGAATAAGCGATTTCCCAAAATGTCTAGCTCGGTTTCCTTTAAGACACTAAAATCCATCACGCGGGTTTCTACAGTACAATCACCAAAGCTGTCAGTTTGTCATTAAGGAAAATATTTATGATACCCTGAAAGAACAATAGGAAAAAACAAAACAAAAACTCACTCTGACAAACACACACAGCGCCCACAGGATGAACAATAACTGTCCCTAAATGTCCATCATTTTATGCACAACACTGTCCAGGTTTGTCACAGCTTCTTGGTCTCCTACGTCAAAGGTCATCGCTGCATCTTGACCTTTTCAACAGTCACATGAACCTAATGAGATCACTCCTGCAGGCTGCTGCTGTGGTGATGCGTGATGGCCCTCTGGAAGTCCTCAGAGGTGTTTATGTGCTCCGTGACTCCCGGGTGCTCGTAGCTGCGGTAGTAGTGGCCGCCCATCTGCTGGGCGTAGTACAGGAACTGCCTGGGGAACAGCGGCTCCACCTGAAACACAGGAATGTCAAACAGCTCAGCCGAAAGCTTTAAACTGTCACCGTTTTCCATTTCAGATAGTTTCAAAATATCAGCACAGATATTTGAGAGCCAAAAATCTTTTGGAAGTTTAAACTATGGTTAAGAAAAGTGAAAAACAGGATTTGAAAGTGTAAAAATAACACTTGAAAGTCTGTAAGAGTTGCTTTTTTCACGTCAGCGTTTCATAACTTAAAAGTTTTACCAAAAAAATCTTCACTTAAAGGTCCATTTCCTAGATATACCAGAGCTTTCAACTGCAGCTCTTGGTCTTCCTCCTGGATGCAGTTTGTTTAGTTGTCATGGAGAGAGTATGAAACTGTGTTATCATTCCCGTTATCATGGGCATATGAACCAACTCTGACAATTGAGGAAAACTCTGAGGTTGAAAGCTTTGGAGAGTTTGTAAGTGGACCTTAAAGAAAGATTTTTTTGCCATTTCTGAACCCATCTTGCAGAATTACAACACAGAGATGATCACAGTATTCACAAAAGTAATAATAATAGTAGATAATGAAATTGGTTATAGGTTACAGTTTACAACAGAGACACTAACAACCAAGAAAGGTTGGAGTTTCTAGCTTTCAGATCTTTCCAGGTTGAAATTATGTTTGAAATCCCATCTGCCGAAGCTGCGATAGCAGATATGACTCTTTCAAAGCGGTGTCGTAAGTTAGCCTGATCATCAGATTGAGTTGCTCCTCCATTTTCACTTTATATTGCTGAAAAAAACTTTTTCTGGAACCAGGCAAGAGCTGAACCTCTGCTGGTTCAGAAACTGAGTTTAAAGTTATGAAACACAGCAAACATTATGACTATGAAGAAGCCTTACAGACTTTCAAATCTTAGGTTTTAACTTTCAAATCCTATTTTTCACTTTTCAAGCCGCGCTTCAAACTTTCAAGACTTAACCTTCAACCCGGTAAATGTGACACTTTATTGAGCTCGAGCGCAAAATAACAAAAATGAAAGTGATGTAAATGTGCATGGAAGTACTATGAGGAGATATGAGGAGGGGCACGTTAAGCATAAAGGTGATGGACAGTCACCTGGACAGTGAGGGTCCGTCTTTGTCTCTGCGGGTCCAGACACTCATCTCCGAAACTCAGCAGGACCTGGAAACGAGGCGGCGGCCGACCATGGAGGCCATAACTCTGGATCTCTGGTGATCAGAAAGGAGAGCAGATCAAATCACTGTTAGTTTTGATATAAATCTGTATACTGAACTGCTAAAATTCAAATGAACTCTGAGGAATTTCACTTGAAGTGGTACGACCTTTGGGGTGATTCGCATGGAAAGTCCTGGTCACACCATTTATGCAAATACAATTAGCTGTTAAACTTTTACACAGCTGTGGCTGTCTTAGCATGTGGGCGGGGATGATGTGGCTGTGAGGAAGTCATGTGACTGTTGCCTCATCATGATACACTGCTTTAAGAAGTTTGTCTACCCCTGTTGTTAGGTCATATAGGTCAGACTTTTGAGGGGCATTTATTCAAAGTGACTTACAGTAAATGAGCTGTACTTTTTCTCCAAGACAGTTCACACATGTGGACAAACTAAGAAAAGCCCATAAAGGTGATTAATGGCACTTTCTGCTTTACTGAAGGGTTTTTCCAGAATCCTCAAAGACTCTTATAACCATCTGGTTGCAAAAATATTCAGTCTACTGAACAATAAAATTTTTTTTTATAATTTGTCATGTTTCAACTCTCCTAATAGAGAGTATTATAGGAGTCTAAAAGTACACCAGGAACCACAATAGCATTAAACATTGTTCAAGGAATAAATTGAAACTCATATTGGCACTAGAACTGAAAAATTTCAAAGTTTTGTTGTAAGCTTCAGTGAAGGATTGTTTGAAATTATGTTGCACAATTCTTCTCCTGGTTGAGAGAGCTGAAAACCCGGCCGGAGAAAATTGAGCAACGTGCTTAAATTTAAAAGAAAACTAAACGACACACATATGTGTTAATTAATTTTTTACCACTTTTACCACAGCTTCTTAAATATGAATATCTGGTGTTTAAAATATGTAATATGTTTCCTCAACATTTTGTCTTTTCATTAGGCATACAGATCACTTGAACACAAATGGATTGTTAGTTGTGGCCCTTTGCTGCTGTCTGACCTGTAAGGCAGTCCTGCGTGTGGAGGAGCCTACAGGTGACATCTCTCTCCAGTTTGTTGGGCTTGTCTCCGTACTGGGACAGTCCTCCCTGCCAGTACACCCTGCTCTGACACAGCCTCCGCGCATAGAGTCCGTCTGTGCCCATCCACAGTAACACTCCCCTCTCCAGGTTGGACAGGAGACTCGGCGGACACTCCTCTGCCCTCCTCTGTGCTGACAGACTGTCCACGGGCAGGGCGACCACCTCAGGACCTCCAGCCTGCGGGTAGTGCTTCTCATCTGAGGAGCACGGAGTGATCTGGCACCCCTCCGGACTGGAGACGGTCACCTCCCTCACCAGAGTGTCCCGGAAATATACCGACACATGCATGCGGGCGTCTGATTGGAGGAGAAGAGGACGCAGGTAGATGTCAGTGAAATGTTTAACACACATTTAATCTTTTCAATGTGGCGTTGACCCGTGCTAACCAGTGTGGTTTGTGAATTTATCTGCATTGTCACGTTTCAGATTCTGATCTTTGTCCACGTCACATCCGTAAAATCGGGTTCAACAACTTTTCAGTTTCTCTCTTTCTCTTTTGAGGTTAGGGACATCTGAATTGCAAGGTTTTTTTCAGTCTTCAAATTATGAAATGATTAACTTCACGAATATCTAAAATATGTCATACCTTCAGAGTCCATTGAAGTTAAACTGGTTATGTCTTAAGTATGACTGAAATACTTACACCTTTAACTGAAGCTAGCCTAGTTTAAGCTCAGGCCTCCATCAGGCTGAGGATACATCTTTAATGCAAAAACACAATGCCATCCATCCAGGTTTCATTAAAGCTGCATTCTGTTCTGGCCACTAGGGGGCAGTCAATAGTCAAACCCGGATACACCACCACCCCGAGGTATCGTCGCTGGGCATGTAGCATACGGTAATGTCAGCCTACAGGGTTGATGTGAATGGTGATACTGAACCACACAATAAATGTAAAAATATTTTTTTTTTACAACTTTGATTATAGCGCCCTCATTAGGCCAATCAGTGTAGTATTTTTTTAATTCACAAAACATTACGCAAATATCAGAGCAGTTTTATGTTGATAGCATTTTCGAAGATAAAGAACTCAATAAAGGCTAAAATAAAGGTATATAGCCTAAAAGTGAAATTGGAATAGACATCTGAATCTTTAGTTATGTTTTCGTAAATGGCCATAAGCAAAGCACGGTCGTGTAGATGTTTATGCACTATGTAAAGATGCGTTCGCTCCTTGGTCTTCATTTATATAAAGGACTAAGCATTGAAGTCATAACTCATGCTCAGTTGAGGATGTGATGTGGACCAGCAGTCCCCCCCCCCTTCTGATTTCATTGCGTGCAGAGAACAAAAGTGAAATGAAAGTGTTTTTTTTGTTGTTTTTTTTTTACCTGGGAGTGCCTCTGCTGTCCTGATGCCGGCTTCCAATGTAAAAGGTGACGACTGGCTGTCAGCAGGGCTGTACGAGTAAATCGAGGCTCTGAGCTGATATCCTGCAAACACAGAGACGCAGAGAGAAAAAAACATTTATGTGTGCAAAACTAAATCTGACATGGATGGTCGTGCTTGTATAAGAATATAGAGAACTGTACCATTCTCCATGGATGGGCCCTGCCACGGCAGACTGCGGGGGGGACAGGGGCACTGAGGGAAGGACAGTTCAGGCAGGGCTGCTGGCTCCTGACAGTAATCTCTCCAGCCACACTCTGCTGTGGGCATATACTGTGGCATCTGCATGCAGAGACACAAACAACATGCAAATTTAACTTAATCTGACTGTTCTGGACTGGATGGAGAATTAATGTTTTATTTGAAACCATGACTTTTCAACTAAAGACTTTTTGTGTTTTCATAAGCAAAAGCATTAGGGGAAATCTACAGCAGTATTAGATGTTATTATACTCTAAACATATTAAATACATTCTTATCGTGAGCAATAATTAGTCTTTGTAGTTAATTAGTTATTAGTAACATTAGTAGTTGACATTGTAATATTTCTAGAGTGAGTATGATAAAATGTGACTATATTTATGCAGAAAATTATACAAAGTTAATCAATAAAATGAAGTACTGTCTTTTGACAGTGTTTTTGTTGTCCAGAATTATAATCCTGACTCTCTGCAATCTGAACAACAACTCTGAAATAATAACAATTTACAGACATGTATTTTACAATTAACAGAATTATTAAAAAAATAAAGTATAATGGCATTTTAAAATATCACATCCTCCTGAGTTGGACAACAGACACACTCTTGGAATTTCAAGATTTTCAGCCGCATCAATAAAACTTTGGGATGTAACTCATAAACCTGCGACTTTTACTGGCTGTCTGGTCTATCTGAGGTTCAATCATGCATGCACAGTATGTCTCATCCACTCACTCTCTCTCTCTCTCTCTCTCTCGCTGTCTTAAGCCCTCCCCATTCATTTGCATGTGCATGAAAATCACCTGAGTCTGCAGGGTGGGATAGGAGGGGTGCACCGGATAGCTCATTGGACTCAGAGGACTGTCCTCCTGTCGAGGTCCTAAATGCAAGAAAGAGAAGGAAGAAATCAAAAAACTAACATTCAGAAGCATGTACACAGAAAAAGTCCTTATCAGTTGTCATCATCTAACATGACCTTCACCGGTGGCTTTTACTGAGGAGTCAGCGACCTTTAGCAGTCACCCAAAAGTGGTCAGAGGCAGATATCTTCCAAACCCAATTTACGGCATCACAGAAACTAAGAATCCTATCTACACCAACACAGCCATGAATCAGAGAGCGAGTCTGACGTGAGGAGTGGGACTGACTTTTCTTGGCGCCCTCGGGGATGATGCGGTACACCTTGTAGGGGTCCGAGATGTCCAGCTGGCTCCTCTCCACCAGCTCCTCGAAGTCGTTGCTCTTGTTGAGGGCGCAGCGGAGCCGAGTCTTCCAGGTCGGCGGGTCCGGCTTGTCGATCCCCTCCCGAAACTTGCCTTTAAACAGCGCCCAGGCCTGCACACACATCAGCGGTAAAACTTTTTGTTGTCTTAAAATAAAATAACACCTTTCTGAAGATGAACCAGAGAGGATGAGACAACCCCCCCCCAACAAAACTGGACTCAGTTACAACAGTTTAAATTAGATTAGATTAAAACGAGAGATAGGAAATGTCTCAAAAGTGAAGATTTCCTGTTTTTTGAATAATTTATTTAATAATGTATACTACTGTTTAGGCAAGGGGAACATCTTAAAACAAAATCTTCTGACAGGAATTTCTAACTTTCTTAACTTTATTTCTTTCTAACTTTTCTTACTTTGAATAGACCAAACACCAATCCATAATCGAAAGACTGATCGATAGTGTAAAGATCCGTTGCAGCTCCATTTATATATGCATATTTTATGCGCAAGGCAAAGCAAAGTAACACATTAAAAAGATGAAATGTGAAACACAGCATGAGCCCCTGGTAAATGTTTGACTGAGCTACTGATTTTAAATAAATTATACTTTCCAATACATCAGCCGTATTATTTCTCACCTTCTCCCCTCCCATCACTTCTAATACATCAGTTTATACCCCCACTTTTATTGTGAAAGTATCTCTATACTCTCTGTACGGATGGCTGTGTGTTTTACCTTAAAAAGCGCGGCATCCTCATCCCGGTTGTAGTCCTGTTTCCCGGCGTGTTTCCACGGTATCCTGAAGATGCTCTTCTCGTCGTTCTCCCACACCAGACCGGGATATTTCCCGCAGTCCACCTGCTCGATCAGCCACTGGCGCAGCTTCCCGTTGCCGCTGCTCCCGGAGCCTCCGTAATCCAAGTCCGCGTTCATCTCTGCGCAAACAAGACGCATGCAACAAGTCCACCGTCAGCCCTCTAAAGCAATGTGCTGCCGTGTGTTTTCAAAGTAGTGTCAGTTTAGCAGAGGACCGAGAGTGTGTCCAAGTAAAATTCACTAAAAGGTTAAACTTCCCCCCTCCCCGCCCTCCCCTCCGCCGATCTCCCACGCAGACCTAACGTGGCCTCGGTGTGCGCCCGTCGGACGCGTGTGAGCCGGTCTTACCTGCGAAACCCGAAACCGTCAAGTTTTGAAATCAATCAGTCTCAGAAAGCCCTCATCATTACGGCGGGCCCGCTTAAATCCTCCAGCCTATAGCGAGCGGCGGGAGGGCGGAGACAGCGCGGGGATGCTGAGGAGGACGCACCTGCCGCCGCCCGCCTCTCCTGCGAAGCTTATCAGCGCGCACAGCGGCCCGTCTCCAGTAAGACACCGGGGGAAACCCTGCCGGCGTCAGACAGCGGTGTCACATACCCGCACACGTGGAAAATGATGGGACTGAGACGAAAACAATTCTTTGAAATGATAAAGCCTTACGAAAAGTAAGCGCGGAGTGGTCCCGCAGCAGAGGAGACGCGCTACAGCGTTTTCTTCCCATTGGAAGATTAAAGAGAACAGCAGCGACAACACCGACCAGATAAGATTATTATAAAGCGTGTGTCATAGTGCTGAAGAAGACTTACTGCTCAGAAACGAAATGCCGTGAAATGGGCAACAGTGCGTGGAGCGGTGCAAAAGAAAAGAAAAGTTCAACACTACAGTACAAATTCATCTAAAAGAAAAAACTTTCCTTTCCTCTCTAAACTTTCCTGAAGAAGCAGCAAGTCAATATTCGTGCATTCAACAGCTTAGTCAAGTAAAAGTATTTATTTTGAACCACTGGCTCATGTCAGTGTTGTAATAAATGATTTGTTATACACTGATGCTCATCAGAAATAATGAATATATGTTATCCAGTTTAATCCGTAACAATGCAGTGTGTGTTTTTAATCTAACATTTTAATCAGTAATGTCATTAGTAACTGTAGCTGTCAGATGAATGCAGTGTAATGTTTCCCTCTGAAAAGTAGTGAACAAGTATTTCATAACATAAAATGGAGATACTCATGTAAAACATGGACTTTATAGGAGTGAAACTGTATTTAAATATAATAACTGAATATCAGCAACAAAAGTACTTACAGTGTGAGAAGTAACTTATTACTCAAGTTTTAAGGCAGTTTTACTTTATTTGTGTAGCACCTTTACTGGAGAAATGCAGCACACTGTCCTCACAAAAACAGGATGAAAACAATGTTTAAGCAGAGAATATTGTCATTTTTACTGTATTGCATTTATCTAACCGGTATATTACATAGTAATATGTTTATGAAATGTAATGGGTTGTTATAGCTTAAACTACACAGAAGAATATGAAACCAAAATGAAAATTACTTATTGGAATTTTAAATGCAGGACATTTCCTGTAATAAAGTATTTTTACAACATGATACTGCTGCTCTTACTTTCAGCCATAAATGTCACCAGTGACCAGTTGTGACCAGTTCAACCAAAAACTTTCATTCTTGTTTAGTTTTTTATAAAAGGCCTGAAATTCCAAAAACTATCCAGTTATCTATAATAAAGTCACAACATATTTCCAAACATAAACATATTTGTGTTTGCAGAAATGTGTTTTTTCTGCCTTTCCATTCATTTTTGGTGCCTGGGGTTGGGAACCACTGCTCTAAACAGATTAAAAAATATTTATTTGATGAATTAAATCCTATTTTAATGTATATTTGATTAAATAAAATGACAACTCACATGTGTAAATTACAACAGTTTGTAGCAGATATGTAATCATCATCATGAATCATTATCTCCACAAGCTCTTGACATTAAAATGACTTCAGGCTTTTTTTTTAATATGTCATAAGTGACAGAAGAAGTGGTCTTATTTATACCATGCAAACTTTTTACAACGAAAAAAAAAGAACATTGACTAGGTAACAGCGGTAAATAAATAACCACAGTTTTACTGGCAGATGCAGCATTCTTTAGCTTCTTTACTGACTACAGAAAGTAATACTCATACTTTAAGTAGAGGACACAGCATAACATAACTGACAGGGGAGTTCACACTGCTAAATGTGTGTCCACACAGCGGACTGTATGTACATGTTTCCTTGGTGTCGTGCTTGACTGCCCTTGCATGTTGTTTTGACAGTTAGAGGCAAGGACATGACATGATGAGGGGACTGAGATAATGACATAAAATCCCCTCCCCCCATCACATGACTACTGTGCTATTCTGCAAACTGACATTCAACATATCATATCGATACAGAAAGCATTCCTGCTGTGCTTTTTCAAACAGCTGGTCTGGTCTGAGTGGGTGTACTGGTCCAAGCAGAAGCCCTCAGTCCTCGCTGCGTGACTGCAGGAAAGACAAGACTGAAGGACGACTTTTTTTTCAGGTGTCACTTGTGCTGAGTGCGGGAGTGATGCTGGTCGTTGTGGCACTGCTGTTAGATTTCTGAGTTAAAAGGATTTTCACCTCTTCATCATCGCCGAACGAGTTCTTCCCATATCGGTCCTTCCACCAGGCCCGATACTGGAGGGAGGGGTCAGAGGGAGTGTTAAAGTGAGTAAGATGGATGACAGACGGCGGAGACAGCATTAAAGAGATGGAGGGCAGTTTAAGTTGGATTTAAGTCCTAATTGTTCTGTCAAAACCTACGGTTACAGATGGTAGGGGCGAGTGTGTTGGTGGGGTCAGAATGCCTCAAATGATGGGTGTGTCAGATTGTCAAATAGTGTCTCACACTCGCCCTCAACACTTCAGATATCTGACTTTCGAGAGTCGATAATCCCATAAGCATGCAATTGACCGAAGTGTGTGTCGTAGTGTGTGTCCATATCTTCATCCTAACAACCATCACATCTTGTCACACTCTATGACAACTGGCTTTTCATCCCACGGTTGAGTGTAAGAACAGGTCTGACATTCATCTCAAGCACACCCTGGGATTTCAGATTATTTTGTTTATAGGTGATTAGCTATATAGGTTTCCAATGTCCCGTTCAAACGGCGTGTTCATTGTCGACTGCAGGCAGAAGACACACCTTAAAGGGCAACTTAACAGGTTTTTGGAACCTTTAGTGATTTTTGGTTCTCACCTTGTTGCAGTGACACAGAGGTATACTTCAGGGTGTCCCAGTACACAGTGACATCGCTGTTAGGTTTGGTTACAGGTGCAACAGCACACACTTTTAACTGCACCCAGCAGCTGGGTGCGGTCAGAGATGAAACAGGCTGGAGTGCTCTGGTAGTTCATTGGTTACAGTATTTAACACATAATGTAACCACAATGTCCTGGCTTCAGCCGTGGACGTTTATTGCTCATCACACCCCTCTCTCTCTCTCTCGCTGCTTCCTGTCTGCATCATCACTGTTGACTGTAGGAAAAGGCAAAAATGGTCTAAAAAGAATCTATTTGATTAAGAAGATGGTCGATAAGCCATCACTCTGACTGACTGACTCTGACTCTGCCAGCAATAATGAAACTCTCAAAGAACACAACTTACAGAAATGCACTGAATGGCTGTAGCTGACAAGAAAAATTAATCAAAATTGGTGTTCGATATAACAACATTTTAATCACCCTAACACACTCACTTCAGTCAGCTCCATGTTTTCAAACTCCTCCAGCTGCCGGAGGAAGCCCAGGTTCGGCCCTGCGCACGGTCGAGCAGCCCGCACCGCCGCCAACGACTCCACCCAGCCACGACCGGTCGCCGTCATGATGTAAGCCACCACCAGAGTCACACTGCGGGACACTCCTGCGACACTGAGAGCACAGAGCTTCACAGCTTGATACTAGTTGTAGTAATCATCGCATATTCAGATTCTCTTGTTTAGTGTACAAAGAAGTGAAACCCCTTTTTTCCTAAAGCTGTGGTTAAATGCTTGATTATGCATCTTTGATTTGAGAAAAGATGAAAGGTGATGAAATTTACGATGAAAGCATTGACCAAAATTTTGGCCCGTTTGGTGACAGTGATGTGGTTGAAAATGAAAATTGGGTTGATAAAATATGAGGACTTCCACTTAGTAATTACCTTGGGGTAAATGCTCATCATTTCAAAATCAACTAAATCTGAATAATTGTGCTGCTTCCTCTCAACATCCTCAAATGCAAACGACTCCAGTTTCGTACTATTTACTTAACTATGTGGTAAATAATTAAGTACAGTTAAAACAACAAGATATAAAAGGAATATTTTATTTTCATAAATAAGAATTGAACTGAAATATTTTTAGAGCATTTTCACATTAAGTACATTAATAAATGAATAAGGAACAAACCAACTAGTAGTATTTTTAAGATTTGTCTTCACTCACCAGTGGACAAGGCAGCCCTCTCCTTTCAGTCGGCATTCGTGGATGAACATGATGCTGTCTCTGAAGTACTGAGTCCTGGTAAAATATTCACATTAAACACACTGAATTAAAAAGGATTTTAACATGTTCATATTAAAGCATCACATTTGTAATATCTGAATGTCTTAAACCTCTACAAATGATTTCAAGTATTTATTTGATTACACTTCATTCAACATAATAAAGGTTCCTCCAACCAGAAGACAGTGTAATGGTTTGGGTTATATTATTCAATTAGTAACAGTTCTGTATAAAATATGGAAATAGACTGTTTGTTCTGCTTCCCTCTGGAAAATGGTACAGTAACATAAATTTCTCCCCTGCACACACACACGCACACACACAGAGGCACATAATGAACAAAAGAGAACTTGAGCCATGTACTGACTACTCTTTAACAATATTACATATATACACATATATTTATGTTTACAGCTGGTAGTCACCAATCTTAATTTCATTATGTAAAAACATGATGACAAATGAAGATTCTTGATTCTTGATCATTTTACACAGACAGCCTTTATAGAAAGCCTTTACAGAAAATTGAAATTAGACTCTTGCTGGACTTTTTTTTAACCTTTTTTTTGCACTTACACTTGATCATCAGATGGTACATCAGATCCTGTAATGAAGAACTTTCAAACATGGTGGACCTCATGTGTACACACTGTGTACATGTATTGTGGAGGTACTTACAGGTTTTGTTTAGAGTGGTCAGCAGCAGATATACACAGGTACGTCATGTCCTAGGGGGAAAACGGGGGGTTAGTTTAGACTCAAACAGCACGGCAGAGTGTGTTTTCTGCAGATAAACCTGACAGATTAATTAATGTGTAACAGTTAACAAAATGCAAAATCCTGTCAGGTCATCTGGGTCTAACACACTTCCTGTTTTTTGGTTAATGGGACAGCCCCTGAAACTTTGCCCCTCTGACCCTGCTGGTACTGCAGGTCATGACATAACGATGCTTGCCTGTGTGTGTCTGTGTATGTGCTGTGCACCTGGCAGCTGATGGTACATGCAGTGGACAGAAACTGCTTTGTCCCGTTATGACTGCACCGCTGCAAAAACCCCTGAGTCCTCTGGGACGCAGCAAGCTCTGGAAGTGCTCCAGACAGGTTAGCTCCCACACACCAACCACAGACGACATGCTCATGCATACACACAAACTTAAACACTAACAGACACGCACAAACTGAGCTTCAGGAGCATGTAACTTGTAGAGTGTAATTATAAAGTCATGTCATGCAAACAGTCATTGAAAAGTCCTCTTATATCTTTGCACCATCACTCTTAAAACTCATTGTGACTCAGTAATTTGTAAAATCAAGCCCAACCTAACGCACGAAAGCACGAATAAACTCCCACTGTGCATGCAATTTGAAGATGATTGCAGAGATAAGGTTTGTTTCCTTGCAAAATTAAGATTTAGTGCCATAAAACTGACATATTCCTTCTATTTTGCAGTATGTTAATTAAAGCCACACACTGTACAGTAAATGGCACATCCGACCATAGAGACTGAGTGGTTGCAAATTCTACCTTCCTCTCTCAGGAACCATCATGCTGACTTCCAAGAAATCAATCAGTCAACAGTTTGACTGTTAGGTATGCAAATAAACCATCCCATCTGGCCATTTGGGCTGAACTGGTAACAGACCTGAGTCATCATTATGCCGCAGATCTCAAAAAGCTGCATCATCCATATATTAATGTGAGAACAGTCCTATGATCAAGATCAAAGATCTGCACAGCAGCTGGGATGAATGAGCTGCTGAATGCGGGATGGCACAGTGCAGGGATTCAGATATAACTTCAAGGCCAAAACCTTTTTAAAAGTTTTGGTGGTTGACCAGTTTGGGTAGTGATACTGTAATACAAGTTGCTGTTTCTCTTCAGTGTTCAATGAAACATACATGGACAGAGAAAGTGTACAGAAATCTCTGAGCACTTTTCATGCTCGCTTTCAACAAGAAAAGATGAAAGTTATGAAAGCGGACACTGAAGATCAAGATTTCAAAAACAGGTCAAACGGACTCGGTGACGGAGATGCAGAGAGAAAAATTTCACTCCAATAAAATGACGATTAAATTCAAATTTAAATGGACCATTCATTATCATTTTGAAAGGATAGTGTCTCAGCTAAAGCAAAACTGCTACATTAAACTTTATTTCTCCAATAGCAGAGCCTGCTTTTGTACAGAAGGTGTATTCCTACATGTCTAAACAAATGGAAATCAGTGAGAGCAAATTTCTACTTTCAACCTACCAAGTTCTCACAGTCGAGTCCTCTCTTTCTCTCCTTCTCACACTCATTTTCTCACGTACACACAAGAAAACCTCCTTTCCCGCTCTTTCATACACAAATCGTCCTGTCTATATGCAGCCATGAAAAGCCAGAAACCTTTTTTTAATGTAGTTCCACTTTCAAGACTTTATGGACTTCGTGCTGCTGAGCTAAAAGCATCTTGTATGAAAAATATCTTTCAGTGTGATGGCTCACATCTGCATCACAGCTGCATCAGCAGCTGAAAACAACAAACAAATTTTCAGACATTCACTGGGATCACAATATTGAAGCATCGCAGTCAATCAGAAGGCTGTTTTCTGAGTGAAACTTGGTGAATTCCAGGTCTTGACTGATTCAAGACAGGACTTTCCGTGTAAAGTTGAAAATAAGAACATATGACTTTCACACCAGTTGAAGTGGTCTATACATACAAAGGTGGCTTTTGTTTAAAATATATTACTTCTACTATGTTTCTGTCTTTTCATCCTTTCATTCATTTAAAACACATCTGCAGTGGCTTGATATAGCATATAGATTGTTGATGATGATACCTGATGAAACTGTGATGGACCATTTTACTTTTTTTTTTTTCTAACATTTTCAGACTAAACAGTTCATTAGTTTATTAAAATCAAACAACAGATTCATCAATAATAAGAATATTTCTTAGTTGCAGCCCAAAAAAAAGAGTAAAAAAGTCAGAAAAAGACAGTATGGGAACTCAGGTCTGCTGCCATCATTAAACACTTTCAGAATGAGTACTAAGCAGCAGGGACACTGAAAACTGCTGAGCTCAGGGGACGTCGTGCACTTTAGGCCGGATTCATGTTGAGGTCAGAGGGTCCCAAAGGCCAATACAAGACGCACAGAGACGGCTCACCTCCAGGATGGGTGCAGCTGTGTCATGGATGGACAGGATGTGGGTGATGTTGTGCTGCGCTAACAGCTCCTTGTCTCTTGCATCTGTGGACCGCAATGAAAATCAGAATATCTCAGATATTGCTCCCATCCAATCATAAATCACCCCCTGCATGGTCCAGTCTAAATAAAGCATTTTCTACCCAACAACAACCCCCCTCCTCTAATGTGTCCCAAGCAAATGTGGCTTTATGGCTTAAAAGTGTTGCTCTTGTTTTGAACTGAAAGAAAAACCGGAAAACCAGTGTTTCTAAAACAGTCCAGCAGCTTGGGCCAAAAGCAAGAAACAGTAATTGTTCTAATCAAATTTTGTTCTTTAAAAGGAAGCCAAATGTTTTCTACCTTGGACAGATGTGTCTTGAGCACTGTTTTCTCATGCTTTGCTAGTTTGCAGGATGCTGATGCCACCTATGCAAGACCAAGATGAGTCTGTACTGAAGCCTCCTGCCAGCCAGACCAATTAACCCCAATGTCACATATCATGAGAGTTTGTACAAACTGCAAGACAACAATAAACACTTACAATATAAATGATATTATATTAGAAAATAGATAAATATATGAGTGCTTGTAACAGTTTAACAGAGAGGCCTATACACAACCTGTAAGTCAGTGACTGAAGGTCATGAATAGAAATGAGTCCCCAAGTGTGCTGATCATAAAATAAATATTTTTATGGGGTGTCAAGGTGCTGATGTGACATTACAGCTGGTAATAGAGTATGGCCTATCTGCTCAGCCCAGATCAGTGACACTTCCCAATAAAACACAGCTGCTACATGTTTGGTCAAAGCTGAGTTTAGACCAGAATAGGACTTTCTGGCATCTGTTTTAACATATGAAAATTATTATGCCATAAAAATGTATAGTTTCTGTGGAAAAAGTAATGTAAAATGACTACAAAAACAGCTAACAATCCCCTAAAGCTATAGAGCTACACCAAGTGAAAGCTAACGTTAGCTGGTGAGCTAAAAGTAAATAAACTTATTGATATTTCTCTGGTTGTTACCTGTAAATATCCATTTTGATCAACTGAAATCTTGAGGATTCAGTTTTATTCAAATTCAACTATTATACAAAATAAAAACCCAGCTAATGCTAAATACATGCTAACGCTAACGCTAGCTATAGTAGCATAAGTGCCATCTTAGCTTTGAAATAAAAGTGGAATTTGGGTTTTGTATGAAATCATGTGTTTTGTAAGTTTTTAAGAATTTGTAAGAATGTTATATAATACTGATTATGTGTGTAGTGCGCAGTACACAAAATGTTATTGTGCGATTTCAAACAGAACCTACATATGTATGTAAGTTGTCTAAAAATCACACATTTAATTAAAAAAATAGTTTAATATATTTTATAACTTTATTCTCAAAAACTAGATCAAATCTACAAGAAAGCTGAGATAAGCTGTTGCAGATACTGCATTTTTCTCTCCATTCCCCAAACACTGTGTAGGTCTTTCAAAGCTTTTTTTTGTTTTCAGTTTTTTTTTTTTTATTGCCTAAAAAGACATCAGATTAAGACATTACTCAGTTGCCACCAGCCAGAAAAGCCTTAAACTTCACTGCCTCTGTAGTCACAGATCTGCCTTTGTCAGACTGCACAGCTCAGCTTACACAGTGAAGTCTTTACTCTTCCCCTTTTTGCTCACAATCATGCTATTGCACAAAAAATAAAAGAGATGAAGAGATGTTGTAAAACATGCTAAAGAAAATGCATAAAAGAAGATCAATTGGCATGATTTCCTCTCTGCCACTGGCTCCCTGAACACCTCGTTTCTACATGAAGTCACCCATATTTTTGACGACACGTCTTGTGCCATTACCATTTGCACACACAAAAAAAACAATGTAATGATTGCATTTGCTGCTTTATGGAAAGATGTGGAATATAGTTCACACAGGGGACACCCCCGTGCTGTGGGGCATCCCCTCCCACACCAACCCTCGTGCGGCCTTCCTACAGCTGCTTACACACCAGCCCCCACACACACATATAAAGGCAAAAAACACAGTGTAATAGAGTTTTTTTTTTACCTCAAAATAAATTACTTCAATTATTCCACTCCACTCTATAGAAACTGAGCTCAGTGTAGCATCTCACCACATGCACCTCTGTATGAGGAACTGAAACATACTCTACTACTTTATCCTGAAAATAAATCAATTCTTCACTCAAATGACAAGAGGCAGGACATCTTACCTTTGATATTTCCAAGATAAAGATGAGGCAAAACCTGAGAAAAGTTTAGAAATTTACTCACAAGAAGCATGGAGAGTTTGTGAAAATACAATAAAGTAATTAAAGTTTGAATGTTTTTGAATCCTTTCAGTGTAGAGATTTTACACTGTACCTTGTTTATTCCATTACCCATGTCAGCCAAAAGAGAAGCTTCTTTTTTTGTTTGGGACACGATTTGGATTTTTTTCACCAAAGTCGATCAAGTATCATCTAGTGCTTCAGCTCTGGTCGAGCCCTCTCCTCAGGGAGACAATCGGTCACTAGCTGGTACTGTGTCCCATCGTTTTCAAATCATAAAGCCTTCGACACGTCCACAGTTCATGCCCTGCGTGTTACTTGATTGAGAATATGCTGCTTGGGATGACGTAATGTGACCTTAGCGGTGGAACGCCCTGCTTGGATATTTATATTTAGACCAGGAGTGGGTCATGAGACTGTGGATAGGCACATACCAGTTAGACAAAGATGGTCGAGGGCCAGAGGGCAGAGGAGAACAGATCCAACAGTGGGTAACTTCTGACTCTGACTATCTGCTGAGGTGTTATACCGTACAAGGAGAACCTCTGAATGAGGCTCAAAAATACATGCCACCTTCAGTAGATCTCAATCTAGATAATAGTCTTTAATCTATGTGACAGGGTCGATGTCTTATTGTTCGAAGCGTTTCCGCTTCAATTTCACATTAAAGACTTTCTGTATTTTTCATTTCGCCTGTACTCTTCTCGCTGGTTGGAAGTGGGCGGCAAATCGTTTGGAAAAACTGACGTCACACATTTCTGTGAACCAATCAGTGTTTAACCATATATGAAATTCAATATTTCAATTTCCAAATAGGTACTATTTGTTAATGCACTAATGATAAATAATAACTAACAATGTTCTTTTCAGACTTGAACTTTTTTTGTTTCTTGTGCTCCTTTAATGGTAAATATTTTATTTTCTGGAGAAAGTCTTTGAGACCTTGAGAAAGATTTGAGACCTTGAAAGTCTTTAACTCATGCATCTGTTCTCAGTAAACTGGAAATCAGAGACACTTTCCAATAATATCTATATGTTCGACACTTCAACACAATTTAGGTATTCTATTTTTGTACCAGATTTTGTCTATGTTTTAGATGAGTTAAAGCTACGTAATATGTGAATAAGTGAAGACTTTGACCGTCTCATCCTCCCTCATTCATCCTCTGGTCACCATGAATATCTGTATCAAATGTCATGGTAATAAACCTGGTAGTTGTCACAATATTTCACTCCAAAACAAATTGTCAACCTGCTGTGGTGCCATCAGCAGGTTGACTGTCTGTACCAGATTTCATGAAAATCCGTGCAATAGTTATCAGCTTATTTCATTATTTATTGGTGGACTGACATATGAACATTTCCATCTCTAGAGCCGTGCCGTTCAAAAAAAACTAAAAACGAAAGATATTCAGTTTTCAGGTCTATAACACAGGGAGAAGTAGCAGGTCCTCACATTTCACTTGTTTTTATCGGCTTGATATTTCGTGACTAATTTTATGAGAACTGCCGACAAACTCAAATTTGCCTTGGAAGGAAGAATCCCCCGTTTACTTTAAACGCTGTGTGTCAGTGGACACTCACTTCAATCAATTTCAGTCACTGCATTTCCAGTAAATTCTGCTACATCTTTAACGCACCGCTCAGAGGCGATCGAGGTATTTTTAGCCCGGCTTTGTCGTCTTGTCTTGTGTTCCTGTGTGTGGTTCAGTGTTTGGCACACCTCGACGCTCTGACAGGCAGAGGAGAGTGGAGGCGTTTACAAAAAGCTGCCTGCCTGCCTCAGAGAAGTAGGTCTGAACAGCTCATTGCAAGCCATTGATAAAGAGACACATCACACATTAGAATAGATGTTGTGTCAAAAAAACACCTTTGTCAGAGCGTCGCCATGTGTGTGTGGGTGTGTGTCTGTGTGTGTGGGAGGAGGGGGTGGGGGCTGTGTTGTGCAAGCACTAAAGGATGTGAGAAGTTGATGATTAAATTGGTATTTAAAAAGAGAAAGAGGAGTCACTTTCAGGTTTGGTGCTGGTTTGTTTGTTACACACAGCACATGATCTGTAGCTGGCAGGTCTGCAACAACAAAACACTGTGAAGTCCCTATAGACAGTTACTCTAAGGCTGCAACTCACAGTCATTATCATTGATTCATCTGTTATTTTCCTGCTTTATCGATTCATTGATTATTAGTGGTAGATGCCAGAACATACTGAGATTTTTGTCTCTGAATAGTTTTTTTGTTTCAGTGCAAAACAACCAAATATTCAGTTTACTGTGATTTAAAACAGAGAAGCAGTAGATCCTCACATGTGAGAAGAAGGAACAAGGGAACGTTTGGTATTTTGGTAATCTGTCTGTCAGTCGGTCCACTGTTGGTTTGCAGTAGATGTCTCTGTGATATTTATAGTCGCCGGAGGATTAATCCTACTGACAGTCTTAACCCTGACTTTTCCTTCAGCACTTGGTGTTTGGATTTTAGTAGCACGTCTCAAGAACTACTTGAAGTGATTGCGATGAAATCTGGTACAGATATTCAGCTCCCCCTCAGGATGAACTGTCCCTTCCCTCACTCTTCATCAAGCTCCATCATCAATGTTCAGTGTTTGGATTTGTCCAGTACTTTTACTTATACTTACTAAACATGAGCATATTAGCTGAGCGACACCGTCATATGTGACCTCAGACCATCTTTATCATGACACACTCTTTACTAGTATGTGATGACTTTTATTTTGTATTTCTTAGAAGCATGATTTTAAACTGGTGACATGTTTTTGTTGTGGAAATTGACACAATATTGTCTGGGGTTGCAGAGACACAGAGAGACACACTGCTTGGTGTTGAGTATACTTTTTTATGCAGCACTGCCCCTCCAAAATCTCTAATACGCCTTCATTGTTGCTGTTGGAGTTTTGATAGTTTGCTAATAAATAGTGTAAACGGGAGGTTGAACTCTCTGGGGACTAAATGTCGCAGCTTGAGGCGCATTTCTAAGTGTGTGAATTACATTTTGTCAAATTTAATGATTATTTGTTTCTGTACAGCACACATGAAGGAAAACCTTATTTAATAGTACCCATAATTTCCTATAATTTACATGAAAAAAGACTGTAAGTGTGCTCATATGAAGTTTCCTACAAAGGACTGCTCTGGTAAACTGATGCAGACAGTATCAATGGCTGTTGGTACATTTCCTATAAATCCATCTCAGCCGTGTTGGTGTAGGATTAAAAATGTCATCTTTTTTTTCTAGTTTTCAGGCAAACAAATGACGTCCAATATGAGGACTGAAGTTTCCAATATAAAGTGAACAATGAATGAACATTCATGGGACTTCACCAACAGGGAAACTCCTCTTGAAAGTGACAGCTGCTTTTAAACGTTACTGACTCTTCCATGCTACTTAGAAGGGAACTTCCTCAGATATTAAAAGGAAATAAAGGGACCGTGTTAGTGAAATGTTTGACCAGTGTATCTTATGTAATACCTGTCGGTGCTTTTTCTGTCGTACTTTCGCTTTAAAAAATGTAGTCAGTGCAGAGGCAGAGCAGAGTGCCTGCAGCTTCCTGGTCTCCCTGAAACCCCGTACAGTGACGGATTAGCTGGTCTTAGGTCGGACTTTGACCAGTCTTTGTGCACTGTGCAGAAAAGCTGCAGAGGAGAGCTGCTGTGACTGACGCATGGCGCTGTTGGTGCTCGGAGGACGTTTGTGGACATGCAGAAGTGACGTTCAGAGAGCCATGACAGCGATCCGAGCCTGCTGGTAAATGTTTGCACGCTGTTCGTGTGTGCATCTTTGTCTTTATCGCATTTCTTCACATATAGACCGTAACCACGGACTGTTAAACCAAAGTGATCACACAACGTCTGCCCTGTTTTTAATAACACCGTGTCCGTCCTGTTTGCACATTTCCTCTGAAGGCGCATTTGCTCATCATCCTCTAGATGGCGCAGTACGTCCAGACAAAGCACCACAGTGTGCACGAAATAAAATTAGTGACATGTTTACAGTCTGCGGATTGACACTCCACAAATAGTGATGTACTAGTGTAACTTTATTATAAGGGGTGTTAGTGGGATTTTAGTTGCTGCTTTTTTGTGATTACTATTAGTATCACATACTACTATAAGGTATATTTTTGTAGTATCCTTACATTGTTTTATATTCCAAAGTGTATAAAAGGCCTTTAATTAAATTTTTAAATCCTGAGATTAAGTAAGTAAATATGAATGAATATGATATGAAATAAAGTGGGACAAAACTCATCATAGTTATAATAAGTGTTCCATATTTTATATCATATAGATGAAGATCAGGTTTTGCATTTAAAACATATAAACACAGTTTTCAACCTATTTGTCAACCTCATCAAAAATCAGTGTTAAATGAACAGCTTTTGCTATTTGGGGGAAATGAAGGATGGTGAAGTTTTGTTTTATACATTTTATCTATCTATGTATATATCTATATCTATCTATATCTATATATATATATATATATATATATATATATATATATATATATATATATATATATCCTGTTACATTGCATCTGTGGTACACAAGGCTGACTGTTTAAAAGAGAAGATGTCATTGAGGGCTATGGGCACCCAGGTTATGAGCATGTATCACCTTTACTGGTCAAAGTTACTTCTTATGTCATGATTTGTACTGTTCCTGCTGTAATTGTTATAAATAATTGTTTTATGTTTTTACTGACTGTCAAATGAAAGCCAGTGTTTTCCAACACTTTTACCATCACTACAGCTCTTCAGTGACCTCAGGCAGGCAGCACGTCAATGGAGTGGATCTGTACTACGAACAGACAGGCAGAGGAAAACACGCCGTGCTGTTGTTACCTGGAGCTCTGGGTAAGTACAACAACACACCTGTTGTTACTGGTAGAGAGGATCGCTCACACACACACACACACACACACACACACTGTACTGTTTCTCTGTCTTGTGTCTTTTATGTGTACATCCTCTTCGCCTGTGAAAACCTTTTTGATATCTTCTACCACAGGAAGCACCCGGACTGACTTTGGACCTCAGCTGAAGTCTCTGAATAAGGAACGCTTCACTGTAGTGGGATGGGATCCCCGCGGTTACGGACAATCCCGCCCCCCTGACAGAGACTTCCCACCTGACTTCTTTGAGAGGGATGCGAAGGATGCAGTGGATCTGATGAAGGTCTGCGGATTAGCAAAGGGTGCTAATAATAATGATAAAAATAAAGAAAAAACTGTAACATCATCTTTAAATTTTTAAGTACAAGTTCTACCTCAGCTTACCTCCTCTTACATTAAGAGTCAAATATGAGTTAAATAGTGTCTAATTTCTGCACAGCTCTGAGTGGCTGATTGCTACTGATAGTTACATGTGTTGCACTTGAGGTAACAGATGCTTTAGTATTTTCCCGTGTCTTTGGCAGGCATTGGGCTTTGGCAAGTTCTCTCTGCTGGGGTGGAGTGACGGAGGAATCACCGCTCTGATTGCGGCAGCGAAGAACCCCGACCTGATCAGCAGGATGGTTGTATGGGGCTCCAACGCTTTTGTTACCAAGCACGACCTTAAACTTTACGATGGTACTCCCACTCTGCTTTTCACAGTCTTGGTTAGCTGCCAGTACAGTCTTAAACTGTGCAAACTGTGCACGGTGAGTATTTCTTCACTGTGTGTTGTGTGTCTGTGTGTGCGTATGTGTCTGTGGGAACATACAGCGGTCCGTGACGTCTCCAAGTGGAGTGCGAGGATGAGGCAGCCTATGGAGGAGGTGTATGGAGCAGAGGGCTTTGCTAAAACCTGGGAGGCCTGGGTGGATGGGATCGCACAGTTCGCAAAAAGACCAGAAGGTGCTGAATTCATGTTACACAAGTGAAGTGAAGCCATCTAAAACTGAAACACCATCAGAAACAATAAAATCAAGAAATGAAGGGGAGATTTTTGTAGTCAAAAATCAATTATAAAGGCAGTAGTTATAGTGATGTTGGTTAAATATAGATAATATATAATTAACACGAGTTGATGTGAAGGAATAAACACAATACTAATGGAAGGTATTTATTTCTACCATAAGATCTCTACCTCTCTTATACACAAGGAACACATTGGAATTTCATTTGATTCATTGAATTTATTTAAGTGCTCTTCTAATAAATGTCTAAGTGTTTACTTTAATGTCCTCCATGTCAGGGAGTATCTGCCTGGAGCTTCTGCCCTCAATCAGCTGTCCAACCCTCATCATCCATGGAGAGAAAGACCCCATGGTGCCCAGCATCCATCCACAGTGCCTTCTCAAACTCATCAAGGGATCACGGTGAGACCACACACACACACACAGATTTAAACAACCACAATATTACAATTACATGTATATACTCCTTTTTTTGTCCCAAATCTAGATTACACTTGATGCCAGAGGGTAAACACAATCTCCACCTGAGGTATGCTGATGAGTTCAACAACCTGGTGGAAGACTTTCTGGGAGACTGAGTGACTGATTGACACAGTAAATATGGACTGATCATTTTGTGAAGAAGAATCAAGGTCATTCAGAGCAAATATCGACACTAAGAGACTTAATTTAGTCAAGTATGTAACCTCTACTTTGTTTTCATAAGGCTCATAATTGATACATGAATTCTTAATAGTATATTTTACTTTAAAATTTCAATGTAAATTCTTTTGTAATTAAATGTTTATGAAGTATGTGGGTGACTTATTTCCAGTGCTAGAATGTAACTAAATAGGAAGTATTTATTAAGTAATGTAGTGAACTACATATTTAAAGTATTACACAGCTTTACCTGAGTAGCTCCATTTCTACGTCCACTCCACCATATTTCAGAAAGGACTGTTATACATTTTACTCCATCATATTTATCTGACAGCTGTAGTTACGAGTTACTTTAAAATTTTAGATTTACATACAAAGAGAAGTGAAACTACCAAACACTACATACAACTTGAGCTTAAGTGATTTGTCAGGCAATTCATTTGTTAATAAGTCAATTCTCTATGTGACCTTTGGTGACTGTCCAAGTTATTTTTTTTTATTCAAATAGAAAACATTTCATGGTTTCAAGTTCTCATATGGGAAGATTTTGGGCTTTTCCTTTTCTTTTGAAATTACAGTAAACTGAATCATTTTGAGGTTTAGACTGGTGGTTGGACAAAAAAAAATACATTCACTTTAAACTCTCACTTTCATCTTACCACAGTAAATAGATATATAAAGAAAATAACCAGCAGATTAATCTAACATGAACATAAGACAGTTAAATGAGAGTCAAACATGCTCCCACTGAAACACGAGTAACAATGAGTAGTAATACTTTTATACTTGAAACACATTTTCCTGCTCAGACTGACATACAAACTTTTTAAACATTTCAAAGGCAGGCCTGGGTCTCATCCTCCACCACTTGATGGCTTATTTATCACATCACATAACTCCGTAACATTTGCTGTAACTTTGGCCTGTACAGTGAAACATGAGCTGCTCACTGACAGTCACACAGCTGAGATGAAGTTGAAGATAAATGTCTCACAGGAAAACAGCAGTGATGGTTAAACTGCAGCATCAATAACTTTCACACTGACCAGCACTAAACTGGTATAATCTTATCTTATCCCATATATTGTAAATAAATAGATGAACTACTTGTTCTTTTTAACCCTCACAGTAAAGGAATATAAAAAGTAATAAAGTTGTTAAAAGGTAAACATTAGCTGCTAACTTTAGCAGAGACTAATATCACTTATTAGTGTTAATACACATGAATTACCTTTTATAAGCCCTTTATAAAAAGTGCTGCCTTAGTCGTGTTACAAGGTAAATGATATTTAATGTTGGATTTAATGGCCTTTTTGAGTATAGATCCGTTTTTCTGGTGCTGCCTGTTTGATCACTGAGGATCGATTGCTCTGGCCTGCCTGTTCGATGAAACCGGAAGTAGCTGAGTGTTTACAGACAGCACGAGTAGACTCCGTTGTTAGCCGCGGATTTAACACCAAAAAGGAAGAAGAAGAAAAAGAAGAGGGTCAAACAAACATGAACGGAGCCGTGCCGGACGCCCTCTCGGTGCACAACTTCTCGGAGAAGATCTTGGAGCAGGTGGTCCACTTCCACGTCCTGAAGCTGAGCGGGGGCTTCCTGCTGTGGGTCGGCTCCGCTCCTCTGCTGTCCAACCTGGCGGTGTCAATGAGCTGCAGACATGTGAGCAAACACACCCCATCACCAGTATCTCTCACCATCATCCTCTGTGCTCCTCATCCAACAGCACTCACTGCTCAGAGGAGCCTGAAGGGTCAAACAGTACTGACAGCAGCTTTCACCTACACCGGATGTTACAACTCAGAGCGTTTTACTTAGATTAACATGTGTGTTTTAGAGTTAAGCAGATTAAATGGTACGTGAAATACACCTAAAACTTTTCAGTATGATTTTAATAAAATGGGAAAAGCATCCCAATAAACTTCTTACTCAGCACCTGGATTAAAAAGATCTGAGAGAAGAGATGTGTTTCCTGTTGGCTGCAGGCTGTTGCAGAGTTTAGGTTTGCAGTACTACAGAAAACTGTGCAATGATTCAGTAAATCAAAATGTAGAGTTGATTTTTTTTAAAAGCCTTTTTATACAGCGCATTTCATATGACAGAGCTAGATTCTGTGCATCAGAATATAAAGCAAACAAAACAAGTAATAGGTCATACATAAAAAAACATGTAAGATAAGAGGGTGTTGCATATATACATTAATATAAGATAAGATTAAAAACATGTAATAAGCAGGTATTACCAAATGGAATAACATAAGAATGTACTTTAAGAAAGAATACTGACTATACTGAAATTACAGTCATGTCTGATTATTTTATCCATTAACAGTTAATTCATTATTACATTATATATCGATACAGTGGTATTAAATGACTCCATATAAATCCATATTGCTTACAATTGATCTGGATGAGTTGACCCTTTAAGAAGAATGAGGTGTTGTCATGTTGTGTTGGAGGTCTGTTGTGTATTGAAGACCTGGACCCTAATCCAATTCTAAGGTCCCTGTGATTCAGGACTGTTCCAGCACAAGGCCACTGGCTGGATAATGGGTCCTTACTGGACTAAATATAATAAAAGTACAGAGAATGCTTTCCTTTGCATCCTCTGATTATACCATAAACCATAGAAACAGTGAAGCTGTCCTCGATCAGGAGTCTCTCAGAGAAACTCTGTCAGTCTGTTTGGGATCTTTTATCTTTAGTTTACAATCATTTGGGAACACCTGGGCTGACTAACAGAAAATCAAAAAGTAAAATAATAGTTCTATATAATAATAGTAGCTTGTGGTTTATGTAGTTGCAGAGGGAATAACCTCCATTGTACTTGTAAAAACTCCATTGTTTTTTTTTTTTTGTCTGCAGGATTCAATGCCTTTATCTACATTAGTCATGGGAGACCCCTCCAATACTGCTCCAAACGCCTTGGCACAGAGATTAGGTAATGGTGCATGACTTTAATTGTCGTAATGTTGCTGCTAATGTAGAAAGCTGTGCAAGTTAATAAAAACTGAAAAGCTCTTTCAGCTATTGTGACTGTTTTTGTAGATATTAAAGATGTGTCTTTATGTTTTAGCCCATATACCACAAACTCAACTGCACCATTAACAGACTTGCAGACTTTGACACTGGCCTACAGTCATTTCAGTATGTGTATCGAAACTTTGGTCATCCTTCACAGTGTCTGCCTTAAATGTGAGTTTATGCAGTCGCAAATGTAGATTAATTTAAAAGTTTCTGTTATGAAATGATAGCACAAGCTTGACTCAAAAGAGTGATAGTGATGTCATGTCTTTACAAGTTGATATTCATTCTAGCCCACGTGTAGTGAAAACTAGTCGTTTCTTGAAATATGTGAAACATACAAAACCTCTGTGGTGCGCTTTGGGTTGGTATTGACAAATAAACAGTGTAGTGAACAGGCTAAAACGTACATAGTCCATCTACCTAAAAGTCATGTCAGAGAGCATTGATCTTCTTCCTGAACTTCCTGAAGTGATGACTTTAGTGTAATCAAATACTGCAGCAAAGGATATTGTGTATGATCTAAAGTAAAAGTGAAATAACTGTCTCTTTCTGTCTGTTCTGCAGCAAAGAAGACCAAAAAGCAAGTATTTGTGAGTTACAGTCTTCCGATGACAGACCCCAACCTCAGTCTTTTGGTGGAGAATCGGATCAAAAAGGAGCTGGAGCTTCACCCTGAACACTTCTGAACACTCTTCATTGTTTATTGAGCTCTTTTGTCTATAACTGAGGACACCGAGGAAGACGAGCGACGTAAAGTAGCAGGCGTCTCTCCTCTTTTCCGTGGGCTTGCGTACCCCTGTGACACTGTGATCGTACTCCCACACAATAACCACAGACAGTCACATCAAGTGTTCTTTTATTGACATAATAAATTAAGTGGTTTATTATCAAAACATGTAGGCCTATGGCTTTTTGTACAAATGCATCATATTAAAAAAATAACACTTATAAAACAGCATTAGTGGTTGAGTTCTTTTTTTGTCTTTTCTCCAAGTGTTACTGTTGAAAACATACAAACTATCAAACCATATAGGGTGCTGAAAATACGTGCCGTGTACTAAATACGATTTAAAAAATGGAGGATGTTTGGATCTGTGGATTTAGATATATCTGGACAAATATGGTTCATGGGAAGGTTGATCTATGCAATGTGCTTATATCCTATAAAAGTAAGGTGGGTGTTCTAGACATTATGAATGAATGGCACAAGTATACATACCTTACATTTTTATGCAGTCCTAAGGGATACTTACATAGTAAAGTGTATAAATGTACACTAATCACGACTAGACCATGTCTATGCAGACGACGCTGCTCTACTCTAATCTTCACAAACGTTTATTTCAAAAAACTGTAAAATATTGTGCTTTCTGGCTAGAGTTACACATCCTAGGAGCAGGATTACAAGATTACCACAGTACAGAGAACAGGGAGTGAGAGTTGGAGTGGAAATATTTGCTATTTAAGGAGGTATTTCAAGCAACAAAATGCCCTTGGCAGCATGACAAAATAAATACTGGTTTTCTTAAATTACATTCTCTGTTTTGTTTAAAAAAAAAGAAAAACAGAGCCATCATGATAAAGCCATTTAAATGCTGAGATGCGTCATAAGACATACAGTACACTGTTAATGTCCGCTCAGCTCTCAGATTTGTTCAGCATCACCCACAGTCTTCATAGGCTACACTTACAGTCTGCCAAGGTCTCCGGCTGTTTGTCGCATCAGACAACCATCATACACCCACACCAACAGCAGTAATGCTTTCTTTAAAAAAAATCAGTGTCTACACTGACCTCACCTCTGAGGATAAAGTGCCACATTGGACTTCTAGTAGAGGGACAACAAATAAGAAGAAAGAAACATGTAAAACTATTTGTGCCCTTTCATGCAAAGAGAGTGGTAGTGGTTTAGCCAATCCCTGGATCTCTAATGTCCAAATCACAAACACTTGATTGTGTCTCTGACATTTAGTGCAAAAGAACTTATAAAGAATTATAAGATGCAGTGAAATCGTCTCTCAACGAGTCAAAACTACGAACAGAAAACTCACAGAGCACACATTATTCAGAGCTAGTCTGCTCTACGTCGCCTCTTCACTTGCCTTCTCTTACCTGTAAATCATTCTCGACAGAGTGGACCGCAGTGCAAGAAAATCACCACTTTCATATTATAGGACTATTCATATTATTTAACACACACTGACTTCAGATAAACTTAGTCCAGTACAATATTTTTTGGCAACTCCTGAATGAATCATAGTCACTACAAACAACACAAATTTACTATCGTCACCATCTTAAACGTCACCATTTCAAGAGTTCATCTGGTTCATCCGAACAAATCTTTTTTCCCTTAGAAGTTTTCTTTGCAAGTTCAACGACCATTCAGTCAGGTTAATGCTTGAGCAATTAATAGCACAGTAGTGGACTATTGCTATGGTGCTCACACCCCATTGGCTATGGCACGATTTCCAATCACCTCCCCACCGGTGGCCAGGGCATATGAGGCAGGTACCGCTGCCAGAGCGGTGGCTACTGCTACTGTGGCGCCCCCAGTGGCTGAGAGGTGTAATGGCGTGTCGTGGACACGGGAGTAGTCCCCGTCATTCTTGGCAAGTAGGAGGTGCTGCTCTCCTGGATGGAGCAGGGTCTGACGGGTGAAGGTCTCCCCATCAGCCAGGCTCTCCGGCAGGGGCTGGCCCCGCGGCTCAGGCAGCAGCAGCAGGCAGATGATGCACAGCAGAGTGCAGCAGGCGAAGATCACGTGATGCAGGAAGTAGCCCTTCTGGTTGTGGAGCTCCATGATGGGTGCCGTGAGCATGCCGAAGCCGGCACTGGCCAGGACCAGGCCCAGACCTCCACCCCTGCACAGAGATAGGAAACATGAGTCCATCACCAAGGCAGTCTGATATGACTAAAACTAACAAGAGGAGCTCTTAAAGCATCAATCAAACAAGGTCTGAATGTTTACTCCACCCACACCTGTTCAATTTCAGATCTGAGGGGCTGTGTCAGACAATTTCACAGTGTCACTTTCCAAAACCAACAACCATGTTCATGACTAACTACATGACTTGAAATGAAATTCTTAAATGCTTTCTCCAGCAATCCTTAAATCAAGTTACACAACTATTTCTTTTGTGTGTATGCACAGGAGCTCAACACCATAAATGCCTCTGAGGAGAGACCGTCTCAAAGTGTACACATTTGATTCATACTGTCTAACCCATCTCTAAGTTTTCTGCCCTGCCTCTGAGTGTGGCCACTCAGCAGTCATACTCCCACACATGTGGACGAACGAACTAGTTTGTCTGAACATACTGATGATCACATATCAGTCAAAACTGCACCACAAGATGGGGCAGTAAGCTTGCAGCAGTAAGTCTGAACAAGAGCTGTGTCCAAAGTCTCAATATATTGTAATAATATACAGTATGGACTATGAGGAAATTATCCAAATATGCTGTTTGTGTAGTTAGTACACAAGAAATCTTTGTATTTGACTGATATATGGTCATTTTGTATAAACAGGAAAAAGTCTGCCAATACCGAATACTTTTAGAAAACCCTTATTCCTCACAGTGTGGAGCACAGTGGGATCATTGCTGCCAGTGCTTGTTACTTTAAAGGGCATCACATGTGTTTTGCAATTTAAGAGGCATCTGTACTGCATAGTTTCGACACTGATGAAGGCCAGTGCGACCTTCCTGTCATCATTACACAAACTTTTCTATCTGCAGTGAAAACTCTACATCTAAGTTCAACACACCACATACTCAGACCTATGTGTGTATTATGGCATTGAGACACAAAGTAGCTCTAGGTCTGAAATGACTCACTCATTCTCTGTTCCTTTTATAATAAATATCCATCACACTTTTTTTTTCAATCGTTGCCAATTTGTGCACAAATTTCACACTTATAATTTGGACACTCAAAAAATGGCACCTACTAAATAGATTTCACTATATGTAGCAAGTAGGAAGTGATTTTGGACACAGCCTGGAGCTCGCCTTCTGTGCATCATCAGCCACTGCATGTATAGGTGTAATAAAAAGCAAGGACGCTCCCCTAAGTGTTGTACAGTGCGTTTATGACCATCCAGGCTCACCTGATGACAGTAGGGGTGATTTCTGCACAAAAGAATATGCTGAGCTGGCTGACCGCGTGAGAGGAGAACATGCCGATGATGGAAAAGGCCACAGAGAATTTCCTGTTCAGAGTGTCTCGCAGAACTGCTCAGGGTAGGACAAGAAAAAATGTGAGTCCACCAGAAACATCCAACATCAAACACAAACAAGAGCTGATTTAATATGAAGCTGGGGGGCATAAATCGCTGCGCTAATGAAAATATGGCTCCTTAAAATCAGACTGCAATATATCACAGCCTAGCCTCTGCATAATAGAATCATTTACCATTGTAACAAATCATTTTCTGTCATAAATCACCAAACTGTAGCCGTACCTGTGTCATGGCGGAGGCTATACTTCCCGATCACTGCAGTCCATTAGGGAGCATTGGAGGGTAAAAGAGAGGAAGACATGTCATCAGTAAGCACAAAGGGCAGGACAGTGCTGACTCAAAACAAGCAGAATGAAAAAAACCTTGAGGAGGGCTCTAAACGGTTTACCACTGAAGCCTGAAATAATGACTAGTGCATATGTAGGTCAGAACGGGGAGCCGAGGGGAGCCTCCCATTAGACTGAGAGCTAAACTGCGCTCGACTTTTAATGACACAGGGATGGCATGCAGAGTAATAATGAATCTCAACTTTCTATTTCACAACCATTTGTCTAACTTCCAGTTTAACAACCTGGAACTATACACAGCAGGTCAGGAGAGTATTTTCAACGTGCTGATGAGCATGTAGCTGTAGTAAGAATTAGGATTTTCATTTTGTTCTCTTTCCCAGCACCTATAGTGATAATCTGTCATTTTTTGGCTCTCACTTCAGTTTCAGTTTCATCGTATGTAGTCATCAGTCTTTTCTTTGTTCGGACACAGTGACCCTTTACTCTCAACGCTAGCAGAGAGTGGAAAAACAGTATGCCACGTCACCCAAAAACAGTTTCAGGCATCACATTTTAATTACAAGTTGATTGATTACCAGCTAAATTTTGAATGAGTCGAGTTTTATCATTGCAAAGGTGCAACTTTCCAGCACAAAGCCAGACAGGTGTAGTAACTGAGCGCTGCAGGACTTCAAACAGTCGACTTGTCCTGCTGTGTATTTTTCTGTGTGATCACTCACAGTTGAGTAAACCCAGCTGCAGAAGGGATGCCAGAGCTGTTATGATCATGAAGGTGAGCAACCCTCCACGCCGACCCATCAGCCCCACCGCGGGGCAAAGCGCCAGGCAGGTTGCCACAGCGATGCCAGCCATGGTGTAATAGTCTGCGTGGCACAAAGCAGTGGGCTGGGCCTCCGGGTCCATCATGCTGCGGGCGAAGCAGTGGTGGATCCCATAACCTGTCAGCCTGCACAAACAACACACAAACAGACGGTAAGAAAGCGGACGGGAAGGTGTCACCTGAGACATGCGTCTGCCACGGGGCGAGTGAGGTTTACACTCACATACATGTCTTTATTTCTCTCTGGGGGACGAGCTCATGTGAAATTCATGCTCTCTCAACACAACGGATGTTGGCGTTGATAAGAAAGGGAACTGTACAAGCCCAGCCACAAACGCGACACACTTACGAGTTGACACACAGCACCACAATGTTTTTCCACAGGTTCCTGGTGCTCATCATCTTGACAATGCAGGTCCTCTGGGGTTTCTTGTGCAGCTCCTGCTCCAGCTCTGGTAGGAAACATGAAACGCACACCTTGAGACCTATTCCTCTCAGAAGGTAATGAGAGACCGGCCGCTAAGGGACCTTTAGCACAGACAAGCTAATGTGCTGTGGGACCTTCAGATAGATATAGCACGTCCCTTTGCCCACTCTCATCATCTATCTGTCTGCCTAGACGCTGAGGGAAGCAGAAACAATGAACCAATCACCAAGGCAGCCGAGGAAGAGCTGTCGGAGGCAGAAAGACCTAAGTGGAGGAAATCACCAACATGTCACTTCTTTAAGGACTGCACTGTTGCAAGACAATTAAATCTCGGTTCTCAGGTGGAAATGCCAAAAATGCACTGGTTTGAGCTTCTCAAATGCGATAATAATTGACCGCTTAAATAAATCTGTGAATTGAATATTTTCAGGGTTTGTCAGGTTGATCAGCCAAAACAAGTTAGTTTTCACTATTTTCTGACTTTTTTTAATGAAATGCTCAAACATGACTGGCAGATTAAACTCTATTGAAATTAATGATCAGTCGCAGAAATCACATTCAGAAGGAGCACGTACGTGTATGATTGCAATTGCATTTCATCATATAAAGAGTAGGGGAATGCTGCTTGGAAACTACAACATGTTTGCACACATGAAAAGGAGATCTCTGAGTCTTTATATGTGAATCAGTCTCTCTGTGTTCGTTGCATGTCCATTTCATCACACAGCAAGAAGCAGCTGTAACACAGATGACATATTAAAATAATTTGTATAATGACATGAAGAAAGCAAAAGAAAAAATAAATTCATAGCGAATGGATTTTGTCTTGTTTAATGTCCCTCGAGAGATCTTCCTCACCTGTAAGAACTCCGCTCGGTTCTGTTGTCATGCCAACCTGGTTCTTCCTGGCGATGCACAGCATCATGGCTTTGGACCGCCTGTAGTGCTGGGTGGCCAGCAACCAGCGCAACGACTCGGGAAAAATCCTGAGAGGGAGAAAGAGAGGAATAGGAAGGACATGGAGAGAGCAGACAAAGAAGGGTGACAACAGAATATGTTGTGAAAGCAAGAAGAAGAAACAGAAGGGGGGAAGAAGACAAGCAATTGGAGAAAGAGAGTATTGTTTGTCAGTAGAAGCAGAGTGTGCTCTGTACTGTGTAGTGCAGTGTGTACTGTACAAGCCATCGCCTGGCTCAGCGCTAGAAGAATCTGCCCCCCCTCCCGCTGTGGAATTCCTCAGAGGGTGGGACTCACCAGACGTAGGGCAGCATCAGAACGAAAGGGCTGATTATGACAATCTGCAGGACCTGCCAGTCATCCCGGTCCGGCCAATTGCGGCAGAGAGCGGCCACCCCTGGCATCAGTAGCTGCCCGCCCACCATCAGAAAACTGGCCACCATGGTCATGGAGAAACGCCAGGCTGGCAAACAAAGCTCGATCCCTAAAATAAAGAGACAGAGAGAGGAGAGAAAGGGGAAGATTTAGATTCACATATAATATAGAGTCATGTACTGTTGGTTCACCAGTGCAGATGACTAAATTATGTATAAGCTTTACATGTGTGGATGTGACTACCATCATAAACTAAGCAGCAGCCTCAATGGCCTGCAAGTGTGTGATGTGTGTGTTTGTTTAATGGTTGGGCCAGTATTGAATTTCCTCTCTGAATTATTGAGGACTCCTATTACTGATCCTTCCCTGGAGAACTCACTAGTTTAACACCACAGCTCTTTATGAACTTGGATGGGCTACACATCAGAGCTCGTGAGAGGGTTCAGCTGCTCGGTGAGAGTTTTGCTGTAACAGTCCCCTAATTTCCCTCCGACTGGGCTCCCATCCCCTCCCCTACTGCCTGTGACATGGTACAGTCCAGATGGCCTGGCCCATATGGCAAGGTCTTTTTGAAGGTGACCATTGTGGGTGGGTGAGGAGGGAGGGAGGGGCAGACTCACTAACCTGGCTTCATGTACCATCACTTGTTATTGTGATGGAGAAGAAAAAGAGGGGGAGGAAAGGGAACAAGAGGAGAAAGTGGGAAGAGAGGGGCAGAATACAAATTACTATTCACCCCAAAGGACACGAGAAAGTCCCTCCATTCACCAGCGGAATCACTGCAGGAATGATAATAAAGAGTGGCGAGAGGGAGGCAGAGAGACAGAGAAAACACGTGGAGATGAGGGAGAGGAAGAGGGAAGGAAAGAAACACAACAGGAAGGGACTGATAGATTTTCAGATAAGAGGGAGACAAAATGACTCAGTTAGAACACATGGCAGGGAGGCTAAGAGCAAAAAAAATGAAGGTATTACTGAAAATCCCTTCATCTCTGCTCTCTTCAGCCCCTGCAGACCATTTTAAACTTAATGTCTCCAAAATCCCTCCCTGCAGGAACCAAAACAGATGAAGGAAATTACACTGACCCATAATCCCTAACCTGCCTGTCTGCCTCTCTCTCTCTTAACTCTATCTTAGTGTGTCAAAAGAGGGAGACAGAAGAGTCAGCCATTGGTGTAAAAAGTATATAGACCACCGGTTAAAAGCTATAACACCACAATGTAAAAGGAGAATTCTGGTTTGTTTGCACCCGACAGGATGTGACTGCGCAGCCAGATAATCTAAACCACTGTATTTATATCAAACTGGAGGTGAATACACCTGAAATCTCTGTAATAATCCCTCATTGCACAGGAAAACTGTGTGTGCAGCACAAGTACAGTGGGTCATGACGAATCTTTTCTCAGTGAAGCCTTCATCTGCAAAGCTGTCAGATTAACAGAGTGCACTAAAACGTCCAATATGTCCCACTGAAATGTAGTGGAGCAGACGCAAGCATGAAGTAGCATAAAACGTAAGTGTGGTAGCACAGGCTCATTGTACAGGACTTGTTTCCATGTGCTGAATTTCCCCCCTGCCTGTCTGTTCTAACAGCACAGCACCATGTCACACACACACACACACACAGACTAGAGAAATCAACTGTACCTTGGCAAAGGTAATGCACCCCTAAACCAACCTCACAAAACAAAAACCACTCCCCAACTCTCTGGGGAGGTTTCTGATCCCTGCCGACTCCACTGGGATATCAAAACACACACACACACACACAGACAAGCACGAACACACACGCTGGCAAGGACCTTTTGTTCCAGCTGAGTGGGAGAATGGTCCTCCTTGTGCTGATTATCTCACTGCCCCCCCTGTGGGCTGATCCTCCCTCGACCCCCCACCCCCATCCTGCCCACTCTTCCCTCCTGCTCATCAGGGCTGAAGTGGCTCCCTCACCCTTTGTAAAGCCACCATCCCCCACCTCTACCCACCCTCCTTACCCCCTTCTTCTCCCCCCCTCCCACCTCCTCTCACCAAGCTGCTTCTCTTTACATCTCAAAGCGAACAGTTGCAGAGGGTGAGCAAAAGAAAAACTATAATGGAAGAAAGGGGCGGAGGGGGTTAAAAAACAAAAGAGAGGGCAACAAAAAGCAGCTGATCTAATGGCCAGAGTAATCTTTGATGACAAATGGCTGACAGCACCAACATAACACGCTCCCTGTTGTCTGCTGCTCCCGTGCTAACCTTGCCTGGGGCATGAGAACAGGCTGGAGAGACAATTGGCTTTCTAACAGCGTGAGTTCAGAGCGAGAGCCACACTCGTTTGTGTGTTTATGATGGAGATATATGGGGAGGGTGCAGGTGGTGATGAACACTTTGGATTTAGATTTGGCTGAGAGGGAGACATGTACCGCGAAAATGATTGATTTAATAGATCAAACTTAATCAAATTCTGATCAAATTTATCAGTAATTATTTGGTTTATAAAATGTCATAAAATAGAGAAAAACTTGGCAGCACCAGAGCAGTAAGTTATTACATTTTATTTCAGCCAGCATGGATAAAAAATTCCAAATATGAGCTTGTTCTAGCTTTGCAGAGGGGAGGATTTCCTGCTTTTCTCTGCGCGTCGTAAAGCGAATGCCTCTGAGATTTGGACTGCCTTAAGGTGGATGCTTTCATAGAGGGACAGGGATTGGAAACAGAAGGCTTGACAAGGGCACAGCATGACAGGGCAGTACTTCTTCTCAGCTGAGTCAGCAGTACTCATCCCCTCAGCTCATAAACACACACACACACACACACACACACACACACACACCCCATTTACATTTACTGTATGTTTTTGTCATTATCTTCAACTCTCTGAGGAGCAGAGACAGAGAGGGTGAAGCAAAGATATTAACCTTGTCTCATTGGTGTAAAAGCGACTGCAGCATAATTCCTCTGGGTTCATGCAAACCTCATTCGCTGAAATCTGTCTTTTCAGTTCCAAACGCTCGCTCCCTGTGGGCTTTGAGAAGTGGCTCCGAAAATGTTGTAGCTTGCTGCAGCAGCTCTGGGCAGCTGGGATCCACAGCATGTACGATGAATTCAAATACTGACACAGTTTTTTGGGAAAAGACACACCAAAACATCTCCAGATAACTTTTAAATGACTCCTGTAGTATTGTTTTCACTGATATTTTAAGTCAGGTCTATTGGCAGTGAAGTCTTAGGTCATGTTTAGACTGGGTTTATGTCAGTGCGAAAAACTACAGCCCCATTATTAATCTGAATGAGGCCAGCAGTGGGGATGTCAACACAGGACTCTAGTAAAAATACTGAACCACAATGCAACATCCTCCAGAGAGGCCTCCTTGTAGATTACATTGTAAAATGAATGGTGCATTTATTCTGTTTATCTGCTGATCATCTGATAGCTGCTATTAAAAAGACTAGAATGCCTTTTCATAATGTTTCATAGTCACATTGCAGTGTTTTCATGTCTGATGACCCTTCAAACTAATGGATCTAATGCTTAGACTGGACTTCCTGGATCATATTTATTTGTCTCACTTGTACCTGAAACAACAGGCAGGGCTGTGTTTGGTCTAAAGACTTTTTGTCCTTTTGTTCATAGTTTCAAGTCTAAGTTTCAGATTGAAAGCTCTGCTCTGAACAAACACACAGTTTCTCTGCAACAGAGCAGCAGATCTAAATGAACCACCCCTGTGTCACACTGTCGCCTCCTCAGTGCGCTGAAGCTCCACAGGAAGCAGCATAGTTAGCAGTTCTTTGGTGAGGCAATGACTATTGGGAACATATTGAGTTTATGGATCAATGGCAGGAAGGTGGATTGTGCTGAAGCAAGTTTCTATGGCCGTTTGATGCTTTGTTTGACTTTGAGTTGTCACTGGAATCCATGCTGACTTCATCAGCTGTCTGCTGTGAAGGAGCTTCCTTCAAGCCAACCAAAGGTTTGTTTTTAAACTCTGTCTTGCCCAAACAACACCTCAGTTTGGATAATAGATAGCCATCATAGCAAGATGGAATTATGTTTTCCTCAAATGTGGAGAAAAACAAGCAACAAACAAGCAAGGGTGTGAGGAGGCAGAAGTTCTTTCCTTACTGCTCCCAGAGGATGGCCCTGAGGTAGGTGCTAAATTACAAATAAACCCATGCAGAATTGTTGCCACAAACAAATATGCACACAACACACATCAACACATTTATTATTAGCAGAGCAAACTAAAGCTTCTGCTGGCAGCTCCAGTGGAGTTTATTAAGCGCTGCATGCTGCAGAGAGATAACCGAACGATGAGAGATTTCAAATGAGCCTCGAGAAAATGAGAAAGTGAGAGTGCTGCTAGTAACAAAATGGTAGTGAGGGAGAGAAAGGAGGAGGAGGAGGAGGAGGAGGAGGAGGATGAATGGGGTAGAGGAGAGTCGAGGGAAGCATAGAGTGAAAATGGAAAGGGCCAGAGAGCTGCTGGATTTAGAAATAGAAATTCAGCGCTGCTGTTGCAGTGATAGAGGGTTAAAGGAGGGAAAGAGAAGGCACACAGAGGGAGTCTTTCTGTGCTGAGATAGGCACGATAATACAGCTGTAACACTTCAACCACAGCATGTACACATGCATACTGTACAATCATTCATAACACAGTATATGTGTGCGACATGCATATTTTTGTGTCTCTCTAATGGATCTACCTCCTGCTGCAGCCTCAGCAGTCAGACCACAGTACAACGCCTCTGCTGTGTTTAAACATTACTCTTCATCACAGAGCAGTCACAAGACAGCTCTTTTAATAATGTTGGCTCTGCATTTCCCCATTTTCCTTTTGAAATGAAACACTGACTCTGATGCTTAAGTGCTAGTTTTCAGCTTTAATTCAAGGGTGTTTGCATCCATAATGGGTGTAAACATCAGGCCCTTTTTTTACATGGTTCCCCAATTCTAGCAGAGTGCAGCTGGATAATGATACGAAACAAGGACCTTTTAGGGCCAAGCACGAAAATGTTTGTGACCGGCGAAGTCAACCACATGACCTCAATCCAACTCATTGCGTGTTACACCTTATGAGACCAGACAGAAGGCAAAACAAACCCTGAGAAAGACACGACAACACAAGTACGAAAAGGTTCACCAGGTCAAAGTCGAACAAGGAGGTCAATTTGTTAATTAAGACGGATGCTTAAAATTGACCGCTTCTCTTCTAAATAACTGCAGACTGGTTTACAACCTGTCTTCTCACTGCTCATGCCATAAAACAGCCCTTCAACCCTGAGTGCACCCAGTCTCTGAAGCTTAGAGGGGCAAATTACCAAAGGCTCCTAAAACTGAGAGACTGTGTGTAAAAAGGGCTACTCTGTTCATCTGATGGATGTAAATACTTTTTGGTTGCCTTGTTTATATGCTTATACTGTCCTGCTGTATTGTTTAAAAAGAGTCCAGTGTTCACCCATTACAAACATGAACAGTTCAAACTCATCAGCAGCACTTCTTTCATCGTCATTTCTTCATTTTAGATCGAATGTACCAGTGGAATGCAGAGCCAACACCACAGAACAACGTGTCACTGCCAAAATACTGATCGACCACACTGTTCCTGTCCTGTCGGGTGACTGCTGCACCTCTCTCTGCAAACTATAAAAGGAGAAACAAAGTGTAGTAATGATAAGTTTCACATTGAGTGTCCACTTTGCATTTCCTCACAGCTCATGTGTTACCTGTCTGCATCTAGCCTTTGAGGAGGTGTTTATTGGAGGCTTCAAGTGTCTTCACGATGCGGTGTGCCGTTATTCTACATATTTTTTAACTTTAATGGGTTGGCAGCGTCTATTGTCTGCCGTCATAATGTGAGTTTACTTCAAAGCGAGTCACTCTGTGGCAGCGAGCCGACTGTTCCTCCTACTGTATTCATCCACGCCTCACACAAGCAACAAACAGCTCACACAAACACCTTTTTGGTTGCACTTCAAAGTGCATGCATACAATCTGTTCTCTCACACAAACAGCAAGGACACACAAAACACATACGCACACACTTACTTATCCCATCATTGTCAACGCTGAGCATGAAAACAAGTGAAATGTAGAAATATTGCCTCCCATAACAGGTATTTTTGTTTGGCAAACAGACTCTAATGAAAAATCTGTGTGTGTGTGTGTGTGTGTGTGTGTAAACTGCACAGACAGATACAGAGGAAGAGGAGGTAATTTCTGCTAATTTATTGTATAGTCCAAGTATTTAAAAGAGCTGAGAAGAAACAAGATAAATTGGCCAAGTTGGAGTTTTTAGTGCAAGGGGAGGAACTGAGATTTAAAAAGAGCTTTGTCAGCCACACACACACACACACACACACACAGACACCAAACATGCTTTTGCTGACTGACCTGGAAATAAAATGCATTCTATAAGTTTCTATAATTAATTATTTCTGAAAGCTTTGATACAACCAACTTGTTTCTTAATAATGCAGATGACTGGTTTAATGAAAAAAACAGAAATAGAAAAATAAAAAGAGAGTTTGAAAAGAACAACTGCATTATTTCATTGTACGCTTAAACGCATAAAACAGGCATGAAGTTCAAAGTTATATCAAGTTTTGATATACTCGTATTGATGCCAACAGACAACAGAAACAATGACAGTAAGATGTGTAAAAGTGGAAGTACAAGCCATCTTGAGTCCTTTTTGGGTTAAATGTGTTAAAATTTAACTACTTTATGGCCAAAAAATAAACAAATACATTCAGGATTCAGCATTTTCCAACAAAATGTTATTATTATAGTGTGAGGAAATTTATATAAAATGTACAGTTAACCAATAATAGAAGCTTTGGCAAATATCTTTCAAATCTTCTGATCCAGAGTGGTAGAGGTGGATGTTGGATGTATACCCGAGCCCTGGCTGTAACTATTAACTGAACATTGTACATTCTTTGTAATGACCCAATTTCTTGGTGGTAATCAGTAACATTGATCACAATATCTCTTCATGACTCCAATCATACTTCTGTTATGGTGTTGTCTCAATCTTATACCCATGATATATAACGGAATGGCTAAAAATCTCATTCGCCTCTCACATTCACAACTGGACATACAGTGCCACAGAACAAAACATTGTTTGTGCTTGGTTTGTGTATGTGTACATCACAGATTAAAGTCAGCTCTCAGCAGGCAGCTCTGATCGTCCATTTTGTTTGCTTTTAGCAGCAGTTCAACTGAGATTTATCAGGAGCTCCTGCTGAGAGGGACAAATGCAACCCATCGCCCGAGCTCAAACTCTGCCCTCCCTTCACGCATTATGTGTGATGTCTGCACGGGGTGAGAAAAAGGGGGACTGCAGAGGGGCCGGTGGGGAATGCAGTGAGTGAGGGCACTCTTGGGAGAAATGAAAATGTTATCAGCCTGTTTGGTGTCATCAAGTAAACCTTGGCCTCGAGCTATTGGGCAGAACTACAGAGGGGACATTGAGGGAAATATCACATATGGGGGAGGGGAGAAAACATACTTTTGTGTTCTCAAATAAAAGATTTGCAAAAGTCTCTAAAACAATTTGTGCCACAAACTTTCAATATTTAAAGCAGGTTATGTTCAATTAGTCCTGAACAGCTTGTTTTGTTGGCATGCAAAAAACTACAGCTCCCAAGAGGTCTTACCAGCGTGGCCTTTCTGGCAAAATATAATCATAATTGTTGGTTTCTCCTTCATTCTTAATATACACCAACACACTGTGTCATCTTTCCAGATTTTAAGCCTTAAAAGTCTGCTGACAGAAAAATGTCCATGACACTGGACCCGCCAGCATGACACTAGCTACGAACACTTCACTGTCCTCAATCTGTGAAGCTGCTAGTTGACAGAAGTTCTCCCTTCACTTTGACTTTTTACTGCTAATTGGTGTCCTACAGATAATGAAGACACACCAATATGCATTATTATAAACTGTAGAGGCTGATGAACTGATAATATAGTCGACCATTGAATCACATATTCATTTTTCTATCATTTCTATGAAATAAAGCACAGTTTCTTTGGTTCTGTTTTGGTTTATTGAAACCATTTTAATACATTATAAAGCACAAGATATCTGTCTTTGTCAGTCCTGGATATTTCAAGATAAAGACAGGCATTAAATGTTTCGCCAAACAAATATTGGCAACTAATAGCTAAAAATGGAAACTTTTGAAATAGGTAGAGGGTATCACAGACAAACAAAAAATCACTTCATAAAAGACAACCGTTAAATGACTATATTCGAGACATCACTGAATCTCATAATGTGAAGATAGAGTCTAGGTAATTGGGATTTCTGATCAGTTTGCAGGGATAATCAATATGTTGTCAAAAGCTTTTATGTTTTCTTCATCTAAAATGTTTCCTCTGTGTCCCTTTTAGGAATCCATACTATTGAGGCGCTCATGATGAAATGAAATACACAACCACGATGAAGGACACAGAATGAGGAAATACAGGAACGGGAAAGAAATCAGGAATAAAAAAGCAGACAGGCCGGAGGTAGTGGAAGCATGTACTTACTGAGCACGTAAAGGGAGAGAGCCAGGCCCGCCAAGCAGAAACCCTCAAAGAAGCGCAAGGTGCTGAACATGGTGACGTTTACAGAGAAGGCAACACTCAGACCAAACACCAGCATGAAAAGCACCGAGAGAATCAACACTGGGTGTCGACCAAACCTTAGAAACAGAGAAGCAGAAGGAGAAAGACGTGGCAAAGTGTTTAAAAACTGTCACAAACTGAGAGATGAGGCTTCTGATGTGCGCTCGGGTGAAAGAGACCGCTCTGACCATTGTTTCCATCAGACTGTGTGGACTTCCTGGTTTAAGGGAGGTCAGTAGGTCAATGGGTCAGGTCAGAGCTGAGGCCTTCATGGCCTGCGCATTTCTTTACATTGTTTCCATGGTTACTGATCCCAAACACAATGCAGGGACTTTTTTCCCACGCGGCAGTTCAGGTGGCTCGCAGGCTGTAGACGTGACCACAGTGAACTCAATGGACAACAGCAGGGTGCTTTAAAGGCCCAGTTCAACCAGCTAGACAGAAACATATTCTCTCACTCAGCCATGCTTGTAGATTTGGTCTGAACTGTCCATACTTTGATACACTTTGAGATTTCTGCCTCCATACCAACTGGTGAATGAAATTTAGTTAGTGATGCTCACAGCTTCAAAAAATGTCATTTAAATCATTGAACAGCAACACGTGTGTCTGAAAACAATCTCCTGGTAACAGTTACTGAAACATTAATCAGGACATTGGGCCTCTTGCAAGCACTCATACCAACAAATTTGTTCTTAAATTGCTGTACGTATGTACAGCTTCATGACTTCATCTGAATCAGTCTAGAGTATGAATGTGATACTGAAATGAACTGAACTAAATATACAATTGAAACACATACAAAAGAAATGTTCTGTTCACCAAATCATTATCATCATGGCTGCCACTTCACTGAGGAGTTTCTTAGAATATCAGATTTTTATTTGCACATGTCGGAATAGCAATTGAAAACAGTTCAGAAGTTGCAGGAAAATTCCTTCACTCTCGCAGCCGCCTCAGGGTCTTTATGCAGATCTCTGTCCAGCATCATCCCCTGTTATAACACCTGACAGTAACATCACCAACTGTGAGCGATAATACGTTTTTCTCTTCTCCGTTTCCGTGAATTTCATATCCCCTTGAACACCTCTCATATCAGTCGTGGACCACTTTGTATCAGAGAGACGATTTTTTACTGTCTAACTCTCTGTCAAACTGTTCACTCTTTATGTCAGTCACAGTGCGGCTCCGCTCTGGTGACATGTCGCTGACAGCCGTGCTATTAATATTTTCTAATTGTTTTGCGTCATCTAACATGACGACTGACACTGCAGAACTGGTTATCTCTTTGTCTGCTGATTCCTGACAGCAGGACTCAAAGCTCTGCAGAGTGAAAGTCTTCTTTCCGCTCTTTGGTAACATTAATGTGAGGGAAACAAACTTGCCCACACACACACAGGGGGGACCAACAGCTAAATATGGAAACTTTAGGGACGTAAATGATGCTAATGATGAAATCCAACAAGCGCAGGTGACATTCGTCAGGCTGAAATGAGTTATTTGCTACACGTTTGTACAGTGAGGAGAGTTCGGTAACACTTGTACGAGCAAACTTCAGACAAACAAGTAAGAAAGATTTAGGAGGACACATAAATGTTCTTGCATGAGGTGCACTGTTTCTGAGGAGAGTTGTTTCTGTTCAATCTGTAGCCACGCTAATCGAGTGGTTTGAGCGATGTCAGTCCAGACTTAAGAATTTCAGCAATTCAAGTGCCGTGAAATTTGGGACGGATATTCATGGTCACACACACACTTGCAGACCTAGTAGATCCTTCAACATTCCTCCATCTCCACCAGCAGGTCAGAGTTTTGCACATCCAGTTAAATGCATCCATGTGCTGATTCAGATGTTGGTTCGCAGTGAAATGTCTCAACAACAATGAGGGGATTCACGTGAAATTTGGTTCAGACATTCATGTCCGCCACAGGATGAACTGAAATAACTTTGACAATTCACTGGCTTTTAATTTAGCGCCACCAACAGGTCACAATTTTAATTTATGCAACACTTTGGTTTATGACCAAATACCTGCAGAACTGATGACATTATAAAGCAAGTGTTCACTCTTAGTCTTGTTTAAATATAGTTTTTTACCTTTCCAAGCACATGAACACATTCAGCTCCATTAGTTTGGGTTGGAGGTAGAAATCTTAAAAAGCAATCTTTTGAGACTTATATGGAGAAAATCAAAACTATCTGCATGGTTACCAAGTGAGAAAATACATTTTTATGTATTTTAGATGAATGGATGTTTTAGGGTTAACTTAGAGAAAAGGGGCACAAAACAGACATAGCAGAGCAGCTTACCAGTCAGCCATGACACCCATCACTAGGTAGCCAAATATGGAGCCCACCAGCAAAGAGAACTTGGCTATGTGCACCTTCCAGGCCGAGTCACACACCAGGTTCCACTGACACAGGAGACAAAGACGGAGAGAGAGAGAGGAACACTCGTCAACTTTTGAGAGAAAACCACCCACAACAAGATAAAAAGGGAATAAAACCTCAGCGGCTGGGCATTTCCATAGGAATACTGCACAGAGACATAAACAAATGTGACCTGTCAAGCCTGTCAAACTTTCACTCTCTGACTCACTGTTTTGATAATTCATGAAGGTTGATGAGTGTGCAAATGCGCTACGGACGCTTTTGAAATATTCAAATGTGCATCCTGAAGGGGAACAAAAAAAACACGCAGAGCACAACGCAGGCGTGTTATGTGTGTGAGAGGGAGAGTGAGCAGCGCGTGTGTGTGAATGTGGGCGCGTGTCTATAATAACAGAAATCAATAGCTTTCCATTCTTTCCTCTGAGCCCATGGGTCAGTGCACACACTGCCGCAGCTCTCAGCATCTGAAACTCAGCCAAGGGCACATGTGGAAGCACTATGTGTACTCTACATTTGTGCACGACCCTGAGAGTATCTACGCGAGCCGAGGGATTCAGCTGTGTGTGAAAGTGGTGTTGGTGTTTAACAATGATTTACAGAACTCCCCGCAGAGCCTCCGACTGTGCAGAGGAGCAAAGAGAAGCGGAGAGAGGGAGGTGATTATTGGTTATGACCGATGGTTTTGGTTATGAAATGGCCGGTGGTGATGTGGGGAACTCAGTCAGTGTGGGATTGTTATGTATGGGCTATTAGCGCTGACAGATATCAGTCATGCACACATGCCACGGGCTGGGCGATAACTCAACATTGCCCTTTATGGACTTTTATTGCAGATGTATCGTGACGTTATGAGCATGTCATTTTCACATTTTGCTCAATGATGTTTTTAAAATTATGCCAAAGGGAAAAAAAGCTGTTGTTTGAGTTTTGTATTTTATGTCAGGATTAATCTGGGCCCCTCCTTCCTTCCACTCCCTTTACAAAATGTACAGTTTTTTCTTTCCTGCTGGACCTTGCTCCAGATTAGCTCTACTGTAATGTGATTAAACACATTTGTTTAAGATTATTTCAAATAAACACACAGCACTGACATAATGAAGGTTTTGAAACTGTTCTTTGACACAGAGAGCCTCTTCAGCACAGGGCATTAGTGTGGCATATTCTCACATACCTTCACGGTCGGCACAAACCACTTAAAACACAGTAAATCAGGGTCTCAGGAGTTCTGGGCACGGATGCACCGATCCTTTCCTGAGCTATATCGACCAGACGTAATGATCCAAGTTAGATACAGTTCCTCTGTCACAGTCATTAGAGTTTTTCCTATTAGTTACATTCACTAACTCCTGGGACCCAATTTGGGAAGCCTGACTTTGTTGGCTCGTTACTCTGCATCAGCATCTGCAGATAAATGCAAGGTGAGATATCTGAATCGGTATTGGGAGGGGGGATGGGTTTATCGGTGCATCCTTAGTTCTCTGCTTCTCTGGGACAGTTGCCCACTTTGCCCAGTTGGTAATCCAGCCCCACAAGTGTTTTGTGTGCTGTGATGAAAAACAGCAGAACACAGTTTACTGTTCAATTTATTTTATAAGTGATCTGGTATTAATTTTGCCATATTCTGATGTATAGATGTAAAGAAAGAGTCTTATTAATGGTGTGATGACTGACTGATAGTGACACACACACACTGTATGCTCCAGGACAGCTCTGGTTATCAGCTGCTGTTTTCTCTGAGCTCAGCACACACACACACACACACACACTCGCATATTGAGGTCAGTGGGTAACTTGACAGTCAGCTGTGTGTATCAGGCTGTGCTCTACAGTGAGGCAGTGATGATGAAGACTCGGGGTGCTGAGGATGATGATGGTGATGGAGAGCAGAGAGATAACACTGTGGGTCTATCTGGCTCTCGCTCGTTACCTTGGTAACCACATTCTGGCTAAGTCCCGTCTGCAGCTCCAGCCTCCACTCCTTACAGGCGCACAGCAGAGCGCCGCCGTCGCCCTGTCCCTCCCCGGTGCCGTTTGCTCGGAGCTGCAGCTCGGTGACCGGCGGGGGGGCCGCCGTCCAGTTACTGTGGTTCGCGAGGGGCTGCACGCACGTGCCGTTGGGCTGCGCGAGGAGGAAATAATCCGAAAACTGGCTGAAGCCGATGAACAATGCCGGTATCCAGGTCAGGACCACGAGCTGCTTCTGATGCTTCCCGAAGCCCCCCAGAGACGGCAGGACCGAGCCGTCGATGTGCGGCAGCAGCCGGGGCACCGGGTGCTCCAGCGGGGTGAAGCCGTTCTCGGGCGGGTGGTCCTGCGCCTCCGGCCGGCCGGCTGCCATCACGGCCGGGCCACAAAGAGAGCAGCTGGGCGCAACAGCGGGCGAAGCAAAGCCCCGCTCAGTCTGCGTTAAGCCCTCTGACACAAAGAAAGCCCACCGCGCAGATAAATCCTGTGTGGAGCCAACAAAAGCCCGATCCAAAATGAGGGGGGGTCTCTCCGGTCCGTGCGGGCGTGCAGAAGCACCGAATCACCGAGCAGCCGTCCTCATGGCGAGGGGGGCAGGAAGAGACCAGGGGGGGTGTCCGAGCAGGGACGCTGTGTCAGGAGGAGAGGCTCCCGGAGAGGAGAGGACTGGGACAGGCGGGCATGCTCACCAACACACAGGGCTCCGAGTCCCGTGAGAACCGCTCCTGTCCATCCACCGTCCATCCATGTGGAGCCGAGCTGGACCGGGCCTGCTGCTGCTGCTCAACAAGAGGGGTCCGGAGCTACGTCCACGCTGAGATCCACTAAACATCTGCCGGTCCGTCACCCGTGAACGCCACAGGTCTCATACCTGTCCAAACCGTGACCTCCTGGAGGTGCGCATCACCTGCTCCCTCACATCCGCCACACCGGGGCTCCCGTCATCGCCGGTCCGCGCCGGTGCTGTGGAGTTCCGAGACGCGGCTGCTCGGTCGGTTCGTCGCCGTCTAGTCAATGGGACGCGGTGCCAAAGCGGGGCTTGGAGCAGAGATGGGGGAGACTAAGCCCCGCCCTCCCCCGGTCGCGCTATGCGCTGCGATTGGAGAGCCTTCAAAGGGCGACTGCAGCACTGACGGGCATCTGCAGGCAACAATGGTCCCCTTTGTGCAGCCTCTGCCCTCTCCGCTCAGTATGAAGCCTGTTAGGGTCGCTCAATCACTCGCCCCCTGCATCGATTCAGTGTGATTATGACGGGGTGATCAGGTGGAGATCACCTCTGTGAGTCTGTGAGCAGCTTTGTGCTGATCCCGCGGAGGCTGCTCTGCGTCATCTCTTTTTTTATTTTTTTCATAGCCGACATATAAATAGGCAGTATTAGTTACAGCTTGGAGGAGACAATGGGAGGACGGGGGGGGTATTGGGGTGATGTGCAGCCTGTCAGCCGCGAGGGGGCGTCCACCGATCACAATACGCGTCCTTGATCGGTTTGGCTCTTAATTCCACCACCAACATAACAACAAGAAGGAAAATAAAGTGAAGCTCACTCTCTCGGAGGTGCGATGGAGCAAGGGACTGAAGTGTCTCTGTATGGATGCTGTAGGTGTTGATTTGGCTGCAGCTGCTGTGAGTGACCTTGAGATCCAAGTGAGTGACAGCAGTGGGGAGGCCTGCAGCCAGCATAATATGAGACTGTGTGTGTGTGTGTGGAGGTGTAGTCTCGCACGTTTTAACCTCATCAGCAAACAGTGTGCTCCCGGTGCCTGTGAATGACATGGAGCTGGTGTTCAGGGTGAGGCTGACAGTGTAACAGTGAGGCGACAACTTGTGCTCAGCTCTCACTCATCTCTCACCTCCTTCCTCACCCAACCCCACCCCGCTCCTCCTCCATGGGGACTTATTAAGTTTTGAGACAGAGGCTGAGAATAATCTGAGGAGGCTCTGTGTGTGTGTGTGTGTCATCTGTTACAGTCTGCCAGCCACACCCACGTTATAGCACATACCAGAGCTTGCTCAGACATTCTTTGGGCCCTAAGCAGAGTGTGACCCCTCCACACACACACACACACACACAGCGGCAGAAGAGTTATGATTTAGTGATGTGCAGTTGCTACACGTAGAAAAGAAACATGCTAAGAAAACACGTTCAGTATGTTAGGAAATGCACTGATTTACTTTCTTTCTGAGAGTTAGAGGAGAGGATCAAAATAAATCTTGTGTTTGTGTCACAGCTTACAGACAATTAGCCTAGCTTTGCATAGCGGGGAGAAACAGTTAGCCTGTCTTTTTCCAAAACCAAAAAACACTCACCAACGTATTTTGAATCTCATTAATGAACATATTGTTTTCATTTGTATTATCTGTGCAATGAAAAAAAAAATACAATTCTTGGATATTTTTTTTCTTTTTAAAAATGCAGGTTGTGTTTCAGTGACACCTGCTGGACATGTTTCATTTACAGCATTTACAAAGAATTTCTGTAAACACAAGAAGGCAAAAACAATTTCAAATGCCAGGCCAGTAGGTTGTGTCAAATACTACGGAAGAATATTTTGAGCATGTATGGATGAGCCTTTTTTCCTTTGGGGGAAGTAAAATTCTATATTTATTTTTAGCTTTTTAACACATTGTAATTAGACCTAGCCATGCAAACCAAATGTAAATGAACCAGTAGTCTGCGGTACTTTCAAGCACATGCATGCTCATGACACAAAGAAACATTTGGAATGTGCAAATTGAAGTGAAGTTTTTACATGTCAACACTGAAAACGGAGCTTCTGAAAATTATTCTCAAAAAGTTCTGTTTTAAACCTAAAATGCACTTTGGACGAGAGACCAAAATGCGTGGACTAGGTCATAGCTTTCTTGAATACAAGGCAGCCAGTATCATACACATCACTTTGGTTGCCCAACGTGTAGCTTGTTGTGCCTCTCGGTCGAGTCACAGCAAGAATTTATTGCTCTGTAATCTCCTAATCTGTCAGTGATCAACAGTAACAGACAAAATTACTGTGTGTCCAACACCTGCTCTTGTCTTCTCTTTCAGTTTATGTGTGCAGGTTACTATCAATAAAATGGTAGTTTGTCAAACTTGCTGTGACCGTTCTTTGAAAAACACAGCCAGATGCAGAGACTTCTGGTCTTTTTATAATTAACACGATGTACATGAAGAAACTGTTGTCATCAAGAAACAATCCAAGTTTTTCCTTCTTCTAACAAGTGTTTGTATGGATTAAAGAAACAAGTTCAGTGTTAATTTGTGAGCTTTAGAGGAGTTGATGGATGTATTTCTAAACAGGACATTTCCCCCTGCCTCCAGACTTTGTGCTAAGGTAAGCTAATCACCCCTGGCCTTAGCTCCATATTAGTCTTATCATTTAACTCTTGGAAAGAAAGTGAATACATTTACTGTGGAAGTCTTCCTTTAATTGTAAAGTAACTGTTGTTGCATGTTTTGTGTTGCACTTTACAGCAAATAATATACTGTATATTTTACATTAGTGCTGACCTTTAGTTAGTTACACACCATAAAGACAGCCACTGGTTTAAATACATTTTACCACAACATCTTATCTTATCTCTTTGACACAAGTCGAAGATAGTAATTGATCAGAATAAACATCATGTCTGCTTTTTTATTTGACATAATTGTTGTGTGATAACACAACAATTATGTCATTGTTGTGTTATCACAGTCCAGTGACTGTTACCATTTGATTGTAACCCAGCTGTGACAGTGATGACATGATGCTCATTGTGTGTGACAGCTAATGTGACATTTATTTTCATGTGGCGAAACAGGTGGAAATCAGACATGTAACATATACGTGATTTGTAGTGACTGGGCTCAGACATGCAAACACACCACCATGGTCTTTTAATCTTCCAAATAAAGTCACATTACATCAGAGAGAACTCCACTGACAGGCCTGGAGTGAAAGAATTCCTCTGTATACGAGTAGGTGGAGTAGCATCATTTGTCTCCACTAGACCGGTGACCTAGATTGGTTCAGGTGTCATGTGATAGCTTTCTGACAGCCCCTCCCTTGCATTCACCCCCCGCTCCCCTCCCCAACTCTGTCTCCATACCCCCAGGAGGCATATCCATGTCACCCTGCTGCACAGGTACACCTCTGTCACAGGATCAGTGAACTACAGCAGCCTGCAACCTGTCCTCCTGCCTTAAACCTTAAAAGTGGACACGTATATTCTATACGGCTCCTTTAGATATCACATAATGTATGTTTAAGGTGCAATTTCAGCGGTTATATCACGTAAAAATAATATGATTCATGGGGGATGCGGGCGGCCATGTTGAAACTGTGCACAGAGATTCTATCAGTTCTCACTGCTTCCCTGAACAGTCACCTCTTTCACCTTTGTTGCAAAGTCCCTCAGGCGGTGAATGAGCTGTCCGTCTCTTATCCTCCCTCATACGGTCATTCTCTCGCTCTCTCTCCGTCTCTCTCTCTCACACACACATACACGCATGCACATACACACCTGTACAGGTGCTAACACGAGAATAAGAGCTCGTCATTTTCTTCCTCTTCACTCTCTATGATTCAGTGTGCTATTCAAAATTTACAGCTGTAATAAAAGTCCAGACTCTTCCCTTTATATTACTGTGCTTGTGTATGTCTTTTGGTTTCTGGTTGCTACGTACCCGGCTCCACCCTAACCTCCACCGCAGAGTTCCTATCAGAACATTAAAAGTGTGTGCAAATAGCACTTGTGTATACAAAACAAATCCAAAGGACACAAGCAAATTCAGAATTCACAGGCCCTTCAATAAGTAAAAAACATAACTGAGTCACACATGTCCCAAAAAATGTACTCCTTTTTTGGGACACTTGGGAAATGATAAACTCCACAACAGGCAAAAACACATACATCTGATTACCTATCACCTTATAAAACTGTTATGGCTAACATGTTGGCAAACTTAACCCTCATTTGGAGTCACATTTATGTCCACCTGAGGGTAGGCCTTATCTTCACTCTTTTTTACCTTTGTTTTTGGCTCCACCAGATTAACAGGATCATAAAATGAACCAATGATGTTCGCTCCATTGATCATTATGTAACCCATTTGAATTTAATAAAAATATTTTGGTTTGCTTTCTTTGATAAGATTTACCTTTTGGTAAACATTTAAGCATGTCTTCAAAGGAAATAGTGTGCTTATTAATATTCCTCATTTATAGGCATAATTACCTTTGTTGCATGTGTTCTCTCTGCACCACCTCCTTATGCAGGTGCAGGCATGGTGTCACCTTGACGTGCCTTTAGCCTTGAGGGTGTTGAGCAGAAAAGACACCGCAGGGCCGCGCCCATGCATGAGTGGATAACCGGCTCTGCTTTGTGTCTTCATTATGTGATCTCTTACATCAACAGTGTAGTAATAAGCTTGACAGATATTTGACAAGTATCTAGCATAAAGTGTGTGAACTACAACAACCAAGTCTGTGTTTTATCTTAATCATCAGGTCTTAGTCACTGCACCTCTCAGAGCACTGAAAAGATCCCAGAGATGACTAGCAGATTGACAGATGTCTGGACCTCTGGGCCAAATTTGGTGAAAATGTAGAACTGCATAGAAGTGACTGAATTTCAATGTGAATCAGGTTGTCATCAAATGATGAAAATCTAGTCAGAAAGACATTTTCTTTCATGTTCCTGTGTTTCACTAATGTCTTTGATACCTGAGAACAATGTTAGACAAGCAGCCACACCCTGAAAACCAGCTATTATCATCATTACTCATCGGTACTTAAATCCATTAGCTTAATGACTGAAAACTTTCCCTCCACACACACTCACAAAGAGACACATGCATTGTTCAGGACATGGAAGGTCCCAAAATGTCAAGGACCTGACAAGATGAGACAGACCCTCAGACATTGAAAAAACAAAACAAAACAATTAAAAGACTCCTGTTCTTACAGAGTGTTGAAGGAAAATCCCTGTCTGTACATGCACTGCTGCAGCCTGAGTCAGAACAGCACTGCAGTATGAGCAGACAGCTGTGTGTGTGTGTGTGTGTGTGTGTGTGTGTACATGTGATGGGATAGGGGGGTTTCTCTTGATAGTACATTTCATAAAAAGCACTCCTCCCTTGACTCCCGCCAGTCACGGGTGTGTTCATGGGTGTGGAGCCTGAGTTTGCCAGAACACTTCCCTCAGCTCACCTGTGGGCACAAAGCCAAGTTGGAGGTGATCGCAGGGCGTTCAATATTTTAACATTAATCTGAAAGGCTATAACGGCTCAAGGAGGACAAGTAAAAGTGTCGGTTGGAATACTTTGTAATATCTCATGCACACAACTGTGAGACTGTCCTTAAGCGACCCCCTCATGTTATAGTGACCTCATGCCAACTTTATTTATTGTGCACCATAAGTGTCTGGTAAAAAAAAAAAAAAAGCAAAACATATAGGCCACAGTATTACAATATACATGGTCTCATGAACTCGGCTACTTAATTTTGGTGCAGCCAGAGAGAAAGCTCTGAAATGTAATAACAGTGCTTAGAAAGTGCTAGAGAAACAGTAAGAATTTAAGTGAGCACAGGTGAGAACTTGCACAACCATCTGTCTCTTTTTTAACTTGATAGTCTTACTGCAGCATTCTTGACCAAGTGAAAGTGAGTAAAGGTGCCAGCGTTATTTATCCCAACAATAGCAAGTTCAAGTACTTGAAATGGAAAGATACAATAACATGCATGTTTTTTTTTCACATCCACGACTTGGAAGAAGTATCTGATGAAGGAAATGACTGAGATTTAAACAACTTTATTTACTAGTTTACTGAATTATATTGCTGAATTGAACACCAATATTCTTCACGTTCATGCACCATAACATTCTCTTTTCCTCTCCCTGAGCCTTTAAAACAAAACAGCCTTCACACCGTCACACTCCCTGCCATATGTCAGGCAACCCCAGAAACTCATTAAAGTGTGCAAGCCTTATCCTGTCTCTGGTAATCAGGTATGAAAGGAGATGGGAGGGGGTGGGAACACTGGGACTACGCCCCAGATACACACCCTAAAATCATTCAACTCATTCAGGCAAAGCCCAAAAAGACTTACTGTACGTACACGCAGTAAATGTGTTGAATTCAGTGATTAGTTATGACCAGTTTTTACCGGCTTTGGTGCATCAGATTAAATATGCACACGTCAGTCTGCGTCTTCTGTCTTAGTGTTTCCCCAGTTCATGCAAACTCACAGTTTTCATTTTAACACTGACACCAGAGTTTTCGGGGCTGTAAATCAGGACACAAAGTGCAGCTTTTGAAAAAGGAAGACCAGCGCTGGAATGCCGTTTTGGCAAAAGGTGTGTATCTCTATGAGTTTATGTACAGGCAAGGGCGTGTTCCCGAATGTTATTTGCCACGGGGAATAACATGATGGTAAGGTGAGACTTTCTTTCCCTGAGAAAAATGTTAGAGCAGTTTATGATCTTCATCAATCACTCACTGTGAGCACACAAAAGCTCCAAGACTAAGTCGATACTAATAAAAAAGCCCGTGAGCAGAGCTGTTGAATGTATCACCAGATCCCAAAATATGATGGGCAAAAATTCTTCTGCTTGCAGTCATCCACACTAAGTCTGCAATTATACTTGAGCTAATGGAAAACAACTGTTTGCAATAAATTATAAACAGCAAATAAACACTCTATAATACACCCATTCCTGCTTCTCTCTCGAACTTTCACTCCTGCATGCTCATGCACATAATTCACAAATCCACGCACTTACAAACACTTACACACACACATTGACACACGCTGACACATTCCATTTCACCTGACACCTGACAGAGTGGTGTAAGGAGAGAGTCGTCTCCTTACACCACTCTGTCAGGTGAGGAAATGTAGCGTTTTTTGTTTTTTTTTTTAACCATTATTATCATTATTATTTGGGGATTCTAGTGGACTGCATCAGGTCATCAAGTAAAAATGAAATCCTGGCCCACAGGTGACCTATGACCTATAGGTATGTACTGAGGAATGCCCTTGAAGCGTAAGACATGATTGGTTTGACTCAGAAACTGCAAATGCACCATCTGGGTCTGTTGTTTCCTTGCTCTTCTTACTTTTGTAAATTTTTAAGTGTGTCATGTGAGCACCTGTTTAGGCAAAAACTGTTGACCCCATGAGAAGATCCTGGTTTAAAAAAAAATAGCAAGACTCCATGGTCACAGTGCAGCTCGCAGCCCTGTGAGGCTGTACTTGAGCTAAAGGCAAAGATCAGCATGCCAACATTGCCATAACGACAATGTTAACATGTTGATATTTGGCACTGCGTTCACCATCTTAGTTTGCTGTGTGAGCATGCTAACATTTGCTAATTACCCCTTTGTGCAGCTGAAGTTTTGCACATATCTGGTCATAATTCAAAGTATTGGACAAAAATTTGACCTGGTGCTGGCGTCAGAGGAAGCAAGAGATCATCACCAGGACGCTGTTGTGACATTTCAGTGCTGACCACAGTGATCAGCTGACCAACGTAACAAAGATGCAGTTATATTTACAGTAAAGCTGTTTATAAAGTACAAAAATGAAGTAAATTTGGAGCTGAGGACGTAGGGGGAAGCTTGGGAATGTGTGCGTGCTTCATTTAGCACATTTATGAAGTATGACTCTGAAGTCTGTGGTGGTTTCATCAGATCTCTCAGCACTGTTTGCCTGGAATTTTCTGCTATGGCAGCTAATTTCAAGCTGCAGTACAAGGTCACACTGCCTGCAGACAAAGACTGTAGATCAGACAATGAAGTAATCCTTATGGGATCTCTGTGGAAACTGCACAGTTGTTCAAATACATTAAATCATTTAATGATGGACTTCATAGTAGCAAAAAGCACAAGGTATAGATTACCTTGTGCTTTTGCACAAGGTAATCTATGGATGGACTTAAAGCAGATGTGCAAATCGCTGTGTGAACTCTCAAAGTTTGGAAATATTTCTATTTGTTGGATAAGCACATACTAATGACTATTTCAGGATGATAAACTACATGAATGATAAAATTTTGAATTGTTAAACCAAGAAATGTCACTTTGATCAATTCCAGTAAGCACATGCTGAAAAGAACACAGCTGAGAATTATTCATTGTAACTGTAACTCAGCACAAAACATATGATATATATGAAGCAGTGAGTGGAAACAAAATATGTGGGAAATGTGTGAATACAGCATTAATCGGTAAGTCAGAGCTGTTTTCAAAAGCATGTCTCATCCATTTATCTAGTTTGAGCAGTCTTTAAGCTGTGACGGTAAAATTCGGCAAAATTGTCATTGTCAATTTAAGAACAGCTGTCAAACTTGTTTTTCCTGTGAGTCCCACCCATTGGCTGGAGGCGAGAATTAAAGTAAAGTGAGTGTGTGTGGCAAGAAGAAGAGATAGAGAGATAGTGGATGAGAAGGGCATGTAGAGAGAACCTAAATATTTGAAAAGATTTGAGGAGGAGATGACCGAGATGCACCTTGGTGGTTGTTTCCACTGAATGCATCCCCAGATCAGGCGGATCCACAGGTGATGCATCACGTGGATACAACACCTGTCATTGCAGCAGTTTGCCTCGAAGCTCTTTGACCTTTACAGCTGGAACGTCAGCAGAGAGTCATTCATTGCAGATTATCGATGTTACAAAGTGTTTCAAGATTTACAAAATGTGCAATAGCACAGAAATGCATTGCAGTGCATGACTTCAGCATTTACTTTTCATTTAACACGTTTCAAAGAAAATATATTTTTGACAATTCCTTATTTAGTTTTCTTTGTGTATTTGATATTGTATCTCTATTGTATGTATTAATTACCTCTATATTTGAGAGGACAGTGCATTCCAGTTCAAGTCAAACTTTAACATGTCATGACTGTCTGCTTTACAGCGACTCCAACCTCTACTTTTAATGTAAACCTTATTCTAACCTTCAACTTAAAAACTATTCTTGATCCTCAAACTGCCATCTGAGAGAAATCTCTTTACTTTAAAAATGTCTTAACTTTCCAAAAGTGCTCTAATTTCATGAAAATATAAGTAACTTTTCAAAAATGCTCTCACTTTGCATTTGTGCCCACTTTTCAAAACATCATCACCTTGACCTCAATTCTTCAAGTAAAATAACTTTTCAAAAAACTGCGCACTTGCTCACTGTGTGAAAATCTGTGTGGTCTCCATAAAGACAGAGCTACAGGAGACACACACACACACACACACACACACCCTGTGCCTGTGGAGGGGAGTGGCTCTGAGAGGAAAGTTTCTTTGGCTCAGCAGGTTGGATAGAGACAGGAGAGGTGTGGTCACTCGCCTCCAAAACCGATCCTGCCCTGCTTTCTGGTGGCAGTCTGCTCCAGAGGGACCTGGGTGGACGAGTGGCCCTCTGACTTTCCCCCCACAGCTTCCACAGAGCCGCCCCGGCGGCCGATCAGCCGGTGAACATGAGTATGTACGGCTCTCAGAACGCCCTGAACATGGGCCGCAGGGTCGGGTCCAAAGGAGACCTGACCGGCGGGGGAGGCCAGTATTACACACGGAGCGAGGTCGTGCACGGAGGCGGTAATGGATACGACGGCTACACGGACGGATACAACTACACCTTTTCAAAGTCCTCCATGGGCGGCACGGGAGGCGGAATGATGAGCGGCACGATGAGCGGCGGGACGGGAGGCGGTATGGGAGGCGGAATGATGAGCGGCACGCACGATGAGCGGCACGGGAGGCGGTATGGGAGGCGGAATGATGAGCGGCACGATGAGCGGCACGGGAGGCGGTGGCGGCATGGGAGGCGGAATGATGAGCGGCACGATGAGCGGCATGTCAGTCGCCAAAGGAGGCGGCATGAGGTATGAGTGTCTTCTCTGGAAAGTTTGACAGTGTTTAAGCTGCGCTCGCCGCCACCTGTTGCCTCTCTGCAGGGAGGACGCGTCAGTCCAAAAAGCTGGCTGTCATTTATTATTAATCACGAGAGGCCGTTTTATCCCGGTATTCATTTCACCCCTGCACACTGTGAGCGCACAAAAGAGCCCTGGAGCCAAAAAAGCCAAAAGATCAAATTTAACCAACAGATGCATGATGATGTTTGCAGGGAGCTGCACATTTCACAGCTCTGATCCCGGAAACAGGCCAACATGCATATCTGCTTCGTGGAGTTTATGATGAGCGTTTTATGACTTGCTGCTCCTCAATACTGATACTCCACACATACAGACTGGAGTAATGTTGCATGCACTTTGACCAAAGTTTACAAAGACTGGGAGTTGCTGTGCATCATAGTTTGTTTGTTGAGGGAGTTCCCAGCTTACCTGAGTCTTTTGTTGCACAATGCACAGTGATAATAAAACAATGCTGCTCTGTAATAACACCTAATCATTGCTTAAAGCTACCCTGTTTAGCAAATTTTTAGAACAGTAACTCAGCTTCTGGTCTGCACAGCGGCTTGAAATGATTTACTGCTCTCAGTGATCTGTGAAGTTTCTTTTTCTGCAGCGCTCACATATCCCAGTGTGTCAGTTTCAGAGCCTCCACACTGTCACCCACAGAGGAAATATGTCAGTGTGGGACTGTAGAGAAGGGCAGAGAGCATCTGGCCGACATGATCACAACAACTTGTTTGGCACAAAGACACATTCAGTATTACTCCTGCAGGATGAAAGGGATGATTACTTCGTGGGTGCAGTAGTTTTTTAACTGCGTCACATCATGGAGTTTCTGATATTCAGTAGTAGCCAATATTAGTTTATGTCAGATATGTCATCCTTGGCTTCTGATCTGTGATCTTTGTGATAAAAAAAGTGTAAATAATACTATTTTTGGTGCAAAGGAGATAAGAGTGCTAAAACTTAGTTTTTTTCTTTGCATCCAGCACCTTTTTATTTTGAGGTAGCTTTTCATTATGTTATTGACACCATGTTAATTAACAACGGAAATGCCCTAGATATGTTTGACTTTGTTCAGAAACACTGTCTCCATTTTGTAGTTGGTCCAACGGGGACCATTTTTGATGAAAGATCGTTTTCAAAAATGTTTGTTTCTGTATGTTTATGTAAAAAAAGAGAATATTGGCCAATTTGTTTTTAACCAGCATCCAGTGAGAATACAGAATTGACTTTTGAAGTATTACTTTGCTTAATGAGCTCTTTATTAACATTTAAACAATAAGCAAGGTACAACTCATACACAACATATCACTTTAGCCCTCGTATCCAACCTGATGCCACAGTCAGGTCTGTGAATCTTATCAGGGATCCTGTTTTTAGAGGTGTTTCATAGAAAATGGAAAAGGTCCATCAGAAACTGTTCATTTTAAAATGACTGGCCTGAGAAATAACTGAAGAAAAAAAATCATAATAACTGTCTCTCTTGTCAGTGTAACTACGGCATAATAAAGATGACAAAGTATTTATAAGTATGTCTTGGATTAACTATTCCTGGCCCTCCTGGCATACAACACATATAAAAATGCATATAATTCAGGTCTCGAATGCACATATTCATAGGGCACTACAGTGTTCAAAAATGAAATATAGCACTTAACATAATGTACATGATTAGGTTTTTCTGACTTTCCTGTGCACGACAACATTAATAGATTGCTAATAAACCATATGCAGTTGTGAATTCAATACATATGAAAGTAAATATGAATTATTGCTTTTGTCTTGCTTTCGCTTCCATGATTGTGAGACATAGTTTTAAAACATCAACTTTAACAACATTAAAATTAAACAACCATTCAAAGTTTTTTTGGTAATGCATCATTTTATCACCTTTTGAGGTACACAGTCAACTGCGTCATCTGTATTTTTAACTGACTTTTACTATTAGTACCTGAATACAGAAAAAAATCCCAAGACATTTACTGTTACATATAAACTTTTTTTTGATGAAATCATTTGAACAAGAAGTCACCCCAAAACTAAAGTGGGCAGGACATTCATCCTAGCTGTGTGATCTCAGTTAGACTCCTAAAAGATAAATATTAAGGCTCATAAGATGATTTACAGGATTAAATCAAGGCAGATTATACAAAACTGCAAAAAATATGATCTTTTTCTGATTTTGAACATGTGCAAGTAGACGACGCCTGATTAAAAGGGGTCACATTATATGAAGTTGTGATCCACTGGTCTAAACTGTTACATTGTGGTGGATACGCCTTTTTTTCCCTCTACAAATAATGCAGCTTAAGATTATTAAAGTAATGAGCTTGATGATGATGAGTTTTTCTCTGCTGCCCCTCTCTTCTGTGGCTCCATCTTCAGTGCCATCCCCCAGACGGCCTTGGTGTTGCAGAGCCATTGCCATGAGTACCTGAGGAAAGCTGAATACGCCCTTCAGTCTGTGAGTCATGATTGGGTTTGTAGTGCTACTTATTGGCTGTTTTCCTTCAGAAGTGCAAATATAAGGCTGCAGGCTTTTATTTCAAAGGAAAAGCCACTGTGTTGCAGCGTCACTTCTGTAGGTAAAACGATGCAGAAAAATGAGAGAAATGTTGTTTGGCTGTAAATGGAGCAACGGGATGAGTTTGCCTTTAGTGTGTGTCAGGAAATGTAATTGAAACCAGGCTGATAGTTAAACCATGCATTTTGTTAATCTCTCTTTTGGATCTGCTTTTGGAGCCAAACCTCTGCGAGCGATATTTCAACTGTTAATCAACCCACTGATAGCGTTACATTGTTAGCACACACTCCTCCTCAGCTTCGTGTTGAGTAACTTTGTGTGAATTATTTGTTTTTCAGCAAAGTTCAAAAGTACAACCCCCATCATCATGAATGATGTGGGGGGGTGATTTATAAGTTAGATTTATTAGCATCATGCCTGTGTGGGTTCGGTTATATGAAATGTGTGAAATTCTGATATCACTTCAATTACTTCCTTTCAAAAGTCACAACATTTTTCAGTTTGAAGGTTGTTCTCTTAGAATTGTTCTCTTCTTTGCCATTTTTTTGCATGTAAACGCATTCACTGTGAAATAAAAGTACAGCAATTGCAAAAGACATGAACATTTTAAACTGGGTGTATTTTATGTTTCTCTTTCTGCAAAGTCATTCTGTGCATCTCTCTGAATGGTTTGTGTATGTCCTGCAGGGCAGCGCCCCCGGGGAGGCGGAGCGCTACATGGCAATGGCTAAAGAAACCATTGAGCAGCTGAAGATCTACGCGAGGGACCTGAAACTGCAGGGACAGCCCAATGACAACGTAGTCAGGACGTGAGGAAGACTTTTACCTGACTTCTCTCTGTCGTTCTTCCTCTTCTGATTTCCCTTTTTTTAAATTCTGTCTGTTGCTGAAATTATATACAAACAAGCCCAACGTGCTTTCTCGTCCCTAATCTGTAGTTTGGAGATGTGCAAAGACCAGCTGAAGGGGGTCCACATGGCCATCACAGGCACCGTGCAGAGGAGAAGGAGCACCAGAGGGAGCTCTGGAGGCTGGGAGGAGCCTGGAAGGAGCTTTCATGATGCTATGGGCTGGATGGCACAGCAAAAGGTGCACACACACATACACACACATACACACACACACACACAAACCTTATATACTTAAAAGTGCGTTTGTGTCATCCAGTGAGAGCACACACCCCACAGATTGAAGGGGTTTGCAGCACATTAACTGCAGATTTTTATTCTCTGCCCTGTGATGTGACAGTCAATATTTAACTCTGACATCAAGTCACAAGTCAGAGTTAAATATTGCATATAATTTACCCATAATGTGTTCTCTGTAAACTTATGAAAATTATTTCAAGCAGCAGCATTTATAAATGTCGTGGCACATTTAGAAGTAAGAGTGCAACAATTTAACACCTCATTTATTCAATATGTCGCCTGTTTTTCTCCTTAACAAATCATCAGTGCTCATCCTGTCAGAATCAGAGAAGGAGGTGTGACTGCACTGACTGCTAACAACTTTAGACTTGTTGTCAGTAATAAAATGTGGAAGAATAACAAAGCTGCAAGTTATGTGAAGATCCAAAATTAAGTTCCAAGTTCAAGGCCTTTAAAATGATCTTGAAAATGATTAAAGACCTTACATGCATTTTCATTGGTATTTAACTCAAATGAATGTATGAATTGAATGAATGCATCTAAAATGAAAAAACTGCAGCAACTCTCAATAAATGGAAACACTGTCACAAAAAGGACAATGTGAATATGGCAGATCAATGCTTTACAGCATCTTCTGTGGCCTGAAAAGGGTAATTTATTCTAGATTGCTAGATTTTGAGTGGAGTATCACATGTAGAAAAAGGAGTAAACTGTGACAGTGAAGTGACTGACAGATCTCATTTGACCTAAATATTTTACACAGTTTAGACACAAAAGCATTCCTCTGCTATGTGTTGTCAGAGGCACTGGAGTGAATAGGGCAGCTATGTCTGGCGTTAAGAGCAATTAATCTATGAAGACTGAAAAAAAGACCATACTAGAAGAGATATGCATGTTTTTGGAAGTACTGCAAGGAAATGAAAATTAAAAGAAGTTTTGTTTTGACATCTCACACCAATTACTTTCTGGTGGATTCCTGAGATGTTTTCAGTAAGAAAAGCAAAACAAATCCTGATCCATCTTGTTTCTTTGCCACCACCTGCTGGTGACATTAAGAGCACATCAGGCAAACGTTTGGAAAAAACACACAAAGCTAAGGATCTGAGCTGAAAATGTGTGTTTCTGAGATTCAGTTGTGAGTCAGTGCGTGTCTCTGCGTGCTGATGATTAAAATATAAGTTTCTGCGTGTGTTTGCCGTTTCAGCGGCTGATTGAAACGGCCTCCTGGGGAGACGATCCTGCTGCCATCGGGCAGCAGCTCAGTAGCCACCAGAGGTTTCACAACTCCATCCAGAGGAGCACCGAGGTGGAGCGAGCCAGAGACGACCTGGTGGGTTCACACCACTTGTTCGGATGCCGTGGGCCACCATTGTGATTGTTGATGTGATGAAAAACATCCTAAATGTGTTTCATGCTTACACGTGTCATAAATTTATCCAAGTGCCTGTCATCAGGAAGAACAGCACACATAATACCTGCTAAAGATTACACCTTAGTTTAGATTAGGGTGTTTGTTATGTTTTGTTTGTTAAATTAGGCATGAAATGATTACATTGGATTTATAGTGCATCATGTTTATCTGCGTTTCTAAGATTCTCTAAAGAGTCTCTTACCAAACCAATTTGATTCTCCTCCCCTTAGAGGAAGAAAGGAGACAAAGGAAATCTTCATGCTCTGGAACAAGAATGGGACAGTTTACAGGTAAAAGAAAACTTTCTTAGCTAGTATCACTACTTGGGCTACATTGTTGGTCACATATTAAAACTCACTCCCTCCTCCCGTGCCAGCAAATGTCATTTGGTCGGACCAAGCAGCTGCAAGACCTCCAGCAGATCATTCAGGAAATTTCCAAAGAGATCATGTGGGTGAACAGCAGGGAGGAGGAGGAGCTTGTGTTCGACTGGGGCGACAAGAACCTCGAACAGTACATCCCACAGAAGCAGGAGAGCTACTCGGTAAGAAAAACATTTTCATTATCACTCATATCATCTGTTATCAACAGTTCAAAAATTCAGTGAGAACCAGGAGAGAATTCGGTTATTCTCCTGTGGTACCTTGATGCTAAAGAAATCCATTTTTGATTTATATTTTTAAGAGCTCCATTATCATCAATTAACATTCTTGGCAATTGTGTGAGTCTACATGCCATTAATGCCTTTTTATGTAGTTAATATGCATGTCATAAAGGAGCAATCATCTGTGATAGATTAGATTTTGGCAGCTGCAGTCAGTCATCCACTTAGCGAGAAGCCACAGAGTGTTCCTCCAGCTGCTTCCTGATGTTTTCTGTGTCCCCTGTGATTGCTGATCCTCTCTTTACGTAACAGAAACTGATGAGTGCCCTGGAGGACAAAGAGAAGGACCTGACCAAACTCAAAGCTAAAATTAATACCCTCCTGAACAACAACCATCCGGCTTCAGACAAAATTGAGGTGTGGATCGATCCAGTCAAATCTCAAACCTGCACATGCATTGAGAAGTGTGCCAGTGGGAGTTTTATCTTTTTCTTTTGTCTCTGTTTGTGCATTTTTTCAGGCTTACAAGGACACTCTGCAGACTCAGTGGAGTTGGCTCCTTCAAATTACCAAGTGCATTGATGTTCATCTGAAGGAGAATGCAGCTTACTGCCAGGTAGTATAACAAAATATAAAACTTAGAGCAGCCTAGATAAATTCTTTCATATTAACAACTGATAGAAACTGAGTAGTGTAAAAGGCATGGCTCATAGTTACAAACCAAGAGAGAGTTATTGAGGGACCCTCAGCTTTACAGATCTTTTTGGCGTGCATGTTTTTTTCTGTCAGGTGTATTCTTAGATTTTGACTGTTGGGTTCAACTTGAAAACTCAGAAAGTCCTGTGTTTCCCAACATTGCAACAGCCTCTGACCAAACCCTGTATGTGTCAATTTTTTATTTTTTACGCCCGTCCCTCTTCACAGATCCATCGCATTATAATTTTTCATATAGTCATGTTAATTGATACCAAGGGACCGTATGAAGGAATTAATCAGTGTCATTAATCCCTGTCATGTGCTGAGCTGAATCACACAGATTGCGTGTGATATAGGGATTTCTGCTAGTTTTCCCTGAAGGTTAATATGTTTCAGTTATGTTAAAGGAAGTGGTTCTAAGTGAAGTGGGCCTCCTTCGCTCAACTGCGCTACTGTAGGACACCCTATAACGTACATCTAATCACCTATTTTGTATATCTCAGACTTCTGTAACATTATGTGTCTATCAATAGTTCTTCAAGGAGGCCAATGAGGCGTGCAGTGCCCTGCAGAACGAACATGAGACAGTCAGTAAGATGTTCACCTGTGATAAGAACACTTCACTGGAGGACCTGCTGGATCTCCTCAGGAGACTGGAGGTAAAACAGCTTCTTAGAGCAGTAACAGATCAGCTGGGCTTCATCAAAGGGTGTGAATGTGACATAGCAGTAGAACTACTACTGTATGTAACTATTAGTATTGATCTGCATTATTATTATTATTGATTGCATTATTTTTTAATGCATGCAGAGGGAGAAGGAGAAGATTTTGGAAAACAAGAGGCAGGTTAAACATCTGGGGAACAGGTCCAAGAGCATTGTGAGACTTAAACCCAGAAACCCTGAAGAGAAGAGTGCCAGCCCCGTCATCGTCAAAGCCCTGTGTGACTTCAAACAAGGCCAGGTCAGTTTTCTAATGATCATGTCACAGTCTCACACATACCATTTGTTTAAGCCACAGATGCCACAGTGTAGTCTGTGAGGAAATCAAAAACAACAACCCTCTAGAATCAAATGACTTGTAATGTCTCTAATATTTTCTGATTAATTATATTTAAATATAAACTTTTTTTTATTTACCTATAAAATTAATTTTTATTGGGCTCAAAAGAAGGTGATTTGCAAGGACAATGAGGCCATCCTAAAGGACAACAGCCAGCGTAGTAAGTGGGATGTCACTGGCCCAGGAGGACTGGATATGAGTGTGCCCTCTGTGTGCCTGATCGTACCACCTCCCAATCCACTCAGCATCAGTCTGGCCAACAAGTAAGACGTAAAAATAGTTTGTTTTGACACTTTGAATGATTTTATATCTCTGGGTCATTAAATTAATTAATATGGTCATTGTGTTATCCAAAGGAACGAACAGTACTATGAGGCCATTTTGTCCATGTGGAATCAGCTGTACATCAATGTTAAGAGTCTCATCGCCTGGCAGTACTGTCTTCTGGATATCAAACGCATCAACTCCCTCACCATCTCCATGGTAAGTGATGAATAAACCCTCTGAAGTCAGTCTCTGTTGTCTCTGTTTACTATGGTGCACACAACATGCAATATTTGAATATTTGAATGAGCAGAAAATCAGACCTGTATGTAACAAAGCTGGAAAGAGTCACATGTCTCAGGTTTTGCACAAACCACTTATGTTAAATAGTTGTTTTATATGTTGAATTTTCACATATTTTCTAAAAGTAAAAAAACAATATGAAAACAGATATTTATAGTATTGATGTTAGTTAGCAAAGTGCATTTGCTCACTTGTTGTTAAGACCTAAAGTCAAACATAATGATTGTGTGTGTTTTCAGCTGGCTAAGATGCGTCCTGAGGAATACCGTCAAATCATCAAGAACCTGGAGACTCACTTTGAGGAGTTCAAAGTGAGCTGCCATGGCTCCCAGATGTTCGGTGACGAGGACAAGAGGTCCATGGAGAACCAGTTCAACGGAGCCCAGGCCAACTACAAGCAGCTGGTGGTGCAGCTGCATGGTTACAGTCAGTATTACAGAAAAATATATAGTACTGCTGATGACTCAAAAAACTCCTCACCCTCATCAAAAATTACTGATAGAATAAGATACCCTATCTGCGGCAAAAACACATTTCTGAGATTTTGTTACAATTTTAGAAATTCTTTAATCTTAAGTCTTTCAATATAACATCCTCTAATAATGCTAAATATTTGAGTATGCAGGAAATCATGTTTGATATTTAGTCAAGAGTTCACCTGTAGGACCAGAGAATTAGAAATGACTTTTTAACCACTGCACGTCATCCTACAACAGTTATGAAAAACCTATCTTATGTCTACTCCCAGTTGAACATCAGGAACAAGAAGCCGAGCAGCAACGCCAGCAGCAGCTGCTTTTAATACAGATGCAGAAAGTTGCCGCCGAAGAGGAGGCCAGGAGGCTCGAAGAAGAGAAACGAAGAGCTGAAGAGAAGAAAAAACTGGAGAGGAAAGAAGCAAAGAAAGAGGTGGTGAAAAAAGAGCAAGTGATTAAGATCAAGCATGAGGTGGGGAAGAGGAAGGTGCCCTCTTCTCCTGTCCCATCCTCCACCTCCCGCAGCTTATCAGAGCTGCACGCACTCAGACTGAGGCTGGAGGGCTCTGAGAGCATGCTGAGTCAGCATGTTCATATCTGCCTCGGAGACGATGGCATGCACGACTGTGGCCTCAAGATCACTCAGTTGGAGGTAGACACAAAAAAAACAAAAATCAAGAAAAACAGACATGTAGTATTAAAACCTTATCTTATTCCAAATACATACTCACCATATTTATTACAGTAACTGTATTCGTATACTGTGTATGTGTCCCTATAGACCGTGCAACATGATATTGACTTGATGCGTGAGGAGTACTTACGTCTGAGGGAGTGTATCTTGAAGGAGCTGGAGGGCATGAATGATTCAGATAAAGCCCAGTTCCTCAGGAGTGAGGTTGAAGTCATCAACCAAAGACTGGGCAGCCTGGAAAGCAGCTCGTCAGCTTACCTAGAGCGGTAAGGATGTTAGACGTCTAAGCAGTTTGTATAGCAAGTCCTTATAATCTAATGGTTTTAGGGTTGTTGTAGCAGTACAAAATATCTCCAAATTAGAAGATATAGTGGGTTGTAATAGTTTCGTTTTTGTTTTGAACAACAACTGGATTATAAAGTTTTTCCTTATGAATCCAATTTTATAAATTTTCAAGTTAATGAATCAGGTGTTGAATATTACCTTTGTGGAAAATCTGCTATCAACACCAGGTATGATAATGATGTATTACCATTGAGGTCATGTATGAAAATATCAGCAGTCTAGTCTGAAGAGTAGAAGTCTCAAATTAAAGTAATCTGCAGTGAAGCTGGTGATATACAAGATGACATCATCAGCCTAAAAAGGCATATAACAATACTGAGTTGGTAAAGCAATATTTTGTCTGAAGTAAATAGTTTGGGACCCAGTACTGATCCTTGTGGGTCACCTTTGACAGGAGTCTCAGGGGCTTGACTGAATTATTTTTTACAAAAAGATACAAGTTAAATTGACTATAAGCAGAACAATTAGATGTATACTGTAGAACAAATTGTATCTAACAAAGTGTAATCAACAATGCCAAAAGCCTTGCCAAGAAGTACAGAACAGGGTTGCTTTTAATGACCAACAGGTTCAAAAACCAAAAGAACATTATTAACCTTGTGAAGAACAGAAGAGTTTTAGTTTAGTTTAGTTGACTTTAACATGTGTATTAGTGATTCTGTCATTGCAACAACACTGCAACATAGAAGAATTAGATCAAAGCCGTCTTGTATAACAGATGTTATGCCAAGAATTTCAAAAGAAGCTTCTCTACTATATTGATATATAATTTTTCTAGAATGACTTTCTCCACTTCCTCTCCTCTCTATCAGGCTGCGGGCTCTAAGGGACATGCTGGAGAGTGTGGCACGAGCTGAAGACATAATTAAAGTTCATGAGGCTAGACTGACAGAGAAAGAGACCACCTCTCTGTCGCCTAGTGAAGTGGAAGAATATATGTCAACCCTGCAGGTATTTTGTTTAGGGATACAGTATTTTCATCCGACACATTTCTTGCAAAAAATACTGCCGTTCCTCAGCAAGATATTAGAATTTCACTCAACTTTTTACATGTATTGCACAATAAAAACAGAATAACTTGTGATACTGCAGTTTTTCTAACCTTTTCTTATGCAGCACTCTCAGCCTCATAACTGGCAAACTGCAGCTGGGACAGGATACCGGTGCACATTAGTGCATGGCTCTGTGGTCACCAACAGTTTAATTTAGAAAAGCCGGTGTGAGAGAGTCCCACTGTGTTGCTTTTGGAATATGCCATGATTCCCCTTTCCCTTTTCTGAATGCTTGTCAGGGATGTCACAATTGACTTTTCTTCTCTGTGTGTTGTTAATGTGTAGAATATTAGAGCAGAGCTGGATCAGAAAAAGGGTGTCTTGGCCTCCATGGAGGCAGAGTTGGCCAAAGCGAGCCACTGGAATGACAAGGTAGGCGGGCCCTTCTACAAGTGCGACATGATGCTGTCCAAATACGGTGAGCAGGTCGGTCTGCTGTCAGATCGCTGGAGGAGAATTCAAGGACAGATTGACACCAGGTATGTCTCTCTTTCTCTCTTTCTGATATCTATTTTATATAAAGGACTGATGTTTGACCTAAGTTTCCCAATAACTAATTTCTATAGCGCAAGATACAGGACAGTCCTTTTACACCAGGGTTCACTGGAGCTTTATGTTAAAGGGAAGTCTTTCTGTATCTCATATGAATAAATATATGTATAAGTGTCTGTCCTTGTCTTTCTTTGTCTTGCTCAGAGTCCAGGATTTGAAGTTGTATCATCCTCAGCTGCAGCACTACAAGCAAACCAGCACCTCCCTTAGTGAATGGATTGATGCCACACGAAAGAAACAAGGCGCCCTGCAGGCCACCAAGATAGACAACATCCAAGCACTGAAAGACCATATTAACAACCAGAAGGTCTCATGCTCAGCCCTTCACTGTTATCAGTTTACTTGCTTAAAGCACTGAGTGTCAATGTCCATGTGTATTAAGTCATTAGATATCTGACATCTTTATATTATTGTGTTCTCAAGGTCCTAAACTCAGAAATCATAGCGAAGAGGGACTTAGTAGAAAGTGTGCTGAAAGACAATATGGCCTGTGTGAATTCTATCAAGGTAAGGAGGCCATATATATGTGCATACAGACTTCAAAATCTTCAGAAGAATTCATTGCATTTTATGAATCTCTTAACTATGTTTGTTTTACAGGACTATGAAACAGACCTTGCCTCCTACACCTCTGGTTTAGAGACTTTGCTCAACATCCCCATCAAGAGGACAATGCTGAAGTCACCATCAATGGATCTTAATCATGAAGTAATGAAATCAAATTGGGAACGTATTATCCCGTTAATACTCTGAGGCAACTTTTGGCATGTGGTATTCCAGTAGTATCTGAAAACATTTTCCCTTTTATTCTCTTATGTTGAATGAGAGAATTGATTACGTTGCTCTGAATTGCTTAAATTGTGTGACGTAGTATCTAATACGCATTTGCTGTGTCTGTGTCTTTGTCTTAGGCTACACAACTGCAAACCCGTTACATGGAGTTGCTTACTCTGTCTGGTGGCTACTACAAATCCCTGGGAGAGCAGCTCAAAAACATGGAGGAGCTTAAGGTACTGATGTTGTATTTTGTAATTGCTTTATAAGTTTTAATGTAAATTTTGGTAGTGCTGGTAGTACTCGATTTTTTTATTTTTTTATTTTTATTTTTACGTTTTTTGTTTGCTTTGAGCTTTTATCATCATCTTATTTGTCCCCAGTGGTTAAGTTAATAAACCTAAATTAGGTTAAGCAAAATTTAAGTTGAATTTACTTGAGTTATGATAAGTTGCATTAAGATTTTAGTATTCAGATTTTTTATATTAAGACTGGAAGATGAGATTTTTTAACTGTGGGAAAACATGACTACATTTAATTGCTTGGAGTCACAAACCCAAAGAGCATTTTTACTAGTGTCTGGTTCATGTGAAAATCAACAAATGTTATCAACTTTGTGTTGATATGGATATATTTTGACAATTCTGTGTTCAATTTGTTGTGCTGCACCCAAGTGGCATATAGTAGAAGCTGACTTAATTAGAGATCACCTCTGCATTCATTTTTCCTTTGTCTTGCTTTCAGATTCGAAATTCAAGGATTGACATGTTAGAGGACCAACTTCGCCAGCTGAAGGAGGACATCCAAGACCGCAGCGCCAAGAACAAATCTCTGGAAGATGCCATTGCCCGATATCGGCTAGAGTTGTCTCAGTCGCAGGAACAGCTGATAACAATGGAGGAGGTGAAACAAACTGCAGCGCTACAGTGCAGTGCTACCAAGGAGAGCCTAGGCTCCACCCAGAGCCAGATAGCAGACCTCAGTGATCAGGTGGCTCGTCTCAACTACTTGCTTGAGGAAGAAAAGAGGAAGAAGAGGCTGGCAGAGGAGCGCTACAATCAGCAACAGAAAGAGTATGAGTCCGTGCTGAGGAAGACGCAGAAAGAGCTGGAGACAATCAGTTGGTCCAAGATGGAGATAGAGAAGAGTGTGACAAATAAGGAGCACGAGATTGAACAGCTGCGGCGGCAGCTGGCTGAGGAAGCAGCGAGGGTCAAGGAGCTACAGATTGATATTTCAAAGGTAAGAAGCCAATGCAGTGCGGAGATCAATAACTTAAAGCTCAGCTACGAATCCCAGATCCACATCAGTCGCACAGACATACAGAGGCTGTCAGCCCAGAGGGAGGAGGATACAGCTGAGCTCCAGCTGCAGTATGACAGGATTGTGGTAGAAAGGAGGGATCTGGAGGATGAGCTTCGGAGGCTCAGGAGGTCTATCAGCCAGGTTGAAGAAGAAAGGAAGAGGACAGAGGATGAAGCTCACAGTCAGCGAGCTGTCATCACAGAGGAGGGGCGCAGGAGGAGAGAACTGGAAAGTCAAGTGGAGGTATTGATGAGGCAGCGAGATGAGGACAGCAGCCAGTATGCAGAGGAGTTAGCTGAAGTCATGAAGAGTCTGCAGGAGAAGAGTAAGGAGCTGGCTTATGTCATGCACAGTTTAGAGGAGGAGACTCGCAGGAGGAGAACTTTAGAGGAGGGGCAGGGTGTGCTTGAACAGTCTTTGGCCCAGCTGCAGTTGAAGCTAACCAGTTCATCGATGGCTGCGACCCAGCTGGGCGAGTGTGAGGAGGAGCTTCAGAAGATGCGTGTGGAGCTGGAGAGGGAGAGCAGGGAGCGAACCAGAGTAGAACAGAACATGAACAGGTTACAGGGACGCATGAAGGACCTTCAGGCTGTGAGAGATGGGCTGGAGAGCCAAGTGGAGAATCTGAGGAAGGCTAACCAAGAAGAAGTGGCCAGAAGAAGGCAGGCAGAAACAGAGCTGGAAAAGACTTCCATAGCCGTAAAAGAGTACTCCAGTACTATTACCATGCTACGCCAGAGCCAAGAAGATGCCAGCATGTCAGAAAAGAGAGGGGAAGAAGAGCGTCTCAGGTTGCAGGAGGAGCTGGAGAGAAGCTTGAGACAAAACAACAACACTACAGAGCGCATGACACAGCTGAATGCCGAACTGAAGGCTCTGCAGCAACAACTCCTCCAGGAACAGGCCAAAGTCAAAGAAGCAAATCTCAGGAATGAGGGTCTTTACAGAACTATAGAGGAGAAGAGTAAGGCACTGAATGAGAGCACTGTTGAAATTCGAAGGCTGAAGGAGATGACCGAAGCCCAGACCAAAGAGAGGCTGACACTGGAAGCTGAACTACAAGCAGCACGACATGATAAACAGGAACTCTTGAGATCCAAACAGGGGTGTTATGATGAGCTCTCAACCCAGATTACTGCCCTGGAGCTGCAGCTGCAGGCCAGTGAGCGCAGCAATGTAGATTACGGCAACCTGGTCTCAGATCTCTCCACAGAAAGGGAAAAACTCAAGCTGGAGACTGAGAAAATACAAAAGCAGGCCACCGAGGTACATGGAAGTTTGGCACTTAGTCCTGGACTGCTCTCATCTTTCCAAATCAGAGTCTTCATTTGGATCAATCAAGTAGTTATTACTGTCTGTAGCCAAACTTTTGCCTGCATGCTGGAACACCTCTAGATCTCCTGTAGATGCTTCCCACTTGGTAACTCTGATTTGAACACATACTTCTGTATGTGTTTGAATAAACATGCATGTCAGTCACTTTCTGGCAAACATAATCTGCGCCTCTGTGCTTGCTGACCCTCCCAAACCACTGTCCGCTCCCTGTCCACACTGCAAAGATGTGCAGTCTGCATGCTTTTTTGCTTTTACTTCTTTTGCGTATAATGTTCAACTCGTCAAAGGCATCGTTACAGCCAGTCCTCTGGTCAAATAGAGTTTAATTATTTTTTATTGTACTATTGTAGAGTCTTAGTGGTCTTCAAGACACATTGTGCAAAGTTGTAAAAACAGCACTAATCTACACACAAGCTATACACAATTTCTTTGAAAAAGAAAAAGTATTTGAGACACCTCTTGTCATTTAAGACCAGTCAATCAAGATTCCCATTATCAATGTGTGCTGTTTTGCAAATTTACAAAATGTTGACAGTAACTAGTCTGAACAGTAAAATAGTTGGCTTGCTTATTTTGTGGTTCTTATTGCTATACAAATGTTGTGTATGGATGTAGTGACAATATGATTTGTCTGCAAGATTGGGAAGGTTGAATAAACAATGGATAATCAATGGAATTGACAATTAATGGCTATTTTAAATTGAGTATTTTCTTTCACCTTGATAATCTTTTAAAGAACTGACTACTGTAATGCTACTTTAGTTTCCCTTCCCAGTCTTGGAAGACATGGTCTTTCTGAAGGGAAATATCAGTTTGCATAAAAGCTTAACAAAGCAAATTATATTTTGGAGGAACACACACAGACTTAATGTGTTTTGAATATTATTCTAATTACAGCCTTTGGTTCATTCAGTTGTTACACATTGTGCCATCTTGTGGTTTAGTCTATTTTGTCAGATTTAAAATAAATACAGATGCAGGACAAAAAGACATGAGCTACAGCAGGAGCGGAAACATTCAGTTTGCTCCTAATAACCTGAGAGCCAAAATTTTGGACCTCCTCTCAGTATTCCAAAATTAAAATCAAGTATGTGTGCTGTTCTCCTTGATAGTATTAAAGTTTGCCATTAAGGTTTACTTGCACAGCTACAGATTTACTGGGGTTGAGGTGATTGATTTAATTTAGACAATAGCATGATCATTTCTAATTTCGATTTTATTTCTGTTCAAAGTCCAAGTGTTCTGTCATCTATTGTATGATTGTATATTATGATGTGAAATGAAGAGAAGAAACATGTGGTTCTTAATATACAGTACATTTATCAATCTATTTTCTAATGTATGTATTACTTAATACTAACCTTTTGTCTTTCTTTCCATCATGTGCTTTTCTTCTATTCTTCTCTGCAGACAACTGCCATGATGCAATCTATTCAGACCCAGTACAATGAGATTGTGAAGGAGAGAGATGCTCTGTTGCTGAAACTACAATTGTCAGAAACGGACAAAGATCGCCTCCAAAGGCTAGAAGAGGAACTAAGTCGCATTAAGCTGTCCCTAGAGTCTGAGCAACGCAATAAGCAACGTCTACAGGAGGACAATGAGAGGATGAAGAGGGATTTAGGTTATTGGAAGGACCAGAATGACAGTAAACAGGGTCTGATCAGGCAATATGACACAGACAAGGAACGTCTGGAGAGGGAAAAGACCTCGTTGAAAAGTGAGATAGAGAGGCTGATGAGGGAGCTCAGGGACCTTGAGGATACATATAAAAGTAGGCTCTCAGCCATCCAGAAAGAATTTCGAGAGGTGACCACTATTAGGCAAACCATGGAAACTGAGCTGAAGAGAGCAAGAGAGCCCCCAACCTTGGATACCTCCACTGTTATTTTTGATGGAGTCCGCAAGCCAGTCACAGCCGACCAGTTGGTTGACTGTGGTGTTTTGGACAAACCAACATTAAACCAGCTTGTGAAAGGCCACAAGACAGTCCCTGATGTGTCTGCAGACAAAAAAGTCAGTCTGAAAGGGACAGGCCCAATAGCAGGGGTGGTAATTGAAGGTCTGAAAGGTCCTAGGTCTAGTGATGTACCCATGTACAAAATGACTTTCACTGAAGCCAAGAAAGAGAATCTCTTGCCACAAGATAGCATTGACCTGCTCCTGGATGCTCAGGCTGCCACAGGCCACATAATTGACCCCAGAACTAATCAGAAGTTGACAGTTGAAGAGGCATGCAATCAAGGTGTGGTTGATGAAGAGGACAGAGAGAGGTTGCTGACAGCCGAAGCTGCAGCTGTAGGATATAGCAGTCCTGGCACAAGCAAACCCCTTTCAGTATTTCAGGCCATGAAGAAAGGACTGATTGACAGGAACACAACACTGCGTCTGCTACAAGCTCAGGAATCTGTGGGGGGCATCCTAGATCCTGAACTCAGTGTGTTCCTCCCTAAAGACACGGCCATTGAGCGTAATTTAATAAATGATGACATATATCGTGCTCTGAATCGGACACCTGAGCTCTACCTGGACCCTGAAAGTGAGCAGGGGGTAACCTATATGGCAATGAAGAAGAGATGTAAGGTAGAACTACACACAGGCCTTCTGCTTCTTCCTGTCCCTGAGAAGACAGATGCCTCTAAACTTGTCTTTGATGGTGTTCGGAAACCTGTCACAGCCAAGCAGCTGGTTGAATGTGGTGTGCTGGACAAACCAACATTTAAAGATCTAGAAAAGGGGAAGAAAACTGTCCCAGAGGTGTCTGTAGACAAAAATGTTAATCTGAAGGGGACTGGGCCTATTGCTGGGGTTGTAGCTGGAAGTCAAGGCAAAATGTCTTTGTCAGAAGCCAAGAAACAGATGCTCTTGCCTCAGGATTGTGCAGATTTTCTACTGGAAGCACAGGCTGCCACAGGTCACATCATTGATCCCAGAAGCAATCAGAAGCTTACTGTAGATGAAGCATGCGCCAAAGGGGTGGTTGATATTAGGGATAGAGATAGGCTCTTAGCAGCAGAAGCTGCTGCCGTGGGCTACCGGGATCCTAGCACAGCTAAGCCTCTTTCAGTGTTTGAGGCAATGAAGAAAGGATTAGTTGACAGGAAGACCGCGCTACGTCTGTTGCAGGCGCAGGAGTCTGCAGGGGGCATTCTTGATCCCAATCTTAGTGTGTTCCTACCTAAAGACACAGCTATCAAGCACAACCTTTTGGATGAAAACCTCCGTCAAGCTCTAAACCAAAGTCCTGAGTGTTACCTTGACCCAGAATCTGAGCATGATGCCAGCTACGGGGCATTGAAGAAAAGATGCAAGACAGAGCCTCACACAGGTCTGCTGCTTTTGCCAGTCACTGAGAAGCTAGACCCTTCCAGACTGATGTTTGATGGTGTCCGTAAGCCAGTCTCAGCACAGCAGTTGTTTGAATGTGGAGTCCTTGACAAGCCGACATTTAACCAGCTAGTGAAAGGTGAGAAAACTGTTCCAACTGTGTCTGCTGAAAAGGTGGTCTATCTGAAGGGGACTGGACCCATTGCTGGGTTGGTAGCTGGACCTCAAGGCAAAATGTCTCTGTCAGAAGCCAAGAAACACAAACTTCTGTCTGAAGACAGTGCAGATTTGCTACTGGAAGCCCAGGCTGCTACAGGCCACATCATTGACACTAAAACTGATCAGAAGTTGACAGTAGAGGAGGCATGTGCCAGAGGGGTGGTGGACATAATGGATCGAGACAGATTATTAGCAGCAGAGGCTGCTGCTGTGGGATACAGGCATCCAAGTGTAGCAAAGCCTCTCTCAGTGTTTGAGGCCATGAAGAGAGGACTAATTGACAGCAAAACTGGCGTACGCCTGCTGCAGGCCCAGGAGTCTGTGGGAGGCATTCTGGATCCCAATCTTAGTGTGTTCCTACCTAAAGACATAGCTATCCAAGCACAACCTTTTGGATGAAAACATCCGCCATGTTCTGCAGCAGAGTCCGTCTTCTTACCTTGACCCAGACACTGAGCGTGATGTCAGCTATGGAACTTTAAAAGAAAGGTGCAAGACAGAAATGCATACAGGCCTGCATCTTCTGCCAATCTCTGAGAAGGTCGACCCCTCCAAACTACTCTTTGATGGTGTCCGTAAGACAGTCACAGCCCAGCAGTTGCTTGATTGTGGGATCCTGGACAAACCAACCTTTAACCAATTAATAAAAGGGGAGAAAACAGTCCCAGAGGTGTCTGTGGATAAGAAGGTCTTTCTAAAGGGGACAGGATCAATCGCTGGTGTTGCAGCTGGACCTTTAAGGAAAATGTCCTTTACAGAGGCAAAGAAACAGAAAATTATGTCTTCTGAAAGTGCGGACATGTTACTGGGTGCACAGGCAGCCACGGGCCACATCATTGACCCCAGAAATAATCAGAAAGTGACAGTAAAAGAGGCATGTGCTAGAGGAGTTGTGGATAAGGAGGATGAATCAAAGTTGTTTGCAGCCGAGGCTGCTGCTGTAGGATATAGAGACACAAATACTACCAAGCTTCTGTCAGCTGGCCAGGCAATGTGGAAGGGATTAATTGACAAGGACACAGCTCTACGTATACTTCAGGCTCAGCTGTCTGCAGGAGGTATTTTGGACCCTACCCTGAGTGTATTCCTACCTAAAGAAACTGCTATGGAAAGGGGTCTCATAGATGAGGACCTATACCAGGCCCTGATTAAGTATCCTGAGTGTTATCTGGACCCAGACACCCAACAAGCAACTACCTATGTATTGCTGAAGAAAAAATGCAAAGCAGATCCAAGCACAGGTCTTTTGCTTCTTCCTGAACCTACAAAGCCACTAACTGTTCAGGGGCTCAGGAACCAGGTGTCGGTCATAGATCTAGTGGATGCAAACTTGCTGGAACGTTCTGACATGGATCAACTGAGGAAGGGCAGATTAACAAGCCAGGACATTGAGGGCCGCCTCCGCTCCTACTTGAGAGGTTCTACCTGCATTGCAGGTGTTTATGATGAGGCCAGTGATAAGGTGATGTCCATCTATCAGGCCATGAAAGAAGGACTCTTGCAACGTGGGACCACTCTGGAACTGCTTGAGGCACAGGCTGCATCAGGCTTTATAGTTGATCCTGTCAACAACCTTTACCTGACTGTTAGTGATGCCTATAATAAAAGACTATTTGGGCCTGAGTTCAAGGACAGCCTGCTATCAGCAGAAAGGGCTGTTACTGGTTACAAACTACCTGGCACAGACAAGACTGTCTCCCTCTTTCAGGCCATAGAGAGAGGTCTAGTGGAGAAAGGTCATGGGATCCGTCTGCTAGAGGCCCAGATTGCGAGTGGTGGAATAATTGACCCTGAACACAGTCATCGTATTGATGTGAACATAGCCTACAAGAGAGGTTACTTGGATGAAAAAATGAACAAGATCCTTAATGATCAGAGTGTTGACACTAAGGGCTTCTTTGACCCTAACACAGAGGAAAACCTAACCTATCTTGAGCTTAAGAAAAACTGTATCACAGATAAGAAGACTGGCCTCATCCTTTTGCCTATTGTGGACAAGAAAAAGCAAGAGTCAACTCTGAAAAACACCCTGAGAAAGAGGAGAGTGCTGATTGTGGACCCAGACACCAATAAAGAGATGACAGTACGTGAGGCATATGATAAAGGGTTTATTGACTACAACACCTACAAGGAGCTATCTGAGCAGGAGTGTGAATGGGAAGAGATCACCATCACTGCTCCAGATGGTTCTACACGATTTGTTATCATTGACAGGAAGACTGGAAGACAGTATGATATCACTGAGCTGCTTGAAAAGCGAGTAATCAGTCAATCAGATCTAGACCAGTACAGATCGCGCACCATCACCCTTACTCAATTTGCAAATATCATCACCAACAAGACCAAGTCTGGATCATCATCATCATTATCATTATCGTCATCCACCTCAAGATCATCAGCGGCCTCAGCCACATCCTCAGTGACATCATCTTCATCAACTTCAAAAACATTGGCAGCTTCTGGTACATCTTCAATGACAACATCATCAACTTTAAGAACATCGGAAAACTCAGTTCCATCGTCAGTGACATTGTCATCTTCATCATTACGTCAGTCAAGACCCTTATCACCTACTCTCGCCAAGATGACTACAACAAGAACTACCACAGTCACAGAGCGGAGTGCAACACTCAGCAGTGGATCTCGAGACTTGCCTGACCCCTTTAGGAATATATCTAGTGTATCTGTCACTCTGGCTTCCCCTGTTGAAATCGTGGGTGAACAGGAACCTGTGGGTGCCATCTTTGACACTGAGACTCTAGAGAAGATATCCATCACAGAGGCTTTAAATCGTGGTTTGGTGGATACCATCACTGCGCAGAGACTGCTGGAGGCTCAGGCCTGCACTGGAGGAATCATAGACCCCACAAATGGCCATAGGCTTGGCATTCAAGAGGCCTCCCGTCTGGGCATAATAGATGACGACATGGTGTCTAAGCTCAAGCCTGCCCAGAAAGCATATATTGGCTTTGAGGATCTAAAAACTAGGAGGAAGATGTCTGCTGCTGAGGCCGTGAAGGAGACGTGGCTGCCATATGAGGCAGGACAGAGGTTCATGGAGTTCCAGTTTGTAACAGGGGGGCTTTATGACCCTGAAATGGGCTGTAGGAGAAGCATACAAGATGCTCTGAAAATGAAATGGTTAGATGAGAGAGCAGCCCAGAAGCTTCAAGACATCAAAAACCACACAAAGATCCTGACTTGCCCCAAGAGCAAACTTAAGATCTCTTACAAAGAGGCTCTGGATAATTGCCTGGCGGAGGAAAGCACTGGGGTGAAAATGCTCCAAGCATCATCTGTGTCTTCCAGAGGAATCAGCAGTCCTTATAATGTCTCCTCTAACCCAGGATCCACGACTGGCTCCAGGAGTGGGTCGCGACGAAGCTCCCGCAGGAGCAGTCTGGACTTAGGCTCTCCTAACATCTCATCAACTAGTCATTATAATTTTTCTAACTTCACCAGCTTTTCCTCCACCAAATAAATCAAGGAAACACATCCATGCTCTTTTCTTACTAATGAGTCAGAAAAAAAAGAGTATTTTCATATTTGGAAAACAACTTTGGAAAATGTGTGTGTTGTATATGAGGAGAATGACTCAAAGATAATGTTCTTAAACTTTTTGCGTAGTTTTAGATTTTAGCTTTGTTGTTGCTGTGCTTTTAAAATGGTATAGTTAAAATAATCAAGAAAATGACCACAATACATTTTTTAAATGGACTATACATATTAACGGCAGCCATCTTAAGGTATTTGGATTCAAAATAAAGTATATGATAATATAATTGTTGATGTCCATGAAATAGGCTTAGAAGTGATTGCCATATTCTTGCAAACATATACTACAAATATATATCACAAAATGTTCAAGAAATGTTTTAATTTTTTAAGCTTTGCATTGGTAACAATGGTGTTATGTTTACATTTATTGACATGAAAAGTCCTGTTTTGTGAGGGGAGGGATGCAAGGCTGGGTTACATTCATTGGCTTAAATAGTTTTGTTTCTGGATCAGTTTTTAAAACTTTTCACATTTCATGCTTTCTAATGCTTCCAGTTTTGTAACAGTTTCTTTGTATCTTAAAATAAAAGCAAACCATTGATTCTTTTGCCCATATGGATTCATGACTGTTTTTATAACGTATCAGTTTCACGCTGAATTAAAACACATTTGATAGGTACAAGTCATATTTAGATAGTCCTCAGTTTATAGGTAGTTGTTTTCGCACACAACTTGAAGGAGACATAAAAATGCTATAAGGAAAAAGAAAAAAAGTAAAACTCTTACTATACTCATAAATAAGGGTGTTGGTCAAGTCATACGAAGTCCAATGAAATTTTAAGGATAAATTATTCTAAAGTAAAAGCTAAATATGCTTTAACAGAATGTCTCATTGGTATAATGTTTTCATTTCCAATCAGACAAAATTATTTGAAATTCATTTAAACATTCCATATCATGTTATACATTTCCTCAAACCAAATCCAATGTGTGTAGGCAGGCAAATGCTTGTGAATTTTGGACATCCGTTAGCCCTATGCCCTTTCAGTGGACTTTCATGAGGGAAAATAAGAGTTGATAAAGTAAACATAAGTTATGAGAACATTTTAATGGTCTACTGTTTCCCCTGAAAGTAGATACTATTCTGATAAAGTTGGTGAGTTGTTATTTAAGGTGTACTCTTGTGTTAACAGATCAATAGGTAATTAGCCCCAATGAACCGTCTCACCCACAGAAGTATTAAACTGCAGACAATGGGCGTGGAGGACATGACACCGGAAGGTGTGCTCGTTTGAAGTTGCTTTCAAAATAAGAGCAGATTACGACATCGCTTGTGGGTTTACGCACACCAGTTTTACTTTAGACAGATCGTGATAAAGACATTTCGGGGATAGTATATTGTGGCTCAGTTAGTTTTACACACGTCTTGAGGGAAACGTCTTGGGCAGTGCGCCAAATTAGCTATTTTTATTTCAATTGCACAGTCGGCGCCTTATTTTGACACTACTACCCGGAAGTTTTTCAATTTTTCAACAACAAAGATTTCAACAACAATTGTGGTTAGCATGTTGTCAATGAAGAAACGAGCACCGTCCACCTACATGTGACCTGGATCTGATGGTGTCGGCGTTAATGTTGAAGTTACAGATGCTTCATACTCGCCGGTCTTTGTAACTTTAGCTCGTTAGCTGTAGTCATGCTTCTAGTTAACATATTAGCTTTTAGCTGAAGGTAAGTGAAGTGAACTCGGTTAGCTCCTCTCTGCTAACCCACACATGACGTTAATTACCTAAATAAAAATACCATTGAAAGATTTGTCACAGGTGGTGTGTTTTAGCATGTTTCACCCCCTAAATTAACTGCATGACCAAATGTTGTGGTCTTTTTTTAGTATCAAGAAAGCTCTGTGTGCCACAGCTATAATGTAAATGTCCACACTGTAGGGAAATGTTGTGCAGCTGTCACTGAGCAGGTTAAAGTATGGCTGACGACCCTCAGAGAAATTTTCGCTCTGCATATTATGAGAAAGTGGGCTTCAGAGGAGTGGAGGAGAAGAAATCACTGGAAATACTGCTGAAGGATAATCCTTTGGGTAGGTAACAGGTCATGTTAGCCAACACAAGTATTTCTGACTAAACATGGCTTATTGAAGGGGACAAATAAAGTTATTGTTCCTTTTACATGCTGGAAGAAATGGGTTGTCACACGAGCGCCAACCATGTACAGCCAGGAAATGTTGCACTATGGGTTTTATTCCCAGCAGCTGCTTGAATATTATTTTCATATATTAATATATATATTATTATTATTTATGGATGTTAATTAGCTCTTGTCCTGTTATCAATGTTTGCACTCTGACAGATCTGGAAAAGCTGAGCACCTTCAGTCAGCGGTTCCCCCTCCCCTCCATGTATAGGATCCATGTGTGGAAGGTGTTGTTGGGTAAGAGACAGGCACACACGTACCGCAGTAATGGCTTTCAATCCCAAGATTGTGTGTCTGTAAAAGATTAGATTAAATATGATGCTTGTGTTCTTGCAGGCATCTTACCTCCCCACAGTGACTCTCATGCTCTGGTGGGAGGTTACAGGAAAGAGCAATACCAGGACATCCTGAAGGGTCTCGAGGTGATGAGATACATCAACTCTTCCACGCCCTCCACCCATATCTACCTGCGCATGTTTCAGCTTGAGAGCCAGGTGCTCCCACGATGCTCTGAGACCTCAGCTCCGGTAAGATGAAGCACACCCCAGAGTAATATAGTCATAATTGAGACTGATAAAACATCAGAAAAAAAATTACATAGAGCACTGACAGGCTCATTTATCAAAGTTCAGGTTGGTGCAGGATTTGACATGAAAGTTGTGTTTTAGATGCTCTACTGACGATCTTATTAGAGAAGAAAGTTGGCATGTCTAACACAAATGTGAGTGTGTAGTTAGTTTGTAGTTAGTGACTCAAACAGGTAATAAAATGACAAGAATTTTGGATTGGACTGTATTTTTTATTTCTTTTAAATCTAGCAAGTCTTGACTGTCAGCAGGAATCAATCAATACAGTGATTTTTATCCATTTAAATGTGCCCGTTTTTTATATGTATGGATAGCTTCTTGTTTAAGCAGTCCACAGAAGCTAGCACCAAGCTTTTTAAAATAGAATTGAAATAATTATAGAATCTCTGGAGTGGAAAATGACTGTTAACCATATTGTTGGTAATAATTTAAAGCTTTTTATTTACATTAGGACATCTTTTCTCTTACTAAAAATCCGTTTGTGCTTTCACTTCAGTAACTGATAAAGTAGATATATTTGGGACCATAATTAAACAGGGAAACCACACAGTGGGAATACATCTAAATACTATATGTCTGCCTTCACTGTAGAGCTGTGCAGTGGTTTGCCTTTGAAGCTATGTTTTAGTCTAAAAAGTGACTCAGATGCTTAATCACTGCAAAGATCAGCTCTTCATCTAGTTCATCTATCTTTTGACTTGAACAACATTTGTCTGAATTTGTCTGAATTTCAAACAGTTTAAGAACAAATTGTCTATCAAATCTAATAATTAAAATACAAGACAGCTCATGTTTTAAATAATTTTGTTGACTTTTGTTTTGTGTTGTGCGAGTGTTGTGATAGATGCCACGCATACAAACCTTTTCAGGATGCTAGTAGTTGGGTTTCCTGTTGCTTCTTTTATTGTTCAGTGTTGTAATACGTGGTATTGATTTGTTGTTTCAGGATGAAGAGAACGAGGATTTCCTCTCCATCAGTCGAGCCATGGAAGAGATCGTAGATGATCCTGTTGATTGCTATTGGCTGATAAAGTGTTTCGTCAATCAGTTCCACACAAAGTTTGGAGACTCCATACCCCACCTGGTAAGTCTTTACAAGGTGTTACAAGTGTTTAGCAAAGAATAAAACACCCATGTATATTACCACTAGAAATGATCAGTTTCAAAGTGAACTTTATCTACAGTGCATCCAGAAAGTATTCACAACGCTTCACTTTTTCCACATTTTGTTATGTTACAGCCTTATTCCAAAATGGATTAAATTAATTTCCTTCCTCAAAATTCTACACACACCACCACATAATAACAGTGAAAAAAGTTGAGATGTTTTATTTATTAAAAATAAAAACTAAGAAAACACATGTACATAAGTATTCACAGCCTTTGCTCAATACTTTGTTGATGCACCTTTGGCAGCAATTACAGCCTCAAGTCTTTTTGAATATGATGCCACAAGCCTTGGCACACCTGATCTTTGGGCAGTTTCGCCCATTCCTCTTTGCAGCACCTCTCAAGCTCCATCAGGTTGGATGGGAAGCTTCGGTGCATAGCCATTTTTCAGATCTCTCCAGAGATGTTCAATCGGATTCAAGTCTGGGCTCTGGCTGGGCCACTCAAGGACATTCACAGAGTTGTCCTAAAGCCACTCCTTTGTTATCTTGGCTGTTTTCTTAGGGTCATTGTCCTGCTGAAAGATGAACTGTTCGCCCCAGTCTGAGGTCAAGAGCGCTCTACTTATTGGGCTTGCACTGGGACCAGGGTAACTAATCTCGTTCCATCCCATGTTTAACTTGTTTTGGAATGACAATAAAGAATCCTTGAATCCTCTGGAGCAGGTTTTCATCCAGGATGTCTCTGTACATTGCTGCATTCATCTTTCCCTCTATCCTGACCAGTCTCCCAGTTCCTGCCGCTGAAAAACATCCCCACAGCATGATGCTGCCACCACCACCATGCTTCACTGTAGGGATGGTATTGGCCTGGTGATGAGCGTTGTCTGGTTTCCTCCAAACATGACGCCTGTCATTAATGCCAAAGAGTTCAATCTTTGTCTCATCAGACCAGAGAATTTTGTTTCTCATGGTCTGAGAGTCCTTCAGGTGCATTTTGGCAAACTCCAGGCGGGCTGCCATGTGCCTTTTACTCAGGAGTGGCTTCCGTCTGGCCACTCTACCATACAGGCCTGATTGGTGGATTGCTGCAGAGATGGTTGTCCTTCTGGAAGGTTCTCCTCTCTCTACAGAGGTACGCTGGAGCTCTGACAGAGTGACCATCGGGTTCTTGGTCACCTCCCTGACTAAGGCCCTTTTCCCCCGATCGCTCAGTTTAGACGGCCGGCCAGCTCTAGGAAGAGTCCTGGTGGTTCTGAACTTCTTCCATTTATGGAATGATGGAAGCCACTGTGCACATTGGGACCTTCAAAGCAGCAGAAATCTTTCTGTACCCTTCCCCAGATTTGTGCCCTCGAGACAATCCTGTCTCTGAGGTCTACCCACAATTCCTTTGACTTCATGCTTGGTTTGTGCTCTGACATGCACTGTCAACTGTGGAGACCTTATATAGACAGGATGTGTGTCTTTCCAAATCAAGTCCAATCAACTGAATTTACGACAGGTGGACTCCAATTAAGCTGAAGAAACATCTCAAGGATGATCAGTGGAAACAGGATGTACCTGAGCTCAATTTTGAGCTTCATGGCAAAGGCTGTGAATACTTATGTGATTTCTTTTATTTTTAATAAATTTGCAAAAATCTAAAAAAAAAAACTTTTTTCACATTGTCATTATGTGGTGTTGTGTGTAGAATTTTGAGGAAGAAAATGAATTTAATCCATTTTGGAATAAGGCTGTAACATAACAAAATGTGGAAAACCTGAAGCGTTGTGAATACTTTCTGGAAGCACTGTATCTATCTGTCTGTCTAGATGGATGGATGGATGGATGGATGGATGGATGGATCATGTTACTGCTTTCCTCAATGATTCTGTTGTTTTCCAGGGCAACAGTTACCAAACCACATATTGACAAGGATTTTAAGATTCACAACAGTATGAGGCAGGTTAGTTTATAGAATGAAACAGTCTGTATTTGAAAAGCAAAATAAATTGAATGCCTTATGTTAATCTTTATGGGGACACTCTTGATTTTAAAGAGAATTCTTTTGTTTTTGTAGTGTAGTTCTGAAAATGCGTCATCGCACTCAGTGATGAGAGATACAAAGCAGATGGTATAAATTTAGTTTAAAAAATGCTAGAATTGATGTGATAAAGTTGGCATAACTCAGGAGTTTGGATCACATTATTTTTAATCTGCATGACTATGAATTAAGACCTTGTTGTTTCCCTCTGTTTTGTTGTGGTGTAGCCAAAGAGCCTGGAGCATTATCTGAGTCAGGAGGAACCTCGACTGCTTAACCATCTGAAGAACAGCGGAACCCTGGCTCAGCTGCCCTACAGCCTCTGGTTTAGACGCTGCTTCGCTGGCTGCCTGCCTGAATCCAGCCTGCAGAGGTCAGTTTACTGTTCACATTATTTAAATGCGTTGTGTGCTGCTGTTTTTTTTATGTCTCAGTACGCCTTTACAAAGGTCAGAAATACATTCGCATACAACCTTCGGACATGAAAGATGTATCCTTCTGAAGCCTGTTTTATACAAAATGAAGAGACTTTGGTTGTATCTTGACCTGAACCAAGATGCTGATTCTTTTTAGGGTGTGGGATAAGGTGATCAGTGGCTCCTGTAAGATCCTGGTGTTTGTGGCCCTGGAGATTCTGCTCAGCTACAAGATCATGTTGATGGGCATCAACCGGCCCGAAGGTGTGGTCAAGTTTCTGTGCAACGTGAGTAAATGCCAGCACAACGCTGTTATTGTCAAAATAAAATGCACTGTTTTTGTTCTCATTAAGTGCCCTCGCAAAACCTCATGATAACTTTTCCCTCCCAGATACCGCAGGAAAACACAGACGCCATTGTGACTAAAGCCATCGACTTGTGGCACAAGTATTGCGGCACTCTGATACATGCTGTGTAGCCACACGGAGCTCCACAGAAATCTGGGTCCAGGGATGAGGCGCCATCCCGGGATCCACCAGGACTTCCTCTTAACTCCACTGAGAGACTAACAGGCTGTGGCGTTTGGTGTCAGTGGGGATTCGAGTCTGCATGACTGAACTAAAAACTCATCACAGGCTACATTTAATAAGCCAGGGGAGCTGGGAGCCACTTTTCATACTGACAGGACAGTTCCCAGCATTCCCCAAAGACTGATACACTTGAATACATAAATGCTGAAAAAATGTCTATACGGTTCAAGCTGATTAATGTGAATGTATGAATCCTGTTTAGAAAAAGACAAGGAAGCTTTTTTTTAATAAGTTTCTTTCATTAAGAAACTGCATACATCATAGAAGACTCACAATAAATTAATACTCACATGCAGTTTTTCTGCTTTACAAAAAAACATTTGAAAAGTCTCGCTTACTTTCTTTGCTATGTACAAGTCTTATAATTCTGAGAATATTTTTCTCCCAAAACATTTTTAAACATACGAGAGACAGTAATATTACTGACGCCTGTACGTAAGCATACACACACTCACTCACTCAGACACACAGTCAAAACACACACAACATATCAACCAGTTCTCCCAATAATATGGTTAAAACTGCCAATTCATGAACCTAATATGGACTGTAAACAATAAAACGGTAAGTAAGGTGGCAGGGCTTTCTTATTTTGTACCGCCAAAGGTTTGTCTCAGACAATAAAAAAGTAAATAAAAAAAATAATAAATATATATACTTTCTCGTAGTTCAGCAGAGAGTTGGGCAACATTTTACTGTGTCTACAGATAATATTCTGTATCAAATGAAACAAGTAAATTTGGCAACTTTGAAATCCCTGTAAACAATACTGTAGGCACAGCGACACAGTGGGTTACTGAACTCTCAACAGCAGTCACTCTGGGATGCATTCAAGATCACGACTTCCACAGCAAGTCTAGTTGCTTTGGTTTAAAATGGAGATCTAAAGTCTGAAAGTGTTTTGAACTCTTGAATGCAGCCCATAAACAGATGGAAAAAATCTGAAATTATTGCTCAGTTGATTAGTGTGTATGTCTTTTAATTTAAACTGTTACTAGCTTCCAGAGGACATTTTGGGACTTTGATTAGCATTTTTAGGACATTTTGGCTTAAGATTCAGCTGCCTACAACAGCAGAAGCTGCTGTAAATGTTTTAATTCCTCTGGCAAAATGAGATAAACCATCATTGAGATGTTATCTGTGGAATAAAACTGCACCAACACAAGCATGCCCCCTGGGAAAGATTTAGTCCAGTTGACAAAGGAGAGTGAGAATGTGGTAAAAGGCAAGAAAACAATCCCTGTAAATGAAAAATAAAGTCCCATCTTCATCTCCTGCCGCTCCCATTCTTCAGATTAGCACAGATTCTGTTTGATTTCCAAAAGCCTTCAAAAACAAAAGTGCTGCAAAGTAAACAAACTGCCACCTCTGCATCTTTAAAAAGTTTTTTTTTTTTTTTAAATTAAAAGCTTTTGATTATCAAGAAGTCTGTAAAACCTCCACTGAGGGGAGACGCCAGCTGAGTTGAATCCATCTGTATTTCTAAAAGTGTTTGCTCCTGTTTCCTGTAATGGCTGCAGCACACAGTCTGCTGTGCTCATGTCTCATGTCCAGTTTGTCAGTTTGATGTCGACGCTGGAAAGGGTCGCAGTTAGCAGTACGAGGGCAGCAGGTAGCAGTCTGAACACTTGAGGCTTTGTGTGGGAGTATAACAGCGTGGCCGAGGTCTGACTCAACCGTCTTATGGCCGATGAAACCTGCAGGGAGAAACCATGACGACAAAGAGAAAGTGATCAACGCTTTGGTCCTGAGTGAAATATGTGAGAAACAAATTGGCACAGACATTTCATCCAGCACCACAGACAGGTAAAGAAATATTCACTTTATCACAGGTTACCTCATTTAATGTACTAATGTCACTTTAAAGCTTCTTTTATTCAGCTGAATCATCTGCATTAATACCAATGAAAGCATCAGTGTGTCTGCTGCCATTTTACCACCAGACTCAGAATTATAACTAGGAGACCAATTTAAACAGTTTTCACGCCCGACCGCTCACAATTATGGTTGAACAATATGATAAGAAGACAGCACGGGTACAGCTGAGGCTGACTGTGTGCAGCTTAAAACGATAAAGGTTGAGTCAATTCTAACAAAGTTATGAGATTTCTTAAAATGGCCATCAGTTTGCCTGCCTTTCCATATTTTTATATCACCAGCTGGAATTTTGATCATTCTACTTCCTGATCATATCTCAGTCGTATCTTAAACATTTCTACAGAGGCCTGTTTGAACTTAAGCATACAATAAGTGGGGGAAATACCCTTTTCCTTACATTTTATTGCAGAAAACAAGTGCCAGCTGGCAATATAGACCTATATTGTCTCAAACAGGTGTATTAAAACATCCGGCGGCAGGGACGGCGGGGGCTGGGTCAGCTTTAATCTTCTCGTCTTGTGTCACATGACTGGCAGATGTCTTACCTGGTCAGGTGACGGCTCGACTCGTGCACCTCCATCTCTGTGCTTTTAAACTCATTCAGCTCCTTCCTGATGGCAGCCTGAACAACGCACAGAGACACTTATTCACATGCAGCTTATGTGTGCAGACTGTGTGAATCCAGAGGTATGCAGAGGTAAGCATTTTTTTGGATTTCCTGTCTGTGTGTGTGTGTGTGTGTGTGTGTGTGTGTGTGTGTCAAGCTAACCTTATCAGCAGCTGTTAGCCTCGTCCATGGCTTGTCGGCTCTCCTGTCATAGTCCTGAGCTTCGGCGACCTCCACGTAGTCACTGAAGCGAATGAGGATCTTCGCCTCCCTCAGCTCCTCTACTGTGGGCCTTTGGCTGAGCTAGAGGATGTAAAGAAGGAGGCGCGTCAGTCCAGTCATTATGAACTGGCTCAATATCCTGCAACATTTAAACTGAAGACAGCTAATGTTCCTAGGTCATGTTTGTGCTTTTTGGCAGGTGGTGTTAAAAAACAACAACAAAAAAACAAAAAGGGAAACAATAATAATAATTGCAATGTGATGTGTAGGTAAATATGTTTAAAAATCACTACAATATTAAAGATAAAGAACAATCCCTTCTTTGTCTTTGTATAGTTTAAGCTGAATAATCAATAGAACATTAGAACGCACTCTCAGGTTTCATACGTCTGCCAAGAAAGTCCTAAATTTTTGTTTGAATGAACAGAACAGTTTTATCTGTCTCTGGACTCTGCATTTAAATAGACATGTTTGTATTATGACTGTCCATGGTTTTTTTTCATGCAAGCTTTTTAAAATGATTGAATCTGCACCTTGATCACCTAAAAAAAAAAAGTAATAATCACATGTTCCCTGGCTTCATCTGTTTAACTGTGCTTCTGCTATCCTACTAAGAGACAAAATGGGACCAGAATAACATGACAGCCTTTGCACGTCTGTATTAAAAGAATGAATTAAAAATTAAAATTAATTTAAAAAATAGTAAAAATTGTGAACTAACAGAGAAATCTATGAAATGATGTTTCTCTGCAGTGGAATAGAGGCTTTAGTTTCAGCCATCAATACATATAATCAAATACTACTGATATGATCACACACACACAGAATGAGAGGAAGACAACACATAATACTATCATCCTTTTAAAGGGCTGCCATCTGAAGGGCGGTCACCAGGGCAACCATGTCCATATTTCCTGCTGGGGTTCCATCTAAATGTGTCTGTCTCCACCTCTGTCTCACCTTTCTGGACAAATGTCTCTTGATCTCCCTCTTCTCCTCCTGCTCCTCCAGATCGTTCCGAGCTGGCAGGAAGAAGAAAGAGTGTGATCACACACACTCAGGGGAAAAAAATGAATTAATTATGACTCTTACTGTGTGCAAAGTGACTCACGTTTGAGTATGTTCCTCTGTTCCAGCTCCTCCGCTGTCGGCCGCTGACTTAACCGCCTGAAAAAATAGTAACACATCTATTTCAGGAAAACTATTTTTATACCATTTCTGTGTGTGTGTCATAATCATAATTGTACTTGATTCATGTAAAGTAGCAGATATTTTACTCTTACTGGACAGACTGGGCAGACAGGCTGCCTGCATGTGATGTGATTTTTTTATGAGGTTGTATTTTATGATTCTGAGTTGGTGCAGCGATTCAGACAGTTGGTAGGATGATTGATGGTGAGTGAGAACAGCTGTAGTAAAAAGATCCTTGGAACTGGAGGTTGTGACCACTGAGAGGGTCGGAAGAGAAGCTGGAGTCTTATTTTACTTCAGAGCTGGTTAACACTAAATCACAGTATGTGCTTTTCAAAGTAAATGTGCTGATGTGACCAAATCCGCACTAACGTATTCAAAGAAATGTTGTAAAAAAAAATAAAAATAAAATAAAATCTACCTATACAACCGCATCGAGTGAAAATACATGACAAGATGTTCTGATGTACAATCAAGCTTAATGGGGCCGAGTAAGAATAAAAGAAAGCAATCTGTCATCTGTTGCTGTCAGAGTCCTGTAATAAGCCCATCAAATCTTTTTATTTGGCTCATATGAAATGATTAGATGGCCGACCTATCTGCCTGTGCGCACTCACTGCACATGACCGCAGTCTTCCACAAGGCTGAGCAGAAATATTGTTAACGTCAGTGAGCGGTTTAACTTCATTATGAAAATGTTCTTACTTTACAGTGCATCCAGAAAGTATTCACAACGCTTCACTTTTTCCACATTTGTTATGTTACAGCCTTATTCCAAAATGGATTAAATTCATTTTCTTCCTCAAAATTCTATACATAACACCACATAATGACAACGTGAAAAAAGTTATTTTTTTGAGATTTTTGCAAATTTATTAAAAGAAAAACCAAAAAACTAAGAAATCACATGTACATAAGTATTCACAGCCTTTGCTCAATACTTTGTTGATGCACCTTTGGCAGCAATTACATTAGCCTCAAGTCTTTTTGAATATGATGCCACAAGCTTGGCACACCTATCTTTGGGCAGTTTCAGCCCATTCCTCTTTGCAGCACCTCTCAAGCTCCATCATGTTGGATGGGAAGCGTCAGTGCCAAGCCATTTTCAGATCTCTCCAGAGATGTTCAAACGGATTCAAGTCTGGGACTCTGGTTGGAGCCACTCAAGGACATTCACAGAGTTGTCCTAAAGCCACTCACTTTGTTATCTTGGCTGTGTGCTTAGGGTCGTTGTCCTGCTGAAAGATAAACTGTTGCCCCAGTCTGAGGTCAAGAGCGCTCTGGAGCAGGTTTTCATCCAGGATGTCTCTGTACATTGCTGCATTCATCTTTCCCTCTATCCTGACTAGTCTCCCAGTTCCTGCCGCTGAAAAACATCCCCACAGCATGATGCTGCCACCACCATGCTTCACTGTAGGGATGGTATTGGCCTGGTGATGAGCGGTGCCTGGTTTCCTCCAAACATGACGCCTGGCATTAATGCCAAAGAGTTAGAGAGACCAGAGAATTTTGTTTCTCATGGTCTGAGAGTCCTTCAGGTGCATTTTGGCAAACTCCAGGCAGGCTGCCATGTGCCTTTTACTCAGGAGTGGCTTCCGTCTGGCCACTCTACCATACAGGCCTGATTGGTGGATTGCTGCAGAGATGGTTGTCCTTCTGGAAGGTTCTCCTCTCTCTACAGAGGTACGCTGGAGCTCTGACAGAGTGACCATCGGGTTCTTGGTCACCTCCCTGACTAAGGCCCTTTTCCCCCGATCGCTCAGTTTAGACGGCCGTTTGCCAGCTCTAGGAAGAGTCCTGGTGGTTCTGAACTTCTTCCATTTATGGATGATGGAGGCCACTGTGCTACATTGGGACCTTCAAAGCAGCAGAAATCTTTCTGTACCCTTCCCCAGATTTGTGCCTCGAGACAATCCTGTCTCTGAGGTCTACCCGACAATTCCTTTGACTTCATGCTTGGTTTGTGCTCTGACATGCACTGTCAACTGTGGGACCTTATATAGACAGGTGTGTGTCTTTCCAAATCAAGTCCAATCAACTGAATTTATGACAGGTGGACTCCAATTAAGCTGAAGCAACATCTCAAGGATGATCAGTGGAAACAGGATGCACCTGAGCTCAATTTTGAGCTTCATGGCAAAGGCTGTGAATACTTATGTACATGTGATTTCTTAGTTTTTTATTTTTAATAAATTTGCAAAAAAATTTATGGTGTGTGTAGAATTTTGAGGAAGAAAATGAATTTAATCCATTTTGGAATAAGGCTGTAACATAAAAAAATGTGGAAAACCTGAAGCGTTGTGAATACTTTCCCGGAAGCACTGTATGTGAGAGCAGTGACAGTGGCTTTAGAACGAGGCCTGAAGGAGATTTTTTTGGTCGGATACTATCAAAAGCTAGCTTGGTTTCTCGAATTGCTTTAAAAACCAAGGCCATTTAATTTAGACAGTTTCTGCTCCAGCCAGTGTCCAGACGTGTTACACAGTGTTTTAACTGACTTGATTTACCATGGAGACAATTTCAAATAAATTAACATGATTAAAAATTTCATTTTATTTTATTTTTTGAATATTTGAATAAAATTAACTTCAGGCAAGTTAAATCAGATAATGCAGCAGAAAAGGAGCGAAACCAAAGGGCATTTGGAAATCAACTGTTTTCATTACTGAATATTAAATATCTTTGAGTTTTAGACAGTGAACAAGAGAAGATATTTGAGGACTTCTGAGCTCTGGTCAGGTGTTACTGTTTTTCATGCCCGTTTGAAAATTAAACAATTAAGAGATTAGGGATACAAAAGAAGAATGCATAATGAAAATATGTTGAAAATCCTTAGTTGCATTAGTTAGTTATATTACACATGCTCACTGCACCTTTCCCTCAGACTTTGACTCACCTTTTTAAATCGTCACTCTGTACTCCACTATCTGTTTTCTCCTCAGCTCTAATCTCTCTCCTCCTCTCTCTATTATTACTCATCATTCATCATCTGCGTCCTTTAGCAGCCAGGTCACATCATCACACGGGTTCAAGCACTTTGCAGGCGAGTGTGTCGGGATGCGCCTCTTACAGGAGCACGATGATGTGTATGATATTGTTTACGGCACCTGTACCATCTCTGCCTGCGTGTCGTCAGTCACCTGGTAAGTTTGGTGGCCGTTTGCTGTCGAGACTCGTATCTCTCTTGGTCCGACTGCAGCGGCAGGATGTTCTTCTCCTCCAGCTCCCTCTTCGATGGACGGTTGCTCAGCTTGATGGCTAGAGAGTCCTTTCGTAAAACCTTCATGGCCAGTGTGCCTTCAGTGATCAGACAAGAAGCAAAATGGATGTTGTGTGTGAATAACCGGCTTTGCAGATCCAGGATGTGTACAACACTCACTTTACAAGCTGACTCTGAGGAATCTGTACAGATTTTCTTCTAGCACATAATGGTAGTTATTCATCATTAGTGTGCTTATAGATTAGGGATTTAGCAAACCTCTACTATAATACACCGAGGGAAATGTTTTAACTTTTTATGATTTGCTAGATAGTTTTTTGTGCCTTTGTTGGTTGTAGTCATTCATCATGTAAAGCTCCACTTACATTATGTATTTTTTATAGTAACAATAAAGCCAGAAATTGTTGTGTGAAAGAGGATGTTGGCAGCAACAAACCAACAGATTTCTGACCCTGTCTGCAGCTCCGTGGTGCTTTTTAGCCTCCTTTAGCTCATCGCTCTGGTTTAACGGCACGTTCACAGTCAGATTTCCAGAGAGCTGTTCTGAGAGTAAGCACTGATAACCAAAACGTACATGTACTGCTCATCAGCAAACAGCAGACAAATTTAATGGCTGGCTTGCTGATGAACATAGTGGAGTTGTTGAAAACTAGACCTGCTGTTATCTGTCATGTGAGCCATAAATACTTTACAAGTTAAGAGTATGTCAGGGCCCTGTGTTCTTCAGCCTGTTGGGAAATAAAATGAATTATTGCAGCTTTCATTTTTCATTGTTTTATTGTTTGACCCTTTTTCTAAATGTTTTTTCCCCCCAACTTTCCTCATGTGCACACATACAACAAACCATACATGCGTAATGCCTCCATGATAAATAATTCACATCTCTGATAACAAAGAGTTCTTCACACCGCCTGACGTCCATGCCTGCGCAACCATATGGAAACACATTAACATGCATGTGCACACATTATAAATTATAATTAACGTCAACAGGCCACAGTTAGATGTTACCACTTGACAATGAAAATAATTTGTTACAGTATTAACTGGTCGAAGCTCCGTCTCCAATAATTGGCTATAAAAGACACACACATTCTTCCTACTACAAAGAAAAACACCTACTTGTAAACAATGTATCATCCTCATCTTCGTCCTCGTCTTCCTCTTCCTCTTCGTCCTCGTCGTCTTCTTCCTCCTCCTCCTCCTCCTCCTCTTCCTCGTCCTTGTACATACCGGGCAGGTCCTCATAGTCCGCCTCGTTGGGGAGGTTCTCTTTGTCGTCGTCACACTCGATCATCACCGTGGGAACAGCGTGCATCATGGAGCTGCAGGTTGGTGGGAAAGGGCAAAGGTCAGGGGTTCATGTTCAATGTGGCACGAAGATGTGAAATAACAGGAGAGCGGCTGGATGGAAAAGTGTGATACGAGTGAAAAGTCCACCAACGTCAATGACCGGTTTTCAATTCTCTTCTATCACTGGTCAAAAGGCGTGGGCTGGTGGAGGAGAGGGGATGTAACCAGTATGCTTCCACTTATAAGAGACCAGGGGTGATGAAAATAACACAGTTTTCCATTGGTGATATTTTGTCAGTGACAGTATTTTCCTCCTGCTGTCATTTCAGCAGAAACCAGACTGTATCACCTGAGTATGTACAGTTAAATAAATTGTATCTCTCTATGTAGTTTCCTTTTTGTCTTAGTTCATGAAATGTTGACTTTTGGAGAATTATTGATGTGAACGTTCTCCGTTAACCGAGCAGGGCACTCTGGGTTTAGATGTCTCCGACAGTTTGATGCTCACCTCTCAAACCTCTGCATGGTGAGGGCCAGGGTCTTGTTGAGCTCCTCGATGATGCGGCTGGGTGGGTGGAGGGGGACAGGCAGCGTCCCGTACTGCAGGGAGTGCCCGCCCATTGGAGCATGGCTGGGAGGGGCGGGGCACTTCTGGAAGGCGAACGAAGAGGGCTCCATGCTCCCTGCAGGTACGGAGATCATGAGCTTCTTTGGAGGTAGAGGAGGAGATAACTTCACCGACATACACGGCAGCTTCACCGGGGCACCGTCTGCACAGAGAGGGGAGGGGGGTGACAGGACTGGACGTGCATACACAGAGTCACATGCACAGTTACGAGTGTACACGCTCACCTGTAATGTGATTAGGTAGCCTGTTGAAGGGTTTGGGTGGCAGCGCAGGAGGTTGTTTGTGTAGCGTGGGAGGTCTGGAGAGCGTCATTTCGGCGCCGTCAGACGGATAGACTGTGGCCTTCTTCATGGGCGGAGCCTGGCTGCATTTCTGAGTGTGGTCCTGTTGACACGCAGCCTCACCCGGCATCTGAAACTCCAGAGAGCCTGACGAGAAGGAGCAAAACGGTCAGACGGCAAGACACGAAGGCGAGGGATGAGGCGACGCTGGTGGCGAGGCTCTGCTGCCTACCTACAGCTGCAGTTGCTCCCTCCATCAGCTCAGTACCTTCAGACTCTGACAGGCTGGAGCCGAGCACCGGAGAACGCCCGTTCTCCATCTTCACCTCCTCTCGTACAGCCGGGGAAGAGCCGTCTACAGACAGCGGGGAGCAGGAAAAGATGAACAGGAGGAAGAGAGTCAAACACAGGTAAGTAGAAATAAGTAAATGAAAAGATAAGATGACTTTATTATTTTTTGTTATGTATGGATAAGGTAGATATCATGTGGATCAGGCAACATCAAATACAACTGAGCTGCAAGAGTGCTGAAACAAAAAGTTGACTGACAATAAAAAAATTTTTATAATAAATTAATCATTAAAACAAACAATCAAGAAAAATCGCCAAACATCATTTGGTACTTTTCTGTTTTACTTCTCCATAAGTTGAGTATTTTATGGTCTTGGTTGGTTAAAACAAGCCATGTCAAAGCTTCGCCTGAGGCTCTGGGGAAAGGTTTCGCTTTTTTCTTGATATTTTACAGACAAAATGATTCACTTAAATTACAGACGATTCATTAATGAAAATAATCATTAATTGCAGCCATAACTCCAGGTAACAAGCTTTTCTCAAATCCCTAATAAAGATATACATTTATAACTGTCTCCATGAAATGTAAAAAAACAACAAATCAATGAAGTTAATGTAGCTCAGCTCTATTGATTTCTCGAAATTGCTCATTTTGAGTGACAGATATTGATTGGAATATATCAGCAGTCTTGACTGTATCATCATGATTCCACTGGCCATAAAAACATGACTGAGTTATTCACCTTTCTCATACACCTCCTTCAGCACCCCTTTCTTGATGAGCTCTTCTCTGCTCTGGCGAGTGGACATCTTCCTCTCCAGCACTGAAGGAGCCGAGATGACATGACGTCAAACAAACAAACAACAACACAAAGAAAACTGTCAGGCCTCTTGTGCAGAGTGTTATTAGTGTTGGGGAATGCGTCAGCTGCAGCAGATGTTTGTTTGGACTTCCTGCCTCCATCATTGTTGCTCGCCAGCAATAATCTTGTAACTGCAGCTCCGAGCCATTCACGGGCTTCACTAGCAGCTGGCTGAACCAAACACATGAGCACGTCATGTTTGCAGCAAAGTGGGCTAAGAGCACAGACTCCAACTGTATGGTGTCAGAAGTTTGGATTTAATCATTCATATAAGGATTAAACTACTAAAGCCACATTTCAAACATGAGTTTATAATGTGTTGTTGCGTTTTTTACTTTATTTTCAGAACAACTCTCCTTCACTCACATTTCAGATTTGCACGTCATGAACACATGAACAAGTCACCTACAGTACATGAGGGAAGTGGAAAGATCATTTGTTTTTACAGTCATTTGTTTTATGTGCTGAAACTTCCTGTTAATACAATAAAAGTGGTAGATATGGCAGACATATTTCTCCACATCCTATAGGGATGGTATGCTAAAACTTCACAACTTGTATCTATCTTCCCTTTAACCTTCTCACCAGTTGCAACCTAAAGTATTTTATAACTATCATCAACTTCCCGTTTTTAAAATGTCATATTGTTCATATTTCTTCTTTATCTTCTGTCAGGACACTATTAGGTCAAATCAAGTTTTGTTTTCACCACCTTTAGGTATCACAATTGTTAATTGCATTTTAAATTACATTTATTTAGCTGATTCTTTTGTCCAAAGCAGCTTACAATAAGTGCATGGAAAACATCAGCTTCATGAAAGAAGCTGAACTGCTTTGAACTATTCCAATATTTAGAAACATTTTTAAGCTGACAGGAGTCATGTGCCTGCACAAAGTTCTTACTTTTCATTAAATCAGTTGGATAGAGGACATGTAAATATTATCCAGAGCCAAACACAAGACGGTAACAATTGCAGTCTTTTGTTACTGCCTGTCGCTCAGCTCATATAAAACCATAAATGTGTACAACACAAACAAACATGTGCTCCAAAGCTTTTTTAATATATTTTATGGCCCAATAACACACAACTTCTTGTTGTCTTCTGAACATGTAGGATAGTGGAGGCATGGAGACAGGCTGTCAACATGAAGTACAATAGACTGTCATCTGCCTCAGATGGGCAGAAACATTACAACAATATTTTTAACTTCTTGCTAAAAAAATCAACAAAAAAGCTCAGATATATTACAAACAAAATACACTCAGTTGCCGTACTATTATGTCTCTTGCCTCATCCATGCCTTTACTTTCTTGGTTGTCAAACTTGACTAAATGTGTAGAAAGAAAATTGTATGTTTTCATTGAATACCGTTTTATTTGTAATTGAAGGAAATCTGTGATCGGTTATATTGGACTATAGAAATGAAACTGACTTGACATGAATGAACTATTGAACAAAATGTTTGTGAATTTCATAGACTTGTGATTTTCTTGATGTGCAGCATTTCTCCTGGTTACTGTCTCTGTATCAGTCATAAGTGAACGCCCCTGGACTGAGTGATGGCAGGAGTCCAGCAGTAACACATGGTGCTCACACCACGCATCTACCTGTGTGTGCTGTTAGCTGCATATTGTGTTTTATTTGCACACAGTGAAAGGAAGCAGGTTTCAGTCTCCTGCTGTGACAGCTGGGAGAACAGCTTGGCTGTAGGAAGCCTCTCTTCACCCTCTGCTGTGCCTCTCAGTGAGAACAGGATGTAAAAGGGTTCAGCCAGCTGAGAAACAACAACAGCTTCCATTTCTGCGTCCAAATCAGACGCTCTCCTCTCTTTCGCAGCTTAAGACTGAGCGCATATGGTAGCTGAGAACCAGACATATGAACTAACATCCACATTTCCTCAGACACCGCGGCTAACATCGCTCCACAGAGGCACAGTCACCATTTAACGCTAATTTGCTGCTGCAGTTAACGTTAATAATCAACTCTTCCACAGCTGCTGTGTTTGGATCTCTGGATGAATACAGTAATTAACAGCTTTTAGTCATTGTGTTTGAACCGAGTATAACACATGTAAATTGTGCCAATTAGCTTTTCAATTTGCTTCGTTTTCCCTCAGACTCTACATTCTACCTTTTTAAAACTGTTATTATAATTATACGATTGGTCATATTCTCCCGTCATTATTCAGTGGTATTCTGTGATAACCACAATGTGTGTGTATGTCAAACACAAGCATGTTCAGACTTTATATGGAGTACAGACTAGTGATTTCTGAAATGGATCAGGTGTGCAATGTTTTTAAATAAACATATCCACATGTGTGTATTTTGTTCGGTTTGGATTATGTTTGGTTAAAATGTGTATTACATTTCTACTTGTGAGGCTGTGTGCATATACAGATACATACATATATGCTGTGTGCATATACAGATACATAGATTTTCATTGCTGGATATCTCCTGGGACATTATACTATACGCAGACTATCCATATTTATGTGAGGTCAGTATGCTGTGCCATTACTGTAGACGCTCGGGGGATTCATATACCAGGATGTTTGGTTTGTTGATGATTCATCTGTCTGAATCACTCCAGGAGGAAAGGCTCATGTAAATGACCCTACACAAAAATAAAAATCTATTTATTCATTCAGTCACACGCTATTTTCTCTCAGCTCGATGACAAACAAACAAACCATTACAGAGGTGTCAGTTTTTTTGGAGACGTTGAAAAGTCTGTTTGAATGGAGATTAGGTGCATCATTTAGGTCTACGGATTAATATTTGTATATTACTGAACAATGCTCTTTTGTGTCAAGTATTAACATAATTTATTATTACAGTTATATCAATAGATGAGTATGTTAACTATTTATCAGTTTGTGTTATCCTATCCTATCCTCATCCTATGATCTGTGTACGTGTGTATACATTTTTAAATGTGTGTATCTAACCAACTGACAGCTAACAGAGCCGGGCTCAGCAGTGCTGGTGGTTTGGCAGCCGGAGCAGTCTCCTTGTGATTTACCAGCCTTACATAACCAGAATCATACATAGTGGATGTTTGCTGCAGCCGGTATATCACCCCCCCGCTCTGCAGCACGGCACGTCTGAGCTGCTGTTCATCAAAGCTACTGTAGCTCGGTGCGACAGGGAGACATTTATCTTCTGTGGGTGAGGCGGATCACTACGGCCAGGGAGAGCTGGGGAACCGGGAGACAGTGGAGGTGCTGTGTGTGCTGTTTTGGTTCTCACCGGCAGAGGTCTGCTTGAACTTTTCACTCTTCTTCTTCCTCCACTTCCAGGGTTTAAACAGACGTCCCAGGGTGGCGAATTTGCTCCGCCGCCGAATGGGAGGCGTGTGTGTGCCTGGAACCAGCGAATCAGAGCGCATCGCCGCCAACCTCTCCACCTCCTCAGCTGGAAAACAGGACGGGCACAACAAGGTCATTAACAAGCTGGTAAACAACAAGTACCAAAGCATGTTTTTCACTCACTTTGAGGCTTATTTTTCTTTTAAAGCAGCTGGAAAATAACAGTAAACAATAACAATAAACAGGGAATACAGCTGCTATGAAAAGCTGACTGATTGATAAGGTGATCAAAGTCAATCAACAACTATTTTGATAATCAACTGATCATTTATGTCAGTTTTTAACAGCTGCAGCTTCTCAGACTTGAAGATTTGACATTTTCTGTGCTTCATATCAAAGTGAACTGAAAATCTTTAGGTTGTGGTTGGTTTAACATACCAAGACATCTACAGACATCACACTACTGTCATTTTATAGACAAAAAACTAAATGGGTAGTTGCAGCCCTTCTAGGTGAAGAGTCCAGGATGTCCTACCTAACCCCCACATGACTCCTTGATCAATTTCACTTGAAACCCTTAATACAGAGGAACCTATATAAAGCACTTCTGGTTGAAAGTGTTTAAATGTTCTTGCTTAGATTGATTTTGTCAGCAGTTCTATGTGTAAAGTCATTTGGAGGTGAGTGAGGAGATAATACCAATGTTGACGGAACACATAATTTTGGGTTGCTTTTTATGGGAGTTTCTAAGTCAGGTAGAAAGTAAATATTCAATTACCAAACTGCATATTTACGTTGGTGCTGGGCTTCGTAAATTCACAGTTAAGGAAAACAGATGATGACTAGTCTGTGATTTAAATGTCAAGAGACCCGTTCTCCCAGGGGGCTGAGCGTAATCAAGTCAGGTAAAGCTTCTTTGGATCTCTCTTCATCACAGTTAGACGAGGTGGGGGGGGATGGGGGTTCAGAGACGAGACACACCTCAGGACAGGGACAAGAAAATAAAAACAGAGTGTATACAAAGAGTGAATCTCCACAACAAACTTCTCCTTCTCTGAACTAAGTATCACCTTCTCCTCCTCCACTGTTTCCACTCGCTGTCTGACTCAGCTGTGACCGTTCTCTCGGTCCTACAGGGAGTTGTGTGAAAGCAATCACGCTGGAGGCTGTTCTATACGAGGCACTCCAGTTTTTCATTGGAAAATTACACCTTTCCCATTCCACTCACATCATCCTGCTGTACAGACAGACTCCACGGGATGAGGGCAGGAGGCAACGAATACAAAGAAAACCAACATTTTAGCGGGCTGCAGGCAGACACGAACACACATGAGCACCGGCAGGCATTGACACACGTACGTACAAGCAGAAGAATGGAAATATTTACATGTGAAAGCCTGTCTAACCCCACCGCAATGTCCATAAAGGGCGACGCTGAACCCTGACTCACATGTTAGCACTGTATTTAAAGTCAAACACCTGGGTCATCTGACACGGGTAAGAAACAGAAAACACTCAAAGCTTAAACAACTCTCAAATCTGAACCGCATCAAAATAAAAATTCAATCCTGTCTATAAAGATCAGAGCTGTACAGCAGCAGAAAGTGAGCAGCAAAGTGAGTCAGTCAGTCGTTTGCTGTTAAATCAGCGTAAAGATCATTAAATACTGAGTGATGAAAACGTGAATTTCTAACTCAGCTGCAAAAATGATGTCACAGAAAAAGAGTTGTTAACGGGCTTTTCCAACATGTCTTGAAACTGGTGAAATGTGTAGGATGAAAACGTGATTATAATACAAATCTGTTAAACTGTCTGTGGCATAAAAATAACAGCTTTTGTAAGGACGCAAGGAATCCAGGAAAACACTGTCGCTTCACAGTTCTGGAAAAAAATAGGTCCAAAGTAAATGTATTTTACAAGACACATGGCAGCACTGCTCTGTCAATGAAATCTGTTAAGTAATATTATCAATATTAGGCAGAATGAACCAATGACTGCAAATAAAGCCGAAGAGTCAGTCGGCAGCTGTGAAGGAAAAACCAATAAATCTGAAGCAGTAAGCAGCTGCAGACGGGAGGAGATGTCAGCCTTGGCGTGGCCTTGTTCCACGAGGGATGTCAGTTCAAATCTGTACCACATCAGCAGCTTCCATCCAGAGGCCCTTCAACAACAACAGCCCCCCACCCCCCGTAACCCTGTCCACCTCCCCTCCTCAGCTGCCTCTCTGGACAGCTGATTGAGTGTGTGCTCCTTCTGTGTAGCACCCTGGTGTGACCATCAGAGAGCTCACAGAGAGCTCCCTGGACAAATAAAGAATAAAACATCTACAGTATCACCAGCGGCAGCCTCTTAGTATCAGCTGTACAATCTTCTGAGTGTAAAACTCTTGAGTTAAGTTGCATGAGTGGGTTTCAGCTGTCCCGTGCGGTAAGGAGATTCATCTCTGAGCTCATCTCGTCCTTTCATGAATGACATCGCAGGTTTAACATCTTCCCTCCTGACTCGTCTTTGTCCCTGTGAGACAGCCCCCAGCAGTGGAGTGGAGGCAGCGGTGAGTCAGATGGCCCGGACTCACACCGCGGAGCCACATTCTTTCAGTGCGACCCCGGGTCTGTTTACTCCCACTGACTCACTCCACAACAAGCTCAACAACACGACGGAGCAGCCGAAGGAGTGATGCTGCTGGCAGGGCTCAGAGTGCGCGGCCCATTAGCTGACTAATCCAGGTTCTTGGCTGACTCCTGTTTTTGGATTAGTTGTTTTTATGCTCTCATTATTGGGAATGTGCTACAAAATTAGTTTTAGTGAATTATTACTGACACTAATTATTGAAAACAGGTAATTGTAACCGTGATTGACGAATTCTCTGTTCCAGCTTCTCAATTGTAAAGATTTGCTGTTTGACATCACTGCAAGCTCAGTATTTATGGATTTCAGACTTTTTGTCCAACAAAGTCATTTGAAGACATCAGCTCAGGCAAATGTATGATATTTTATAGACTAAACAAATAATGGATTGATTTGTTTTTTAAAAAAAAAAATATTAAAGGGACAATAAAATGAATCATTACTTGCAGTCCCAAGTAAGGTATTGATTGATCAAGTCATTTAAATTCAGGCTGATAACGTGTCAGGAGGGGACCAAAGAACAAAAATACACACACACACACACACACACACACACTGCTCCTCAGCACCTTGATACCCTCTAAATCTCCACAGTAGGCTGCACCGATACAAAGGCTTTAAGATACCACAGCTTTCCTTGCAGCTCTGTACAAACTAACTCTGAGAACTAAAGGACCATCGGGGCTGATCTGAGAGCAGCTGTCGGTGCTGCGGGCAGGGAGCGGTCACCGACAGATGACAGTAATCATGTAAAAGCAGAGGGTGAAAACACTCGTCCCGTCCCCCCGTGTGTGTAGTGACCCGGCTCTCCTCACCGTCGTGCGGGCCTGCTCCCCGACAGTTGCTGCAGATGTGTTTGATCTCTTTTCCGATCTGGCAGTGGATCATGAACGGCGTGTTGTTGTTGTTGGCGGGCTGCTGCTGCTGCTGCTGTTTGCCGGAGCTGCTGCGGGACTTGATCCTGGTCAGGCAGAAGGCTCGCCTCCTCTTCCTCGGTTTGTGCTGCTCGGACGCGGGCACCGCCGTCGCCGCCGCCGCCGCGGATGAAGGGTCGGACGCGGACGCGGACCCGGAACCGGACCATGAACACATCACGGCGCCTCCGAAGCCCGCCATGTTTGAGCCGGACTGCAGGGCTGGACCTCCTCACCCTGCGCTCCGGCTGAGGGGAGATCTCTACTGGTCTGCAGCCTGACCACTTCTGACAAGTCCGCCATCATAAGAGACACACATCCGGCGTCCGCTTACAAAATAAAAGCATTTGGACCAAGCTATCCATCTGAAACAACTGCCAAACAAACTCTGCCAGACTGAAAATAATCCTGCAGTATATAAAATCACGGATGTGTTTGTTTATCCACATAATTGAAGGTTTTACTGTCTCCTTCTTTGTCAAAGTTTTAAGAGGACATTCACCTGACTGATTAAAATAAAATGGTGTAAACTAGACCTTTATTGTCCACCAAGATGGAAATGATGGAATGATTAAGTTTTTCAGCAGCCTTCTTGCTGCCTTTAATTTGAAAGAAAGGGAAAGTACAGGGTGTAAAATATGGGGGCTCTCGGTGGTATTGCTATGTCCACTATTACTTATTCAATCTGCACAACATTCAATCACAAATATGAATACAGTGATGTTTTGTGATGTTTCCTCTTATGTTGCCATTGAACACTCATGGTTACTCTCAGTTAAAAATAGGGACTCAGTAGGCATCAGGTCGGGATAATATGTCAAAGACAATAAACGTCATTACTTCATTCACACCTAAAAAGCTGAATCAGAATAACAGTGAAGGTGTAGCAGGTCACCCAGAGTGCTGAGGTTGAGGCCGAGAGCTCCTCTAAGGGAGGTGATGTGACATTTGCTAGCATAAGTGTAAGGCTGTGTTGAGTGTGGTCCATCTTCAGCCTGCATATCAGTGTGCAAAAAAGAGGAAAATGGTGTTATGGTATCATCAGTAAATGTGGATAATCTTATTTTAGCAAAGTTCACGATCTTCTCTGGATCTCTGTCGCTCTTCTCCCGCCTCTTTATTTTATTTTGAAGGGTGCATGCACTTCCTGTTTGAGTCTATCCCGTCGGTAGGATCTTGACGTAATGTAGCGCCTCCACAGATTCAGCCAATCCCGACTCGTTGTTAAGCGTTAGCGTCGCGGTGGTAACCAATGAGGTTGAAGCCCCGCGAGATTTAGAATTTAGAGGGATTTTAAAGGCCAGTCAGATTTACACAACCGAGGTTAAAAGAGTTTGTTTGTTTTTATCTTTAAAACTGATTATGATTATGACGTTTTAATGTAAATGTTAATAATTCTGCTCTAACAACAATTACTTGACGTGGATTGATAATGCCTGGTCACGTAATTCTCCCTAAATAGCAAATCTGTCCGTTTCTTTACTTCATATTCATGTAATAAATATAAAAACGTCAGTAAGATTGTAATCTGCATGAGAAATATAGAAAAAGAAAAAACATTCAGTTATCATCATCCAATGATAGATATACTTTATAAATCCCTTGATCACTATCTATCTATCTATCTATCTATCTATCTATCTATCTATCTATCTATCTATCTATCTATCTATCTATCTATCTATCTATCCAGACATACCTGATCACTATAAGGTTTCCACTCTATATAGACCGTATCAAAACAAAATTGGAGAGTGCTTCATCTCAATAAATTAATTAAATAATACATATTAAAATAACTGTAGCTGTAAAATCCTTTAAGACATTCAGATTGTACGCTGAGACTCATGTGGGGTTAAAAACTCAGTAATATAAGCAGGTGACAACCCACACTGAGTCTTAAAAGTAATCAGCAGGATCTTAAAATCAATCCTGAACTCCACTGGAAACCAAGACAGGATTAATATGTTACCACCTCCGAACTGTAAGCAGTCTGACACCTCACTATAATCTCAATATGATGTGCTACATGAAAAAGACGACTTACACTGGTCAAATACAGAAAGACTCGGGTGAAAAACACTGGATGCTGGTTGGTTTCTCTCAGCAGACATTAATCAATGCAGTTTTTTTTTTTCATTCCATCTCTTGGTTTTTCCATACTAAGGAACCACAGTGCTTAAACCCTATTGTAATGAAACATTTTTGCACTGCATCCCATAATCTCTGCTAAATTTAAAATGCCACAAAGAGCTTCAGCTTCAGGAACCTTGAGGATAAAAGAAAGTCAAATTTGGAAAGTCTTTAAAAAAAAAAAGCAGGACTGAACAAGTGCATCAACCTGCTTGTGAGAGAGACGCTTCATGATGTTCTGCAGAGGCCAACGAAGGGTCACATGTTGTAGTTACACATCTCTGCCACCAGGTGGCGCCCACTCACAAGTAATAAAGGTGAAATTAATTTGTCTCTGTCTGGAAACAGTGACAGACTCCGGGCTACAGGGTGCAGCCTGGCAGAGGACTCGGTGTCTAAACAGAACAGACTGTGTTATCACCATCATGTCACAACACCGAGGTGGCTGCACGAGTCCAGCGATGTGTGCATTTGAGGCGTGAGAATGAGACTTGCGAGGGAGGTAAATTGTACACTGCTATTTGATTCATAATTCCACTCGTGCTCGCATGCGTGTGTCGATGTTTATGTCCTTTATGTAATGCTAAGATCAAAAGCGTACGCTGCATTTTCCTTGCTGCTGACAATGACTCATGAAGGCTTTAAAATTCAACGTACAAGCTTGTGTATTACAAGATGAAAGGGGAACAGTTTAGTGAACAAGCCACACGTCTGGAATGAATGAATTAAGCATCAGGCCTCCAGTTTTCCTCTCAGGTACGAGCACAGACATTAACATGAGGGCTTATAACCGCTTCATGAAGAGGACAGTTAAACTCACAGCAGAGGGCCGAGTAAGGAGGACAATCTTTGCTCCTCATCTCAAGTATCACACAAGGGTTTCAGTGTCTGCTCTTACATCTGTCGGTCTTATTCTGATGACTGGCCTGATTTATACCACCCTGACTGTCGCTGCTTTCTCGAATGAGAAGGAGATGTGAGATTAGAGCACTGGTGTTGTGAGTTTCATCACTAAATCAATAGTCCCACTCTCTTACGCGCAGACTGAGGCCAAAGGTTTGTCTCATGTGACTGGAAGGTGGAAGGACTGCAGGTATGATTCACATTACATACTGTAATTAAGCAACACAGGAGAGCATCGATTGGTCTACAGTTAACTTACAGGAAGTATTCAGAAGTTTCACGTAAGCACATTTTGCTGAAAACACTTTGACGCATCCCCTTTACATCCCCTTTGAATTACACTGTGAATTTCCCCACTGTGGGACTAATAAAGGAAATCTGAATCTGAATCTGAATTTAAAGGTCCTCATTATGCAGACTGGCACATTTGTCTCTCAGTCCACCACTTTGGTCCAGACTGAAACATTGAAACAACTGTTGGATGGATCATTAAAGTTTCAGTGAAACATTGAAACATACTGTTGGATGGTAATCTGATGACAGTTTGGCATAAGTTTGGCGCCCCAAGGATGAATCCTGATGACTTTGGTGATCCTCTGATTTTTCCTCTAGCAGCAGCATCAGGCCAATATCAGTCCAATACTTTTGTTGGTTTATGACTAGGGATGTCCGATAATATCGGTCGGCCAATATTATCGGCCCGATATTAGCATAATTATGTAATATCGATAAGAATCGTTATCGTTTTTTTCTCCGATAATGAAAGCCCGATAACGCAATGCCTGGGTTTCGCCAAATATGCTGGAATCGCTTGTAGGGGTCGTGAGACATTTACCGGCGTGCGCTTGATGATCTCATCAAACCGCACCTGGAGGCAAATTAACAACAACACTGTGTGTCTAGTCGTGGCTAATAAGCTTGCTCGCTCGTTGCTACACAAAATGTCCGTGGTCTGGAATTTTTTTAAAGTTTCACCTTTAAAATAATAAATATGAATAAATATGGAATAAAATAAAATAATATGAAATAAATAAAATAAAATAAAATAAACATAATAACATAAAATAAATATGGCACTTTTCCACAACTTAAGTTGAAGTAGTGTTCTTATTTTGTACAGACAATGTTAATTTGTGGAATGCCTCTAGTAGTGGGGCATCAAAATAAAAGTAGGTGATGTGTTAATTCCACGACAGGAGATATGTGATGTGACCTAAAAATAGTTTTGGGGAAAAGCGGCTGCATATATCTGTATCGGTTGATATCGGAATCGGAAATTAAGTGTTTGGACAATATCGGCATATCGGATATCGGCAAAAAGTTAATATCGGACATCCCTATTTATGACTAAACCCTATCTTAACTGATGACATTCCCATCAGCCTCTGCTGTACTTTGTATTTAATAGTAATTAGCAAATGTAACCATGCCAGCATGCTGAACAAAAGACGATGAACACGGAAATCATTATACCTGCTAAACATCAACATGCTAGTAACGTCACTGTGAGCATGTTAGCTCAAACCTGCGTACAGCCTCACAGAGCTCCTGGTTTACGAACTGACTGTTCGTAAATAGATTAAATATTGTACTTCCGTGAAAGTTAGGGGAGTCATAGGATACACATGAGAAAAAAAGGTTAAGGATGAGGAAAAGGTTAAATTTGAGTTCCAGCATCACTGAATCCTACATTTGTGATGTATTTATAATTATGTGTCAAATTAGTTGACATCTTTTTTAATCTTCAAAGTCATTACTGACTATAAAAATAGAAAAAAGTACCGTGTTAAGAACTGCAATGTTCTTCAATGAGTTTTACTTAAATGCAGTTCCTTATAAAAGTACTGTAGTGGGTTTATTTACTGTTTATTTACCATTTCTTTAGCCATTAGAGCTCACAGTATGGTACACCATACTGCAGTACTTCCTTATGTGCCTCATGAAGCAGCAATGTGGTATGTACTCTGTCTTCCAACTTAGTTTGTTTCTGCATCCTGAGAAAATCAAATCACCAGTGTTTTAAAACCTCATTTAAAAATAAAAACACTCACAGTGCAGTCAAATTAGATTTTACTTTGTCATATTTTTACATCCTCTTACCCAGATGACTTCTAGATCTTATTTCATGCCATACTCTGCCTTGTTAATAAGAATTTCAATTCCCCAAACTGCATTACAAGAACCACAAGAAATGGAACTGCGCGGTGAGGATAAGGGGTGGGTGGATGTCATTTTGTTTCAGTCCTCAGACAGGCTTCCTGTACCTGCCACAGATGAGGGGCTCAGTGATGAGTAATGGACTTCATGCCTCAATGTGCCTGACAAGTCAGAGCGCTTTAAGGTAGTCTACAACGAGCTCTGAAGCATACAACCACACACACATACACACACAGGTAAACACAGGAAATACGTGTGTGAATGCACACACATACATGAGAGTCTGTGCAGCACCCATTGAGACCACAGGTGTGCCTGTCACATCAGAGATGGCAGCATGTCCTCCGTGTCTCTGTGCAGCTGTCAGATTATTTTCTATCTGTGAGACACTGAGCTCTTCACGTCTGTCTCACCATAAACTACCCTGTCCAACAGCATCTATCTTGTGGTGCCAGCAAGTACTTTTCATGAACGGCCAAGATTAGGAGTCCACCCTCTTCAGCCCAGTCATGGCCACATCAGCACACAGCAAACCCCATCGAGTCTATTGAGTTTCTCAGCTCTGTGCCTTTGTACTGTCTGTCTTGACTCAATCAGTCTCACCTTGAGCTGCCTGAGCTGTGATTCACATCTCCATGGTGCAGAGGCGGCTGGACAGCTCTAACGAGATTCCAGCTTAGAGCAGACACACGGACTCTGAGGCTTGTTAACTATCTCCTCAGAAGGATCTGAAAGTATCAGATAGATGTAGATGATCCTCACTATCTGGGTTTACTCGCTGTTTTTTTTTTTTTTACCTTTCTTTTGAAATGTAAGCTGTAAAAGTGATTTTGTTAATGCTCCCAGACTCTGAGCAGCCTCCTGCAAAGTCTCAGAAAAGCCAAATCTGAGCGCACACTTTCCTCAGTTTCTTCCTTTCATCTTACACCTTTCATTAAGTGGGTTTCACACTTAATTACAATATGCTTGATTTTCTATGTATGTCTATGAATATGTTCCCATCTCCCTGTAAAGCACTTGTTAACTAAAGTTTTGAAAATGTAAATAAAGGTATCTTTCTGAACCAGGTAGTGCTCAGGGTCCAGAGGTCATCTGTCTGGGCCTCTACTGCTCCGCACTAACTGCCGAATGAAAATGCCATGATCAATAACAACACAGTTGCTGTTGCCCTGACTGATGTAGGCTCACTGTTCACAGGTCAAACTTGCTTTTAAACCGTGCCTTGGAGCTAAATGTGGCTGACTTTAACGAACACATGCAGCTATTATTGCACTGTTGCTCCACTCCAGAGGAAGTGTTTAGAAAGCGTGGAGGAAAAAAAACACTAATGTTGTGCTGTTCTTTCATGGGTCAGTTCACCAAAATGACACAAAATGTATTCTTTCACTTACTACTAGTAGTTGGCTTTTATGCCCTGAGATTTTGAGATAAACTTTTTTGAATCTCTTAAAATTTATATTCACATTTAATATGTTAATTAATGTTTAAATATTAACAAAGGATTACATGACTGTATAATCTGAAATGTATTGCTTGTAGTAACAAACCTACTGAGACTGTAGTTTTTGCTCAGCTGTCAGAGTTTTAACATCTTTCAGCTCACTGTTGAGGTGTTTCAGCCCAGACTTTACTCTTATGGTTCACTCTGAGAGCTCACTTCAGCACAATCATTGCAGCTGGCTGCTGTTTTCTCTGAAAGCTCTGATAAACCCACCTCACACTCTCTGTTCAGCACCAAACAGCAGCCAGGCAGTTAGACACGAACTTGTGAAGAAAGTAAAACATCAGATGTTTGGCGTAGACCGAACCAGAGGTAAAAGGAGAGTGAATATCAGGCTTTCATTAATTAGGAGGAAACATATATGACTCTAAATGGATGACAGTGATCCTCTGTGTCTGTGTGAAGAGGCAGCTGTTTGCTAACATGTCCACCATGCAAAGTTCTAGAGATAATATGTCAGTGTGTTTACATTAACTGACAATCAAGTAGCAAAAAATATTAATGCAGGTTTCAAGTAGCTAAAACTGTACATGTTATACATTACGTATGTTTACAATATACAGGAATACATATAGGTGAAGTCCTTTGTGGTATATTGTAATACAAGCAGCTCTGTTACTTTGCATGCTTTTATTCTGTTTTCCTTGAGGCCACGCTGCTTTGCTGTTTATTGAAGAGCGACAATGAATTAGACCCATGACATGTTCTGAGAGCCCGGTTCTTATCTTTAAATATCTTGTTTTTGTAACGCCCATTAGTTACACGCACAAGCATAATCCCTAACTTTTCCAGTCTAACAATGTTGAGCTGTACAGTCTGAATGAGTTTGTACTTTGTTGTAGTTTTTATTTTCACCAGCAGGGTGCGCTTTTAGTTCCCTTGTGTTTTTTTTTCTCCTGCACCGATGTCGATGAGAACAGACACTACAGCCAAGAGAGAGCATGTTAATGTTAAAACTAGATGAAAAGTGGTTAACACTTTATTTCGTTCTGAGTTATTGTTTCCGGAAGGTATCCACACCCGTGAGGAGGTTTTTGGGTTGCCGGACATCACCGTATTATTGTGTTTTTGTCGAGATGAAAACTCCGGTGAGTAATAACCATTAGCACTTAGCATAGTATGCTAGCTGCTGCCTGACACACGGCTAATTACTCACTCATTTCCTGAAATATATTATTGTTATGTATCGTTATGCTTCTGAAACAATGTTTAAAACCAAACGGAGGTATATAAGAGTGTGCATTTGAGTTATTGAGAGACAGTAATTCAATTAATCATTCTGTTGGAATGTGATTTAATTCATAATCTGTACACTATGCGGTGGGAAAAGCTGAAAACATTGAAAATAATTCATATACACACCATTTTGTGTGTGTTGGCTGTTAAAAATTCATTTTATAGCTGTATGATACATGTAGCAGGACACCACAGGCTTACATGCGTGGAGGGTGTGACGTCGGTGGCAGTTTCATCGTGCATCTGGAGAAAGCACATCTATCACATCATACAGATAAACAAAATCACACTACCCGGGTAGATGAACAATTACATGAACAATTACACAACCATACATTGAAGGACTAATACACACATTCACACTGAATACGGACGAACTGAGGACACTGACTAATCTGGATGTTTGACTTTTTTTGTACTTTATTGTACTTTGTTTTGTTTATTATTAAGGGCCCAATATTTTCATTTTTTTATTTTATTTGCACTTTCCACAGTATTTTTGTTTTTCTGTATAGTGAATTTGCTTATTTTTGTTGTTTACAACTGAAGTTGTTTACTGTGCATTCCAAGTTGACTGATGATATATACATATATATAGAGGAATAGAAATTCAGTCATAGCTGAACTATTTCAGTTTGGTGTATTGAAGAGTGGCTTTCTTGCCATAAAGTTTATTTTTCTTACTCTTTTTCTTTCCAAACTGTTGTCCATGTCACATATATCCTCCCTGAGCGAAACTATATCTTCTGATTTGGCCTAAATTAAAAGTACATTCACCTTCAAGTACATTCACAGTCACCTTAGCTCATGTACAGTAGACAGTGTTACATTTTGCTAAATTAACAGTTCAAAATCCACTAACTTTCAACATATATAAAACACACAAAAGAACAGAATCCTCCCATTTCAGAGACTGGGACCAGCCATTTTGCTTGATAACAATAAATAATTGAATATCAAAACTGTTCTTATAATAATAATAAAGTTGTGGATGCTCTGAATATTAAATTCCACTAACCTTCATTGTTTTGGGTTAGCGATTAAATTTCAATAAAACTTTACTATTCTTCCTCTTGTGGTGAGAGGTTAAATGCTCATTACTGTCTACATGATTAATGTCACAGTGGACAACCACATAACCTTCCCTTTCTCCACTGACTCTCTTGTCTATTTCTGATGACTATCCATTACCCCACCTATCACCTACTCATCCCATCTGGGCTTCTATCTCCATCAGGCAAAAAAATATTCATCATCCTCCAGCCTTTGATGGTGCTGCTGCTAATTTCGGCCTCAGACCGAGACTACAATCATGACAATGATTTAGTGTGCAAAATTAATGTGCCGCTCTGCCTCTGAGACAAAGAGGTGGAGACCTGGCTGTTTGGAGACTAAAACAGACTCCCTCTGCCATTTAATCTTTCATCATTCTGCTACTTTTACCTCCATTTTCCCACCAGCTCATCTGTCCACCCTCTACATCTCTGATTAAGATGCTGACTGTTTGCAGCGCTGCAGAGGAATCTGTCAGATCTGAGGAGGACAGACACATGTACAAAGCTCTGGGTGGTCCTGGGTGACAGGAGTTAATTGTTTTGATTTGGGAGTGTCCCATGCAGAGTGGATGGAAGAGGTTAACATGCTGCGTTTAGATGATTAGCCACTCAGCAGTTACTCTGCTCAATTCCTAACTCCACCAGACTGCACAGCATCGCTTTCCATCAGACAGACAGAGCCAGGTGGGGCAAAGAGAGGACAATTCTACTTGCTTCCAGTGGATAAACTAAACTAAATCGACAAAATTATCATCATCATCGCTCCAGGACAGAAAAATTACAGGGTCATCAAAACACTGTCAGTCTGGGAGATATCTTAATATTATCAGGGGTCTCTGTAGTGCTCACAATTAGAGATGTTTGACTTTTCAATACCTCAAAGAATGCAATTTAATATCTTGCTTACGGTCATACCGTTCAAGTTATGAGCCAGTTAGCTTCCAAGCTGTTGCATGGATAACGTGGGAACTGGGAACCAAATTGGAATGACTGTTTTGGGCTAATCTAGTTGATTAATCAAGAAACTTCATCCTATTCTTTCATTACCATGAACACAAACACTGCAGTTTATTTCAACTCAACCCCACACACACCATCCCTCTGCCTCGAATACTCATTATAGCACTAAATGTCGATACATCCTCTGCTGAAAGTAGTCCTCAACAAATGCATTATTTCCTGAGTAATGTTTTCTAAAACTACAGCACTTTAGGAAACTACAGCTTGTCATATAAAAAAAAACTATATATTCATGATTGGACATACAGATTTCCATCTCCACGAGTAACCAAGAGGAGTGGGGCCACAGACAGGAAGTCATTTAGTATTGAGAGACAAACCAACACATTCATTGATTTGGTCTTTTCATGTCAATTTGTTGACAATGAAAAAATATATAAAAACCGCAAACTGTATCCTTTAAGATTTAAAAGATAAAAGTCCATCAAAAATCAAACATGTCCCCAAACTCCTCTCCAATATACCATGCTTTATTCCCCAAACAGTTTCAGCTACCATCAACAGTGCGATGTGAGTGGAAAATTATGTGGAAAGAGATGAGACCTTTTTATGCAAAAAAAGGAGATTCAACCTTTTTTCATCCATTGACAGGTTTAGGTTCCATTGTCATTTGTAGAAAACAAATCTAGATATTTATTGTAATTTATATTTCTGTTGTGAAGCCCCATGAGTGATTCATTAATTGCATGTGATATGTGTATTGTACCAGAAACATTATGAGTTTTCACTGGGGTTTCTTATCCAAATCAACAGTCTGAGGATGGAGGCTCATTTCTGTCACATGTTGACAGAGAAGCCCTCTGAGGTACATTTGTGATTTTGGTTAATATAAAAAAAATTAAATGTGAATATTGTCAAAACTGCTTTTACAAGGTTTTCTTATGACAACATGAGCTTCTGCGTCTGGTTTGGTCTCTCTTGGTCTCGTTCTCTTTCTCCATCTGTCTAGACATGTGCTGGCAACAACACAGCAGCAAACACATGGGAACAGTGTTAAACAAAGTGTGATGTGACGAGCAAGCACAAAGGAAGTCTGCGAGTTCAAAGGCAACACAGAGTTCAATGTTTTCTCTTCTTCCTACAGTTTCTTGATCTCCTTCTCTCTCTCACTGCCATTCACTGTTCAAAAGCCTCCATGCCTCCCTTCCCCTCCTCCCCTGTCTTATACTGGACCCGCTATGTGTTGAATTAATACAAAGTGACAGAACAGCAGAGCCTCTAGGAGCTTGTGTGTGTGTGTGTGTGTGTGTGTGTGTGTATGTGTGTGGTTGGTTGTTTGTGTGTGTGTGTGTGTGCGTGTGCATCCCTGTAAATGTGTGAATGTGAGACTTGGCATATCACAGGAATATGAGTCACCCCTCTCTTCTCCCTCTCTGTTTCCTGTATGCAGCTCATCTGTTTTGATAGGTGGCCTTCACCAATACAGACAGCATACTTAGAAGAGAGGGGAAAAAAAAACGTAAAAAAAAAAAAAATCAGCTACTGGTGATGTGTCTCACATCTCTGGCTGACTGGCAATTCCTGCAGCTACCCCCACAGCTGAAGTGCCCAGGGATGAACCACAAGGGGGAACACTTATGACAACCACAGGGGGGGACAAATATCAAAGAAAGGCTCCTGGGCAGGCTACAAAACCAGGAGGACTACAACACAGTAAGCCACCAATGAAGGATTAAGAAGCAGACATGACATTACTGCACAATAACAGGCCTCATAAAAAAGAGACTGACTTGAATTTGTGAAGGTATGGAAAAAGAGGTAAAGGAATGAAAAAAAATCTGATTAGGGCTTGTATTTGTTTTGCACATGTACACAAACAATCATTAAAAAAAAATCTCATATTTTGACTTGAGGCAAAGATGTGCATTATGTGGAGGGTGGATAGTTGTAAAGTAAACTGTTCAGTTTGTTTCAAAGATAAAAGACATCACGGGATAGTAAATATAATGAAGCATTAAATTAAGATAAGCTATCATAAATAATACTTTTAGCTAAAAATGAGAACACAACAAATATATATCCAAGCTGGTTAAATAAATTAGGGTAACATATACATTAAATGCAACCTGTTAACGTTTATTTACTGCAATTTCTTCTTGGATAGCTGCCAACATATAACGGATCAACTAATGATGTCGCCTGGCAATGTATTATTATTATTATTATTATCATTATTATCGAACAAAAACCCAAAGTTGTATGGAAGGGAGAGACTTCAACTCTCTCCTCAAATTGCCTCTTGAAATAATAAATAAAGTCACAAGACGTTGACTAGTCAGGCATTAGCTAACTCACATTATGTGTCACGATTTCTAAATAATTCTTTCATTTAAACATGTCAGTGCATCAAAACTGACATATTTGTGTTTTCTTGACTGACAGCTGTCTCTGCCTATAAACTTAGCTGTGTCACCTTCACCACACGTTTCCATTTTAATCCTTCAGTCAAATTTTTTGAGGATGGAGTAGATTCTCACTAAAAAGACTGTGGGTTCCATCACAGACACAACAGGGCCGATACTGAGCCATCACTTTTTCTTTTTAGATTTCCAGCGGAATCCAGAAAAGTGAGCCAGGATAAAAGAATAACACACCATCAAAAACCATCATCAACACTTCACATTGCCACACTGCTCAAACATCCTTGGAGCAGCAGTGAGAGGCAATTTCTCCAGTGACAGCGTACCGCAAGAGCAAAATGCCCCACAAGACACTATATTTTGAGTAACTTTCACTTTATCTCAACTGTCCTCTCTTGGTGCGCCACTGGTATCACTATCACTGTTGCCCTCCCTGACATATGTGGCGATGAATGCAACAAGTTCAGACATGCTGTCTAAGGGCTGTCAAAAGGCATCTAGGGAAACAAGAATCACTGAAACTGTGTCCCAGTTCTACACCAAACACTAATTCTACGAAGGGTTTTGTGTGTGTAGTGTGTTCCTGCTGCAAGTGACAAAATTAAGGCAACAGTACTGGAGACACAAAATTTGTTCCTAGTGTTGCCGTACAAGCTTATTACTGATGTATAAAGCATTAGTAAATTATTTATTGCCCATTAATAAAGTCACTGATTAGACATGTAACCCTTTTTGTAAAAGAGGTTTGATAAAGCAGTATTAAAATTGTGTTTTGACAGCTACTCACGGCTGTAAAACAGCAAAGGGTGGTGAGGCAGGTAATTATGAAAACACCTTGCTTTTTCTTTTAGGCACCTTGTAAAGTAAAGTACATTTCTTTCATATCAACTGTGAATCCAGAGCACCGTTACAATATATTACATACAATATGTTACTTGTATGTAAAGTGAGTGAGGTCTGCAGTAGGAGTAGAGGAAGGAGAATCGACATGAAGCAGCTTGAAATGCAAATACAACTCCAGGATTGGACAGAGTGGGGCTGAATGACAAACCAAATATTTATCAAGTTAAAAATAGACTGAATCAAATATACAGTGAGTAAACTGAGAATATCTACAACAACCACTGATATCAACAAAGAAATTAGCCCAATGTCCAGTCCAAAAAGTCATGAATCTTTCTATACTGTAATCAGACAAAAACATGGAAAGTACACTTGTATGATAAATGTGATTATGGGATTATCACTTATTGATTCCTAAAAACAAAATGACACTTTATATGCTCCTTTACTCTGACATCACACCAGCTCAGAGACCTTCCCACTATCTTGACCGTCAACTAAAGTCTGAGTCAAACCTTCCCTGGCTCAGGTTTTCTCTCTCAGCACAATGGTTGGCTTGTCTGGGTTGAATGGATGGACCTACGTGCCAGTGAAGAAGAGTGAGGGGTTTTGTCTGTTTGGTGGGAGGCAGCAAGGCAGGAAGTGCTCCTCTGCATTTAAAGCTCTCACGCTTCCTCCCTGTGCTTTTGTATTCTGCCCAGGTAGTTCTGCCTCTGTGTTGCTCAAGGCCTGTGTGTCCGATAGCAGGAGTTGATGTATGTGCATGAGACAAAGAGCATTACTCAGACAGTGGGAGGTGGTTTGTGTGTGCACCGTTCCCACCATATTCTATGGACGACAGCCAACTCTGTTTCTTTTTCACTGTGCCAGTCTTTATGTTGCCACAAGCCTTCGTCCTGCCATCCTGTCCTCCTCCTCAGACTCTTCCTGCTCCTCTACCTCCTCGCATTTAAGCCCTCTCTGTCTCAGTCTTTCATTCAGGTCTGTATTAGAGTGCTCTGTTTGAATGAGAGCGTGGTAATGCCTGCGTCTTGGTCTTTGTGAGGGGGGCTAAGCTGTAACCGAGCTGACCTGGATTTACACTGGTGGAGCTGAGCTGCGCTGCCTGGGATCTGGACTGGCTCAAGATGATGGAGCACGGCAGAGATGCCAAAAGACAGGCTTTGAAATGGATCTGGGAAAATAAAAAACAGTGGCAAATGAAACTAAACTTTTCAATTTTAGGATCATTTTTTGTTACCTTCCTGAACCTTGGTAGATTATAGGTCAGGTATTACTAATGCATGTTGTGCTTGACTACTGTTGCTAGAACCTGCATTAAAGCAGAAGATGGTTACTTATGTAAAAATGACTTTTAGTCTTATTTGTTAAAACTGTCACTATGTGCTGAAAGAAGTACACGAGCCAGATAATCTGTGATTAAAAAAAAAAATCTGCTTCCTGCTGCTGCCTCTAAGGCCAATTCACAAGAATCCACCACTCCCGAGTGTAACAACCAATCAGAACAGAGTATCTGACAGAGCTTCAATCACTATTCCTGCAGAAGTAGTGTAGAAGTATTCGGAGAAGAAATAATGGCAGATAAACAACAACCGAAAGACCACGCAATAAGAAAACAACAGTTTACATAAGTAAATTGAAATAGATAATAGAAATAGAATAGATAAGTAAACAGAAGAAGAGCAATGAACAAAAGTGAGTTAAAAAGAAAGAATGAGGGTGATGCTATGGGGAGGGGCTTTGGAGGTGAGCTGGAAGGGAGGAACACAGCAGGAAGGGAGCTAAAAGTTGGATTTGCTCTAATTTTTACACAATTCCCACTCTCTTCTAAATCGTATTAGCTGTAACTTTAAGTCATACTTTTACATTAACACTGAATCAAATAAGTGCATAATGTGAAAGGGGTCACTTGTAGTGACAGACCCACTGAAAATTTTCACTCTCTTGAGATCTACAGAGCTTTTCAGCTAATTTTAGTTCAGTATCATTGCTGCTGGATGTGTAAGTGGACAAATGTTTGCGAAAACGTGAGCCATTAAAACTTCCGAAGGCTATAATACATCAGAGCTGTTGTCTGTCAAATTGTTGTAGTTCATCAGTCGCAGTCTCCATAAATAGACTTATGCACTTTTAAATCCAAACAGAAACAACTAATTAGATAATCTGTCACTGCCTTCCAAAATGACGAGACAAGTGTTTTCTGATCTGACAACTCCATCTGCAAGACGATATGGCTGTCAGCGCCTTCCAACATCGTTACGAATGACTGCTTCAAAAATCACTCATATGACCATGTTGTGACCTGCCATGGTTATGTTTGGTAATTTACAAAAATTAAGTGGTTATGCTTAGAAGAGGTTACTGTGAAGCAAAGACTACTTGGTTAAAGTTGTTAAAGAACAACTGCGCTCATGGTTAAAAGAAAAAAATCCCATTCTTTCCCATTTGTTCACTCAGACAGCGCAAATAACAAATGCTCTACCTCATGAAATAAAAGCTGAAGCACAATGAAGTGTTGGAACAAGCAGAAAATACATATGATTTAGATTTTTTATAAAGCTACTTTGAGGAAAATTTGAAGACTTAATTGTGGTTCAAGAGGTTAAAGAATTCAGCCTTTACTATTAGAGTTTGCAGACTTCAAGATCTGGGATTACGTGCTGTTTTTATGTCATAAAATTGTCTTTCATTCTCTTTCAGACTAATCCAAATAAAATCAGGTAAATGAAGATCTACAGCACAACAAGAGCAAGTAGCAGAGTGCTGACTCTGCACTGACACACTGTAGTGAAACCATCATGATTCAACACTGGATGTGAAGAAGGTTGGGCTCCAGAGGACAACAAGCCGTCTGGCAAAAGCCTCGGTGATCGACTCTTGTTTACTAAATCCAGCACTCACAAGCACCACCTGCCCCACACACACAGACACACACACACACATGTTCACGAGCACGTATATTAACACATGCGCACTGGAGGTGGCGTGGATATGTGTCACATATGAATGGTGAGACACATCAAAGAAAAGAGTGGGCTGGATTTATGCAAAACGACAGCAGCTAAACACACAGACAAGAAGTAAACGCGAATCAAGGGAGTGGGTGGGCAGATGGCTTCACTGGTGACAGGAAAGAAAATGAGATTAGACCAAAGCAATTTTTTTGGGAGAGGGGGTGGAGGGAGAAAATGAAGGAATGAAATCAGGGATGCGTCCTGGTTCCAGAGAAAGGTATGAGGACAAATGCCCCTCTCCTGATGTAGCTGGCAGTGCCCGCTGGATTCTCCACGATGCCACGCCGACCTCACGCCACTGCAGCCTGCCCGCCTCTGTTTTCAGCTAACAGCCGGCAGCAGCACTGTTAGCAAGACGCAGCAGCAGCAGCCTCCCCTCCGTCAGAGATTCAAAGCCATGCCTGACACACAAAGCTCCAAGAAAAGAATAGTGCTACTCATACTGGGGGAGGCTCGGCTGAGCTCGCTGAGAGGAGGTGCTTAATAGGAAACAAAATGGAGAGGGAGATTGTTGAGGGCCAGAGAGAGGGCAGCTGAGAGAGATTTCGAGTAGGTGGATCTGAACAACATGAGTCATAAAGGTCTAAGCAGGGTAAAAGGTGGAGGGCGGGGGGGGCATATTACAGAGCAAGCATGTGAGTAATTCCTGATCTCATTAAGATTAGTGTGGCTGATTTTTCACATAAGGGATAGCTGTTATTTCACACACACATACCTTTACATTCAAATAGTGTTCAACAGTGCAGCGCCTCGGACTGATACAATTACTGGCTGCAGGCTACATGGTTAACACAACAGGGTGGAAAAGGAACACACTGAGACAAAGCATAACAATAGCTAGGAAGGGGGAAATTTCTAGAGTTGGCATCTGTCCGAAATGGAAAATATAGGCTTGAGTCTCGCCTAGACTGCCAGGCTACTCTCACCATGTGACTGGGATTTGTCACGTCGGGCAATTCTGGGGGAGGGTCGATCACAATTCGGATACAGTGGCTCATTTAAAGAGAAAGAGAGAGAGAGCCCTGTCATACATGTACTGTGGATGATCATCAACACACAGATCCATGCAGATCCTCCGGGCTCTGTTCGCCTGTTCTGCTCGGTGGCATTTTCAGCACCGGGGGGCAGTGGACAGCTCCGTGCTGATGTGATATGTATGAAAGCAGACTGTGAGGAGGGGGGCTGACAGGAGAAAGTGCTTATTTGAACATGAGAACAGGACAGAGTATGAGATGTTAGCTGTAGATCCGAGCCAAGCCGCCGATGATGATGATGATGATGCAGGCTTCGTGACAGGATACCATCGTGACCATGGCAACAAAGGAAACAATAACTTATCTAACCCGATTTTTTTCCTCCTCGCAGACAAACTGAGCTGAGGGCGACACGTTTGGGTGGGGGGTGGGGGGGTATGTTTCGCATGCCGGAGCATCCATCCGTCCCCCGTCCCCCGTTTCTCCAAATGCAATAATAACAGCTGCATCTTAAATGAGTAGCCAGAGGCGGCCAAGTTCGCACAGCGTCTCTCTGCAGCCGAGCACCGAGGCGGAGTCTGGCCGGAGAAACAGCGATCAGTCGTCTTATGGGGATAATTAGGTTTCCTATACCTTCCCGTGCCTTGCAGAATGAAGAGCACATGCATAGCTGTGTGGTGTGGGGTGGTGTGGGGGAGCTTCTCCTCATCTCCCGGCGCATGAGTCACTGTGTGCTTACCATCCACCCAGGTGCAGCCGAGCACCATGGGTACCGTCAGAGCCGCACAATGAAAGCCCAAAGTCATGCTGATGCGTGGGAACTGTCACTAAACCACGGAGCGATTCCTCCCCCAGCGAGAGGCCGATTTCACTACGATGCCCCCCGTGAGGGGCTGCGAATACACCCAGACATGCAGAGGGAGCGGAGGAGCGTGCGTGTCACCGGGTGGATGGATGGGTGGATGGATGCACGGCTGCCTACCTGTCTCCAGGTGCAGAGAGATCCTCGCCTCGTTGATGTAAGGCGTGTCACTCTTGGAGCGGACCCTTCGGATCGGCCTGCGGTCTACCTCCTCCTCCGGGGCCGCCGCCATGTTCGGCCAGCCGGGCAGCGTCCACTGGCGACCGGCGGGACTGCGAGAGAGTCGGCGCCGCAGCAGCCACTGGTGCACCCGCCCGGGCAGACGGTGTGGGAGGGGGGCGGGCTGTTGTAATGGTGATGGAGGGGGTAGAGAGAGAGAGAGGAAGAGATGGGGAGGATCGGTGAGCTTCAGTTCCTTTCCTGTAAATCAGCTCCACCTGCTCAAGTTCCTGCTGCATGTTAACACCGGCCAATGAACAGACCACATCCACATCGACCACATCATCTCAGCTCTCCTGTGTGCCTCATGTCTGCAGGAGAGCTGAGATGATTAGTCGGTCCAAGTCAACTGACAGAAAATGAGCGGACAGAAGTGTTTGGTGGTTGGTGAAGATGTCATTTATCACGCAAGATACCAAACTATCTGGTCCCACAGCCTCAGACCATGTCTTTTCATTTCATGTTTTCAGTTCAACCAAATAAACATTGTGAAGATGACACCTTGGGGACTGGGCACTTGAGGTAGCATTTTCACTATTGTTTCGCATGGTATAGCTGGGATAATTAGTGATCAAGTGATCAATTAGAGTGATCAAGAAATGTATTGATAATAAAAACAATGTCTCTCTCTCTCTTTGTTGTAGCACCTTTATCCTCTGGTTATAGGTACTCCAAGGACAGGCCAGGATATGTCACAAGAACTAGGCTTATAAGTCACTTATATATATATATATATATGTGTGTAACATAACACACACACACACACACATATATATATATATATATATAATATATATTATATACATACACACACACACATATAGATAGATCTCAGATCTCAAATTGATATTTAAATGATGAGTTAAAACAGTCAGTTTGGGCCTTTCTGGTCAGATTTTTCCAGCATGTGTGTTGGCCTGCTGACTGAAAACATAGCAGACCTCACAGGCATCTTCACACTGAGGACATCTGCAGTTTTTCTCTCACACCCTTTGAATTTCCCCTTTAAGCCAACAAATCAGCCTGGCAGCTCCCATCGTGAAGCACTGATCATACGTGGCTCCTTGACAGAAGCTTTGTGACACCACAAGCCAATATGGTCGTCTAATTACGGCACCTGCAAGACTGGCCCATAGACATGCATTCAGGGTAGGAAACAAAGGCAGTGACAGGACTGATTGAAGGTCCAGCACAAGACAAACCTTTTCTGCTCTAATTACACATTATGGGACTCAATATGTAACAACCTGATATTAAAACGGTGCAGTCAATAACACTGACCAATTTGTTTTGACAATAGCAATAGTGCCTAAAAGTAAAAGGTTACTGTCAAAATTTAAACAGACTGCAGCTGCTTTGTCTTTTAAATATCAGCTATTGTACAGTAGTGATTAAATGTTGTCTAGAAAGAGCAGAAGGACTGAACATGAACTGTAGAAATGAAGTCAAGCTCTCTGGTATGACTTTACCCAGCTGAAATAACATTTAGGGATTCAGTTTTACAAAAATGCAATTGATACTGTCATGTCTGAAAAACCTCAAATAAATGTCAAATAAAGCAGATAACATTATTTTTACCTGTTATTTGTGTGACCCGGCTGCTGTAACAGTAGTTTTTCTCTTTGGGCTGTAATCTATGAGACTATCTGTCAGTTCCATATTATTATTATCATTATTATTATTATAGTAAAATATACTCTTGTGTTAACCTTATGCTTAATTCTAATGTAATGCTGGCCTCTAGTGGAGAGGGGAGAGGGAGAAATGATATTCAAACAGAGGGACAGCACAGCAAAGTAAATCGGGACTAACGTTTTATTCACTTTGGATACAAATAAAAAGACTATTTTTATGGTTGACATGAACAAACCTGAAGAACTAGCTGAAGATTACAAAGAGCTGTAGTTCCCTCAGAGAGGGGGAATCTGAGTCCACACACAGTGAGAAGAGCTGCTGCGATGCAGCTGCTCCCCCTGCTGGTGATGTCTGTGTCAGCAGGGGTTGTTTTTTACCTCGCTGAGTCCCTTGATAGGCCACTTTCACCAACACCGCGCTGCTGCTGGATGACAGGAAACACCGACCGAGCTCCGGGTCCCTTCAGCTGGTGGTCCTAGCCTCGGGTCTGACAGGTAGCTCAGGTCTCACAGAGGACCAGCTCGCTTCCGGACACACACAGCCGCTCCACCTCACCTCCACACAGTCATGAGAAGCTGTTGTTGCCTTGGATACCTGAACTAGCATGTTAGCGTGCTAACTTCCATTAAACCCGCCTGCAAGCTGTTAGCTTAGCTTAGCTCGCCGCTGGCTAACGACAGGCTCTGTTAACTGCGCTTTGAAGAAAGCGTTTGTTAGAGTGTCGAAAAAACTATCGTGATATGACTGTGCTGCTGAAAGAGTCACACTCAGTCCCCTCGCTCATGTCATAAATGGCGAATACAGTGAAGTAGCAGGCTAGCTTTGGGCTTGTATGTATGAACTCAGGTGACCTTTAAGGTTTATGAAGCCACAGTGACCTTCCTGAGAGGAAAGAAATCAACACATCCAAGTTACCTCAGCTAATCAGCGCTGTTTCCGCTTTAAGACCCAAAGTATCTGATTGAAGATAGATAAACACCAGCCACCGTTTATGTGCCCATTTGACTGAGAATTGAGAGCATTTATAGTCCTTTAGCTAGAGCAACAGTGGCACAACAAACATTTTAGCGACTTTCCCAAGTTCTCACTTTTTTGTTCATCCAAACGAAGATGGCCGCCGGAAGTGACATATCTAAATACATCTAGATATGTCACTTTTAGATATCGAAAATGTCTGTGTGTGCAAACGATTCAGTCATTAAATCAGTGATTACAGTGGGGGTACACATTGAGTTGGATGTCGGCTGTGTGTCAGTAGTGATCTGTGTCTTACCTTTCTTCTCCAGTCCCCAAAACCCTGATGATTGTGCGCCAGTTCACCTGTAGAGGCGTGATAAACTCTCACCTGTATGCCCACCTGAAGAGGCCTCAGGTCAGCCGAGACATGGCCAGACCCAGCTCAGGTCTTCATTTCTGTCTTTGTTTTGTTTAGTTTTTTATTTACAGTTACTTTTACTGTGGAGTAGTTATTATACAGTCATATTCACAAATTCACCAACTTTCATTGCGTTTTGTGTTTTCGTATTTGTGTTCAGATTTGGCAGCATTCAGGGAGATTTTCTCCCAGGCCAAGAATATAGCCATCATCACCGGAGCAGGGGTGAGTGCAGAGAGCGGGGTCCCTACCTTCAGAGGGGCGGGAGGATACTGGAGAAAATGGCAAGCGCAGGTAAGCAACCATATTATTATATTATTGACATGTGCGTTACACTGAGAGGTGATTTTGTTGTTTAGCCTTTCCGTATTGATATAAATCCTGGTGGATCTTGAGCAACTCCAAAGCCAGATGAGATATATAATCTCTCCAGCATGTTCAGGGTCTACCCCGGGGTCTTCTAACCTATTCCTACTGGTAGAGCCTGAGGGTAATTTTAATTTTTTTCATCAAACATGTCTGTGGCCCCTACCCTACTAATGCTTTCATCATTGTGGGAGCTAATCTAAGAATATGAAAGATTTTACTCTTGCTTATGTGCTTATTTTCTTCTTTCTATTTTCTTTTCAAGCTAACCTTGTGCTTGTAGAAAACTTAAAAAATAACTCTTCTGTCGTCTTCTGGCTGAAGAGTGTTTACTCAGCAAGCATTTCAGAGTCACTTTAAAGTGCGCTGACAGACATAATTCCTTGGAAATCTTTGCAACTCTGAAGCAGAATCTATTTAACCTACATTTCCGAAAAGAAAAATAAACCTTGTGAAAAATTAGCTTAATTGATAATCATTTTTGAGGTGATTTGGGTTTGTGTAAATCATTAATCACCATTGGGCATGTTTTCATGTTGTAGGAACTTGCCACCCCAGAGGCCTTCTCCAGAAATCCCTCCCGTGTTTGGGAGTTTTACCACTACCGCCGCGAGGTCATGCTCACAAAAAATCCCAACCCTGCTCACACGGCCATTGCTGAGTGTGAGGAGCGGCTGAGCAAACAGGGACGTCAGGTTACAGTTGTCACTCAAAACATCGACGAGCTCCACCGCCGTGCCGGAACCAAAAACCTCCTGGAAATCCACGGCAAGTAGAAAACAGTGAGAAATGCAAAGCGCAGAGCAAATAATTGTAATAATCATTTCTCACCTGTTCTACTCCTCAATCAAGAATGAACTGTTTTGGTAAAAGATTAATCATTTAAGTACATGTTCAAGCTGAAATGTCAAACGTTTTCTATTTCCAGCTTCTAATTTTTGAGAATTTCTGTTTTCCTTGTTCAGGTAAAACAGGACATTTGACGACTTTACCTTGAATATTTTTTTCAGTATACAAATTTTCTGATTTTATATGCCCTAATAACTGAGAGGAGTTCTTCATCCATCTGCACTATCTGCCCATCTCATCTGATTTCTGTCAGTACTAACCATTTGTTCATAATTTTTCACTCTTTTAGTCCATGAAACATCAGAAAATATTTTAAAATAAAATTTTTAAAGATAAAGACTAGCAAGTCTTCAAACTGGAGAAGCCGGGAATTTGTTTGACCTTATTCTACTTGATGCATCACACAAAAAAATAACGGATTGTTAAAATAGTCACTTTTTAATTTTTTGTCTTCTGACTAATCGATCGACTTGTTACCACAGCACTAATCTGTTCACTAATCTTTTGTATTGTTAATCCAGGAAGTCTGTTTAGAACACGCTGTATGACCTGTGGTCATGAAGCAGCCAATTACAAGAGCCCCATCTGTGCTGCTCTGGAGGGCAAAGGGTAAGAGCTTCATCTGGTGCCGTTTGGTGAATAATGAACTGTTTTCCTAAAAGATAGAAGATAAAGAGATATTGATCACATTCATCTGAGCACAAAATGCCAGCAGGAAAAAAGCCTGTTTCAGTCTGTCAGATGTCAGGAGGTAAATAACACCTAACACAAAATCTGTGATCGAAATGAAATGTCACTTTAAAAGCCACTTATCTGACATTTAAAATGGATGTTTTCAATTCGCTGAAATGTTCTGCTCATAAATTCAGTCTCTGTCCTGTACAACAATTCCAAATGAATGTCAGCCCATCATGTAATATTAAAACTCACCTGCATTTGCTCTCTAAACAGTAATTCTGACTTAATGATCCCTTTTCTATGGCAACCCTCTCTTATAGGTGAGCTCTCTGTGTTACAGTTTAAATTTGAATATTTGAAGGAGCACAGTGAGTTCATGTAAAAGATGAATACAAATTTTTTTATTAATTAATTTTTTTTGAATACGTAGGTATTTGAATATACCTTTTATGTCATGTTTATAGGTTTTTAAATTAATTTATTTTTATAGTTATTTTAACACTGATGAAAGTTATTCAGAAGTGACTGTAGTGCTATATTGAGCACTGTGAAGCAGTTATATGAAGAAAATATGAATATCAGATTGATCAGTATCAGTATTAAATGGCATTAACTGGTAATTGTCCTTTTTAGCAACACCAAACCTGTTTTATCAAATTGCCTTCACAGAGCTCCAGACCCGGACACAAATGATGCCCAGATCCCGGTGAAGGAGCTGCCCAGGTGAGTCTCACTCATGTCCTCTCTTAGTGCTCTGCTCTTTTCACATGAGGTTATTTGTTTTGACAAAGTGTGTGTGTGTGTTTCAGGTGTGAGCAGAAAGGCTGTCACGGTCTCCTGAGACCAGCTGTGGTTTGGTTTGGAGAGACTCTGGACTCAGACATCCTCACCCATGCAGAGAAAGTGTTGGACAGCTGTGACCTCTGCCTCGTGGTATGTGTGTGTGTGTGTGTGTGTGTCAGCGTGATAGAGTTTACAACCAAGAATTATAAAGTGCATCACTTTTACTGCCAAATTCACTAATGTACTTACCAATTTTATTTAAGTACTTTGTAATTCCATGAATGTTTGATATTTTTCTCTAAATGATTGAAAACCCAAACTTGGAGAGGACACATGCAGAGAAAGCTGATTAATAGAACATAGTAAAGCACTGATAGACCAAAGACTCCACAGTGAATCTGTCTAGCTTCAGATGTACAGAATGTAACACCTGTCAAAAAGAAAAAAAACACTCTCTGACAACATGAAAAATTTGTTCCAGATGGTCACTGCTTAACGTACATTTACTATGGTATTGGATGAATATCAAAGTTTTAGATGTTAAATTAAGTGATGTATAAGTCTGTTGTACTAAACAAATAAATAGGTCAGCTATTATAATTGACAAGCTGACAAAATAGAAAACTTTGTGAAAATAAAATAATCAGCTAAGCTTTTACCTTGATTCACTGGTTATCCTTTTCAAAGTCTGTTCACCATTTACTGCTATTTCTGCAGGTTGGCACTTCATCCATTGTGTATCCAGCAGCCATGTTTGCTCCTCAGGTGGCAGCCAGAGGTGTCCCTGTGGCCGAATTCAACATGGAGAACACACCGGCCACCATGCGCTTCAAGTATGTTGTATTTACTGTGCCACTCTGTGTTTCTGACATGCATGAAAATGATGCATGTCAGAAACATGCATCATTTTCACTCATTTATGTCGTGTTTACCACATAGACAACATTTGTTTTTGTGTTTCAGGTTCCACTTCCACGGCCCCTGCGGGACCATGTTACCCCCCGCGCTGGCACGCCACGAGACTGAACATTAAAAATGAATACTTAGATGTAAACAGACCAGACTGTCTAACACTGGAGGACTTTATTGGTACAAATGAAAATAAATAGGTTGGATTTAGTGAGTACCCAGCATGAACACTGTTGTGACGGGCTTCATGAAAAATAAGGGCAATAAATTGAAAGACTGTTGTCACACAGTTACAATGTACAATCGAGTGAATAATATTATAAATAGTTACACACAATCAGAACTTTAACTCCTTATTTTTTATTTAGGAGACAATGACACTAACTGATGTACTTTTTGTTTTTTAACATTGAACATTTTAGCAAATAATTGCTATGATGCCAAATCTCACCAGTGCTCTCTGCTTCCTGCTGCAGTCATCACATTTAGGAGATGTAATTGTAAAACTGTTTCCACAAGACCTTGCAAAATGATTAATTGAGCTGTAAATAAAATGTTGTGTTGAAAATGACAATGATGTAAATTAATAGCATTGACTGTCACTTTAATATGATCAAATGTAGGCCAACATGATCACTCCTTTTGCACCAAATGAACAGTGAATGTCCAGTAGGGGGCAGTGTTTAGCTGTTCCTGTGTGGACTACTACACTTCCAGTTAGGAGAGAAACACCAACTCCTTCTAAGGGATCTGTAGGCTCTGCCTGTTATATGTGGTGTGTGTGTGTGTCAATGCAGTGTTGTCTGATTCTATGAACTGTGATGAATACTGTGTGTGATGCCTTCTAGTGGCTGTGAGTAAGATCCAGTTAAACCAGGGTAACCAGTGACTGTGCATTCTCTCAGTCATGAGCATGTGAGGGACTTGTTACATGGATGTGAACGTTTGGACAAGATATATTCGTGTGAAATAAATCTAGACTTTTATAAAGTGAAGAGTGTCTCTGCAGAGCGTCCTCTGAATGTGTGCATCCAGAGGATGTATTATGCTGCAGGAGTTCCAAATGATTCAACGGCTCAAATTAGAAATTATCAGAGCTTATTACTGCAGTGTGTGTCCATTATTGTGTGTGTAATGTTACATGTGTCTGTGTTGTAGATGATGCTCTGCTTTAGTTAAAGCGGGATTGTGCCTGACACTTCCCTACTCCCTGTTTTCCCTCTAACCTGAGTCACCGTAAACACCTGAACACCACGTGCTGCTGAAGTACTTAAAGTGGCAGTACAAATGTAAACTTGTTCAAACCTACTGTAAAAAAGGCACTGACCCTTAAAGGATAAGGATCTAAAAGCAATAATCACGTGGCAGTAATGTAATAAGTTATTGGTCCGTGTAATCATTCCTCCTGTCCGCAGTGGCTGTGAGATCTTTCCCAAAAATGAGTATCAGTGTTCAACAAAGGGTAACGTGATTTGAGCAGTCTGAGTTAATGATTTGTAACACATTTGGAAGGCACAGATGAATCCTGGACATCAGATTGTTTCCTGACTCTTCCTCCTTGGCCACAAACATCCAACCCCTCCACTTCCATCATCTCAGTCAAACACACACATGCATGTGTCCATCACATGTCCATCTCTGTTAACACTCATTTGCAGGAGTGGCTGATGTCAACAGAGGTTATTAATCTTTGACTGATCTGATGGTGATATTCACATTAGCCAAAAGAAATCCCATCGCTCCATCTCATTAATTTCTTTCTCCCTCTCTTCTTCTTCCTCTGCTTTCTCTCAGCCACACATCGCAACACTGTTTTCCCTCTCCGCTCTCATCTGTACATCTACCATGTTGTGTTTGAAACGCCATGCATCCCTCCCTCCCTCCCTCCCTCCCCAGCTATGCCTCCATCACCTGCTCATTAGAGAGAGGATGATGGTCCGATGGTCCCCCATGACTCCGCTCCAAAAATAACAGAGCCAATTTCTCGCCTGTTAGGCGGCGATTTCACACCAATCTGAGTTGTACTGCCAGCAAGGCCTGTCAGAGAAAGAGAGAAGGTATGAGAGAGAGAAATAAGGTGGAAAAGAAAAATGTAGGTCAGAGTGTAATGTGTCTGAAAATACAAATTATTTATCTTATAAACACCCTGCCCTTATCAGGCAGCAGAGGTGAGACTTTTATTTTGGGAGACTGTTGACATTTTAAAGAAATAATACCACACATAACCCCCAGACAAACCACAAATTGAAGTTTTTACTCTTTGTTTTTTTTTTGCACTAATTTAAACAAATGAGACACAATGTATTAAAGGCGTAGTGTACAATCCTACAGAAAGCCTGTTGATATTTGGCCTCAACAGATAGACAAATACTCTCATCTCTTCAGCGCTATCATGGACAGTTAGTAACACAGTACTCTGTGAGTAACACACAGCATTAATGTTGTCAGAGTTGCGACAAAGTGTTGGTATTTGATGACCTGGGAATGAGAAGGAGCTGCTGACTGAGACTGTATGAACACACACAGAACAGACAGGCGTGTGGACTACGACTGCATTCATGATTTATGTGCAAACCATATTATCAGTTTATGAAATAAGATGCATTGTTGTAGATTAATTTATCCAGCAGACTCTAGTTCATATGAATTTCACCTTGACAAGGTACTACAGTTAATGCATCAGTGATATACATTCTATTCATGTCTATGCATGTATATACTGTATGTTTCTCTCTCTCATCTGCCCCCCCAGGACATCCAGCAGGACAGCAGCATGATTCAGACCTTGAACTGAAAAAGTTGCATACTGAATTATCATGTTTTCCAGTGGTGCTATCACACCGCGTGCCTGTTCACAGTGGGTTGTTCAGATTATCATATATAATTTCATCACATCAAAAAGTTGTGACAGCAGTAAGGAGAACCACTTTCCAGCTTTATGCTTCAACCGCACTCTGATATCATCTATCAAATACCAAATCCACCCTAAGAGTAATGTAAATTGAATATATTTACATAAAGAGTGAAAATATTTAGAAATTCCCCATCCCCAACACTGAACACCTACAAGTGCTGCACAAGGTCCCCAAATGAAGGTTCATTGATTTCTAGAGGGTGTTTAAGTACTCATAAATTTTTTATATTATGGTATTTCTACAGTATCTTGAGGCACTTTTCTGTAGGATTTAAAAATGTCCGACCTTGGTGAAAAAATACAGTATGGCAGCCAGCACCCCATGATGCCCTGGGGACACAGACTGCACACGCAGCACCCATTTTCACCAGGATTTTCTACAATTGTCACGAGTAAAGGATCATTCACAAATCTCCCCACCTCTGACTGTCTGTTAGTCTGTCAGTCTGAGATATAAACAAGTATGAATCCCTTTATAAAATGATGGTGGGCTTGAATAACTGATCCGCCGAAGAAAGGAATTACAGTGTCCTCTCCTCTTGAGCCAAGGCCGATGAGAGGTTATGGTAAATATTTCCATTAATGTCACTGTGTCACCAGGTACCACGTCAATATGGTTATACCCCCTCCCTGCTGCAGCCCCTCTCACCACCAGTTTTATGAGCTGTGCGCCCACATGTGACCTCTAATGGACAGGGGCTTTTGTTTGTCTGTGTGTCTGCAAGCGGCTGCGTGACTTGGAGGATGAATGCAGTGCAGTCGATTTCCCAGAAGTTTGTCAGCTTTATTTTGAACAAACATTTGAAAATATTTCATTAGTATTTGTTCAGAATTATCACCTCGGGCAGCGTGTTTGACTTTCTGTATTTCTGTAGCTGTTAGGGTCGTTAAACCGGATCATGAATAAAGTTGTAGAGATTAGTATATATAGAGTAATATTTAAAAAGCAAATGACTGCACAGAGCATTTTTGTCCTATTTTGATAATGTAGATGTTCATATTCCCACATCACCAGGGATGTAGCTAATGCCAACACCTACCTAATGGTCCAACTTGATTAAATGTACAGTATGAGTGTGTGTGTGCGTATGAATAATTACTCTCCCCACAACTTCTCATTCAGCCAACAGGAATTCCAATTAGAGAACCTTCCCCTCCTTCTTCGTAAACTGGAGCATCATATTTTATTCATTTGTTTGGCAAACTGTGAAAGTGAATTAACTTTGAGCCACGATTCCATAGACGCCCACCCCTTCATCCACCAACATACCTATCGATTTTTAATTCACACTCAGGAAAACTTATGCTTTATTTATTCTGGAGAGAAAGAAAACTTTAGCCAGAGGATCCGCAGTACGACTGTGTAGGTTATCTACAGCATGTGTGTACATTTTCTGAGATTTCTCTCTTTGTGAGGACCTTGTGTGTTAGCACAGAGAGGAAGTTAGTTGTTGTTGTTATTCATCACATTGAAAACATAAGCCTTACATGTTAATGTAAGAATCAGTGCATGTCTTATGTCTAATGTTTGTGTGCATGCAAGTAGTCATACGCACATGTTTGTACTTACATACTTGTGAGGACCTCCATTGACTTAATTCATTCCCTTTTCCGAAAGCTAAACAATTCTTAATGTGCAAACAACTTTGAAGGTGTGAGGACTGGATAAAATGTCCTCACTTTTTAAATATGCCTTCACTTTTTAAAAATGTTTTCACTATTTAAGAATGTCTTCCCTATTAAAAGATTCTTCCTAATTTTATTAATTTAGCAAAAACGTGCTTAATTTGCAAAATGTCCACTCCCATCACAAATGTACTCACCTCCCAAAATATCCTCATGTTCCAAAGAATAAAAAAGACACTTTCCACAGAGGTCCTCACCTTTCAAAAACATTCTAACTTTGCAAAATGTGCTTGGGTAACAAAAAAAAACATACATCAAATATTTTCACCTTCCAAAAATGTCCTCACTCTGTAAAATGTCTTCTTTTTTGCACAAATGTCTTCATTTTAAACACTCACTTATTTTCAAAACTGTCCTCACTCTGTAAAATGTTTTCTTTTTGCACAAATGTCTTCATTTTAAACACTCTTATTTTCAAAACTGTCCTCACTTTGTAAAATGTCCTTACCATCAAGGGTTAATAATCAAACTGGTCCTCATACTGATAGACGTTCAGGAATACACACACACAGATTTTGTTTACTGGCTCCACCATGGTAGAGTTGAGTGCTGATGTGTTGCTGTGGGAACTAAGATGTGTGTAGCGCCTCAGCAGAAGGAAGCCTGCAGCACTGCTACTGTACACATACTTAATTTCTCACACACTGCTGAGCAGTAAAGGGCTGCATGGGCCTCTGCACGTACGCGCACGTATCTCCAAAATGTCAGCTTTTCATCCACCAAGAAAAAAAAGCCTTGTTAAGGCTTTGTGAGACAATCTAAAAGGACTTTGATGGGTTTTATTAATAACATGAGATGGAGAATTTCTGGACTTCAGCTCTACAGACCTTTTTTTTTAATCATATTTTGGCTCATAGTTTTGGTTTTACAGCTCGTTTACTGTCTGAATCAATCCCAGTGTTTCCAGCAGCAGCAGCTCTTTTCAGCAAACAGGCTCTGATGAATTGCACACTACCTGCTCAGAACCAAACAGCAGCCAGACAGACTTAGAAACTAGCTGGTCAAGAACATCATGCAGCTTAATATTTTTTCTTGAGGGGTGGTGGAGACCAAACAGAGCTAAAAGGAGAGCAAACATTTGTCATGTGTACATACATGACTCCCATATGATAATGATGCTGTGTGTGTGCTGTTCACCTTGAATGAAAGTTCTTCTGCCCCCTTAGCGGCTGAGTTAATCCAGCTGCTTTTTCTCTGCAGGATGTGTAGACAGGCAGTTGTTTGGGTAAACTGATCAAATTACACATTATTATTTCCATTCTGAAATCATATAACCATGTGGTTTTTGCCTTGACTTGGCAAAGAGACACGGCCATTCAATACTGTACCGTACTTATGTGATTCAAAAGGAGATGCCAGAGAGCGACTTCACTCTTCCACCTGACAGGACCAACAAGAAGTTGTACTAGGTGAGACATGGCAAAAAAACATACAAGTCCTTTTGAAGGACATTGTGATGTGTTGCAGTTGCAGCATCAGTGTTCTTATATTGTGGCATACTGTGCAGGGTTGGAGTAGAGTGTAAATGATCTTTGTCAATTAGGTCCAGCCATTATCGGGCTGATGTTCTAAACACCACATTAGATACATTAGATATAACTTTATGTATATCTGCCACTTTGTGGCCAAACATCTACTGATGCTGCTTTAAAAATGACACAATGTAGTGATTTAAAAAATCCCATTAGACAGTTATGTGAATGTCTGCCATTTTACTGGGGAGGAGGTTTCCATTGTTTTGTTCTGTATGACAATAGTTATTCTTAGCCTCTCACTTCGAGTGTGTGTGTGTGTTCCTGTGTGCGGGTGTGTGTGTGCCTTCCTGTTTGCTGCAGAACAGTGTTGTTTAACAAGCTTAGCAGGATCAGGTGCTGAGTAATCTGTTGGTAATGAGGCTCACAGTAGTGTGTGTGTGTGTGTGTGTTTGTGTGTGTGTGTGTTTGTGTGCGCATGCATGGTAGCATTTAAGTGTGTATCTTTCAATTACGACCAACCAAAACACACACAGCTTTACATCTGTACCAGCTCAGTCAGAGTGTATCACTTCCGTTTTCTTTTTAAATGTCTATTTCTATGTTCTCCTCTTTTTCTATCTGACTCCTCCAACTCATTCTGCTTCACCCTCTGCCACTACCAGCTAAACATGTGTGTGTATTTAAATGTATATTTCCGAATGATGCACGCAAACATACATGCATCTCTTGTCTATCTGTGTTGGGCAGGGTTTAACTGAATTAAGATGACTGAGGCTGGTGCGCTTCCCAATCGCCCCAGATTGGGCTTTGGAGTGAAAATCCTCCAGGGAAGCACTAATCCCTGACTGTCGGGAGCAATTTTTATTCCGTAAGCAAAGCTTTCTCGCTCTATCTCTCTCCTGCTTGCTCCCTCTCTTGCTCTTTCGCTCTATTTATAGCCCTCTTAAGCTGCTCTGCGTGCCACTGTTTACATTTAGAGCCCCCACTCTTTGAGTTTAGAGCCCCCCCTCCTTATGCTCCCGGTCCTCCCTCGGTTCCCCCGGCATTAAAAGCAGGACATCTCTATTGACTAGCATGCTCACATAAAGGGGTGGGGGGAGGTGAGATGGACAGATAGAGAGATTATGAGGAAGAGGGCTAGACAGAGTGAAGAGGAGGAAAGACGAGGGAGATGTAAAGTGACAAGCAGATCTGAATGTGTATTCCAGGCGGTCAGGCAAGCTGTCTGTGTTTCGAGAAGACAAATTGTGATAGAGAGGAGGAAGAGGAGGAAGAGGCTGTCTTTGGAAGGAAGAGCGAGGCAGTCTTTTGTTTAGAGGAGCAAGAAATGCAGATGAAGATGATGATTTTTTAAAATGACAAACCAATGAGACCAAGTAATGTCCTGTGTATTTTTCTGTGAATTTAAGAGTAGTTTGACATTTTTGGGAAATCCACTGATTCACTTTCTTGCCAGCAGTCAGATGTGAAGATGGTCAGCACTCTTCCGTCTGTAAAGTAAATATCTTAAGTTATCATCCCGTCTGTACAAAAATCAAAATGTAAAAATGACCATTCGGTTAATTGTTGGTCATGATCTGCAATTTCATGGAGTTCCTGTTGGTTGCCTGGCAACTGGTGCCAGCCAAAAAATAGTCCTACATAAACCCGCGTAAAACTGCAAATTGTAATTTTATACTTTTTTTTTTTTGTGCATCAATGGTGATAACTATAACTATATAGTGAATTCATTTATACTTTCAAGGGGCTTGTAGGCAGATTTTGTTAGAGCCAGACCAGCTTTCCCCCCGCCCGTTTCTATTCTTTATGCTAAGCTAAGCTAATCAGCTACTGGGATGACGAGAATGGCCCATGAGAGACATCATCCACTTGTTGTTTGTTTATTTGTGATGATCAGCAGGGTAAAAAGGCAAAACTGCAATGAGCCAATGTTAGCCTAGGAGGTACATTTTTATCTTTTGTCAGATATAAAAGGCCAAGGTTGGAGGTATTTTTGTCACTGTCAACAAATCCCTTGAAAAGACCAAAACCAACAATGCGTTAGTCTTTCTAATTAACTGATTAATAATTTCTGACTTCTCTACTCTCTCTGTGGCAGAGTAGAGAACCCATTGATCTTACTGAAGAAATAAATCACAAGTATACAGTTTCACTTAAATGCAAAGGGAGAAATTAATTCCGTGAAACAGCTGATCACTGTAGTTTTTCGCAAATGTTACTCAAACAGGAGTATATAGTGCATTTGTTGTGGACTATTTTCAGCAGCGGATTAATTTGGTCCTCTGGTGAGTATTTGCGGCAGCGGGATTGAGTCAAAATAAACTACAGTGTGTCTAGTATTAAAGGAACATGTCACCTGTCCCCTCATTGATGTGTTTTTAATAGTTTTTGGACGACAGTGGAGCTCTATATGGCTGAGATGAAAAAGGTATATCTGGATTGGATACACATACACACACACACACACACACAATACAATACTTAATAGGATCCAATCAATCTTGCTTTGGGTCTTTACAGGGGATTTGTTGATAATAGAAAAATGACAATGACTTTTGCTTTACAAAGCATTCCTAAAAATACAATTTCTTTTCTAGATTTGAACCTCAACATTACCCTACCACGTTGTCGTCGTCCCACCCCCTGCCCCAAGCCTTCCTGTTTGTTTCTGTGGAGGTCAGCTTGCCCCCTACAGCTGAGAAGTAGCAGTTTAAGGCAGCAGCTAACATTTAGCTCATTATGTAAATGCTAATCATCAGTTGTAGCACAGACCCTGGGGGCTTAGAGATGCTCAGACACAACTAAGGCTGGCAAACCAGCACGCTGCATTAACAATTCAAGTGCATAAACAAAGCAATTTATGGATCGCGAGGCTCCTCCATGTTAATATGTCAGCTTTGTTCCCTGCACGCAGTAAAGCAGCGGTGATGTAAACTAGTTATGTCATTTAATGTGATGGAGCAGTCTCGTCCTCTGTGTATTTTACACTCAGATGAGGCACGCTGCCACTTGCGTTTCCTGCCCAGTGTCAATAACATAATCAGATGTGGGGCTCACAGCTGCTCTACCTGTGAGTGTGTCAGCGTGTGTGTGCGTTTAGAGAAAAGAGAGAGAGGAATACAGTGCAGTATTTGGACACCTTTTTTGTTGTTGTTGTTGTTGTGGTGGCTCTGTCTTCCAGCACATTTGATTTGAAATGAAACAGTGACTAAGAGGTGAAGCTGCTGACTGTCTTGTTTTTGTGAGGGTGTTTTGCTCAGATTGGATGAACTGCAGTTCCCACTTTGACTTGATGTATTGTCCAAAAACTGGTTGGTTTTTTGAGTGTGAAGGAGGACACACCCTGAAACACCACACGGATGGTATTGTTCTTCCCAGCCCTGTGTTGGTTTTGTGTTCATATTAGACATCCACGCCAATACAAGAGGAAGTAATATGTGGTGTGAGAGGTCACAAACCTGCAATCGATGTTTTGTTTTACCTGTAATCAGGATCTTTCCTTAACCTTATGTGTTTTAGTTGCCTAAGATTAACACCACCAAATGACCATGGCAGGCGAACACAGATTCTGGAGAAAAAGTGGCTCTACAGTTTAGTTACACAGTTTGTTATTAGAGATTGTGGCTTGATCCTCATTTAGTTTTGGCTAGTCAAGGTGGTTCTGAATTGGATTATTTAATGTGAGGAAACAGAGGTGAGTGGTAAAACTAGCAAGAAATCTTCCTGTTTGACCACTTTTTATGGAAAATCTTAGAAGATTACGTCAATTTGGATTCAGTCTTTGGCTTCTGGAAGACCATGAATTCCTTATTAGACATAGGAAAGCCAATTGAATAAAGTAAATCTAATGCTGGTCGGCTTATAACATGCGGACTCTCTTTATGATCATCACAGGGTTAATTAGCAGGCCTAGATTCAGCACCTCTGTACAGCAGCAGTGTATCTGGGGCTCTACAGTGCTGCTCAGCTGTCCATTTAGCACCTACTCATTAGCTCCTCCTCTGTCAGCTGAGAGCTCTGATCTGCAAACATTGATTGGGATCAATAATTCACACTGCTTCTTTAATATTTGATCTGTGGAGCTATAATCTGTTGGGGGATAAGTGCCAGTGTTAAGTGTGAACACACACACACACACACACACACACACACACACACACACACACAGAGCACCTGGTGATTTGTGATCATGTCCATGGCTTTCCCTCCTCTCTGTCTCCAGCTCCAGTCTTTTCCGAGTGTCACCAAGCCGCTGCTGAATATTTGATGTGTCAGGTTGATTGTAAAGTCGACCCCAGACCGCGGTCACCGAGGGTTTCTCTGTCTCTCGGCCCAGCTCCTGCATTGATCAGACTGGCCACCTGCTACTTCCTCATCTGAAAATAATGAAACTATTGAACCGCACTCGCAGAACAGGTAGTACTCGAGAAAATACTTTTAGCTTGTGTCAACATCAGGACTGTGTGAGCTAAAGCCCTAATTACAGTGTCCTTGGTTTTCTTAATTCTGAGCCTCCCTTTGGTTTTTTGTATTTTAAAGCCAAAAGCAAACGACTAATTTGATGACAGCTTTGCACACTCTTGGCTTTCTCTCAATCAGCTTCATGAGGTGGTCACCTGGAATGGTTTTCAGTTAACAGGTGTGCCTTTCCAAGGGTTCATTTGTGGAATTTCTTGCCTTCTTAATGTGTTTGAGACTGTCAAATCAAAAGGTGGCTACTCTGAAAAATCTAAAATATAAAACATATTCTGGTTTGTTTAACACTTTTTTCTTTACTACATAATTCCATATGTGTTCTTTTATAGTTTTGATGTCTTCAGTATTAATCTACAATGTCAAAAATAATAAAGAAAATAAAGAAAAAACATTGAATGAGAAGGTGTGTCCAAACTTTTGACTCGTAGTGTATCTATGAAAACTCTCAGTCATCCAGGTTAGAGAATATTTTGAAATTGCCAGTTAAAGGCAATTTAACTTGAAAGTGTCCTTTTTTTTTTAGAAAGTCTCTCAACATTTTCAGTAGAAAAATGCTGTGGGAGACTGATTATAATTGTATGAAGCTCTCTGTAACTACAAGGTTGTATCTTTTACTTCTATTTCCAGTTCTGAACAGATTTTACAGAAACTTAATCAAATGTTTTGTCTGAGCAGGACTTTGGAGGGTATACAAATGTATTATAAGTAACAGATATGAATATGAGATTAAGTTGTAATAAACAAGAATTATAATTGGAAGTCTTTCATCTTTTTTAAGGGTATGCACATCCACATGAGTATTGTAATCACTGGCCTTTTAAAGGTACTAAGAAAAATATACAGTAATATAAATCATCATATTTTCTGTCAGATCCTGTTTGCAGTTTGATTGTCTGAAATCTGTGACTCACAGAAATCAGAAGCAATGCTCTTCCAGGTTTGTACTTTAGCCTGCTTCACTTTTCCTGCTTCTTTTGAGAAATTATTTTGACTTCAGTCTGGTTCAGCAGTGAAATCTGAACTGAGACTAACTCTTCCTCGCAGTAGATGGTCGCTGACTGCTACTCCTCCACCTGAAACAACAAAATAAGTATTTTGACATCTCTGTTCATGACTATTACAAAATCAAAATGAAGATTATAATTTATAATAATACAATAATATAATAATAATATATAACATAATACTGCATATTAAATATATTTTTACTTTGATGTTAATATTCATGTAGAAAAGTAACATTTAACACATTTAACATTTAATGAATGACTTTACTTTGATGTAACAGAGTATTTCTAATGTAATGTTATTTGTGTACAACAGGGTTCATCCTCCACCTTTGGTGTATAGTGCCGATCACCAGCAGGAGAAGAGGTAGCTGATCGCTGCCTCGATCGAGTTATCGCCCACTGAAATACAGAACATTGGTGTTGTCGAGTGACACTTCAGTAACACCTCAAGAGCCTCTGTAGTGTCCGAGAAACATCCTGCTTCTTCTGCCTTTGCCTTTCCTGAGGTCAGGAGAACCTGAATGAAGTGTTGAAAAATGTGAACCTTCCTTAATAAAGCTGGCGGTCTGCAGTTTAACCTCAAAGTCATACTTTATTTAATACTGATGGACCGCAATGTCGTTTCTTATGTAATCTGCAACCCAGCAGCCTCAAGGATACATTTAGCTTTTCAGTCAGCAGTCAGTACCTTCAGATACTAAATTTCTATAGAATCACTGGAGGAAGCATTTTAATCTCCCTGTGACTCACCTTTGGGATCCATCCCAATTGTTTAACAGCAATGATTCTAATAATGTGCTGGTGCATCAAGAGGCTTGAAATATTTTTTGCTATATACATATGTATGTCTAGAGTTTAATGTCTGTGGATTTGAAACTGCAGGTCTGTCATGTCTGGATAAACAAATAGACTAGAATATCTTTCCTGGTATACATGCTGTGTGACGTGTGATTGAGACAGTTGTGTTTTACCACAAACATCACAGAGAATAGGAGTGTGAGCGAAATCCATTTACCTTTTTACTTGAGAGAAATCCTGTGCTGTATTCCACCAGGACGACCTTAATCCTACTTTGCAGTCCACAGTGACTTTACACACTCCTAAAAGCAGTGGCATGGAAGAAAGTCATTAGGTCTACGACTACTGCTCCACAGGGAATTATTATTGTCATCACCCACCGTATGGTGAAGTATTATTTAGTCACTGTGGCTTGGAGGTGTCAGGAGAATTAAAAGCCTCCTTTTAATTTCAAACTAAGCACCAGAAGTTGTTGATTTCTTCTCATAAGTGGCAAGGAACAGTTAGTCTGTTTCATCTTTCATCACCTTCAGTATCAGATTGAAGTGTTTTTTGTGGATTGACAGGCAGATTTCATCAATCATTTGGATTCATCTGGCATTGTATCCATTCAGGATCGCATTCATATTTTAATCGTGTTCATGTAAAATTCCCTCACAAGCACTCCGAGCAAAATTCATAAAAAAAACACAGACAATCTGCCAGGCTTTTTTTTAACTTTCAAAGACGCAACTGGTGCCATATAAAAGGGCTCTGAAACTGTATGTGTTTGAACGAGTGTGTTTGTACCTCTGCGTGTGCATGCAAGCAGACGGATGTGTGTATTTAAATGATAGTTGCATTGTAAATGTTTTTCAGCTTCCCTCCAACATCTCTTGCTGAGAGAGATGAGAGGAGCTGACACACAGAATTAAAAATATCTCTCAATAGCACTCCCACACAAACGCACACTGCAACCCAAGAGGCCACATGCACGCACACACACATTTATACATGCAAACACACACTTTAACACACAGCCTATTGCTGAACACTCCCTTTTTGTGTCTCTCTCATCTTTTTCATTTCCCCTCTTGTGCATATGGATGCATACGAACAACGTGCTGTTGTTGTTGAGCGCTTTAAAAAAAACACATTAAAGCAACAGTATGGAGATGTCAAAGATGGATTTAAATGTTTAACTAGAATTTTCTTCCTTGTTTTTTTTTCTTTTGACCTCACCTACATGCTAACATCAAATAAAGATGTAAGAATAAATCCACTCCAATCCATCGGTGTAGAGTGATTATGCTGTCAACACAGTTCGTGAGGTATTTTAGCGGTTGTATAAATATCAGCGTTTATGCATGAGAGCTGGTTTCTGTGTTCATCTATTCCGGTCTTCCATAGGAGAAGCATGGAGCTAATTGTGTTTGTGTGAATGGCAGCAAGCAGGTTTATTCATGGATGCAAACAACAGTGCAGCAGCAGCAGCAGCTTCCTCAGCCCTGGTGGAGGGCTCCTATTCATGAATGTGCTGAAGAGCCCAGTCTGCTAAGTTCCCATTTATCTGTCTCTGTGTCTCTCTGCCAACTGGCTCCCTTCACACACACACATACACACACACACACACACACTAGGGTCCAAGAACAGGAAATCACCTGCCTGTGATTACGGCACTGAAGCACCTGACAAATCAAAGCTACAGTCTCGGGGTCAGCTGGCTTGGGGGGGTGTTAGACTTGGTCTGACATTTTGAGTTTATTATAAATTTATGAATATACCTGCTCTACACATATGTACATGGACACACGCATGCTTGCACCACACACGGCTACCTGAACCCTCATGGCTGTTTTTGCATGGTCGGTGGGAGGGTTTGTGCGGCTTGGTCACCTCTGAAGCTTTCATCTGCACCACCCCGTCCTTCATGTCAGAGCCTCAATTTGGAGAAATGTCAGTGAGCACAATGAGCCAGCAGGGCAGGGCGCTGTGTCACCACGGCGCAGACAGATACAAACACATCAGCTGCACTCATCATCTCAAACCACCTGAAAGAAAGTCAGAGAGCGAGCGAGAGAGAGTGGCACAAGAGAGACAAGTGAGAGAGAGAGAGAGAGAGAGAGAGAGAGAGATAGCTGGGGTGTCAGATTGGGAAACACCTCAGCAGTATATCAGTCAGAACTGCTAGTCTTACTGCCTCTGTTGCCATGGCAACGGGGGACTGTCAGGCATCCTGGAGGGAGGGATGGTCCAAAAATCTGCAGCTGTCACTTACTTCAGTTGAGAGAGAAATGGAGCCTGTGTGTGTGTTTGTGTGTGTGTGTGTGTGCTCGCTGCTGTATCACTTCACTTCACTGGTTAGATGCTAAACAGGAAAGATGAGACACTTTGAATGAGCCAGTGGGGATATGAGACGGAAAATAACGCTGCATTTTATGTTCCAAAACAACTTAAAGCAGTTTAAGTGCTGCACCATGGACAGATTTATTTATATAGTGCCGTATACATGCGGGATGCAGCTCAAGGTGTTAAGAGGAAAATAATTAGAGAAAGAAAGCAGAAAACCTAAATAGCTATTTGAACACTTGTTGACGTACCTATAAAGTGGAGGAAGTGATGAGATTGTAGCGTAAAAGTGGTGAGGTAGGTAAGAGCCAGACTGAAATGGTATGTTTTTAAGAGGTGCTTAAAGGCCTCTATTGATGATTCTGTCCTCAGAGTTAGAATGAGACATGAATTTGGTCCAGACCTGCAGAGAGCAGCTTCACTGAGAGTCTTCTCGTTTGTTTATTTTGGTGTGTTTTAGCCTACAGTCTGGGGTCCCAAGAGTCCAATATAAAATCATTTAAAAATAAATATTCACAGTATACAGTGCATATGCACACACCAGCGTCATCCGCTTATGATCACATACAAGTTCATTCTCGCACAAAACATCCTCGACCACAGCAATGGTGTATCACATAAACATGCATTTATTTTTATTATCTGCTTATGGAGGCTATATGATGGGTATAAAAGTGTTATCATTAGTCAATTCCACACTGAAAGCTCATTGGGATTTTAAAACTTGTATCACTGTGGCTTCAGTGCAGCAAAAAAGGGGACTCTATATGGGACACTTCTTCATTGCAGAGCAAATATATTTAAAGACAAATACGTCTGAAAAAAGATTTCAAATTCATTTTGGAGCTTAAAATCTTTAGACACACTTTAAGACACTAAAAGAACCTTAGTGGGAGAGTGTGTGAGCTCTTTTCACTTTGTTAGCAGGAACACTAGACAAAATCTTATTAGTCTCCTGTCAGACGGGGGTCAGATTGTCTTTCTTCTTGCTGTGGTGATCTCAACTCTGCAGCCTATTGATTTAAAACACGCTGGACGATAGTGGATATTGACCACATAGTAATTGACTGTGCACATGTACTGTAGAGACTTTTTGTTAGGAGGGCCCAAAGTGCTTTGCATTGACTTCTTCATTGATGAGCCGGTCCATTGACTTTCTCAGAGATCTTAGTGATCTGAGCGTGTGCAACAAAAAGCAAGGTCATCAGTCTTGCCACTGAAACACCTGCATTTGTCCTCTGAAGGCAGGTAGGTATGTATGTATGTATGTGCACTGAAGAGGAGCTCATTCTGAAAGCCTCTTATTTTGGCTTCTTATCTGATTGGACAATTAAGACTGCATATAGCTGTTTGGACAACTGACAATTTTATACTGAGGTGATCAACCTAATCGAATCACCCTGCTGAGGAGGCATTTATGTAACAGGTGCTGATACAGACTATTTTTCATATTTCAATCCAATTTACAGATCAAATTATCCTTTGATTTAAATATTTCTCGATGAAGTGGACTGCCTGAGGCCCCTAGACTCCCTGGGTGCCCCAAAACCTTTGATTTATTGTGGTTTTGTAGTCATTTGATTGGCTGTAATTTTTGTTTGCGGATATCAAAATATACTAACACACAATTGAAGCGGATGTGAGTTCAGACAGCAGGGGAGGGATTATTTGTTTGTTTTATTGGATTTCCATTAGCCTCCGCTGTAGCAGGAACTACTAAATTTAAGAATGTCTGAATAAAGCATTAATAAAATAATGACAGCAAGGTCCAAACCACATCAAAGAAATGATTGAATTGGTGAGGCTCTTTTAGCCGAGCTTGATGTTCCTCCTTGAGGAATATTCCTTCCTCCAAACTTGAGACTGTGAATATTTTAACTGATACAAGTGCATAGTGGTAAATTTTGTTTAATCAGATCACCACACAGCAAACCTGTAGCTTTGTAATATTCCTGCATACAGATACTCCACAGATCCACAATCCACAGAGATGGGGAGGAGTGGGGCTTAATGGGGGCCTAGCAACTAGTTTTTGCCTGGGGCCGCATAAATATGTTAATCTGGCTTTCTTTCCAGCATGAATCATTATGGACAATTGCTTGTAAACCTTTTTGAGAGCTGCTGTATTAAAATAAATATTATCATTATCATCACAAGCTCCATCTACAGCTTTAAAATATGATGGTTGGGATGAGAAGACGAAATGAACGCATCATACTGTCACTTTTCTGCATGTGTGTCCAGTATTCATGGGGAATATTTTGGTAAGGTGAATACATATAATACACATGTATGCACATGCAGGTAAACACTTCCCATAATGTAGGACTGACATTCAGGTGAGCTCTTAATGTTATATAAAGCCATTATTATTAAAATCTGTACACTAAAATCTAACACCCCCCCTACAGATGTGTAATTCTAGTAATTGTGTATTTTAAATGATATAGCCTATTTTCATATTCTTATATAATTACATAATTTAATTTTCTCCATGATGTAGGTCTGCTATAATTTATGCTGCCTTGTTTACTTACATGTTATTGCATGTTTATCCTTCTGTGATAATAGTTGTATTTTAACTGAATTAGGGCTTTTTTTCCTCTTATACTTGTTCTGTGAAAACTCACATCAGACTTTGACTAAGACAATTCCATGCAAAGTAAAGTGTTGCACATAAACATTTAACATTTTGTGAGACTCGGCTCAGTTTGGACGCAGGCACATTTTTGGATCTCCTGAAGATCACCATTATGTGCTTATGTAATGTGTTTTTAAATATGCCATGTCAATTACTGTTCACTGCATTTTTTGCAACTGCAGCTGCTGCTATTTTCAGACCATTAACCCAGTTCTTGTTTCACATATATTCACTGATATTTCCATTCACGGATCTACTGAAGAATTCGTGTTGAAATTGTCCGTTGCATGTGTGTATTTCGGTGATACTGAGTTACATTTTCCACCGACATGTTTTTATTCTGTCGGGTCCGCAGCGACCGAATTTATCCTCATGGGTGTTTAAGTTTGAACTTGAAAGAAAAACTCAAATTAAACTCACATTAAATAAGCTGCTGGAAAATACTAGCACATGCACAAGACATGCACAAATGCGTGCGCAAAATATGCAAATATGCACGAACCATTTCCTCCATCACAACGATGGTGCATCACATTTAAGATGCACGTCATCATTCTTACATTTTCACTCTTAATTCGGGCAGAGAGCTATTTTTAGTCTCCCTGCACGACTGCTACCTTCCCTCTATTACGGCTTTTCCCCCTGTTAATTCCCTGCGTGAAATGAGCACTTGACTGTGCAGTAAAATATATGAGGGGAAGAGATGCGGGAAAGACCAAATTGTTGCTATATTGGACCATCCACCAGTGCAGCTGCTCTATTTTTAGCTGGGAACTACATCAGCTCTGACTGCAGACACTGAGAGGGGAAATCACCAGCGCTGGTCTGCTGCTGTCTTCACCCAACCACTGACATTTCACTCAGGCACATTAAAACAGGAGAAGGACACACAGTATAATATTTTATTCACTGTGTGTGTGTGTGTGTGTGTGTGAGCGGCAGCGTCTCAGTCTCAGAGGCGACAGAAAGTGAAGCCAGAGAAAATACTGTCAAATGATTGTTTTTGGTGAGCAGGGCTGAGCCTCGTGGAGAGCTGTTTTGACTGTCAGCATACGGACTGATGCTTCCTCTGAGTCCTGCTGGAGCGCAGGAACACCCGTAACCCTGTGTGAGGCACCTGCAGGTGGTCCGAGAGAGAGAGAGAGAGAGAGAAAGACACACACACACAGAGAGAAGAGAGAGAGACAGAGAGAGAGAGAGAGAGAGACACACACACAGAGAGAGAGAGAGACACACAGAGAGAGACAGAGAGAGAGAGAGAGAGAGACACAGAGAGAGAGAGACACACACAGAGAGAGAGAGAGAGAGAGAGAGAGAGACAGAGAGAGACACACACACACACACACACACACACAGAGAGAGAGACAGAGAGAGAGAGAGAGAGAGAGAGAGAGAGAGAGAGAGAGGCGTGCTGCACATTGGCCGGGCTACTTTCCTGACGACACACCAAGCATCGTCAACCTGTGGATAGGGCGCACGGTGCTCTGCTGTCTCCACTGCCACCCTCTCCCCTCTGACACCGAGCCCGACGTCCAGGACGCATGAACTGGGAGAGGGTGCCGGTTCGATTCCCCAGCGGAGGAGAAGAGCCGAAAAGTTGAAGGGGTCGTGCGCCATCCCCGCTTCATGAATGGCCGGAACATGGAGGAGATGCCATTCGAAAGAGTCAAGACCCGGCGGAGGAAGGGTCACTGCCCGGCCGGTGCACCCCTGGGCGCCATCGCCTGCGAGGACGAGTTCAACAGCCAGGAGCTAGAGGCTCTGTTTCAGAACTACAACCTGAAGCTGGAGCAGACCGCCACCCTCAAAGCGCTGGCGGTGCTCATCGTGGCCGCGTCGTCGCTGTCCCTGGTGGAGCTGCTGTCCAGCCCGCGCCTCACCTTGTCCAAGGGCTCCTACCCGGTGCACTGCGTGGTGTTCCTGTCGCTCTTCATCGTCACCAACGTCAAATACCTGCAGGTGACGCAGCTGCAGCAGATAGCGAAGCTGGCCCTGCTCTTCAGCTTCACCTTTGCGCTGCTCTGCTGCCCGTTCCCGCTGGCGCTCGGCACGTCGGAGCTGGTGAGCGCCGGTGCCCCTGAGCAGGGCGTGTGGCAGCTCATGCTTGTCACCCTCGTGGCGTACGTGCTGCTCCCGGTGCGGACGCTGCTGGCTGTGTTGTTCGGGGTGATGCTGGCTGCATCCCACTTCATTGTCATAGCGACGTCGGTTACGGGAAGGAAACAGAGGCTGTGGAGACCGGTAAGTGCTGCACCTGCAGCCTGTTTGCTCTTCACCCGCTCTCGCTGTGTCCTGTGCTTAGAGAGCAGTTGTCTCAGGTTTTTCACTTAAGCCATCATCATATCAAATAGGTCCTGGGCTGAGACCTCATTGCACTCAAAAACCACAGTCCAAGTACCCTTGAGCAACTGCTCCATTGTAGAGCACTGTGCTTATACTGGGGAGCTCCCAGCTGGCTCTGAAGTAACTGTATGACTGTAAAGTGGTGCTTAGAAACAGCTTGAAACGGTTAAAAACCAGCCTCAGCGATCGATTTTAGCTCCGGGGTACTCAAGTTGTTACACTGGAAACAAGCAGAAAGTTTCACTTTTGCGCACCTCAGTAATGAAGCCGAGAGGAGCTGTCCAGCTGCCGGTGCTGAAACAGGCTGAGGATCCTGCAGGGCCACATGCACAGCTCAGGGCTGATTCCTGACTGGTCCCTGAGCCCCACATTGTCTGGAGAAGTGATCATCTTAGTATTTAGGATGTGATTTCCCCACATCAACATCTAATTCAACATGGCTCCTTCCCAGGTTACTAATGTCACTGGGTAGTGAGCAGTATAACCAGAGAATAATTCTTTTATCTGAAATAGTTTTTAGGTGACTTAAAACCAGAATTATTTAGTAATCAATGAGCGAAAGGCAGGGAAAAGAGTCATAAAAACAAATGTGATTTTGTGTCTCAGAAATTCATTTTTTCTGCTTTCCAGTTTTGTTTACAAGTGACTCCTTGGATTTATCTTGATTCCACAGTCCTGTGATTCTTATGAGTTTGACAAACTTAGTTACTTGGCGTTAATGCATTAAATTGGTGGTTCATAACCTTTTTGGCTTGTGACTCCATGAAATGAATCATTGTCAGCTAACCCTTGATCTTTTACTGTATTTTTTTTAGAGGCCCGATGAGTTAAAATCACCATGTAATTTACCAGTAAAATGGCAGGTTAGAGAAAAGTCTGAAAAAAAATAAACAGAATTTGTGTAGCAGAAATGTATTTTTCCTGTTAATCTTTCCACAACCTCTCAGGTTTATTTTATGTCTCATTTGCGGGGGTCCAGAGCCCAACAAAGGGGCCCACAGCACTACAGCTGTGTTTCCTTCTTTTTCTTGTTAGCTACAGTGTAAGTAAACTGGTGTATTACTGGTCACTATGAAGAGAAAATGTATCATCCACCTAGCTATGATGGATTAGAGTCCTTCTTTGACCTTTCACCTCCAACCTAGGAATTGACGGCAAAGAGTGCCTACAGAGTTCATCATCCAAATTAAGTGTTCAGCGTAATCAATAGTCTCTGATCATTAATCAATAATGGACTTTGTCAGCCATTCTGCTGTATAGCTTTTGTTCTTTAAATCACACTTACGATTCATGTTGTAACCACTGTGCTGACCTTGATGTCTGCCAGTCAATCCATCCTGTTGATTAATCAAGGATTGTGAAATCTAATCTAGTCAGGATATATGATTGCACCCAGAAATGCACAAATGGACACGTGTCTTCCTTCACGCTCATGTGCACATACAGTATGTAGATGCTGCCAGATTTGTTTGGCATGTCTGTTCTTGTTTGTGTGCAGCTGGTGGCCAACGCGGTGCTCTTCACCAGTGTCAACTTGTCGGGGGTGTTTGTGAGGATTCTCACCGAGCGCACCCAGAGGAAAGTCTTCCTGCAGGCCCGCAACTGCATCGAGGAGAGGCTGAGGCTGGAGGACGAGAATGAAAAACAGGTGAGGCGTGAATCTGCACACACACACACACACACACACACACTGAAATGCACAGATGGACAGAAAAACAGCAGAAGGAGAGCAGGACGATGGAGACGTGCATCCACACATTTCACCTCGTTTTGAGCGCGTATGTTCATGAAATCTTCACAGTCTCTTGAGAAGTTTTTTTTTTAAAGGTTTCAGGTGCCAATGTATTCTAACAACCTGCCCACAGGCACGCAGTAACTATGACAGCAGCTATTTAAGGAAAGAACAATTACTGTGGCACATGCACCAGCGCCACACATTCCACCCCCTTTGCGCGCACCTACATGTAGCGATTTAACAATCGAGCAATCAGGCAACTTTAACACACAGAAACACTTTGTTGTGCGCCGCACCCTCCTCACCCGCCATGTGCACGAAAACCCACCTACACCAGTTGTTAAATAGAGAATTAATTATCCTGTGTATATGATAGGCTTCTATGCACGTCTCACCTTCGTTATACACAACATTCATGAGCGCACACGCACACTTAGCACCTGTGCTTTGTAGATTAGACGATGATATGCTCTGTTTTCCCCAGCAGTAACAGGCTCCCTTCTGACAGGTAATTACACAAGCAGATTGCTTTCATGGCCTCCCTACTCCAGTAAAGGTCACAGTTTATCTGGGTGAGTGAAACACACACAGACCCCTGATTGGGATCTATCATGAGCCAGCTAACAGACTGCAAACTGCTGCTCATGTGCCCACAAACAAACGTCTCCGATGTGAATTTCACCCATCAAACAGATCTCTGGTCATCACTTGGCCGTTTGCCTGGGTTTTTGCTCAGAGCTGGATCCATAGGTTATATTGATTGCTGAACATATGTAGGCTCTGTGGTGCACGTCTGGGGGGGTAAATTGACTTCTCAGTTCAATAGCAATCTCAGAACCCTGACATAGTTTCCTGTTGACTCACAATGAGTGTTCAGGAACATTATTCATGGCAGAGACACGACAAAACGCATCGCCTGTTCCAAATGTGACATTCCTCAAAAAGTGATTCTGACATCTCCACATATGTTCATCTGACTGTGCTTGGAGCTCGAGAATCAGAATCAGCCATGCAATCTTTAACCACATGGTCAAAGTTAGATAGATTTATCTGTTTGGCTACACGAGCTCCACGAAACTGCAATGACATTTGGACACAACTTTTTCCAACTGGTGTACCAAACTTTCTCCCAAAATGATGGAACAAGAGCACATTCCCACTTCACTGTAATTGTGTAAATGTTTTTTGTCTTTTACATTTCCAACATTAATAATAAGACAAGTCATTCATTTATTCCAATATTGTATAATTGCCTCAATGGGCTTTACAATCTGTACAGCAAACAACACCCTATATATATATGTATATGTATATAAAAATATGGACAGTCATGACGACAAAACTAAATGTAGGGCGTAAAGATATATGAGGAGCATGTTGTGCAATGTAAGGTGTCACCAGGAATTCATTCTGTCCTTGTGGCCTTATAGTTAACAATAAAAGCTACTGATCTTATTTCTCCACATTTCGAACCATTACATTTGGATAATATTAAGCATTCATTCTTTACAAGGTTACCAGGCAAACAAATCTGATTCCTTCAATTTCAAATGGTTTCATTTCAAAAATATAGTTTTTATGGGAATCCCCCCCTTCTTGAAACTGTGAAGGGCAGTGAATTTTCATGTTAATGTGGAGCTTCATGAATAAACCACAATGAGGAGGGCCACAGTTAAGAGGAGCACACAGTAAATTAAGCCTGGGACAGATCAGAGAAATGGGAATCACTGATGTGCAATTATAACACGTTCAGGGAAGAGAAATAGAAGAGATTAATAAAGCCGGTAAATTAAGTATTCAATTAAAACAACCACACATCACACTTTAGTTATCATGATTTTTACACCTGACACACGCGTGTATTAGTACTGAAACAAATAAAAAAATCAAATTGATTTATTTAAAGCCCAAAATCACAAACAAACATCGTTTGCCTCTGAGGGCTTTACAATCTGTACAGTTGTGACACCCTCTGTCCTTAGACCCTCAAACCGGGTCAGGAAAAACTTCTAAAAAAAAAAAAAAAAGCCTTTATGGGAAAAAGAAGAAACCTGAGGAAGAGCCACAGATGAGGGATCCCTCTCCCTGGGACAGACAGACGTGCAATAGATGCCACATGTACAGAGAACATCATCATCAATCATATTATGGAAATATACATGGGTCGTAATACACAAGCACATATGGGCAGGCACCCCTGACACACTTCACACACTGCATCCATCCATCAGTAAGTGTGACAGCTGTTTTTAAAAGCTGCTCTCCAGTTCAGCTTTGTATTCGCAGCTGAGGAGCAGTTGTGTGAATGGAGGTATAATGTGAAACAGTGTTGGAGGGAGACACAGGAGAGCCCTGGCTGCTTTTATAACCCTGCCTCTCAACAGCTATTCAGCAAAGCCGCCTGATGATTCATTGTACATTCACAACCATTTGACATCCTGACATCCAGAGATGTACTTTCTGCTGCTGCAACTGAGACGATTCAAAGACAAATATGCTGATCTGTGTCAGGACTGAAAAGATGAGTTGATTATCGATTAAATTGACTAAAAGAAATTGACTATTGTAATAAGTTAAACGTTCTCCAGTTTCAGCTTCTCAGCCCAAGTCACTATCCGCGGATTCTGCACCTCACGATTTGCATCCAGTGCAAACATTCAGTGTCAATGCAGGAAGTAGTGCATGTTCTATATAGGGAGACAGAAAGCAAAGCTGTGTAAATCAAGGTGGTAGTTGGGCTCGTACTGCGTGTAATGCAGAAGGCCAAGTGTACGTTCTGTCACAGACCTGCAAAAACATTTACTTTTTATCAACTAACTATCAGTGTTGCCTGACTATAACCATTTGCTATAACCACGATTTCCCCAAAACGTTAACTACACTGTAGTTCCCGGTCAATGTAGAATTTTAAACATAATGGTACTGGACTTCAGGTTTCAGACATCCAAAATCAACATTTATTGTCTAGTGAAGGAACTCTAAACACCTTGGGATCTGGGAAACTGTGATGGGCATTTTTAAACATCCATCCATCTTCTAAACCTGCTTGTCCTGAGCACACACAGGAGCCTGTCCCAGCTATCTCTCGCTGGGCAAGAGGCAGGGTACACCCTAGACTGGACGCCAGTCAGTCGCAGGGCTGACATTGAAGGGCAAACAACCATTCACACCTAGGGGTAATTTGGAGTTGCCAATTAACCTGCATGTCTTTGGATTGTGGTAGGAAAGCTGGAGTACCCAGAGAGAACCCACATGCAGGCACAGGGAGAACATGCAAACTCCACACAGAAGGGCCTGTGTCAACCGGGCATTGAACCCATGACCCTCTTGCTGTGAGGTGACAGTGCTAACCACTGCACTGCCCTTTTTAAACATCAAATATTTAAAAAAATTAAAAACAACAACAAAAAAACTGAATTAAGTTCAACATCTCTCTAATTTACTAAACTGTTTAGTCTGTAACATGTCAGATAACAGTGTGAATGCTCATCATATCAATGCTGTTCTAAGAGTTCAAAGTCTTGGTTTCTTTGTTATCCAACTGTCTAAAGCCTAAGTAATATTCAGTAATATTCAACATTCAGTTGCAGGTTCAGTAATGAATGTAACTAACAGTTACATTCATACATTCCAGCCAAACGTAAAAAAAAACTATCAAAAAATCAAAGATATTTACTTAATGATCACATAAGAAAAACAGAAAATCTTCAGAAGTGAACAGCTGGAATGAGGTAATATTTTGCATTTGAGCTTAAAAAACGCATGACTGATTAAACTTTTCTGTTGATAAATGAGCCGACAACTAATTTTAGCTGTTTTTGTCGTTTGCCAGTATTATAAAACAGAATGGCAACAAATCCTCACATCTGAGATGCTGGAACCAGTGAATCTTTAGTACATTTTTTTTTATTCCAAAAGTTGCTGATTAACTTTCTTTTGAAAGACTACATGGTTGATTGAATAGTAGTATTAGAAGTATCTTTATTTTTTGCTAAAATCATGAGAAGTGTCCTTTTGCTCTGTATTCTGAATGTTTACCCCACAGCAAAGAGCAAGTTCTGACCCTGCCCCCTCCTCTGTTTTAACCTCTCCTTCCTCAGGAGCGTCTGTTAATGAGCTTACTGCCCAGGAACGTTGCCATGGAGATGAAAGAGGACTTCCTGAAGCCGCCTGAGCGGATCTTTCACAAGATCTACATCCAGCGTCATGACAATGTCAGGTATCGGGGTGTCATGACAACTATGGACCTCAGAGGTGTGCGGAGGGGCTGGAATGTTTTGATCTAGGTGTCACCTGCTGTGACGTCAAAGTCAAGAATAGAAGGAGAGCAATTAGGAGTAGCCATTAACGCAGATGCAATCAAAGGATAGGAAGAGAAAAGGGACAGAGTGCCATTGTCTGTATTTGCCTCCAACAGTAAATTTCCTCTGCATCATCTACCATCTACCTGTAGTGGTGTTGTTTTGGAGACAGATCTGCATGAGAAACATATGAAACATAGCAGTGACTGTGATATTATAAATCAGGTTAAATACCTGAGAATGTTGTTTTAGTAGCTGCCAAAAGGACATATTTGCAGTGGAATTACCAGTAGGGTGTAGACTACTAATTCAAAGGTTAAGAATGAACTCTAATGCTCATGTATTTCCTTTTCTTGTGATTTCTGTATGTCTTTGACGTTGGTGACATTTTACCACCAATGTTTCCAATTCCACCAAAATATTCCAGTGAAACAGGCTCTTTGTAGCATTTAATCATCAGGTCGAGGAGGAATTCTGAATGGCTTGTTCGAAAAGTTACAATATCATCACATCCCAATTTTTGAGAAATAGTGTGCAGGCGCAGCTTTTTGGTTTAACAAAACTTAGAGATCAGCTGAATCTGCACCTCTCAGTGTGTAGAATATTTCTAATGTTAACAAGAAATTGATGCTATTTAACAACTGGCAATGGATCCTGGGTCCTCTGGCTGGTCTCCTCCTTATTGACGATAAAGTGTTGATAACATGCAATAAGGGACATTGAAAGGTGATGCTGTTCATAATTAGACAAAATGCTCATTATGCATTAGTACTAAATGACACCATGTGAATTAATAGATTTAAATCATTTATCAAAGACAAAGGACTTTCTATTTTCAGTATCTCAATTACTTGCTGTTTTTCTCTGTTTCTCATTATAAACTGAGTATCTTTGAGTTATGGACTATCGATCAAACAAACAAAAACAACAATTCCTAACATCTTATACACTAAATAATGACTTGACTAACCATAAACTGATTGACCAACTGATGATGAAATAAGTTATAGAAATGAACTATCAGCCAATAATCAACCATTTTGCTATTTGCTAATCTTCTCTTCTTTTAGCTGTTGATTGCACAAAAAAGCAATTTGAGAAGAATTTTGGCTCTGAGAACTAGTGATGGGTATTTTTTCTTATACCTTATAGAATAAATAATTAATTAGTTGGTTTGTTGGGAAATATATTCAGATTAGTCAGTAATGAAAACCATCCTTTTGTAGCTCCATCCCTGTGCATTTTATCAGCCTCTTCAGCAGCCACCTCTGTTGTACTTGTAATGAAGACGATTTCATAGAGCGTGAGAACCTGGCCTGACTTTGAGCCGACTGCATTCCAACGATGCAGTAAAGAAAAGCGGAGAGCTGTGTCGGTGCTGCTGAGTGTGGGAGTGGAGGGCTAGGTAGCATGTCAACAGCACTCCAGTCAAGAGACAATCCTCTCTACTCTCTGACTGTCTCTTTTTTCACTCTGCATTCGTCCATCCGTCTGTCTGGCTATTTGCTGGGCTCCCACACTCGGGAGCATCTCCCGCTCACCAGCCTCGCTGCCGCACTGGCACTTGGCCAAACATCTTGTTGCTGCACCCACCCAGCGAGCCAGCTCCCTCCCGTCTCCAGGGAGCTGCTACAAACACACACATGCACACGTAAACACATGGTGGTAAAAAGAAAAGGGAGTGGGGGGGTGGGGGGTGAGGGACATCAGCTTTATTTTGCCGAGCAGGGGTGTGACATCTCCCTCATCTGGCCCCCCTTTGATGTGGCCCCGAGAACGTTTGATCCATACCCATTTAGCTCCGCCACCGCTCTGCTCTCCCTGTCTCCCCCTCCGCCTCCTCCTTTCTCCCCCTCTACCCTCCTCTCACCGTCTCCTCCTCACCCACCACACACCAGCACGACCTGCAGTACAGCGCCATTGAAAGACAAATCACACAACAGAGCTCTTCTGTTGAGCAGCAGTCGTGATCCCGGCTTTACATACATCAAGCTGCTGAGCTACTATATAGCACTGCCAGGAGGAGGAACTCAGTCACGATGCAACTAGAGCTGGGTACTGAACCTCAGTACTTGTTGGATACAGGCCAAAATATTTTCCTAGCAGCGAGTATCGAAACCTGTATTGAAGCTGGCGTTGAATGTTTCATCAAGTATGTCTTGTTTACTTATTCTCTGATCACAGAGTTCCTGATTTAAAGTGAAGTTTTGCCAATTTTAAGCCTGGCTGCGGATGTTTGGACAACATTAAATGAAACTGCTCTCACAAGAAGAAAAAGGAGCATCAGCCATTTGTTCAAATAAAATAGTTTGTGTACGCACACAGACCTCTGGTGCCCCGTGTGAATTTTGACTTCTTTTGAGAAAAAGCATAAGTAAAATGTATTTTGTTATTAGTAATACAAAACCTCACATGAAGGAAGTCGGGGTGGAAAAAAGGATTAAACCAAATAACCATAAACAAGCATTTTTTGTCCCTAAAGCTGAACAAGCTTTAACCGTTGGGAAGTAGAAGCAGAAAACAAGAACATAAAGTGAGGATATGTTCACAATACAATATGTATTGTGTATCTTTGTTACATTACTAAATTTGCTAATTAGCAACAAACGAAAAGCACAGCTGAGGCTGATGGGGATGTTGTTGTTTTTTTCCAGCTTCATCATTAATCAAGATTGATCGACAGTGACCATGAAAAAATATTTCAGTCGGGACGAAAGTGGTGGGCCGATATAAAGCTGCAACGCTAGTGTGGCTAAAAACAGCCAATTGAGCATGAAAGTTAATTTTTTACCTTGAAAACAGAAGGAAAATTCTGTAAGATGTCAAAAAGAGTCACCATCACACCAGCAGTAATATAAAACACTTCATATGAAAGGCAGCTCTACACACAGCTCTGACACCTTCACTCCACTGGGAGCAGTGATTTTTGTTTTTTGGACCGAGAGTCAATAAGATCCATAACACCTTGTTTTGTTGCCATCTGGCCTGCCTCTGAGCAAATGAATGAGGGGCTAAGTAGCTTTCAACACCTTCCTCATCCCCACTACAGCAGCTAGCCAGCAGCAGGCAATTTAGCTCTGTAATTGATTTAGTGGTTGGCCTAAAAGATGCTCTCACTTATCAGGAATTGGATTATGATGCTCCCTGCTTCACTTTTGGTAGCCATTAACCAATTTCTCTGCTTTGATATGATCTGTGGGTATTTTGTGTCAATTTGTGTCAATACTTCCCGCTGTGTTCTTATTGAATTAGTTTTTTTTGTGTGTGTTTTTTTGCTTCCTGCAGAACTTGAGAAAAAAAAAAATCAAAATTAGCCATCATGAAAAATTGATCATCAGATTATAATTTGTGTCTTTCTCTCTATTCTTCCAGCATCCTGTTTGCAGACATTGTGGGTTTCACCAGCTTGGCTTCTCAGTGCACTGCTCAGGAACTGGTTAAACTGCTCAATGAACTCTTTGGGAAGTTTGACGAGCTGGCTACAGTAAGTCCTCGACTGTCCCCCACTATTGCCCCTCCATTCATGGGCTTCATAGTGACAGTGACAAAATGTCCATCAAAACTTCGGCAACACTGTCTTGTCAGTTAAAGTTCCTCCACAATTGATGGATCTTCCATAACTGATCTGATAGGTGATTATTTATCGTTGAGTCGTGTCACTTCTGGGTTTGTTATCTGTCTTTTTAACTGTAAATGTGTCACTATGTTCACCAGTGAGTGCGAGGCAGATTATGGGTTTAGTGTACGTTTTATGAGGAAAATAACTTCCCACTGGTAGAAAAAAGGTTGACAATTACATCTATCGTTAATGTTAAAGTCTTGATTATAGCAGCTATAAATTTGGGCATTAAAGAATTATGACCATGATATGTACTGATCAAATACAAAATAAAGTATGTAATGGTAATGATTCTAAATTACTGCAGCTTCTTGTTATTTATTAGCAGATCAGCTCAAATTGTATCAGCCGTACTGTATTAATTGTGGTGCATTGTATTCAGCTTTGTCTTCTTTGCGTTAACATTGCAGCTGATGCAGAAAAGTGGGTAAATTTAACTTCTAGCTTCTGTTATGAGATAATGTCATCCAGCCATCACAGTGGGGGAGGCAGGCTGGCGGCATGTGACTCTGAATAGTTGGTGAGCTCCTGTTACCGCATGTTGTTGCTCTGCAACACAAAAAGCCTCCAAGAAAACCAAATGTATTATTTAGTCATGGAGCTCATTTATTATGCCAAGCCATATACAGTATTGATCCAATAGTGAAAGTAAAGCTGGAGAGGCTGACTGACATGGAGGAGGAGGAAGAGGAGGAAACGAAGGTCAAGAAGGAGAAGGGAACTGGAAGGGTAGAGAGGGAGAGATGAACTGATTTTCAGACAGAGGGAGAGATGAGGGCTCAGGAGGTGAAATGTGTGTGAAAGTGTGAGTGAGAGAGAGAGAGAGAGAGAGAGAGAGAGAGAGAGCACTAGTGGGACTACTGCACTTGATAAAGAGAGAGTGTGTATGGTAGCATTCACTGTATGTCAGTAAGCCTCTGTAGCGTTATTCTCAGTGAAAGAAGATTAGGTGAGCGATAGGTCATCAGCCGCCAGACTACTATAATCATATTAATACTGCATGAGGACACACACACATACACACATATGATCCCTCATAGTTTTATCATCATAGTTTGTACCAGTACAGTAGAGATTCTGTACAGTAGGACTAAGAATACCCACACACATGCTCATACACACAAACACACACAGTTCACAATGTTTGCTGCAGCTGTAAGAAATCCTGTTTGACAAAAATCACTTATCAGCTCTTTGACTTTCTAGCAGATCTAACAGTCTTTATCAAGACAGACACAGTTAGAGACGAGCTGGTGAAGAAGGTGATCTAGCAGCTAAAGAGACAGGTATCGCTCACAGAAGTTGGCGGAGACCAAACCAGAGCAAAGGAATGTGAGTTAATTCGTCAGATGAGCTCAGGCCAACTCCAGCAGTATGATCATCTTGGGGAGTAAGCAATTATGCTATCTGTTTTTCTACCTCCTTATGACAAAAAAAAGATAAACGCAGCTTTAAAATAGAACAAATGTACATACTGGCTGTGCTAACATATTCACCTCAATAACTAGTAATTATATGACAGCATTGTGCTTTCAAGCTTGATGTGATGTTTTTCTGCCAGCTTATGGCCTAAAATTCAATTCAAGCAGCTTTAAAATCAACATTAAAACTACGTATGCAGCCTGAATTGTTCTTCATTATCCCTTTTTTTAACTGACTGATTTTTGACTGAGTTTTTTTTCCTGCTTTTGGTTTTCTACAACAGATTTGGAATTGAATGATAATTGGCCCCAATCTTATTTGTTAATTTAAGTTTAAATATTGATTTACTTTGACATATTGACAATTATAACAGATTTAGTTGTTTTACATGCATGTTGTGATCAGTAAATAATTCTCATCAAGAGCTTTCCAATGATATTTTGCCCATAATGTAAGTTACACCACATGTACACTCAACCCTCTGTGTGCCGCTTCCCTGAACTCTTCTTCTACCAGGCCAAGAGATCTCTTCAGACAGTTTACTCTTGCTTTCCACACACACACACACACACACACACACACACACACACACACACACACACAAGCATATAAAAAGTCACATGATCAGCAGGATTATCCCCCTTGAGTTCATTCTGCATCTCAGCAATCAGTCATGGCTTAACGCGGGGAGAGAGGCAGAGGGAGAGGAAGAGTAAGATACAAGGTGATATGTGGCTTGCTATCAGTGCTCCAGCGCTCAGAAAGCCATTATATGGAAATCTTTTGATGAGGATATATTGTGTGCATGTGTGTGTGTGTGTGTAACTGCAGCTGCATCCTAATTGAGATTTATACCCTGTCGTGTAAGCGAGGGAGGAATTCACTTTCAAACCGGCTCTGTCACAGCTGCTGAGCCTGTCTGACTGCTGTATGCTACACAACACATTTATTGGCCTGAGGCTTGACCCAAACTCAACCATAACAGACATACGCCTAACTTGACCCTGACCTTCACCTAACCATGATGAAGGTAGAAATCAATCAAGCCAAACTGGGGACACTGATTTTGCCCCCAATTAGACAAACTGCCTGCAATCAGCTGGTTCCAGATCTCAAATTCGCACACAGACAGCTTTCTCTTGAGACATGGCTTCCTGTCAGCTGATAATTTCTCTCTTATTTCTGCACACACACACACACACACACACACACACACACACACACACTATTTCTGTTCCTAGTGCTGGGATAATCATCCACGTTCTGAATTCTCATATCCTCCCACGTCAGAATCTTTCTGCTCCCGTGAGCAGAAAACCAGAGCACCCCGTCTCCTCTCTTCTCATCTCCGCCTCTTACCCTGCAGTTGTCATGATTCCTCTGTATTTGTGTGCTTGTGTTTGTTTGTGTGTGCGCATGGTATGGTTGTGTTTGTCACTCAGAGGATGCCTGCAGGCGAAGCTTTGTAGGGTCTACCATTACGATTTTCTGATGACTGTGAGTGATTCTGTGCCAAATGGAAACCCTGTGTGAGCTAAACCGAAGCACCTGTACAGTATGTTTGCATGCAACCACGCTGCTGTTTGTGCTTTTCTGCAGGTATGTTTGCGTGTGTGTGGTTATGTGTTGGAAACGTGTGTGTATTGGTGTTTGTTTGTATGTTTGCAGAGTTTGTGCACAATATGCACTGTGACAAATAGCTGATCTGTCTGGGAATGTGTGGGTGGAATTCTACTTCAAGAGCATGTCGGAGCAATTAGAGTTGGCCTCAACTACAAACACACACGTGGTTGCACAAGTACACACATCTGATTTACATGAGGGGAGATGCAGCTGCAGCATCCATGCACTTTCTGTACAGTCTGATCTCATGTAACAAGAATAAAAATAAAGTACGCTTTTTTAAAGAGAGAGTGACTTTCACCTGTTAAATGTAGACAGAACAGTCTACACATCATAGTTTTTTACAGACTTGAACTTTTGCTTCTTTCACAAGAGAAACTTGCTTTTATCTACTGTCATAATGCGGACATGCTTATAATGACAATGCTTACACACTTCTGTTAAGAAGGTCTATATCCAGGCTCAGCAACGTAGTTTAGCATGTTAGCATGTTAACATTTGCTAGTTAGCACTGAAGAACAGCTGAGGCTGATGGGAATTTTCATTTGTTTTGCATTTAATCATACAGTGGAATATTGGGGATAATTGCGGTTTCGACTTCATAATGGCCCTAAAGGAAAAAATGAATGGATCACCAAACATATTGCAAGGTCATCCATCAAACAGTTGTGAAAAAAAAAATAAAATAAAATAAAATAATTGTTTCAGAGCTGTGGACAGCATACCTGTAACTTTAGTTTTCTGTTTTATTTCTTCTTTTAGTGCAACATTTATAACTTTTGTTTGAATTGATTGTTTATATTGTATTGTAATTGAAATATTTGAATAATAAATAAATAATAATAACAAATAAAAAAGTCTTGAACTAGGTCAAAAACCTAATGATTGGCTCTCTATTGTCATGGTAACCATTGAAAACACATTTCTCTAGTATGACTCTCGAGTAGGTTGTTTCAGATATCATCTGTTGCTCTGTGTGTGTGTGTGTGTGTGTGTTTCCAGGAGAACCACTGCAGGCGGATAAAGATCCTGGGGGACTGTTACTACTGTGTGTCGGGACTGACCCAACCCAAGGCCGACCACGCCCACTGCTGCGTGGAGATGGGGCTGGACATGATTGACACAATCGCGTGAGTCACACACACTGACACACACCTACATCTTCTTTGCATCTGGAGGGTCACACATCTGTACAGGTCAACATGCAAGGTTTCATTTAATCCACATGAACAGAGCAAAATGAATAGGAACTTGTTCATTAAAACCTGATGACCTTAAATTATTACTGATAACTAACAGAAGTTGGAGGCTTTGTTTAGTTGGTACTGGTGTTTCCAGTCCACTATGTTTATCTTTCTGTTAGTTTGCAGAATATTTCATATACTCACCAGAATTGGATTTAATTGGTGGAAAGTTACAGCTAAAGTCAAAGAAGAACTGATTAGTTGTTAGAGGAATAGCCAACGTGTGACTATTTATTAAACGTGTTTTAGCTCATAAGCCTTGACTGAAAGCCCATCATCTGTCTAAGCAAACTGCTCACAACCTTTTTTTCAGCAACACTACAAATTTCATCTAATTTTTACCAAATCTGATACATACGATAAATTCTTAAAAGCTAGTACTCAAATAAAATTCAGCACCAACAAATAAAGTTAATGACTAAAAAAATAAATGAATAATGAATAATGAATGAATAAAAAAAAAAAGTTTATTCTACTTAATTTGTAAGGACAACAGTAAAACATTAGGAGAGTTTTAAATTAAGGCTTGAGTATTAAAAATAACAGTATGTCTCTGTTATTCCAAATAAAAGCCTGGTTCTCTCTAAAAGTAAATCACTTAAATAAAATGACAAGTGACGTAAACTCCTGCTATTTTAGAATTTGCTGTACGATATTTGGGATTTGGATTTGTTTAAACTTGAGCAGTCATTAGTCATTTGACAGAGATCTAGCAGACTGCCATCCTAGTTTACTCAACATTAATGCAGCACACATTAATCCATGACACAGGACAAGTTTAGCAGTGAGAGCTACCTTGTTTTGTTTGGACACACAACAAAGGAAATATCCATGTAAATCTTAGAATTGACAACAAATAGCAAACTGAGATAAATTGAATTTGTGACAATCACAAAGACACTTGGTGGCTCACATGCAAACCACCCACCCCTCCCCCCAGCATGCTGTCACACATACACACACACACACACACACACACACACACAGAAAGCCTTTACCTTATTTCCTTGTGTGAGCCCCTGCCTGTCATGTTCCCTTTCCCTGCTGCTCTGTCTGAGTGGATGGATGCTGCTGTAGGAGTCCTTTATCTCAGAGGACAGGTGCTGCCATACACACTGTGTGTGTGTGTTGACATCCCTCCTCCAGCCTGATGGGCAGACCACATTTTCTTTTCCGCCACTCTGTAAATACACACACAAACATTGTCTGAAGTAGCTGACCTTTCGCCGGTGACGATGAGCTTTGTGTAGTGATTTACTGGGGAGGAGAGTCCCGCTTAATCTCCTTTGCACCACAACACAGGGCGGTGCAGGGGGTCGGCACATACCTGTACGTGCGTGAATATACACATGCAGCCATGCGCACACTCTTGAATGTTTTTATTTTGAGGATTCATGAAAGAGTTCTTAAGACTGAATGGGAACAAAGTTGCAATGTTTTTTCCAACCACTCAATAGGATAAGTGTTTTGTTTTGGCTACAAAGTCTACAGCCATGCTACCGGCCCTTTGGTGTCGCTTTGAAATAAATGCTAACACGCTGCTGTTGTTAACCATGGTCACCATTTAGTATGTTAGCATACTAACTTTTGCTAATTAGGACTAAATATAGTACAGTGGAGGCTGATGGGACTGTTGTTAGTTGGACAAATTGAGAATTTAACCTGATGATGGTGCTAAATGAGAAGCCAAGGGATCATAAAGACAAATTCATCCTCTGGGAGCTGTAAATGTCTATAGGAGATTCATGGCAATGTTTAAGTCCTGCCGATCCACAACATTGAAAACTGGAGCTTCGCATATTTGTGGCTGCCAGATCAGCATCCTTAAACTAAAACTTGTTCTTTAATCCACTACCGAATTTTGTTCACATCTGTAAAGAGGTTTTTGAGATCCTACAAACTGACAAACAGTATGACAGAACGACAGACACAGGAACGAATCATAAACTCTTTTGGCAGAGGTACAGTTTTCTTGGTTTTTGTTTCAACAGTTTTAGAGATTAACCTTCTACACACCTCAACCCTCCTCTTCCTGCAGGTCTGTGGTGGAGGCGACGGAGGTGGATCTGAACATGCGTGTTGGTCTGCACACAGGACGGGTGCTGTGTGGCGTGCTGGGCCTCAGGAAATGGCAGTATGACGTCTGGTCAAACGATGTCACACTGGCAAATGTGATGGAGGCCGGAGGGCTGCCTGGGTCAGTGCTGACTGTTACACCCACTGAAACTGGACTGAGCTGTCACAGTACAAACACACACATGTACACACTCACACACACTTACACAGTATCCCGGCAACAGAGATAGAATGCAGCCTTATGATATTTGCATCCAGTGAACTGTAGTAATGGATGGGGAAATGTATCCTTTCTGCACATGTACTGTGTTAAAATGCTACATGTAGTATTTCACTGACAAAACAAAAATAACACAAATCCATTAAAAAAGACAAAAAACATTCTCTTGCCTAACTGACACGTAATATCTGCGTAGCCACAAAGAAAAAACTACAGGAAACATCTTGCTAAAGGGAGAATAATTGTGAATCTGCATAATGATCTACTGCAGCATCTCTATTACAAGAAAATATTTCATAATTACGAGATTTGTATCTCATAATTGTAAGATAGTTCTCCTAATTATAGATCTAGGTAATTATAGACTGATACAAATATTGTAAATTATAACAAGAGCTACCCATGGTTATCAATGATGTAGTGAAGATGTCATAATACTGTGTTTTCTTATGATGAGATATCTTGTAATTATGAAATCTTTTCATTATGAGATATAGAAGTCAGAATGCATTTGCATGACATATATTGTATGTCCTCATTATAATACACATAGTCAGTTTATGGAGCTTGATGAGAACGTGAGGAATGAGAACTGTGGATTTTGTGCCACATCTCTTGTTCATGTAACTGTTTGAAGACAGACAGACTTGAACAAGACTTTAAAAAAAAAATGACCAAGACAAGTGCTGAGCACATTTTTCAGTTAAAGACTTGTCAGTGCTCTCTGGTTGACAACCTATTTAACAGTAACACTGTTTCTAAATTATTAAATATATTTTTGGCACCTCTGTAATTACTGATTCGTTCTTAGTTATCAGTAAATACACCAGTAAAAAAGGATTATTTTTCACGATACAGTGATATGGTTTTTATCTGTATTTCAATGTTTTAATTGCACAGAGATGTTTGAAGCCTTTGCTACACAGGAAATGCTTGTTAGTAGCATGAATTCATCGTTTGCAATTTGTAATAGTAGTAAAGGGATAAAAGAGTGTTATCATACTCACCTCATCTCATATTCGGCCTTACAAAGTTAGTGGGATTAAATTATTTCCCTTTGATGCATTTTCATGAATTTTCTTAAAAAGTAATGTAATGGCAGCTTAAAATAAGGCGGACCACTAGTTTTATATTAATGTCACTTCACTCAAGAAAACTCATATACAGTAACAAGCTGATTTGCATGTAAAAAGCGGGGAAATGAGGTCACCTCTTGGGCTCAATTTGGTCTTGTTTCAAGTGAAGTAATAAGATTTTAGGACTTGTTACCAGATTAAATGAGTTGTTAGGATGAAAATTTCTTTGCTGTGAAGAATTTTGAGCAAGCCAAGGGGTTATTAGGCCGATAAAAATAATGAGGGGGATAATGATTTGATGACCTTAGTGCCAGACTTTTATCGCTAACTGCCTGGTGTCCTCTGCTCTGCTTGTGCTCTCAGCAAGGTGCACATCACAAGGACCACCCTGGAGTGTTTGAACGGAGACTACGAGGTGGAACCGGGCTTCGGCCACGAGAGACATGCCTTCCTTCAGAAACATCACATAGAGACGTATTTCATCGTGCCATCACACAGACGGAAAGTACGCCAGAATCCTCTCTCTCTCTCTCTCTCTCTTTTATTTTTTTCTCTCTCACTCTCTCACCAGTGTACAACTTGAGAGGTGACATATCTATCAGTGTTACAATAGTTAATCCTCTGATGTGCAGGCCAAGTGTTAAAATGGCATACACATGGATAGTATCACTATCACACCAACTGTACATGTGCATCAGAGCTGAGTGTGTGTGTGGACTCGTAGCATTTTAAATCCGCAGCTAAAGTCTTGTGCTTAGTATTTGTGTGAGCGAGTGTACACACACACACAGTGTACACACACACACACACACACACACACACACACACAAATAAACACTTAACATATCCAGGTTTTCTAACATTACACACTCACAGTTTACTGTAAAAATCCCACTCGAGCCTACTTTATTTCCATGAATGAGACAATTCTCCAAAGCACATTACAATTTGACATCATTTTTATTAAGAGATGTCATGTTGTCCCTTTCCCTCCATCATCGAGTGCATCCTGCAAGAATGTTCATGTTTATTATTAAAGGTTGTGCATGTGTGCATGTGTTTCGTGTGTTCCTTCAAGCTTACAATCTGGTAACTGACTGACACCTAGAAACGTCCCGTGCATAGCAAAAAAAGAACAGTGTCTGCAGACCACACACATCTAGTGTGTCATAAGTGATGATTGAGAGGGATTATTTTTGTGTGAGTTTATACACAAAGTTTTATGAAAATCCTACCCATTATGCCTTTAAAGAAACTAGATTTTGGTTTCCAGAATAATAAACTGGAAGATTATGGGAAAAAGCATTATGGAGTTTTAAGGAACAGAACTACATATAAGATCTGGAAGTCTTTAGAGGGTGGACCTGAAAACATTTAGCACCATAAAAAGAGCAAAATTTTCACTTGTTCAACTCACTCGTACCTCTAAAACAAATGGCTGACTTTCTATGAACCTCAGCTGTAGCATAAAGTTAATGTTATACACATGCTAACATGCCAAACAATAATATTTGATGTGTGTAAAAGTACAATAGACTGTGCAATACTAAAACTGATTTGATGGTCTTAAATTTATTTTTCCAGAGACAGTTTCCATTTGTTACATATGTTTTCACACAAGTTGATTTTAATTAAGCCATTTTTTAAATTCTTGTTGAATGTGATTTGTTGGCTGTTTCAGATACCATTGTACTTAGCGATGGAGTTTTGATTGTGTGCGCTGTAAAATTGTAAATCAAGGTGAAAACATACTTACTAGCCACATACAACACATGATACGATTAATGCTGCAATCCATACACCAGCTTTTAAACCTCCTGTAGCTGTTGTACCATGACATGCTAACTTCTACTGTATTTGCATCAAGAGTGAAAAATAACTGGATTTCAGTTCCCAGAAGGACACATTAGAAGTTTATTGGTAAAAGCAGGTTGAAAAGTCTTATTTCTGAAGTTTAAATGTTTTCAAAATGGAGGTGCACCAACTCTAAACATGTGGGAGGCTGTTTCAGAGAGAGAAATGAACACAACACAGCCTGGTTGAAGTTTTCAGCCGTGAATAAAGAACTGTTTGTGTGTGCGATTCAGAGGATTGAGTGATCTGTTTCATTTACAGGATGTAAAGGAGATTGTTAACAGGAGGAGTTCAGATGTTTTCTGTACCTCTTAGGAGGCTTTAGTTCTTTCTTTCCTATTCATTTTGCCATCTTTGTCCTCATTTCCAGATATTTCCAGGTCTGATTCTGTCAGACATCAAACCAGCCAAGAGAATGAAGTTTAAGACCGTGTGCTACCTGCTGGTTCAGCTCATGCACTGTAGGAAGATGTTCAAGGCCGAGATCCCCTTCTCCAATGTCATGACCTGCGAGGATGACGACAAGGTGTGTGCACCAGATCACTTCTTATGTTTGCACGAAAGCGTGCACCACTACTGTACAGAGGAGGTATGAATGTGGGTTATGCAGTAAGAAAAATCCTTTTAATGGGTTTGTGTGTCCATTTGTGATGGAGTGAAATCCTGCTTGGTTTCCTAATCTGCCACACACACACACACACACACACACACACAAACTGTAATACTGTAATCTGGATTTATAGATTTCGCAGTATCATAAATACTACAGTACAACGCATTACAACTACTTGTTGCAAAGCATGCTGGTGGAATAGATACAATGAAGAACTTTTGACTCACTGCTCTTAAGCTTGCAGAGTGTGTGCGTGTGAGGATAATGTATGCGATTACATTGCATTGTGTTTATACGTGCATATGAGCCTATATTTGAGCTTGTTAATGTGTTTCACATTATTTTTGTGAGTGTATCTGCTTTTGACGCAGAGGTGAGTTAGTCAAAGTGCTCGGCCTGTCGGTGCTTGGTCTGTTGATGATTGGCGTTGTGGCATCACAAGGTCTGGCTGTCAGAAATTGCCTGCTAGCTGTAATCCGCCCGACTGTGAGAGCTCGGCCAGGCATTAGTACTTCATGATTCTGATGAGGTTGCATTATGACTGCTGGTAATCACCCACAGCCTGGTATCATCTCCTCTAATAGCATTAGCCACATTGTTACATGATTATCCAAGTAGCCAAAATCCCAGCGTTGTGACACAGTGGAATTTCATAATGGAATTATGACACTGCAAATTATTTGGGCAAAATAATATTTCATCATACGGTAGATGACAAATCAAGTGCAGACTTCTGATGATGGTACGGAGCACTGGAATATCTTCTGTCCAATCGAGCACCATTATTTCTAACTCAGTAATGGCACTTTCTAGTTAATGTAGGTAATCGTGGTGTAGTTATTGAATATGTTGTTCAAAATAACTACTGTGCACCAATGTGACGTACAATATGTGGCATAGTTTATTGGAAAGCTGCTGGATAACAGCTTACATTTCTGATGGCATCTCCAACATCCTTTGTTCATAAATTGTCAGTACGTATCCTGGAGGGTATTTGGTATTTTTTGGTAACTTTATTTATCCCAAAACACAATGAGGTGCAATTATTTACTATTTATAAATCAGCTTGTTTGGGCATTGTTTTGACACTATTGCAGCAGCCTACTTTATTCTGTCTTCTGGTGCAACAGGAAAGAGTGAGATGGTCTCACTCAATGAGCATTTTTATGACAAAAACTTTGATTAAATGATTTGTTTAGATGGGTTTAGCATAGTGTAACGTGGGAGTATGATGCTATACGATCTTTGTATCACTTCCAGTGAGACTAAATCATTAAAGAAGACGTAGGTAACTTGTTTAAAAATTACTTTTAGCCGTTTACTAAAACTCAATAACTTCCTGAGCCACAAAACATGGCAACAAGTGTGTCCAAGCCGTATTCAGCACTTAAGTGCAAACACTTCTGTTGTCATTTTGTGTGTTTTGTTAATTTGCTATCATGCTGAAATTATGCTAAATGTTGGTGTTTAAACATCCAATATATGCTAACTGCATTCATGTTGACTTGCTAATGTTTTAGCATTCAGCTCAGTCTGAAAATACCCAAGGCTGACAAAGAACAGCTTATTTAAAAAGCAACACATGGTCAAGGTGAAAAGGTGGAGATAATAATAAGATGCTGATTGTTAGCATGGTTAGCATGCTTTTGCCTGTCGTTGCAATAACTGCATCCCTCGTGGTCTGCTCTTTGTATGTGTACACGAGATACTTACAAATAAAGTTATAAACAGCATGCCGTCTCTCAGATCAGCAGGACATGTGGAGAGTTTTGCTACAAGTGGAGCAAAGATAAACTCTAAGGGTTGGATCAGTTGCACCATGCGTGTGAGTGTGACTGAGCCCTCATGGGCTGTTTCCATGGCAGGACACAGGTGTATTAAAATTAATCATGGCTGCATGATATTTAGGTCTACCAGTCCCAGGGCCTCGTTCATGTGCATGCTTAGGCACTTAAATGGAACAGAGCCATCATTAATGTTATTAATCGCTGTGCTTCTGCAATGTCAGCTGTGAAAAAAGGTCTGTACATAGTTGAGTAAAGCTGAGTCAAGAGTCTGGGGTGTCCTGTAAGGCTTACAGTATTAAGTGTAGAGAAATTATAATGCATGTATAATTAGGAACTTCACATCCCCCTGCAACCAGGAGGAAGTTGATGCACTACCTGATTACTGCAACCTATATTCTTGAAATGTCCTAGCACTTTCCTAGCAATTTCCCATCTAAAATGTTTCTGCTGCCTAACAGCTAAACATCCTATTAGTTATTATGGTGTCTTATATCTTCCAACCAAGGTGTGTTAATTTGTATCCCGCTGATTCCCCTGAAGTGCCTACATTTCTCCTGAAAACACCAACTTGGCTGAACCTGTTGTTATTTTGTCATTCAAAACGTATTCTTATTTTCTTGATGTACAATGTAAATTTGTCTCTTTTATTAGGCTTTCTCTTTGTCATAATGTAATTGTAGGCTTATTCAGATTTATATCTGATTGTTGTCAGTAATTAGCCATCATTAATTTTAGCATTTATTCCAGAGGTTTTCCTACTGTGTCATATCAAAATGCCTTCAGTGAAAAAGGTTTATGCTTTCTACATTTTCTGTGTTTATGTATTGTATTAACAATTACATTTAAGGTACATGCATATATCTGTATGTCTGCTGCTTAATGCACATTTATTATTCAAAATGAACAAATTTGAACTTAAAGCTGCCAGTTTAAGTTTTCTGTCTGTATTTCATCAAACAATTTGCTTTTCCGGTGTATAAAGAGCTTTGCAGCCTCACATGGCAAGGCGAGCATGGCTGTAGATTTTTCATCTGGCCTCCACTGATGTTAGAAAAGTTCTAATAAATTCTCACAGTGCTAAGTGCTGACCTCACAAAACTCCTCGCCACATCTGTTGAGAGCCAGTCAGCATCAGACAGGCTGGCCCCTGCAGAGACTGATTGTGTTGTCCTTCTGGTGCCTGACAGCGGAGAGCCCTGCGGACTGCGTCAGAGAAGCTGAGGAGTCGGACGTCCTTCTCAGCCACCGCCGTGCAGCACTCACCAGGAACACGAGTCAACCGCTACATTGGGCGGCTCATTGAAGCACGGCAGACCGAGTCTGAGACATCAGACCTCAACTACATCACCCTGTTCTACAGGAGCAGAGACAGGGAGCGCAGGGTGAGGACACACACGCAAGGAGCGCCTGCAGAGGAGCCAGGAACTTCTATTTCTATTTACAAACAGATACAAAATGCAGCAAATATATACTTTCCTCATTACGCATAACATGCTTCGTGACTGCGTCTTCTCCCCCCCTGTCTTTTTCTCTCACACACTACATAGTCTAATTCTCTTTCTCCCCTTTCTCCCTCTCTCCCACGCCTGTTGTCTATGATGTCTGTGTATGTGTGTGTGTGCGTGTGTGAGGAATCCACCCACCCTCTCAGGAGGGGGTGCAGATAATGATTTGGGAACGTCTGAGCAGCACACGTGATATCTTTCTCCTATGTGTGCGTGGGTAGAGCCATAAAGGAGACACACAACAGGGACTGTTGGTGTGTGTGTGTGTGTGTGTGTGTGTCTCTGTGTGTGTCTGTGTGTGTGTCAGTATCTGTGTCTGTGTCTTTGTGCAATCTAGACATTCAAACTGGTGGCAGAAAATTAAAACCCTGTATGCAGTAAAAAAAAAACTAGTTAGTTGTTACTCATTTTAGCTGATTTTAGAAGTTGGAAAAATGCCCTCAGCAGAATACAATGAAGACACAAATTAAGATAAAGTGTTTATTTACTCCCACACAACTACAGTAAAAAGGATTTCCTTCATCGGGTGCTGGTAGAGTTCACGACACATCATTGTTCCAGAAGTTTAGATTTAACTGCACATCTGATGTCTTTTGATTCTTTGTTTCTGCCTGACATAAGAGAAGTTTTATTTGAAGCAAACATTTCATACTGAGCTCTTTCAAGATGAATGGTTCTGAGAGATTCAGATTCATTCAATGTCATTTGCCACTAAAAAGCTTTTATGTCATGCAGAAATAAAAAATAACTTCAAGCACTCTGCCATGTGGTAAGATCTGAACTGATACAACAAAAAGGCACAAACTTAATGTCATGTAAAGTAGCACCGAGCATGGCGCCCGGAGCTCCGTCGGTATCATCACAACCAATAGATGGAGTAATTGCTATGACATTTAGCAAAGACACTGATGGTTGTTGAAGAACTTTTGATCTTTTTAGTTTTCTTTACTTTTTCAACTAAAGCGCCAACTTTTCAACCTAAGTTCAGGACAAGACTAGCGCACAGCTTTTTCAAAATAATTAAAAATCTCTAGGTCTTGTTCACATGGACAGGATGGAGCATGAGAACAGCAGGTGGTATTGGCTCCCTCAGGTTGTGTTATGCTTGATGCTGCGTCTAAAGGCGAAGCTCCAGCTGCACTCCAGATATCAACTGTGTTTCAGGAGCTTTAGGCACCAACAAGAGGGATAAGATCGGGGATGCAATCAGGTGAAATGCCTTCGTGGGATATCTATGCTAAGGCGCTCAAAGCTTCGACTGAGCATCTTTTGAGGTATTCTCGGACATTCTCGGAGCCAGATCACTCTGGAAACGCCCCATCTGTCTTTTACTCCAAACACACAAGCTGGCATAGTTTGTTTGAGGTTGAGTTGTTACGGACCACAAAGATGTTACGGACCACAAAGGATGACCACCAGTGAAACCTGGAGAATTCCTGCCAGAATGACAAGTAATTTGTGGCATAGAGATAAGTGCATTTGGTGGACAATGAAAATCAACATTCACAGAGAGGTGTGGTATAGCTAACTGTACATGTTTTCAGGAGCTGATTGTTTGATCTGACCACTGGTGGTAGTTGAGTTCAAAATAGAGAAGACATTAAAAAGGTTTTTCACCAAATTCTGCATGAATACAAAAGAAACAACCTTGATCTACAATGCTGCTGTCTTCCAAAGTGCCCCATGCACATTTGCAGCAGCCCAGAGAAACATGTTCCAGCTTTAAAGCAAATGCTCAAGAGAGCACAACCATCATCTACATTGAAAATAATGGTCTTACACAATGCCACAATGCCGTGTGAAAGCACGGTAAGGATTCCCCAAGGCAAAGAACATTTGACCCACTCCTACCTAGACCCAGATAAACATCTGGAAGGATGCATGCTTGTTATGCTGACACGTTCTCTTTGTTTTGTCTTTTCTCAGTATCACCAGGTGTACGACGACCATTTCATCAGTGCAGTGGTTCTCTCTCTGATCCTCGCTGCTCTGTTTGGCCTTATCTATTTGCTAATGATCCCACAGTACGTACACACATACACACACACTTTTCCACATTGCAGTTTGCCCATTCATGTAACGTAATTGGATCTATCTTGCTAGAGTGTAGTGAGGCAATTAAAAAGGAAAGGTGTTTTCACTGCAGTCAGTGGAAAACTGGGAAAGCCCTTCTCACTCTGGTCTCTTCTCTGCTCTCTCAGGGGGATGCTGGTGCTGCTGCTGCTGGTGCTGTGTGTGTGTTTCCACGTGGCCTGTGTCATGTACCTCCATCTCACCAGTGTTCAGGTAGGACACCCAGACCTCCTCCTACAGGACTCTGCTCAGAAACATGACTCTGTACGAAGATTTCGCACTGATGCCGCTTTTTAACATATTACCCTGTTTGACCCTGTTTGCGTCATGTTTGTTGATGTTTCCAAGATTCAAGATTTCATTTGTCATGTGCACAACGTGGAGGTTTTACATGGAGCTGAAATTTTTGAGCCACAGTCTCCTTCTAACAATTCTCAGAAGATAAGAAGGAAAACCACACAAGTTACTAAAAGTTCAAGACATAGGATTAGAATATATTATATTTTATAAAATATAAAATTGAAATAAATAAAGATAATACTGTTGTTGTCTGTCTGTCAGGAAGTTCAGGATCCAGTCAAGGTCTCTGAGCACAACTACTGAATACTGGTACTGAATGCTGATCACCCAAAGATGTAACTTAAACTTCATTTTCATTATCAATTAATGTGTCAACAATCTGTCACATCTGAACAGCTGGAGCAAGTGAATGTTTGGTATTTCATGTATTTTTTAAGTGTCTTGGGACTAAATTACAACTATCAGAATCAAAAATTGTTTTATTGCCACACATTCTTGTCACATTTGTCACATTTTTTAAATAGCCTATTACTCTGAAATTCTTACACGTCTTCGTGTTCTCATACCAGTTTCAGCTGATGAAGGTCTGAGGACCAAAATGTTGTAAATAAACAGGACGTCTGCGGGATATTTTTTTGTTCCACAGTTTTCCTTCTCTGTAAATGCACGATTGCTGATGCCGACTGTCACATAGTCACCAGACAGGTTGGGGTGACCGTGACGACTTCTATTCGCTTTGACATCACGGGCACACTCTATATGACACTGTGGTATCATGCTACATTGAACTGTCATCATATCCTTTAAGCATATCCTCTAATAGGCCTGCGGATAATGAGCCACACCACAAAATGCGCTCATTTCATTTCCACTCCAAGCTAATGATGTGTCCAAAATGCTATTGAGGTAGATAAACAGGTGCTTCATTTACTGACTCGTTCTATTTTCCACCCTTTCCCCCACCTCCCCTCCTCTTTCCTCCGGTTTTAGTGCCAACCAGGCTGCCTCACCATCCAGATCCGAACAGTGCTGTGTGTCTTCCTCGTTCTGCTCACCTACTCTGTGACCCAGGCCTGTGTGGTAAGAGTTTTGATCCCAGCCAGTGGATAAGTACAGTATATAGTGATTTCTTAACGATGATTTGTGAAGTAAAATATCATGCAAAATCATTACAAACCACTTTACAGTAAAAATTAGTAAATAAATAAATAAAAAGGTGAAAATATTTGAGTGAATGTTCGTTTCTGACCTTGAACTCTCCGGTCAAGTTAGGTTTTATTTTTTGAAAAGACACAACTTTTTATAGTTTATCAGAAAGCATATATAAAGTATTTATTACCATATTTATTTACTGTGATTACTTATATGTTATGAGGTGTGGTCAACCTGAATCAAAGTAGCAGCAACTGAGATATACTGACTTTTAGTCTCCTACATTACCCACGATGCAACTCAGTATTATCTTCCACCTGAACCCACTCTACCTCCTAAATGTCCACTCGTTTCAAACCCCTCAACTCCAAGTTGTAATTCAGGACTTCTGTGAAAACATGAAAGTCTAAAGGCCGTGCCAAGATTGTGATCGTCAGAGTTATTTGATCAAACCTGTTCAAACAAATCTAACAGAGTAGAAGCTGCAGCAGTCAGAGCAGCAGTCATATATAAAAGATTGGAATAAGAATCTTTACGTATTATGCCAACATTATGTCCTCAATATGATCAGGACGACATTAACCAGGATATCAATGTGCATCTAAACATGTCACAAAGAATTTATTAAGGGCTCATAATGCAGAATATAGGTGATTACAATGCAATAATACTGTGATCACCTTACAATGGCTTAAAGGCCTGAATAACTGAATTAGAAAGTGTCAGTTCATTGTTCATCCGGCAGACTTCACTGTTACAGTCTCTGCAGTACACGAGTTGGCAGAATAACACATCACAGCTGAGCAGATGGTGCTGCAGAGTCTCAGAAGAATAAAACATTTATTGTTCAAGTGTAAAACAGCCATTAAAATATTTTAAACACAAATTGGATGCTGTCAGCATCAGCCACAGAACTCAGTCAGGCTCTGATGTGTGTGTCTGCGTGTGGGTGTGTGATTACTGTATGTGTAAAATACAATAAAGCAAAGGTGTAGGAGCAGGGCTGTAGTAAAGGGATAGCCCTGCTAGCCTTTAAATCATGATTAATTCCATCTAATCATCAAGCACATGTTTGTTTGTTTTTACTAAGTGTCAATCAGAGTCAATAGATTTCTTAAAACTGCTTTTTCTGTGACAAAGCAACAGTGAAAAAGCAGAACAAAGAAAGAAAAAAATCTCCTTTGAATTATAATCAGTGTAGTGATTTTAAAGGCCTACCTGTAAAACGACTGTGTGCTGATGTTCACATTGAGCCCATGTAAATGAAAAATGGCAGAGTAGGATAATAAACCCCATTGAATATTCACAAACAGTTTCCTCCAAATCAAAGTCTTAAACCTATAGATTCTAATGATGTAACCTGAACATTAACAGTTACATGAACTGCTAGTTTTATTGACTGAATAACTGATTGCTTAACTAGTTTCAGCTCTCCCAGTTTCAGCTGACACAGACTTTCATTTGTGAAATAGATTAAACCCACCTTTCCAGCAGAGCGTACACTGCTATTTAATTTATGTGTTTTGATGATAACCATCAGAGTCCAACTGATAACAGCTGTTTAGCGCTCTATGTAAACCTCTTCATTTTCTCTCACTTCATCCCTTGGTGCAGGTTGGATGTGTCCCTTGGGGGAGAGTTGGGACAAACTCCAGCGACTCAGTGGAGGACGTCCTCACAGACAACAACAGCACAGCAGCGGACAGAGCTTGTCCCAACATGGCGTACGGCCTGCTGTCCTGCGTGGCCGGCACCCTCACTATTGTCCCCTACCTCCGAGTCTCCTCGCTCCCCAAGATCCTCCTGCTCCTCCTCCTCTCTGTCACCTACACCGTCGTCATGGAGACCAGCGGCTATCGCCAAGCTGTGGGGTGAGACTGAGCTGAATGTGATGTGTAGTGTGATACTGAAAAGAGGTGTGTTTGTGGTCCAATATATGGTTTAATTTACACTTCTTCTGCTTTCCAATGAGGCTATTAGCACATTTTTGTATTTTCTCTTATAACAAGGTTAATAAAATATATATATAAAAAACATTTTGCTTTTGTGTGTGTGTGTGTGTGTGTCTTTCAGGGGAGGGTTTCTCCACACACGAGGGTATGACCCTGTGTTGGCTGTCTTGCTGTTTTCTGGAGCTCTGGCTCTGCATTCAAGACAGCTGGACCTGAAGCTGCGGCTCGACTATCTCTGGGCAACTCAGGTATGTCCGCTTGTACACGTAGCACACCTGTCACTGCTCACGTGTGCATAAGACTTCATATTTGTACATCCAATGAAAAAAAACATTATATTCAGTCACATTTGTCTGAGTCACAGTGTAATGCGTAGGACATGGCAGTAGTGTTGGTGGTTTGACCTTCAGCTCAACAACTTAGCTCGGGCTCTGGAACCAATTCCATTCATTGTTCTTGTAATATTGGTGCTATATCATATAATATCTAGTGAAGCAGCCCATGTTTTCCACCAGTTTTGAGCAGAACCATTGTAATCAAGGATGCATCATCAATGCAGAGTGGAAGTAAACAGTAGTTGTAGCGAGATGATTGATCGCATTGATTACCTGCAAGCTTTTGTTCTGCCATTACATCGATCGATATCCAAAAAAAACAATTACCAGCTGTTAATGATTGACACTGTTGCCTCCTCCACCTTCTCTTTCCAAACTGTACAATATAAAACGCCCGCTGATGTCGTCACAGTTCACACAGAATACCTGCTATTTTTTTTTATCTCTGCTGGGAAACATCTTTTTGGGTTCTGAAGTGGTTTATTTTTGGTCAAAATGCTCCGAATGTTTCAAAATTAGGTGTATGAACCAGAATGAAACCTGTTACATGTTGGTGGAAAAGGGGAGACAGTGTCAATGAAAATTGTACATCACTTTATTTGGACATTCATCAAGATACTGAAACTCAAATAGCTCCTTATCCATATATATTGAAAAACAAACATTTGCATGATTGTTTGCTAAATTAATGTATTTTTTTGCCAATTCAATCAGATTATTTCAACCTGTTTAAATACATGTTATTTTCTAAAATGTTTTTGTTCATCATTCAACTACAACAAACCTCCTCGTTCTTTCTTGTTTTAAGATAGAAACGCACACAAAATGCTGTCCTCATTTTTCTCACAGATCATTACTGGTACCAGTCTGAGGATCCAGTATTGGTTGAGTTTTAGTGATGATATTGGATGACAGCTGGAACCTTCCCTGTTTAGATCCATTGGTCAGCTGGTGATTACAGCATCAGTTCAGACCTCACATGCATGTGTTGATGTGCAGATTATTATGAATGTTACCAGTATGTTGCCACAGAAGCTGCTCATTGGGAGAGGATATTAAAGAAGAGCTGTTGATTTCTCTTTCTCTCTTTTAATGTATGCAGCGAATCATTAATATTTGTTTTCATTTGCTGTAGTCACCATCCTCTATTGTAATTATTTAGTAATTATTATTTTAGCTGGCTTGATATAATTATATTTCCTTTTCACCGTGTGTTTGAATTGTTTGTGTGTCTGTTTGCATGCACAATCTTGTGGATCAAAGTGTGTATGTTTCTATTTTAAGAATGACAGTGAGGGTTTGTCTTGTTTGCAAATCATTATCCCCCTCTAGTGATAAGGATAAGCAATTACATCTACCTTTGAGGTCTGAGTTCCAACAAAGGTTCATTGTATTTAGACAACAGAGCATCAGTTTGGCTTTGGACCTGCGCTCACCTCACCTCTCTTTCTCTACTTGTGTGCTGATGGTTGTCCAAGGCGGAGGAGGAGAGGGGCGACATGGAGAAGGTGAAGCTGGACAACAAGAGGATCCTCTTCAACCTGCTGCCGGCTCACGTGGCTCAGCACTTCCTCATGTCAAACCCCAGGAACATGGTGAGCATCCGCAGACGTGTTCAGGCCTGTCCAGCAGGGATCGTCAGTCTAAAGAGAGTTAACGCCTCTGAAACCAGCGAAGACTCCAGTGTTTAATGACACATGCAGGAGGAGTGGGTCAAAAGACTCCCAAATATCTCGCTGAAAACTGGGCCAAATTTGATTGAAAAGCTAAGCTCCTTTAGATGTCAATGTCAGTGGCTCCCAGTCTTTTTTTGCTTGTGAACTCTCAAGACAAGAACATGAAACAAATCAATGAGGGATTTTTGTTTGTTTACATTTGAATTACTTTTAATCCAGGAGAGGGGAAAGTAAGTAGAAAAATATTAGGGGAAAGTCTTAAAAACAACATTTTGAATCAGAATCAGAATCAGATTTATTGGCCAGGTATGTGTGCACATACAAGGAATTTGACTCTGGTTTTAACAGTACCCTCTCATACTTAAAAGGCCAAGAAAATAGAAATAAATAAATAACATAACATAACATAACATAACATAACATAAACATAAACATAACATAGGCATAATATAAACATAACATAAACATAATGTAACAACATACACGACATAACTTAAAGCGTGAATAGCAAAATATTCTATTCTTACATCTTACTGTGGCATGCACCCCAAAGCCCCTCAGGATGAGGGAGATCCTCATCCTGTGCTGCAAACAATGCTTTAGATTGTCTACAGTATGCCATTACTTCAACATCATTTGACTTTATTTCATTTATTTGAAGCCAGCCCTAACTACACATCGGTGATGCCATGGTGGTGTATGTGCACACACTGGCTTATATAAGAGAAGAATATGATAACCCTATTGTTATGGACTACAAATAATATATGATAAATGATTGGAGTAAATCAAACATTCAGAAGTGATGACAGAGAAATATCACAGTTCATTTCAAAGTTCTGTAAACAGTAATAAAATACATCACATGAGTAGCTGAGATAGCTGTTACAAGAACAACCGATGAGGATGATTATTTTTAATTAGCCACTCATTCTCAGTTTCACCTTCACTGGCTTTGCACATACTGCCTCTTTCATTTAGCTCAGACTGCCAGCCCAAAAGTGAAACTCAAGGCTTAGAATTAGAATAAGAAATGCTTTACTTTTCAAATACATTTAGCCAAGGGTAAAATATCTTTTGGATTGTACATGACCTGCAGATACTGTATATGCAACATTCAAAGATGTTTTTTGGGGTTCAGGAAATTACTCTCTGTAACTTGCAGATACCCTGAAAACAATGAATATAACATCTTTACATGTTTTATATATCTGCATAGGTGTTAAAACCTTCTCATAAAAAGTGAAAGTAAAAAAGTTAGTAAAGATACAGACAAAATATCTTAAAAAGTGGTGTTTTCAGGTCTGATGCTATATTAACCAAGATCTGTGGCACTTTATGCAGGACCAAATAACTTCTGTGACACAACTACACTCTACTTTATTATACACATTTCTCAACAGCTCGGCTATAAATTCTAGATTTACGAAGCTTATAATGTTCAGTTTTGTCTGAAATGTGTAAATTCATTTGCATTTTTAGCACCGAGCTCAAAGTTAAAGGTGCTGTTTGTGGTGGATTACATTGTACTGTTTTATTTACCAACACGAGGGGTTACAATAGTAGAGTGAACACCTCTATGGCAGTGTAAAAGAAACTGAGCATCAAGGTACACACAAGTGAACTTAACGGCTGAACAGTTGTATTAGATTGCATTTAATTGTACAGGTGTACCTAATAAAGTTGTTCCTTGAATATTCTGTGGAGCTTTAGCATGTTGTCCCATGAATTCAGTAGAAGGTTTGACACTCATTTTTATAAAGAAAATCCATGATATGAACTGGGAGGTCTCAGATGGGTTGGAGATGGAATGACCTGAGTGTGAAATCTAATCTTACCACCTTCACTTAAAGCACAATGGCGCGGCTTCCCCGACCATGTGTTGTGGTGTTAAAGTGGAAGTGTGAGCTGACAGCCCTGTACGTCTGTACCCACTGATTGATGAACATCCCCTCCACTGTTCCTTCCTCGGCCCCCGCCCCCTCTTCTCAGAAAGTGATGAAAACATACATCCTTTCAAGAAATTCAAAGCCCCTCAAGAGGACAAGCTTGGTTTGTAAACACTAATGCTGTGTCCAGATTATTTATGCTGCAAACTCACATTCTAGTGTTAAAACCTAAAATATCTTATATTTGTTGATTTTTGTTATTACAAATGTTTCTATTAAATAGCATAAAGTAGGAAAATATATAAACACCTCCTTCCTTACTTTTATCTTCTACAGTATTTTATTGTATATATTCTACAATCTGCATTAACCTTGGCAAATTAAATACAGGAGCAGGATGCATGTCGATTGTGTAGTTATAACACTTTGTGTAGTACAAAATATTTTGTGTAAAGAGTGGAGAACTGCAAATTATGACACAGCTTTGATGTTGCAAGCCAGAATTCATCTTATTTAGCATGTTTGAGCAAAATCTGGGATAAATTACGGCATAATGAACTCAAGAGCTGCAAAAAACAAACCCTGACCACATGTTGGTCTTTGATTTACATGTAAAACAACCACCTACAAGAGACAAATTGCAAAAGAAAAATTTAAAGCAATTTGCTATTTCACTTTTATAAAGTTTAGTTTAGTTTGAAGGCCAAACGAAGAGTAGTCAAAACTGAAGCAGCAGAGGCCGAGATATCCAGATTTTAAGTTACTGATATGGGTCAAGCTCCAAAAATGCAAGATCCTACATTTCCCATAATGCACCATGATAGCTTCTTTTCATTACACCTTCTCTCCCTGGTAAATGTTCCTGTCTTTTGAACTCCATTGCCCCTAATCTGTACCGTCTTCTCTTAAAAATTTAAAGTTGACAATCCCAAGCTGATACACCCCTGATGACTTCACAATGACATCACTTAGAGTCTGTCAAAGCTCTTGCACAGCCACAGAAGACTATAGACAACATAAAAGAGCAATATCTTTGCTCTGGGTTTGCTCTTCCTTCAGTGCATTGACATGCCAGTTTATTTTAAACATCTCCAGGATGTTACTGAGCGTGCTCTGCAGTCACGTTCTCAGGCTCCTCGTTTACACTGCTTTTCTACTTTGACAAGTTGAGAGGAGTAAACTACACTGAACATAATTTTTGTAATGCATAAATAAATATGTCATCCAGATGCAACAATGTGGCTTTTTTTTAGTAGATTTTTGGACGACAGTGGAGCACACAGAAGTATACAGCCATAGGCTTTGGCCACACCGACAGTTCTGGTTAGAAGGTTAAATGAGTTGTTGTTTGTTTTGGTTTTGTCAAGGGATTTGTTAGTGATAATAAAAAGATAAAGTAAAGCCGGTCTTATCCCTTAACAATCAGCGGGCCGTGCATCAGATGGCGCAGGCATCATCTCAGGCTGAGACTAGTAAACACTGGGGGCAGGAAGTCAGGAAGTATGTTTCCGGCACATTGGTGACCCCTTGGAGCTACAGTGTATAGAAAGGCTTCCTCTCTTTCCTCTGGGCTAAAGTTCACCCATACACTGTATTCATAACACAGCACAGTGGGACTCTGCTGCCTGGAATTCAAAGTTTCACTGCTCCACCACAATGATTGAAAACTTTGTTTTTTATTGCTTTGGGACCTGGAGTGGCCACCAGCAAGTAAACTGATTATGTCTGCTCTTTGTACACGAAACTGTTCCTGAGATTTGTGACTGAAGTGGAACCAAAAAGGTCCCTGTATGCTTTAGTTGTTTTACATCTTTATTTTATATTCCTGAATGACTTGGCATTTCAGGGGTAATACAACTGAAATTTTGCTGTCAGAGACAGCAGGACAGTGGGGCTGTGTTCAATCTTGAATTGGAACCAGCAGCATGTGACTTTTAGAACATTTCTAACCACTGTACATGCCATGTGAAATCTATTTCTGTATCAAAATACACTTCACAAGATGCTTACGGTATGTGCAAGCAATTATTAAAAAAAAAACAGTAAATTTCCATTAGAGTTGGTACGTCTTCTGCAAATGGTGGTGTTATCATATGGCCTACAGTAAATGTGATGACATGTCGACCCCTTGGTACCACTTAATCATTACTACACTTACTGTGGTTAATGTGATGCCACTGAGTCAGCTCCATTCACCGGGGAAGACTGTGAATGTGGTTGAAAGTGAGTAAGTAAAGTACCTTTCAAAACAGTTTTATATGTACAGTATATATAGAATATATAATAAGTGGGCCTTTGAAGTGATATTATTATAATGTTCCCAGATAGATAAATAGATAGATAAAGAATGAACTGAAACGATTAAATGATTTTTCTAACGTTTTGTTGAATTGGCACTTTGATGTCTTGTGATTTCCCAGAGTGGCGTTCTTTGCACTTTTTTGTGTTTCAGTACAGTAAAGCTTGGTCAGGCCAATTTTGATTTATCCCTTCCCTCCCTCTAGGACCTGTACTACCAGTCCTACGCTCAGGTTGGAGTGTTGTTCGCCTCCATCGCCAACTTCAACGACTTCTACATTGAGCTGGACGGGAACAACATGGGCGTCGAGTGTCTCAGGCTGCTCAATGAGATCATCGCTGACTTTGATGAGGTGATAAAACGCTTAATTCCATCCTAAATCTGCACTTTTTAATGTATATTTTTCCTGCAGGTTTCGTGTCTGCCTTTGGAGAATTTGGAGGGAAGCTCTGTTGCAACATGATGTCCATAATGTCATTTTCAAAGATGACATTGTGGCCACAACTGAGGTTTTGAAACATACTATGTTTATTGATGTAATATAATAAGCAATGGTTGCGGTTGGAAAAGTTCTTCATAATAAGGGATTACTAAGACATTTGGCCTGCTTGATTCTATAACCAGCAGCATGAAGCATTCATTTACTCAAACACACAAAAATAGTAATTTTAAATTACAATTGGATTTGTTTGCCAAGACAACCTATAATATATGAATATGAACTTAAACTGAAAATTTACTCTACTTTAATTTGATTTGAATTTTGCTTTCCTCCTGTTTTTATCCCTTTTTAATTCTTTTTTTTCTTCCAGCTGATGGACAAAGAGTGCTACAGGGATATTGAGAAAATCAAGACTATTGGCAGCACATACATGGCTGCAGTAGGGCTGGTTCCTACGACTGCCTCCAAGGTACACATGCAGTAGCTATATTTAGATCCTTGTGCATTTTTGTGTGTGTTTGCAGGGTATTAGCATGTTTTGAAACTATTTAGAGTGTATGTGGCATTTTTGAGAGGCCTAGTATTTTCAGGTAGTTATTTTCCGTGTGTTGATATTTGGAGCGCTGTGACATTTCAATCCACAAATCCTCTATGAGGGATTACTGGCCTCTGTGGCATCAGCATATTCTGCATTCATAAAGTTTTCTTTAAATCCTGCAAAGCTGACAAACAAAAGAGGCCTTCCTGCAACTTCTGCAAAACTTTACACAAACTTAACAGTCATAGAGGTGGTTTGACTTCGGGGAAAACCCTGGTGCGTGCTGTTGTGGCAGTCGTAGATAATAATGTGTATAATCACAACATGGAAACAGACCTGGAGGGTAATATCATTTCCTACCCTCGATATAAACATGCCTGTTTGTGCAAAAACCGGTGTCTTCTTGATATGAGTGTGCTTTTCTGGTTCACAGGCAAAAAAGTCCATTACCTCACATTTATGCACAGTGTCAGATTTTGCCATAGAGATGTTTGACGTCCTGGATGCCATCAACTACCAGTCTTACAATGACTTTGTCCTGAGAGTAGGTGAGTGAAAAGACACATACACACACACACACACACACACACACACACTGGTCTAAATAAACATCGGTGTGGGAGCTTCTGACCTATTGCACTGGATACTATCGAAACTCAGTGCCAGTAAGTTTGGAAGGAAATGCATCACAGAAAGAGCGCTCCCTCCAGGAAGCTCGTCACAGCGAGGCCTGAAGTTCTGGGTTCCATTGTGTTGGGTATCCTGTGGGGAGCCTGTAGCTGGAGCCCTTGTTTAATCCCAGTGTAGCCTGGTGTATACAGTGCCATCCTGTCTGCAGACTGTGGGGCTCCAAGTGTAAAAACTGCATCTGTTTGTCTGCTTGGCGGAACCCTCTTTGCAGAAACGCAACTTCTGCGTGATGCTCGGTTTCCAGAAAGTGCAGAAAAAGAAAGTTTGGCCTTCACATGCATTTGCATTCGCATGCATGTATTTTCGTTCAACCCCTTAAACCTCCGCAACTGTGGCTGTAAAGACATGCAGACATATTGCAGTGGTGCAGTTACTAACACTGTTTTATTTATTTTGCAGTCCTAAAAACATGTGTAGTATAATGGCAGCAGCCATGGAGGTAGGAATTGTTTGATACCTGTATTAGTAAAACTACTATCGATACTGTTTGATCAATACGATCAATATTAGAAAGGAAAAAGAGATTTTAAACAACACAAATGTTTGTCCTTTGTTTTAACATGGTGTGTGGTATGCCGTTTAGGAATAAACAGAGAATAGTAAAAAGAAATAAAAAATGTTTATCAAGTCACCCAGTGGTAATGAAACTGTGTTTAGGAACAGCTTATTAATGATGGATTCACCATATAAATCATAATCATAAATCAAAGCTCTCCCCACATCAAACTACAGTAGCAGCTTTTAGTATTTTAGCAGTATTAGTATCAATAATTCAAGCCTTGTGTTGCTTTGTGTCAAATCAGTACCAAATTTAGAGGTATTACTACACTCCTCGTGCAAGGCTGTAGTCTAGAATTGAGCACTGAAACATTGAGCTTGAATAGCAACTTGAATATGAAATCCTTAGATGTATGTACTGAAAGGACTCTCAGATATGTAAAAACACAGCCGACAGTTCTGACAGGACAGTGTTTAATTATCACAATTCAGGACCTGCCTCAAAGATCTCTGAAATGTAATTTGCTTGCAATTTGCCCATGAATATTTGTGACATGGTTTGGAGCTGCGTTCAAGAACATGTGCCTTGACTTGGACTTGGCCCAAAAGACGTGATCAAAGACATGCTGCAGCAGGAAATACAAAAAAAAAAAAAAAAAAAGACTTTTTGAGGCATTGGAACATCAGCTCAAACACGTGTGTATATTTAATTATAAATCTAGATGTGTTTCAGCTCCCTGGTTGTGTTCACTCCAGGTATCAATGTGGGACCAGTGGTGGCCGGAGTGATTGGAGCCAGAAGACCTCAGTATGACATCTGGGGAAACACAGTGAACGTGGCCAGCAGGATGGACAGCACCGGAGTACAAGGAAAGATACAGGTACAGAACTTATTTATTTCTCTTTATTAAACCAGAAAAACAATTATTGAGATCATAGTCTTTTTAAATGGACACAACATAAAAAAAGCATTATATTGATATATTAAATTCAGACCAAATTAATAGGCCAAGAGCACAGTCACACATGATGTAAAAGAGCAGAGAGAAAATATACACTTAGGTGCAAATACTGGTATTTGAATTTTAAAAGAACAACATCGAAATAGAAATGCAAAACTAACCAGCTATCCAAAACCTCACAGCATGTCTGGCAACCAGTGCTATGGTCTGAGACCTGAGAGGTGGATGGATAAATAGTCCCAAACCTTTTTGAAGGAGTCATGTTAGCTGTTTCCCCCATTTCCAGTATTTATGCTAAGCTGAACTACGTATCCTGGCTGTAGTTTCATATATTCATACAGACATGAGTGGTATCAGTATTCTCATCAAACTGTAACTGGAAGTCACTGAAAGTGAATAACAATAAATGTTATTAAATTTGTTAAAACTTTAAATCATCAAAAACAACTTTTCAATTTCACAATTTTGGGCAGCATATTTGAAAATATGAGGAACCGACAGCTGTAAAACATCATAACCTCATACCTCCCTGTTTCTTCTGCAGGTGACAGAGGATGTTTATCGTCTCATCACGGACTACTACAACTTTGTTTGCCGTGGTCAGGTCAGTGTGAAGGGCAAAGGTCAGATGCTCACATACCTCCTGGAGGGGCGCAGGCAAAGCAGCAGGCCGTCTCAAACCCAGCAGCAGCCGGGCAACACAGAGCGCCGGTCGAGCGCGTTCGCTCACGGCAGCGTGTGCACCCGGCTGAGCCCCGCCCCCACGGTGACCACCTACGCTACCGTCAGGACTCCGAGCCCGAGCATGGTCAAACCAACCACCTCCACCAGCACCACCAGGTACCTGCCTTCTGTCCCCACGGCAATGGTGTGACGGATGCTGTCACCATGGTGACCGTGGAACACAAGAAGATGAGAGCGGAGGTGGGAAATAGCACGGGTGGCAACAAGATGGTAGTAACAGCGAGAATCTATTAAAAGAGGAAAAAGTAGAGCCACTCTCCACTCTTCTTCTACTGTCAGTGGGATGCGGAGAGGCTGAGACACTGATCGTCCAATGAGAAGCCTGAACTCTGGACTACTCATGGAAGTCAGGGGCGGCCTCGGACCCTCGGACTCTCCCTCCACACTCAAACCCTGTTTCATATCGCAGGGTGTCATGAACAGGATACAGGATGCTTCAGCCACATTGCTCTGTAACCAATCAAAGGCCAAGGGTGTCTCCACGAGTCCGACTCCCAAAACTGCATCCACGTCTATATGAAACTAAATGACACTAAAAACAAGTCGTAATGCACAATTGATAGTGTAGCACACTCACAACAACCACATCGGGAAATTTCTTTGACAACTTTAGCTAAACCCTTTTCTGTCAGTATAAAACCAAATCAGTGCTGTTGCCTTAGCGACCACTCCTCACAATGAGTTTCTTGCCATTTTTTTGCCTTTTGCCTTTTTTTTTTTGCCTTTTTAGATCCTTTATTGATTTATTGGATGCCAGTTCAGATGAATTGATTACAGGGGCATTCTTGTCTGGGAGGGACAATGTTTTTAAAGTGGATGAAGCCAAATGTATAATTGTAAATGGCAGGTAATGCTATAAACTTGTCAAAACACGACAGGGCACTGCCTTCAATCATTTCCGGGTCGCTGGTACCGTGCGTTTATGCCCCTTCACTTTAACCCTCTAACGGCACATGAGGTAAACTCTTGATTCCCTGAGCCGAGCTGCTCAGTGTCTTTAAGTGCATGATGCCACTGCTGCATTCCAGTCATGTTTGCTGTCTGTTTCCCTGTGATGCTTGACTTCCAGATTCTTCCTCGTCAAAGTGTAGCAATAAAGCGGTTCGTCTCAGCCTATCCACCCTTGCATGCTGTAGCCAGCTGGATCCTATGTTGACCTGATAGTGTATGTAGCCAATAGAGCGTGCGTAGCTAGCCACACCAGTCTGTATCTCTGTGGAGTTGAAGCATGACTTAGAAAACTTATTTTCTGTATTGTGCGAGTGTGATTCCTTCCTCATGGAATACTATTTAAAAAAGAAAACCTTTTTCTGCGTGCTTGTTTATTAAGAAATATTTTCTATCGTTAAAATATTCTGTTCTACTATTTTTATGAACTTAAAGCTGCTTTGGTAGAGAGAAGAAAACTGCTGTTCACGAGGAGACACCCAAACCTCTGTGTCTGGCTTCTTTATACAAATCCAGATCATTTCTTTTATGGTATAGCATGCTACTCACAGTACGGCTTACCACAGCCATTGACTCTCCTCTAATCTGTTCTAGCATGCACTGCCTGCAAGCCTGTGGCTCCTACATGCATGCTTTGATGAAACACTGGTACAGGCCGAGCAGCAGACACACAGTGACTGTTTTAACGTAGTCCTCATGCATGCGCTAAAGGTAGCGGTCCTCTTGAATGTAAGGTGCTTTTTCGAGCCGTGTCTTCTTCTTGAGTTTGGTGTGCGGACCTTTTCAAGGACATTTCTTTCAGGACGGTTTGACATCAGGCCAGGGGTTCCTCCTCCTCCTCCCCGCTCCTGCTGTAGTCAACAGGTAGCTGGTTTTCAAATGTGCCAACCTATTTTCATAAACATATCAGACTTTTTCTTGATGAGCTGTAGCACAACTGAATGTGTGGCTACAGTTATTGTGGATTTCCTTTTGTTGAATGCCTGTATTTTTACTGTTTGAGCTGTTCCTTAACAGTTTTGTAACTCAAAAGGATTGCAAGTGTTGATTTTAGAGAGATTTATTTGGACACCATAACCCGACTGAAATGATGATGTTGTACTTCTTATCATATTTTAAATAGATTTTAAAGTCTATATAGTAGCTTGAAGGCTTACTTTGAGTTTCTAAGAGATTAAAAATGAGGATTTTTATACACTTGCTTTAAACAGTTGATGGAAAGTTGATGGAAAGGAGTTATGTACAATATTTTTCCTGTAAATTGGATATTTTCATACTGTATAATACGGGTTTCAATTGTTATATGTAGGTATTACTAGCTATTATTGTACATTGTAGAGTCTTTTTCAGAGATATATTATGAATGATCCGATATTTGTCAAGTTCTTTAGTTGAAGATGTATTTATTGAGATGTTTTATGTGAATGTAAATTTTGTTAAAGATGATATTTTATACTAAGTGTTTGCACTGCAATGATATTGATGTATTATGATTATAAAAATAAAGCCAGTGGGGGCGTGTCTCCTGGAGTAAGAGGGGCTCTTCCTGTGCTCATTTTCACCAACACCAACATACACACACACACAGACATACACACAGAAACACATACACAGTGCATATGGAGAGGCCAACAAACTCAGTGAAAAGTTACGTAATGGTAGAAAAACAAAGTAGCTGATGTAAGAAGCAACATTGGGGTCGATGTCAGCCGATTCTGTTTTTCAGGAGGAGCCTCATGCTGATGTTATGAACACGTCTGCTACCAGAAAAACATGACAGCAGCGTTTGTGTACGTGTCGAGAAAAGACAGTGTACAACATGTGAAGATAACACAGCCCATGAGTGTGACTGCCTCTAGTCCTCCTGCTGCCTCCTGATGGGAAAAATGTTGAAAATTACATAATGAGTTTGACGGAAGGCAAACATCACGCAGCAAAAACAAAGTAATGTTCAATTAAACATTTAATTTAATTTAATAACATTTTTTATATCTATTTTCAAAGTAATGTTAGAAAGTGCTTCAGTTGGCACGTTATAAAACAGAAGAGATAAGACGCATAAAGACTAACTAATGCAGAAATACAAGTTTAGAAAAATGAATGTGGAGATTTAAGAGAAGTCAATGAGGCAGCAAGAAACATTTTACTACCCATCAGGTCTGGTTCTTGCTTGATAAAAGATCCATTTTTCTCTATACAGTATTTTTTATTAAAGATCGAAATTTTGCTGTCTCTACTAGACCTTTAAACATAGCGTGACTGAGGGGCCCTCAGAGTCCTACGGTCCAGCAGCGGTTAAACAATGAAACTCATCATTTCAGCACTGAAGGTGATTTCCATTCAAGTCAACATGCCTTTTTTGACACATTTAAAAGCAGGGAAAGCGCAATTAATAAGAAAAATTATGGCTTCATTCCACATAGGTGTGTTAACTCCTCAGATTCCTGACATTGTGCATGTTGACTCACTGGCTTATTAGGACAATATATTGAGCCATCACTTATGTAATTAATCACAGCTGTTGATTTCTTGCTCTGACAAGTCCAGTGTTCTGTACCTTCTTACACCTGAACACCGGACTGACTGGGACAGCACTTTGCGAAACAGGATTTTAGACTGTATGTGTGTATTAAAGTTCAGAGTGTTTGTTGTTTGTATTATTAACAGTTCTCTGGCCCGAATCAACATACCCAGAACTTGACATTAAGCCACCACAACACTAAAAAGTAGGTATACCACACTGTGAAAATACTTCAGTACAAGTAAAAGTCCAGCAAGACACTCTCTAAACGTTCACAAAACGTTCACTAAACAAGATAATACACACGATGGTAAAGGGCACAAACAATGATAGATGTTCATGAAGCACCAGATCTGTGGGACCGATCCTGAATATTCGCTCAGGCAACTAAAACTATTTGGTCAAAAGGGACTAACAGCGACAACATGGCAGAGACTCTCTGGTGTAACAGAAGATTTTTCAGATGGGGACAGAGTTTCTGTATACGGACACTGGAGGAGCCTGCAGTGTGAGAGAAGTGTCAGGTCCTCTGTGGATTATACATATTTCTGTCTCTCTCCTCACACACCGACCTCTTCACCCCCCAACAGAGGAATCTAACAAACGAACGGGGGGTTTAAAAGGAAAAAGAAAACAAAACAAACGTGGGGCCTTATCATTGTGTCTGTTTGTGTGTTGAGCTGAGTGCGAAGGGATGTTTCAGGTCCTGCCGCAGGAAGAACCAACTTCCAAACATTCATCAGTGATGTGAAGATGTGTGTGTGTGTGTGTTTGTTGCTGGTGTGTGTTTAGTAAAGCAGCTGGAAGTGCTGTGGCATGCAGAGCATCCTGAGTGACAGGTTGTCATGGCAACACAACAAGATCGTGCCCCGACGTGAAACCATCAAGGTTGTGTTTTTCAACGAGTAAGTAATAAACCAGCTACCCTCTTTCTTCTTCTATTAGCTTTGTGATTCATGCTGATAGTGTGCAATCACTGCGGAGGATGTCAATACTCCACTTTTTGTTGATAATCCAGTGATTTACAGCAGCTAACGTGTGTGTGAATGTGTGTGTGTGTGTGTTTACCACCTGCTGGACTTTCCGATATAATCAAACAGGCCCGGCTCAGGAGTGCCAACGCAAACACTCACACACTCAGAGATAAGCGAGCGGAAATGGGCCTTTTCAGGCTTCGTTCACAGCTGTGGTGTAGCGGAACGGCCGTCTATCAGCAGCCTGAGTCAGACGCCGAGGAGAGAAATGGGGCAGTGATGCAGCCAACCAAGACCCTTTGCAGGGTTAACGATAGTTTTACTGCCCCTGCACCGCCCTCGCACTGCTTACCCAATGACCCCGTGTGTCATAACATCCCTTACTGTAAATGCTGCTGGAATTTGGACATCAACTTGGGAGGAAAAACACAACCCCATGATTAAGTGTATGTGTGTGCGTGTATTTAACTTAACTAGATGCGTCTATGTTAGTTTTTAGATTTATTTGCGTGCATGTTTGTATATCTCTGTTTGTATCCGTGTTTAAGTGAGCGCATTTTTGTGTGTGAGTGAGGCCAAACAACCGGTGAACTTGCAGCTCAACATCAAACATATTTTACCTCTGCAGCATGTACCTGAGAGCAAACTGAGGACTGTTTTGCTTTGAAAATACAGGACCCCTGCTCTCCCAAACTGGGGAGTGGGTCACAAAGTAAATCTGGTAGGTCGTGAGGGAGAAAAAGGAAAATACATTTCTGCCTTGCAAAATTATGATTAGTTTTTTTTTTTTTTACAGTTTTTATGAAGGATTAATAAGCTGTAACAAATGGGTTGGTCATTAATCTTGGGTTGGTTTTTCTCTCTGCATGTGGATGTTTCTAATATCCCTTCTTATTCAATAGTCAATATCTATTTGAATTCAATATTCTCTTTGTCTAAACACAACAGGCTGCTGGTGACCTTAAAATATCCTGTCTTTCTGACCCATTGCATGCCTTGTTGTCAGTATTATGTTTTAACTTGTTGTCTTCACTCACACTTCACTAATGAGGAAAACTAGCTACCCACGATGAAAACGTGTACATTTTGGATTTGGATTCGACAACATGGATGAATCATGGAGAAAGGCACAACTTTCTTGCTGATTTCTTATAAAATGAAGCTTCCTTCAGTCACATTTGATTGGGAATAAAGGCTTCATGAATGAGCAATTGTTTTAAATGGGCTACACGGGCTGCATCCGTTCACATTACTTGGTTTGAGTTTGAAGTGTGAGCCCCAGTCCTCGAGCAAGGCACGCAATCTGATTCATTCATCTCAATATGTATATGTAGGAAAAAACACAAGAGTCTGCCAATTGAGCACAATTTAAAGATATAAGCCTTAATGGCTTATATCTTTAAATCGTGCTAATTTGGCAAAAAGAACTTTTTGGTTGCCAGGTTGGCTGGTGTTTATCCTGCACCACACTTACTTTGCCTTCATAGTTTTTACAGGGAGACCCCTTCACTGGGCTGTTTTGAAACCTGCTGAAAATCTGGATCAGGTGAATGTAAATTGATCCCTAAAATTGTGTAACTTCTGGTCAGATTCAAACTCATGATTTACTAAATTGGGGTACAACATTAAAACTGAAGTAATGCCTTAGCTAATTAGACTAGACTAGACTATGGTCCCATCCAATCATAATCTGATCAACAATGTAAACGAGAAATCAATGTAGCAGGGTTGTTACAGCTATTACAATGATCTTATTTTTCACCATTATTAAGCCATTAATTGCAACTTTGACACTATAAAGGTTGACATGGTAGAATGTTGTGTAATGTGTTGTGTACAAACTATTTGCTCAACATTAAGTCTCCCAAGAACATCACACACAGAACATCAGCCACGCAGCCCAGTTTAGAGTTAAAGCACATGATTCATCCCAAAGGACATTTTAGATTTGATCAAATCCATACGCAGGGATTAAGCTCTCAAATGTTTTCAGCAGACAGAACTGAAAATGTTCTTCCAAGGAATTTTGTTTCACAACAAAGCTTCTGCTAGGTTGTGAAACACAACGTTTCCTAGAGTTCTCCAGTGAGAGCTAAAAACACAGAGCCCTCTTTTCTGATTAGTAGAGAAAAAACATCCTCCCACAAGATTGTTTCTCATCAAGGATTTCCCCAGTGCAAGGGTGTTATTCTCCGTCTTGTACATTACATTTTCCATGCAAACACATCAGCACAGACACACAAAGGGTCAATGAACTCCATGTTGTGTAAGAACAGCAGTGACCCTTACTAACCGCTCCTGCATGTTTGGTCTCTTCTGAATGTCCACGCAGATGGAATGTGACGAGCTGAGAGAAAACACCTTAAAACCACAAGGTAATACCAGAATGACTTCCAAAACAGAGCGGATCACAGTGAACTGAGGTGAACTGATAAACCCTGTGAAAAACAGATCTGGATAACAATACTCTGACCTACAGACTGAGAATGTAGACACACATGAGACGTCCCATCGCCACAACTACAAAAAGACAAATATTTCTCTTTAATCTTGCTGGCATCTGTACAGACAGACTGTTTTGTTTGGGCTTTACTTGTCCACATTTTGAGATATTTGTGAAATTTCTGCATTCTGTGTTTTCTCTCTTTTATTATTTCTATTTCTTCATTCTTCATTCTGAAACAATGAAAATAAACTGAATTTTGTTTGTGGTACTCAAAGTATTGAGAAAGAAGACTTTTTAATTTAAAAAAAAAAACAGCGTTACTTTCTAGACATCTTGTTTTTTAAGTATAATCTGCAAACCTGTTAATAGTTCTGATGGGCTGTCTCTACTTTCTATTGAGGAAACACACTTTAACTGCTGCAGTGTGAGCTCTCTCAGACTGAGCGTGTGGTGAATGCAGACATAACTAATGAGGTGGGATTTTCTAATGCAAGGAGTGCACCTACAGACAAGGTTCAAGGCTCAAGGTTCATTTATTTGTCATTCTATAACACTGGGTTGCACAACAAAATGCATGTTGTAGTTATGCCACACAGGGAAACAAACATTTTTTTTTATGTTGAAATACGGAGGATGAGTTGAGGAGTCTTACAGCCTGAAGAAAGAAGCTGCTCTGTAGTCTGGTGGCACAAACAGCTGTCTGTCCCTGAAGAACGGACAGAGATGGCAAAGAAAGCATTTGATTTCTGGTCGAGCAACATAAATAATATCAATTTAAAAAATAATATATGTATGGTAGATCACTCCTTTCCCTTATTGTTTTAGATAGATTAGATTAAATTGTCCTAGAGGGAGATGTGTTTCCATAGCCAGTACATTATAGATAGAATAAACCAAGTTTTCATGTAAACCTTTGTATGTCATGGATCATAACAATGTCAACAAGGCAGGTCTTTATCCATTGTCTGATTTTGTCTGCAGCTTTTTATGATGCTGTCTTGACCTTGCCTCAGTTGCAGAAGAGATTTCCAACTTTGTTAAGAATTAAAAGTAAATTATCAGGAACTGACTGAATTATGAGAGGTGCAGCTCAAAACGTTCTGAAGCTCACTGTGTGCTTGTTAGGCTCTGTGAGAAATTTAGATCCACTCCTCAACTGTAATTTAATGCTGGACAATTATTTTCCCCTCTCAGCATGGATGCGGTTGAAAGTGAAATGAAGTGGAGCCAAAGAGAGTCAATATAGTCAGTGTTACAAAGAGTGGTGACCTTCATCACTCTATATGACCTTTCGGTCTTTATTTACTCCAGTGGATTGTTTGATGTGGAAGCTCTGGACACACTGTTCTATTGTAATTGAAGAAAGGATCTAAAGACAAAGATTTGATGGAAGGAAAGGGGAGGAGGGTGAGTAAAGTAACAGTGAGTTTGGGCAGAAAACTCCATTTGCTTGCACGGGGACATAATAATGGTAAATCCTACCAACACAGCTCCTCCGACCCATTCATGAATGAGATTGTTTCCAGTTAACTTTGCCAAGTGCAATCCTCTGGCTCGGACTTCCTCCTACTTCTCATTAGAGCCACGAGAGAGAGGGAAGCATTGCAGCTAAACACACTCACACACAAATGCACACAGTCACTCAGAGAGAGAGGAGGAAACTAAACACAATGGATGATGGCGCATGGGAGCCTGGATTTCCTGGGTTTCCCACACACAAGTGTACAATCACAAGCTCACAAATATATACACTTATTCGAAAACACACCAAAACACACTGTCACACACAGACACACACACATGAACCGTCATACAACATGCCAAGATGCTGGGGTCTAACGCATAAATCCATTTCCCCATTCACAATGTTAAAGAGTGTCCTGAGACTCCTTCGCCGTGAATGACCCCGGCTCTGTTTCAGTGTTTTTCTCCCAGACCTCAATCTGTGATCGGCATTGCCTGTTTAATAAGACATGGATTATCCGATTAAGGAAATCTTGTGAGAAGGGGAGGAGAAGAAAAAGAACAACTTTGCCGGGGATTAGCGTCATTGTGCCCACTCACATCACATTCCTGGCTGCTGATTCTCAGCCCTGGGAGAGGACACTGGTTAACCAGACCACGCCACTGCTGCATCCTGGGACCAGAGATAACACTGCTTCACTCACAGACTCCAGCACATGAGCCTGAGATAACAGTCTCACTCATCTACACGATCTGTGCACAAACAAGTGTTTTGATGTAAATTCAATCAGAAAACGTAAGATGTTGTTGGAGCAAGTTGTCCAACCACCTTTTTTTTTTACCGTTTTAGTTTTGCTTTCTTGTGATGCCAACCTTAGTGCCACTGTCTGATCATTTTCACTTTATGCAAAACAACAATGTTTCATAAATAGTTTATTAATATCCAGGCCATTAATAAGGATGCTGTTTGGGTTTCTTCTCCATTGGAATGAAATTAAATAAAAGTAAATTACTCAGTGTCTCCTTTAATGGACCATTCAATCACTTAACTGGTGGCAAAGAGCTGCAGAAATGAATTTTATCTGCTGACCTGACCTTTATTTGAGACTTACTAACATTTATGACAGGAGTGTATCTACGTCAAGTCTCAAATCCAAGTAAGAGTAAGAAAAAGTACAGATGTATTACAAGCACTGGTACTGGTACTGGTACTTAAAAGTAAAAGTACACATTGTGCAATTAATAACTATAGCAGCAAAATAAACAGAGGGCGGTTAAAAGCATGATATTTCCTTTTGTAATGTGGTGAAAATAAGAAATAAAAGCATAAAATGGAGATACTCAAGTAAAGTACAATAACCTCAAAAAGTAAAGCACTTGAAAAAATGTACTTAGTCTTAGTCAGCCAGTTTTTCATGTAAACACACAAAATTATGTTTACATTCAATGTAAATTCGCAATGCACATTGTGTGTTATAGCCATTAATGTTTATTTGCTAGCACTCTTCTTCTTCTCCACTTCCCATGTCGGTACATTGCTGCAATTACTGCCATTATGTGCGGATCAGCGGCACAATAGCATGAAACCAAAGACAAGATGCAAATTGTGCATGCTGTGCGTCATCGTGTGTGTACGTGGTGCAAACAAAATTGGGACCCACTGATTAAAAACACTGATCTCACTCTCATTATTCTCTGAATTGCAGTACAGTACGAGTATCAGAAAATGAAAACACTATAGGTCTTAAATACAGCACATGACTGCCAATAACTACTGACCTTATGACTCATAATAAAATGCGTCATGAATTTCTCAGTAAACCTTTAATAAAGGTTTCTTTCACCCCTAATCCATTAAGTCTGCAGTTATAAATACTGAGATGTTATTTTTGTTAGGATGCTTTCTAGAAATGGTCATTAAAGGGGCCTTTCTGTATTATTGATCTGCATTAATAAATCTGGAGACAGAGTGTTCATGCCTGACGTTAGAAACACCAGCAGTAACAGAAGTATCGCCCCACAAGGTCCACTGCTCTCACACACAGCTTCCTCCTCAGCAAAAGGAAAGACTGTTTTGTTGACTGCTGTTCCCAGTGGTCAGTTTTCACTTTATAGATGGACTAGAAGTTGTAAAAGTGCTCAGCAAAGTGGAAATTCGAACTCATAAAAGTCATGAAACTCATAAAAAGCCAGACAACCTCTATCTGCTGTGTGACGTGATCAAAAGATTGTTCGCCAACATTAATAAATGATTAATGCGACAATAATATTGACATTAGTTATAACTTAATAACCCCTTTAAAGTGTGTCATATTCAACCCCCCCTCTCCCCCCCCCCCCCAGTAGTGAAACAGGCTACATAGTCATCATCTTTAATAACCTCTCCAGTGTTACACCTGACTCAGTTGAACTTATCTCAACGAGTGACGGAGGACCTCGGAGAACCTCTGGGTCCGCCTGTGTAGTATTCACACAGGTGTGCATTCTTTCTGTGGGTGTGAGTTCAAACAACCCTGTTTTTCTGAGCGCATCTGTCATACATACCCCCCTTCTGACGCCCACCGAAGGGCAAGGTTTAAATCACCATAAATGGAACGTGGAGGGTGTGTATTTGTGAGCGTGCGTGCGCGAGTGTGTGGGTGTGAGCAGCTCCTGAGACAACAAGGCTGTTTTTCCCGGTGCTCTTGTCAAAGGTAAACATTCCAGTCTTGGGACGTTCAATGCCAAGCGCCGTTTGATCTGCATCATGTGACACGTGAAAGAGAAGGAAAAGCCCGGTTACCATCGCGCTCCCAAACACAAACCCTGCAGCAACCATCCGGGGCCTTTGTGGTTTTGTGGATCCCGCTGTGGACATGTGTTTTTGAAAAAAGTAGGTCTGTCCCTGACCTCAGATAATTCGGGCAACTGTTCTGTTTGACCACTCTGCCTCTCTGATCTGACAGTGCAGGAAAAAAACACACACACACACACAAGCTGTCGGCTAGCACATGCAGTTCTTCCATGAGAATACTTCACATGTCTTAATCCCTCCTGTCTCTCTGTCTTTACATCAACCTGCTAATTACAGAGATGATCCCATGCTATATGTTCCCTCAGCAGCTAGTCAGCCATATGAGACCGTCATAAGATGTTGCAGGCAAGAACAGCTTTATATAAGTGCCGAGGCCTCTATAAACTATTTTTAAGAGTTTGTTTGTAGGTTGAAGTCAGGTCTATAAAAAGTAGAGCTGAACATTTGGGTGAAATGAGAATAAATATCCTGCCATGCAGTGTCCAATCCATGTTTCAGGTCCCAGGGGCCCGGGAGTTCACATTCCCAGGCAATGTCCTTAAATACAGTTCAGCTGAGGACGGACTGAGCCAAATATACCGCATGCACATCAGGAAGCATGTGATTGTGGTTGTAAAATGTAAACTTTTAACACTTCAGTGGCAGGCTCTTATTTTACCAGGCAGGCTAGCCGCGGTGGAACATGTACTTAGCAGTGCCAAAATGTAGAAATGCTCCTTTACAGGTAAAAGTGCTGCATTCAGTGTTTTAATTTAGTAAAAGTGGAGCAGACGTATTAACAGCAATGTGTGCTTCACTATTATGTAAAAGTAAAAGTACGCAGACTAACCCTCTACAGAGCACAGTGGTGGAAAGTGTTAATTTATCCAAGTAGTGTTTCTCAGTAAAATTTAATTATACAATATAATGTATCATCCAGTGATATGATATGTAATATCACATGGACACTATTCTGCTCCATGATACATTTTGCAGATAATACTTAAACACAAGTACTTTGAATGCAGTCTTTGGTTGACTTTGACTTGTAATATTTACACAGTTTATTCACATAACAGCATTTTTTCAATGTTATATTACCACTTAAGTAAACTTAAGTGTAAGTAAAGGATAAAGTAAGTAAAGGATCTAAATACTTCCTCCACCACTAAGTGCTGCATCATTCTACACATCATATTACATTATTGGATGAATGTGGGGTATTAGCATTAACATGTAAGCATGAGTACATCTGTGTTCAAATGTGGACACAGGTGACACATGAGCAAGCTCCATTTGCTGAAGAGGCAACAGTTGAATGCTCCAGAAATAGCACTTATAGTAAGCATCAGCATTTCAGTGTTATAGCAGGATGGAACTAGTTTTTTAACTGTTGCGTAAAGTCAAATAAAGTCAGTTAAGGAATTAAAAAGTGCAGCTTTTTACAAATGTAATGGAGTAATCAAGTGAAATACGAGTAAGTCAAAACTGTATTGATGTGCAGTATTTGAGTAAATGGCCCACTTTCCTCGACTGTCACTTGTGGAACAGTGTTTTCTCGATGAGAATGGGACTGTTCAGTTATGCATTAAAGGACTTCCTGTTCAGTGAGAGTGATAAAAAATAAACATGTGGACATCCTGTAGGACATACTGTATGGGCTGCACATGTGCACACATCACATATTTTATTAATAGAATGGACTAAATGCAGCTTCTTTCCTTTTAAACCCTTAAACCTTGTTGTCCCGAGGGTAGTCAAGTCAGTCATTACAAATACGCGCTGTGCAGCCAAACTTTGTGAAAACCCACAGAACTCGACTCGACTTTTTTTTTTTTTTTTTTTTTAGTGGGATTTTAGTGGATATCATTTGGAGATCAGTTTAGGGGGAAATCTGTACACAAAGTATTTCCATTTGATGGAGTGATACAACAGTAAAAGTCTGAGAAGATGATGATTTATACATGTTTAAAGCTACTTAAGTGAAAAGAATAATTTGTATAATAAGTTGTTTGATATTAAAGAGATACAGACACACACAAGGGTTTACAGACCTGGTAATGTAACCTGATTTCATTAAACACATATACACACTGGACGAGATGCTGATCTCCATACATGTCTTATCTCTCAACAAACTCTTTACTTAAGTACTCAGTATACAGACCAGCCCTTTTAGAATGTAAGAGAGCACTACAGTGAGTAAATGTATAAAAGTACTATTCTTAAGGGTCATTTTAATGTACTTTGACTTTACTCAAGCGTTTCCATTTTATGCGTACGTGCACTTTAACTGTTGCTCTGCAGATTCACATTAATAAAACAACACAAACAAATAATGATGTAATGGATTTATCCGACAGCCTCTGTGTTTGGCTGATTGAGGGTTTTACTAAATAAATATACAATGAGCTTTTAAAATATGATGGAACTACCCAACAGTGTTTAAAGTAGCTGCACCACCAGCAAAGTAGTGGTGTTTTAGTGTTGTATCCGGATGGATAATGTATCATATGTTATCAAATGAAAGCAACTAGTGACTGTCAGATCAATGTGCAATCCATTATGCCCCTCACCTGTGGTGAAACAGGTGTGAGTGGCAGATATTGTACTCAAATACAGTACTCGAGTCCATGTACTTCATTAATCTGCACCACTGTTGGTAACCTGCACAGCCTGCAGTGTGTTGGTGTGTCTAGAAAACGCTCTCACGCCACATCAGATTACGCTAAAAGCTTTATTTAGCCCGGAGCTTTGAGGAATACAAATCTGCCCATCACGTGAGACTGACTGTTAACACCAGAACTGACAGATGATGCAATCCCATAAAGCAATTGCATGGGTGACACAATGAAGCCCGCTGCAGATGGGGTCAACGTGAGGAGTGTGTGTGTGTGTGGGGGGGGCTCAGTTAATTTGCTCATTAATGTAGAAATAGCCGAGTGTAGGTGGGTGAACGTGAGGAGGATGAAGTGGCAGCTCGTAGTGAGAGTCATTGTGCACGTGAAGGCAGCAGCATCACGTCCCTAACAAATGCCTTGCAGCGGCGGGACGTGGAAACGTGCATGTCGTCCACCGTGGGACCATGGGACCCCCCCTCCTCGGAGAGGAGTGACGAGGCGAGGGATCCGCACAAAGCTCTGCTCTATTATTGTCCCAGGAAGCGGGTCATTACGGCTGCGCGCCGGAGGGACACGGAGATCCTGGGACCCCCAACCCCCCCTTTACCCACTGGTGTAAACGGTGACACTCTCACATGCTGTTTCTCAAAGTTGGATTTATTGTCCCCTTGCAGTGCACGGATGCTTTCTCACGTCACATGAGAGCCCGCCGTCCCACGCTCGTCCTGCGCGCAGCGTGGACGTGCGTAATGTGCGCTCATTACCAACCCCCTCCAAAAAAAAAAGTTGTGTAAGAAGTTAATTAATGGGAAAACCCTCATGAATAGACAAGGGGGGGTTATTTGTGTCCGAGCAGGAGAAAGATAAAAATGAGATCCATCAATCACAAGAGTCCGCTTCAACTTTGAAAACAGGAGCAACAAGAAGCCAAACTCCCGGCCGGCGTGAGGGCAAAGTACTTCAGTGTAGCACCCGGGTGAGAGAAAAAAAGAGGAGGGGGGGGGGTCCTTGATTGCAACATGAAACAGTGGTGGCGTCACTCGTCGGCGATACGTGCAGGCACTGCCTGTTCCGAAATAAATATTGACGTGATTGTTGTATTCAAATGAGCAGCCGGACCGGACACGGGCGGGCCAATCAGAGCCCGTCGTATCATCACACCTTCTTTTCAGAAATCATTCATAACGCCGATGCGTCAAACACTCACAGAGGACCCGGCTATAAATACGGCTGCGCGCAACGCACAGTTAGACATTTTCCCAAAATCAAACGAAAGACACAATTGAGGAAGCACCGTGGGGATCCGACTCTCCTTACCTCTGATCCTCCTATCTACCTTGCTCCACATTTCTCAGCCTTTATTCATTATGTTGGCCACGGGTGGATTATATCTGAGGCACGTCGTGGCGGCAGCGCTGTGCTGCGTGCTGGCCACAGGGACGCTGGGGTCCCCGGTGGTGGGGCCAGAGCCGATCCGCTGCGCCCCGTGCACCCCGGAGAGGCTGAGCCAGTGTCCAGCGGTGGCGCCCGGATGCGCCGAGGTGCTGCGGGAGCCCGGCTGTGGATGCTGCCTCGCCTGCGCCCTGACGGCCGGGGAGCTGTGCGGGATCTACACGGCGTCGTGCGGCTCCGGACTGAGGTGCACCCCGAGACCCGGCGACCCCCGGCCGCTGCACTCCCTCACCCGCGGACAGGCCGTGTGCACGCAGAGCGCCGAGCCCGAGCCGACCCCCGAGCTCCAGTCACAAGGTAGGCCTGTGAGCTGCACATTTAAACATCTGTGCTTTACCACATCCAGCAGATCCTCATTATTGCATCCCCCCACAACCTCTCCTGCACCCCCCCATCAGACACTTGACTGATCCATTCTCAAACAGTCAGCCCCTCTTCACATTCACTCACTCTGCCCCCGCAGATCAGGGAGAGCCCGAGGCTGAGATGGAGAACACAGCCATCGTCTCGGACCCCGGCTCCAGCCACTACCTCCCCGGACACAGTAAGATCTACGACCCGAGGGCTGCCGCCGACGCTCAGGAGAGCATGAAAGCCAAACTCATCGCCATCCGCAAGAAACTGGTGGAACAGGTGAGAGCCGAGCACTGCACCTGCGTGTCTGTGTGGATTCAGTCAAATCCTCTGTGAACGATATGTTACTAAAAGTTTTTTGGGGAGGTTTGAGGGGGGGACCAGTGTGCCACAAGGGGGAGCTCGTGTGCTGTTTCAGGAGATGATGGAGAGAGAGAGAGGAGAGAGGACGGGATGGGGGTGCTTGTTATTACAAGTTTTATATGCAGTTTGATGTCAGCCCACGTGCTTGCTGATGATAAAGTAGTAGTTGATCATTATTTCTCATGTGTTGGCACAGTGCAGGTACGGAGCTCGGTTAACCCTTCTCTCACCTGTGCCCTCTCCACAGGGGCCCTGTCACGTGGATCTGCAGAGAGCCTTGGACAAGATTGCCAAATCCCAACAGAAACTAGGGGACAAGTTAACCAGATTCTACCTACCCAACTGTGACAAACACGGGCTCTACAAACCCAAACAGGTACGTGTGTTCAGCCCAGCGCTCACTGACAGTGTGTATGAGTGTGTGTGTTGCCTGTTTTTGAGGATGGACCCCACTCAGGTTGTGTGTGTGTGATTGTGAGAGAGAGAGTCAGGATCATGTTGACCACAGTTCTACAATGAAGGTGCGTGAGTGTGTGTGTGTGTGTGTGTGCAGGCAGGGATTTGTTCAGCATGACCGTACATGTGTGCGTCACATATGGGAGGAATATGAAAGCAGTCAAGTTAAAAAAAAGGATCGCTGTCTCTCTCTCCACAGTGTGAATCGTCTCTGGACGGACAGAGGGGTCGATGCTGGTGTGTCAACTCCTGGAACGGCAAGAAAATCTTAGGTTCGACCGACCTGCCCGCAGACGCCGAGTGCCCTTAAAGAGATCAACCACAGATGCAGATCTCACCAGAACAGAAGAAGCAAGCCACTGATCTTTCCTTTTTTGATATCTGTTTATTTATTGATCTTGTCCATGGTGGTGTTTAATTCAGGTACACTGTCATTGCGGGACTGTGGGTCCCAGCCACCCTGATTTTGTTATTTGTAATTATAGTATTTATATCATTGTTTGCCTTATTGTTATTATTATATTATTATTTTTATGGGTGTATAAAGTGTATATATGTATCTTGGCCCTGAGTAACTCCACTGCTGAGTTGAGCTCGCTCTACCCTTAAGGAGTTGTCTGGAGGTTTGGTTTGGGACAAACCAAGCAAGAACAAAAGCACTGAGTGACCAAATGTCATTTAGAAGTATTTCTAAATGTTGTTTTTATGGTTCATTTTCATGTTGTTGCCATTGTTATGTCTTCTTATTTGTTTATTGTCATTTTTTTCTGATGTAACACATGATCAGCTCTTGTCTGTGAATGCAAAACTCTCAGTCGGGAATCCTTAAACAGTCTCAGAAAACATTTCCCATGGTTCCATGGGGCTGCAGATAGCATGACGGGTGGTGCCTCCCTGCGTCGCCTCTCAGACGGGTATTTCTACATTAACCTACCTCCAATATTTATGTGTCTGCTGTCAGCTGTGTTGATGTATCTGTCAAAAAGAAGACTTGCTATTTTACTTTATATGTTACTGTTCTCTCTGACCAAGAACACATGACCACAAAGAGCGAGTCCTGCAGCAAACCATGATGGCTCTGCTCTATCTACATGCTGCTGTTGGAGAGAGAATTATTGTTTATGTGAGTCTATTCCAAAGTGACTAACTGCTCACTTGTGTGTATGTACACTTTTGTAATTGAGATGTAATGTAAGAAAAAAAGGTGATATATTTAATAAAAACATTAACCTCAGCTATGCGCTGCCAGCCTCTCTGTCAACTCAGGCAGGTTTATTTTCAGCACAAACATCCATAGGTGGCAAAACATAAGACTCATAACAGTTTCATCAGGACCTGATTATGAAAGTCTGTGCGTAGATGCTCTCCCGAACCACATTTTCTATATCCGGCGTGTTTGTGTGCAGTGTTATCAAGCTGATCTAAAGTGGAGCTCCTTGTCTAACTTTAGACAGTTCGCGGGGACATGCAGCTCTGCGCTGCCTTTTGACCCGCTCTCTGTTTGCCTTGGTCGGGCAAAGGAATTCGCCTCAACCTCTTGTGCCCACTGCCAGCCTGCCTGGCACCACCAGATTTATTTTTATTCTTTACAAATTGAACCTTTGCTTTATCCTTATTGACACATTCCAAGACTGAGGGGAGCCTGATTGCATTCAAGGACTTCAACAGGAGCAAATTTGTGTCCTGATCGCCTGCAGAAATGATGCTAAGCATGTGGTCGCACTATTAGCTGCTGATGACAACATGATCCCATTCCTTCCCAGTGATATAAAAACTCAGTCATGCAAGAGACAGAAACAAACATCTTAAAATGTGTTCACTTTTTATTTAAAAAAGACATTAAATACAAATTATGTTTTGAATCAAAATCATTTCCTTTCCTCAGAGAAAATAATAGCTGTGTGATTTCTAGTTTAGTATCATGAAAAGTCTGAGTCAGAAAAAACGCTTTGATAAGGATAAACTTGAAATGAAAAACAAAAATACATTTACCCGTGAACAGAGAGATTCTTTACGTGACCAGCAGGGAAGAAAATAATAAAAAATAAAAAGTGACGTTACAGGAGTGTGACCCTGGCAGACAGACTAGGAACAGACTGAGGCGGGATGGCTGGGTATGCATGGAGAGAAGTGACTTACTGAGAGGTGAGAGGCTCACCGGCAGTGAACTAAGATGACCAGAGACCTGAGTGACTGACTGACACAGATCTTGCCCGAGGCTGAAAATCGCCTGCTGGGCGTGGAGCTTACAAATGACACTGCTGAGCAACAGAAGGAAAAAAGATTCATTAAAAAATAAAACATTCATTAGTGATTATATTCCCCAAAATACACTGAATCATATAGACTTTACTGTGCAATCGGTGAGTCACTGAATTGTCCATAAGAAAACCTAGTTTGGATCAGCTTATAATTCTTTCTTAGATAAATAATTTTCATTTTTAAGTACTGTACATGATGTCTAGTCAGACACATAGCTGGCCAGGAAATAATAATAATATATATAAAAAGACACACTTACAAATATTAGGGAGGGAATAGCTTAAACATATTTGTATGTATGTTCCTCCCTGTACATCAAGTCTTTGAATAGATGGGATATAGCACCAACAGGCTGGTTGTTAAGTTGCTGCTGTCTGTTAAAGGAAGTGTACAGCCGATTTCATGCTACCAAGCTACTGGGCAAGCATTCTCTGTCGGCACTCTCTCCACTTTTCAAGTCTTTACACAGGATGTGGGAGAGCATCGGGCAGGAAGCTCCTCGGGGAGGACCCTGCCTCCTCCCTCAGACCCCCTACCACTTGTGTGAATGCATATTTGGTGCTGTGTCCACCTTGTGGAGATTTGTTGGCATACGATCATACAAGCATTTTTCAAAGAAACAAAAACAACAACAACAAAAAAGAAAATAGTTGCATTGAATGGAAAATTTCTGAAGGGTGTTCGCTATGTTTACTGTCAGAAGTCCTGGTGTAGCTGCATGTTTTTACTTTCTTTTTCTTTTTTTTTCCTCCCTGGATTATTATTGTTTTCTTACAGTATCACACTGTTTCATCTGACATTACCTCCAAGGAAAGGTATGCAGATGCAGATAGGTCCAATTGTCTTTAACTGCATGCATTGACGAGTAGCGGCGCAGCTAAAGTGCTTTAAGTGCTTGTGCTTGTGCTTTAAGCATAGGGGCAGCTGGCACCTGCGGCAGGGCGAGCCGGTCTCACCGGGCTCGCCCGGTTCAAACAAGCCTACACCAGGTTGCAACACTGACAGGAAGAGGACCGGAGGTGGGCAGGGTACTGGAGTGGGGAATAACAGCTCGGGTTAGCGGGTTGGAGACGGAATCAGGCACACCAACAAGGACAAAGTTTTAGAAAGGGGGTGAAGACATGTAGGACTAGAGCACTGGAGCTGCATGACAGATGGGGTGAGGACAGGAGGTTAGAGCTATAGTGGAACAGGGACATGGATGTGGACAGGAACTGATCCCTAAGACTGCAGGGTGGCATGTAAGCTCAAAATAATGCTCCACCTAAATCTGTCTTTTGAGTATACTCGGATAATCAGCTTGAAAAGTGGCTTTGAAAAGTTTTGAAGTAGCTCTTTCACTGAGAACAGCAGCTATTGTTAGCTTAAATTCTGATAGCCATACCAAATTGCCATTGCATGTTCACTTCATCGTTGAATCTCAAGTGTTCATGTTTGATGTTACTTTGCACAGTTAGTAGTGAGTGACTTATCCATCCCATCAGTGTTTTTCATTTTGTTGGAAGTGGTAGCAGAGGCTAGGAACAGCTATGCAACTCTTTTCAGATTGAGCCAAGAGTTATTTGTCTAAATCGTGGAGGTACAGGAGGCATAGCCTGTCGTTACTTTCGGGGCCATTTTCACAGGAACATAACGTCTTATACCAGCTTCCAAAGCTGTGATTGGTGCAATTTTTCCAACCAGGTAAACATGAAGCCTATTTGATGCGGGAAGCAATTCAGAGGTTTGAAACCAGACTAATATTTGGGCACATTTTACATCTTACTCCACTTCTCTGCTGTTATATAAACAAATTCCGCGTCACACTTTTACTTCCTCATAACAGGGTACTTAGGTATTTCTTGTGGATCCATCATCTGGATGAACAGTGAAGTGGTGGATGATGCTGGAAGAGCACCCTTCAAATCTATTGCAGCTGTTGTGAATCCAAGTTAGCTACGGCTGCTGTCCTCCATGAAGGTGGAAGCTACACATTTGTCAGAGCCACTTTTCAAGCCTGTGGGTCATGTATTTCTGATACTCAGAAGATAGTTTTTCAGCAAAGTATTCCTTTATTTTAGGATTGCAGAGGGTGAAGGGGAGGAGGGAGAGGTGTGTTTTTAAGGCACTGTAACTGCATGGTTAGCCCCCATACCCTTCCTGATAGCAGGGTGAGGAGGGCCCTCGGTGACCGTGCTGGGTAAAAAGTCAAAGCCCTGTCATCCCATAATCCTTCACTTCAAAATGGACCCTGAGCCAGAGAGAGTTTTTTTCTGCATTGTTTAATGGAGCAGGGGCTGGGGGTCTCTAAACTGAGCTTAGTGACGTACAGTATTTACACAAATAAACACTTTTGGGAAAGCGTGCACTCGCATGCCATCTTGCACAGACATGCAGCTGTGCACACATATGTTATGCAGGTGCTCACACATTAAGACGCACATACACACACCCACACACTCACACAGACAGACTTGCGGTTACACACTCACAGACAGACACATACAACAGAAATGGTGGTGGTGCGTTTTTTTCGGGTCACAGTCACAAACAAGTCCTTTTTAAAGTGAGTGGAAACGTCTCTCCTTCCTCTCTCTAAAAGAATAGTGCAGATGGTAGGATTCTCTTTTTCTTCCCCTTCTCTATCAGCTTTCAGCCTAACTGTTTTTGTTTTTTGTTTTAAAGAAAGGATAGAGGTTCCCTAAGCACAGGACAGATAGCTGTGATGGACAGGAGGCTTGGCTGGTCGACGAGGCTGCGCTCCAACCCTTCCCCCTCCCCTCCCCCTTGTTCTCTCTCTAACTCTCTGGCAGTAATGAGACCTGAAATCAAAGGTCCAGAGCCCCTTCAAATGTTTACATAAAACTACATGCAAGAGAAAAGTAGGCTCTCTTTCTTTCTCCCCCCCCCCCCCCTCCCCCACCCCTCCAAATTCTCTGTTTTCCTCTCTCCATCCACTCGTCGTCCCTCCGTCCTCTCATTTGCTTTCTAGGTTGTAGCACTGTGTCTCGTTCCACTCCCCGGCGACGTAGCCGGGCAGAGGCTGCCCGTATTTGTCCACGCACCAGCAGTAGCCCCGCCTTCTGCCTTTGGATGGACGGCACTGCAAAGAGCGGCAGAGAAAGAAACATGAGTATGCTGCTTGTTTGCTTTTTACGAAACACTATGCGAAGATTAACGTGTGCAGCCTTCAACAAGAAGGATGGCACAGACAGGTGGCACCAACAGGGCACGGTCAGTCAGCCAGCTCTGACCTCCATCAGAGGGAAAGACTGGAAAATAGCAGGGGGACTTATCACTTTGAGACACATTGTGAAAACAGATTAGCGTTTCCAAGGTGAGGAATTATCCTGACACAGCTTTATCAACACCACCTTCAACGTGCATGTGTGTATCATAATAAGACTCTTTCTGTTGGCTTTTACATTTTGGATTCTTGTAAGGAGGCCAAGTCATGCCTCAGCAGAACTCTAATAAGACAAACAGCTCCTCCCAATCGATCATTGGGAGGAATGCCCTGCTGCCTGGAACTGTCACAGAGTTTTTATGTGCAGAAACTATCAGAGATAAACACTGCAGACGATGCAGCTGCTTGCCTTGTGAAAGACGATAATAAATGTATCGAGATCAGGACAGGAGAGCCTCGCGCAGGCATCCACGTGCAACCAGTGTGCTGCTGAGTTTGATTCGTCTGTGAGTTTTATAGGAGTTTATTTATCGGGCTCATGTGCTCTGACCAGTGGGGAGTAAACGATGAAAAAGTAGACTATTTTCTATAGAGAGGGAGCGAGGAACACACTGAGTGAGCGAGAGTGAAGGAGTGTGAAGGTAAACATGGAGTTGCTAAAATATTTGCCAAGGCCAGTTGGAGGGCTGCAAGGAAACCAGCGCTGCTATTCTGGGAAGCTGGCAGACACTCAAAATCATCTGGAGCTGATTATGGCCCGCACGCGCACGAGCGCACACAAACATGAAGGCGCACACAAACAAGAGTTGTATGTACTGTACGGATACATGCCCCCCACCTGCTTACACACATGTGCTTACACACACACACACAGGCAGAAATATCAGATGTCCACAGGGGGCCGGGCTTTGTAGAGTGGCAACTTTATGAGCACCATTTGGGGTAGGCATGAGATGACACAATTAGTCGGCCCAGGCTAAACTCTGCCTTAGAATAATCACAACACTTCCCATCATCCAGAAATGTAAAATAAATATGATTTGCAGGTACGGATAGAAAATCTGCAAACACACTGGAATATATGGTCCTTTGTTCACATCTATATCAAGACGACCTTTAGCAAGCAACACTGGTTTAAATGACCTTTGTTAAGTTGCTTAAAACAACCTGTGTTCATGTTTTTGTGACATGCAACCTCTTTTAACTGAGGAACTGTTTAACATAATGACTTTTAAAAGATTTAACACCAGTAGCAAAGATTGGATAGACTACACAGCCAGGATATACTGAGCTGAGAAGAAAATCAGAAGAAGTGCTATTTTTTTGAGGAGCTGATGCTTGAGGGTGCCTTGACAAGCATCTTATACTGGCAGTGTGCGTTGGCGTTTACGGGAGGAAGTCTGGGTGACCCAAAGCAAACAATTCAATAGTGGAGACTGCAATTTGTGTACCAACAGTCAACATGGGTTTTCTTTTGTTTGTCTGTTTGTTTTCCTTAAGACTTACATAAGAGGATCGATACCACTCTCATGTCTGTATGTTACGTTTGGATATGTAGCTGGGAGACTGTAAGCCTAGCTTAGCATAAAGACTGGAAGGCAGGGGGAAACAGCTAGCCTGGCTTTTTCCAAAGTCTATTTGATGAACAACAGAGCAGCAACTTTTCAGTGTGTGTAACTTCATCAAACTCTCTTTGGATACTTTCCCCACAATGTAGTAATGTTTAAGTATGACCACTCCTAGTTTTAGTTGCTTTAACTAGATACATGGCACAATCAGATGTCATAAGTTGCTGATATGGCATGAAAACTTCCACATCCTGGGTGAGCAGTGCAGGATTCGTAGCATTTTTTTTTACCCTCAGACAACTGCATAAAAAGGGCTATAATTTCTACACAGCTTATCAGATGTGGATGTAAAACCCTGCAAATTACAGCTGAAAATCAGCACTTTAATCTCAAAGTCATTGTTTCATTTAAACTCCTCTAATACTTACAGACTGCAATGTAGGCAGACAGACACACTGAGGCAGACAGACAGACAGGCTTTAGAGTGTGACCAGGTGTCTGTTTCCGGCGTCGTCAACATCCACGTGCAGCCTGAGTACATGATCAAAGGCAGCTTTATAGAGACAGAGGCTCATTAAAATACCAACAACTACTGCAGCAGTCTGGGGGCGAGTACGCAGCGCAACACGCCCCATTCTCACACACTAACATCATCGAGGGATTCTTTTCGGCAAACTCAGTTTTCCTCCTCCCTACCTACCTCTCTTCCTCCTCCTTTTCTGTCTCACTCTCTTCCCTGTCTCTCTCCTCCGCTCCCTCCAATCCCCCTCATGGTGCCATCGTCTGACTCTGCAGCCAGCTTCTATTTTAGCCCTGACCCAGTGGACGAGACTGCGGAGAGGAGCTTAACATTGTGTTCCTCTGCTCTGGTTAATGATGATGGAGTCCTGTTTGTGCCTGTGCCTGTGTGTGTGTGTGTGTGTGTGTGTGTGCGGTAGGGTTGAAAAGTTGAAAAGCCAAAAGAGAGGCAGAAAGAAGAGGAAGAGCAAAATGTGCATGTGTGCATTCCCCTGTTGCTTGGCTACCTTTGAATTCCCGCTCAGTCTCTCTTTCATCTGTGAACTATTAGCAGTCATCTCAAGCAATCCTTTCTTTACTGCTTCGATCCCCACACGCAAATACACTGTGCAGGGGACAGTCAGACATCTGCTGAGGACTAGATGTCACTTCACAATTAAATTTTAATATAACATTACTCCAAATAACTCATTATTAAAACTCCTGGTATTTTTTTTTTGTAAACATTCACCATGTGTGACCTTGAAATGAGGCTCTGATAAGTTTGTAGCTAGGTTTTATTCATGGCCGCTAAACTGGATTCCAACAGTGATCCAAAAAAAAAAAAAAAGAATAAAACCTTGAATAGAAACTTTTCAGAAACATTCATTCATGTTTAGTCACTGTGTCCCAAACATTCATTCTTTTGCAGAAGCATATCTAGCGTCCATTTGTTGCTAGCAGCTAGCTGTTTACTCTAATAAAACTGAGCAACACAGCTAACCGTGTTAGTTACAGAGGGAAGCTGTATATCAAACCACACTAAAGCATATTTCAGTACAAATGTCGAAATATTGCTAATATACAACTGTCATTTGTCCTTTGCATGGTTAGCTGTGTGTTACTCATGACCAGTGTGAGCATACACACCCACAAATGACAGATGTAAGCAGAAAATAAACTCTCTGAGTTGTCTCTCAACAGAAAGTGTCATGGCACCATATAGTCTTTAGCCAGTTTATTGGTCACGCTAAAGACTGTATGGTGCCATTACATTAGTAGTTTTAAAAGTTTCTGTGGACATTGATGCTTTTTTTCAATAAAACTGTGTGGCTTTCAGTGTCTGCTATGCCCATCTTGAATCCAAGCTGACTTTAGTTGGTGCTCCAAACCTTTCAGAGCACCTTTCAACCACACTTCGGTGAACAGTTGATTCTCAAAACCTAGTGTTTTGGAGATATATTCCTTTCAGGTGCTCACTGATCTAAGTAACCTGAACTATAGAGCCTGAACCTGAGCTCAGAGGTCAGATCAGACCTCGTGCCCCATATTCTCAGTCCTGAAACTGCCGCTGCGTGGTCCACATGGTCGTCGCTAAAAAAGCACATTTCATCCACCCCGCACATTCATAATGCTACCTTTATGGGGTGTGTATGCGTGTGTGTGTTGTGCGTATGAATGCGTGCTCTTGTGATGCCAGTCTTTATAGCTATAGCTAATAGCAGCGCCGCTGGGCTTCACGGACATTAAAAAGAGCCTGGTCTGACCACAGGATAAACACAAGCTCATAGAATGCAGTATGTGTGTGTGTGTGTATAGGGGCGCACGTATATGTATTTGTGTAAAAGAGGGTGCATCTGTGTGTGTTTGCAAGTGCATTGGGAGAAGCTGCAGGATATTGCTTTTTCTAAAAAAAAAAAAAAAAAGTTTAATGAGCATCTCAGTGAATTTAAGTCAAGAATTCTTTGCGTTTGTTTTAGAAGAATGGAGCCACACAAACTTTAAAACAGGAGCTGAAATACTCCGGATAGGAAGATGATATGACATGAAGGAAAGAAAATGACACTCTTTAAATGGGACACGTTCTCAATTCAATATTAACAGAAAACTAATTAATGACAAATCCAACTACCACCTCATTTATCAACTAAAACCCCCAAATATTTGCATGGTTCAAGCTTCTCTAATGTGAGCTGTTTTGCTCTGTTTCATACTAATTAAAACTGAATACCTTTTTGGTCAGCAAAAAAGAATTGCAAGACATCATTTTAGGAACAGGCATTATATTTGACATTTCTGAGTCTGCAGGGCAACACACAGTCAAATATATATCCAAAACAGATGCACATGTGACTAATTTTATATTATGCTGGGCGACTGCATACACCAATGTGCTCACACGTGTTTGTCATCACACAGTTGGTACACGGAGTACGGACCCTTGAGGACACTGCCAATTATGAAATGTACATTAATGCCTTGCAGTCACATGGGCACGGAGTGTATGATCTGGGGTCAAACGATTTGTGAGAGTGGAAAATTCACAGATTAATGAAAAATAAAAATGACCATTAGCTGAAACCTCAAACATATGATGATGTATTACATGTCAATACTTTCTGAATTTACGAAATATGTCAATAAAATCAAGCATCAAATAAAAGTTTTGGCTTGGCTAGATTCCTTGTAACTTATTCTATATTAAGATATGTTCTGATCTTAATCATAACTTTTACTTTTAAGTCCTGTTTTGTTATTAGTACAGAAACTCAGGTATTGTATTGACACTGGTATTGAAAAATATTCCTCTGCTCTACATATTATGCAACTGTAATGGCAAGAAAATAACTCCATATCCCCCAGTGAGAGGGAAAGCGAGGTGGATTAGAAATCCAGGGAGGGAACAGAATGAGGGAGAGAGACAGAGTGAAAATAGCTGTCTGGGTCCCCGAAGGTTGGCCAGTTATTATAAAGCCATTGTGGTCGGTGTGTACGTTTCCACAGATCCTTCTGAGTCACGCTCAATAAGTCAGCCCTTATGGGCCCTGGCACTGTCAGGACCCAGTGAGGGAGGAGGGATAAGGGTACGCAGGCACCTGGCTCACATCCTTAACCCACTGCCTCTTCCTCCTCCTCCTCCTCTTCCTCTCGACACACACACTAGTCTGAAAGAGTACACAGAGAGACGCAGAGACTGTTGTCCCATTTACAACCCTCTGCGGGGTGATTTCTGGCCAAACAAGGAAGGAAAAGCCAGGTGGGCGGAAGGGCAGGATGGACAGAATGATGGAGCGGGCAGGCAGAACAAAAGACGGGTGGATGACTGTAGGCAGGGCACAATGGGGGTAATGATGGGTGGGTGAAATAATGAATAAGAGAGAGAACAAGGGAGAAAGTGAGAGAGAGTGTGAGAATTTGAGGGGTATAATGAGTGGGTCAGTGTTGGGCATGCATGGTCTGAACCGGGATACTGGGCCAATTCATAACAGCTGCTAAAAATAGGTTTCTCTGTAGCCGAGATAGGGCTAACACCGCTCAGGCTTCTCCTACAGCGCTGGGTCACTCATATTACCAGCAACATACACACTGCAAGCCACACACATACATGCTTGTGACTTTTTCCTTGTGACAGTTTACCCATAATATAATATTATACCCAAATCAGTGTTTCTAGTTTCTATCAGTGTTGAAAGACCTGAGGCTGTTTTTGTAGATTACAATGGATTCCAAAAGTGATGAGTATTGAAGCTGGAAAATGTCAAATAATTTCTGTAAGTTCACACAGCGAGGTGTGTGGAGCTGAAAAAGTAGGCAAGATTTAACTTTTTATTCTCACTTGTCGTTGCTCTCTTTTCACCTTGAATTTAAACACAACCATTCTGAAAAGCACATAAACAAACACTTCTTCCTTTAGACTTTTTCTCCACAATCCAATTCTTTGCTTAGTAAGTTTAAATAGTAATGGTCTCCCTAAAATATGGATGAATAAAAGCTTGCACATGTAGCAGCTTAACGGCCCAACAGAGTCACAAGAGCTGAACGTAGAGCTACTCTTGACAGCAGAATGTGCTTAATCTTGAGGCATTTTGACCATTACTGTTTGTAACATACTGAACATAATATGTGTAGTAGACACTGAGGAAGCACATTCTATGTGATGCATTCTGATCCTTTTCATTGGCTGTGAAAGTCTATCAACATTGGAATCCACTGCAACAAATATATAACCAAAATCTCCTATCCTGATGTAGGTCATTCCATATCCCTATTACTGACCACTCTAGTTAATATTAGCTAGTTACAGACTGGAGAAAAAAAACATTTAATAGACCGTGATGCTTCAAGGCTACGAGCAAATATAAAGGTGAAATGTTTTCTATGTATGCTACTCAGTGCATGATGATTTGCAGACAGTTTTCTGGTCCGTGTCAGACTTTTCATATCCAGACCACGTCCATGTATCAGAAGTGGCCCCCCTTTCAGGTCGCAGCTTTTGTCTTGACTGGTTGGAGTCCTTCTCCTGTTTACCTGTTCTGTGTCACGTTTAAGCTCCTCCATGTTTGTTTGTGTTGCCTTCATGGAAATTTCCTGCCTGACATCTGTGCCGAAGAACGTGGAGCATCATCCAAATAACTACATAAAGAGTGGGATTAAATGATAATACCACACAATCAATGTTTTTCTTTTATCGCACGATATATATCCTCGTATCGCACAACCCTAGTTGTATCTGACTGACTAAACTGAGCACAGTTTCTGTTCTCTATTTCTTCTTTCTATTGCTCTTTTCAATGGTAAGGACTTTTCCAGGAAAGTAGAAAGTTTTCTAGACCTGTTTCCAGTCTCTGTCCCTGCCCCTGAAAAGTCCTTCATCTGCAGTTAGGATGAAGGACTTTAACTTCTGTACGGTACTGGTATCTGAACTGTCTGTTGCTGCTGCTAATATCACTGTTAGGAATCAGGATGCGATTTACACAACTGTGCTGTAGCTGGATTACATATAAATTGAACAGAAAAAGCACTCCAAAGATCAATACTTTCTCTAACCAGCATCTTGCCTTTCTGTCACCACTGCATGTCTCCTAAATACAAACATCTTAGTTCTGCATCGGAGCGAAAAATACAAAGAAGAACCCACTGAATGCACCATTTACCTCTCAAACAAACCCATCAATTTTTAATTCATGATCAGTCTACTTTGCCTAATCGTCGTGGTTCTTCAAAGGCGGAAACCTAAACAGAACCATATTAAAGGAGCTCTTGGTCTCTCTTGGTTAAAGCCTCATGGTCTCACACAATGTCGTCTGTTATCTAATCCATTATTGGTCTAATTTGCGTAATCCTCATAGTTCTTTGAAACTATTGGTGACTGAAAACAAAAACAGGACCTCACAAAAGGGACTCATGTATATTTCTTATTTTAGTTCCTGTTGACCCTCATTCCTGGAACTCCACAGTTGCAAAGCCAAGTTAATTCCTGGTACTATTTAGTGGAAAAGATCCAGACGAAAGATGAAACCTCCAGTTTTAATCTTCCACCTATGGCAGTTCCTCAATATTTGATAGTAAGAGATTTATCACTTTAAGATACTGACATAGCTTGTGCCCCTTTTTCCTCTGCTCAGTCCTTCACCCCTCCACCCCCTCATCTCCCCCCCTCCCTTATTTTCACAGTATTGTCACCCTAGACGGTTCACATGGTCTCATCTTCACTGTGTTTCCGGTCATAAATCTCTGCAGCACACTGTGAAGGCACATCCCCTCAGATGGATTTAATACAACACCCTGCACCCCACCGGCTCTCTGATACCACTTTTCCACTAGGGCAGTTCCAGGGTCTAATCTGGAACCAGTTCTTCCTTTTTCGACCGCCTAAAAACTGGCTCTCGGCCAGGAAAACTGGTTCCACAGCGGCACCAACTCCTTTGCTGGTCTAGAACCAAGAACCGCTTACGTCACGGGCTGGGGGCGGGGACAAAGCCGGTGTTTGAGGAGCTCTAAAAATAAAAAAAATAAAAAAAATAACAAGCTCAAAAAGCTGAAGAAGGACTACAGGGACCAAAAAAGGGACCTGACCTCAGGGAGAAACACATTTTCCACATTTTGACCTGCTCGACTCGGTCCTCTTGGCAACAGACCGGCATGCCAGCTGACCGGGGCCCTGAACTCTGCAACAGCAATGCTCGAGGATATGGTGGATGATACCATTCAAAGTTCCGCGGATTCTTGTAAGTTTTATTTGTTTATTTTTAAGATGTTTCGCCTTACTGACAATGAATTAGGCAATTTTTAGCTGTTTTACAAGCTAATATTACAAATTTCTCACATCAGTATACATTCGTAACGCCAGAAATGCTGGGCGTGCTTGGGTAACGTTAGCTGACCATTTACAGATTTATTGTTAACACATGAAAGTTTACCTGACACAGAATAGAGCCTTAATACATATAATAACACATACACAACATGGACCATGTAAACGGCAAATACAAGTCCAACATGTAATATCTGTTATATGTATATGTAATATGAGTGATGGAACCTACTTTTGTCTTAATTAATATAGAGATGTAATGTAAAAGTATGATGTCTATCAGTTCTACAGTGTGCTGTGATATAGTATAAGTATGTTGTACAGAAATTTAACACACAGTACTATATACTCGCAATAGACAATATTTGAGATGATTGTTATTGTTTTGTACACAGGAAAGAGGAAGCGCGACGACAGCCAGGAGCTGCTGCAGTATCTGCAGAGGGCAGACAAGAGGTTCCTGCAGCACAGCAAGGACATGAACGACGCCTTACTCCAAAAGATGGAAGAAAACACCAGCGCTTTGCTTGGGCTGATGGGGCGCATGGTCTCATTAATGGAGGCAAACAAATAAAACAAAAGACTCTTTTTTAAATTTTTTTTTTATTTAACATTGTACAGTACTTTTAAATGTTTGAACTTTTTGTATTTATGTATCAAAATAAATACTTTGTAAACAGACATGTCTGATTCAGTATGCTTAATGAACAGAAAAACATCACACAAAAACACATTCACTCATTCCCCCTGTTAAAATAGTCCATTAATGCAGCTCTAACGTCAGTCCTTTCTGGATTACCTTGCTCAGGTAATCCCTGCATAGGAGGCATTTGTGTCCCACCAATGGTGAGATCGTGTGTGAGCCCAAACAACAGGTGACCTCCGCCTTGCCACCAGCCGCAGGATTACCTGTAAAGGTAGAAATTGGTGTGTCAGTTGTTTGTTTAATTGCAATGTGACCGATGTGTAGTCAAGTGCTAAGTAGCTAGCTATTGGGTTAGCTTACAACAAAGGCTAACAATAACCACCTTACGTTCAGAATCAAAATGTGTTAGATAATTACCTTTCTTCTTGAATGTAATCGCCATAGCATATAGCAACAACGCATCGGAACAGTCTTGTTTGGATGCCAATGTAGATTTTCAAAGCCAGGAAGCAACACCTGAAGAGGTACGGCGCCCGCCATTGTTGTTGTTGTCTTGTGCTTGCCCGAAGTTGGCGCTAGTGTTGCTGGGAAACGAGACATACAGAGTAACGTAATGACGTGGCTCTCTAGCCCGTAAAGCTGGTGGGAACGCCAAATGAGTTCTTGGAAGGTTCGCAAGTTGAACCAATTGTGAACCAGCACTAGCACCAGCCCAGAACTAGCACTAGAGAGGAAAAGGGGTATGAGAAAAGGGCAACAAGGGCTGGCACACTGCTGTACACACATACATTTAAACACACACACACACACACACACACACACATAAATACACAGACCAGAACTGACATGTTTCTGGTAGATATTTGTTGATGGAATCCAGGAAAAGACCAAGGAAGAGTCTGATTTTAATAAAAGTAACAATGAAACCACACTTTGGAGACTTTGGGGAAAGAGTGAGGTAAGAATCTGAGAGGGTGATTTTATTCTGTGTGTGTGTGTGTCTGTTTCTCGAGCTGGTCTCTGACTCATGGTGTTTGTGGGGGGTTTTTGGTGACTCATGCGTTTCTCAGAACGGGCTCGAGCTTTGTAGAATCCCTCCGATAAGGCTCCCAACCTCAGGAAATTGGATGGTGGTATTATTTGACACACCGTGTGTCTCAGCACTGCCCCCACCCCTCCTCCCCTCAGGTCAGCACTTCACCCACCAAACTACTGCAATAAATTTTAGCCTCCTATTTTTTTCCCCCCATCTCACAAATGAGCAGGCCATGGGTGGCCCAAGTCTGCTATACCACGAACAAGAAAAACTAAACCAGTGACAGCCTGTTTGTTTTTTTTACCTCACCAACAGCACCCCACACCTACACACCCTCACCAAAACTACCGTCATCAAACAAGCGCCATACATACACTCCCCTGCCGCCACATCTACTGTGCCACACACACTCCCAGACCACATTCTTACATCCCTACCCCCCACACTCTCCCACACCACACACCCACAAACACACCTGACCGACTTCATTTCCTGTGAGGCATGAGTCAGACGGCTGCAGTGCATTTACCGGAGTAATACATGGTTATTAGCCATTCTGATAATATAGTGTTGATGTGGCTGTCAAGGCAACCTTAGCTGCAAAAAAAGGGGGATTGTGCATGTGTGTGTGGGTGGGTGGGATGAGTCGGTGAGGATTCTTTGGAAGTGTTCAGGCATGCGGTGGGTCTATTTGCATGTCCGCAAGTGCGTGTGTGAAAGAAAAAGAGAGATGAAACAGCAGGGAGAGCCATTCACCTGTTTTTTCTTGTAGAAGCCCTTTCGGTCGCAGTTGGGTATGCGGAAACGTCTTGGGTTGAGCATGTTGCTGGTTTTATAATAGCTCAGGATGCTCTCCATCTCCCGCCGGCACGGCCCCTAGCGACACGGCAAGCACACCCCGACACCAGTATTACACACTCATCCTTATACAATCACAGACATGAAGAACATGGGGAGTGTTCATGTTGTTTATGGTGAACATTATCAGAGTTCAGATAAGTAAATCTCCTGAATCCTGAATATCTCATTAACTTCACCCTAAGTGGTTTTAAAGATAGAATAATCGTTTCCCCACACCATATAAAACATATTTTTGGTATCTGCTTGTTCACATCCTTTAAGCTATATGGTAGTATTTGGAGAGACATACTATAAAACCAAGAATGGCCATCATTTTCATTCACGTCAAAATTAAATCATCTTAATGTTTGGTACATCTTTTTATGCAAAAGTCCACAAAAATAAGTTTGGTATTTTTAGAAAAGTTGAAGATTCGACAAGAATTTTGATGATGGTGTTTGTCTGAAAAAACATAGGTTTTGCAGTGATGATCCCACTGTTTGATTGAAGAGCCCAACATTAGATGTTGCTAGAAAATAGTATGTTGTTTGAATGACAGTAGGAAATTTAAAGGTACCCTATGGACTGTTTGGCCACAAACTGCTCTGTGGATCAATATTTTGACGAGAGATTTTCCGTACTGTTTGTCTCGTGTATTTTTCCTGCACGTGCATGAGGCTGCACATGTATACCACCTACCACAGGGTGACAGTGATACACATTGTTGCCTGACTGTATGAGCTGGGGTGGCCATCCATGTACTAACAGAGAGGAGCCAGGAGTCTGCAGGGTTTAATTCAAGCAAATTACCTCAGCAGATGATTTCACTGATGAGTTCAGTAGGTGGAGTCTTAGGTTTAAATACAAAAAGCCCCGGTGGCCGTGAAGTTAAGGTGGTGACTATGAACCACAACATCCCTCTCAACATCTCTCTCCTCCCTGACTTCCTGCTGACTTTGTAATGGAGGCCACCCAACCAAAGGAAAAAAAACTAAAAAACAACCTAAATATGAAAAAGTTTCAAACTTCTATCTTTTCATGTCATATTGTGACGATGCCTATTGCATGGCTGGATGTTATATAATATATAATATGATGTACAGAATGTTAAACTTCAGTATCAGAAGTTCATGAAGACAGTTTGATCTGGTTTACTACTAAAGCTTAATGAAGTGTACAAAGTGCAAGTTAGCAATTGAACAAGCAAGTAAACTAGCTGTTTTGCAGTTTTCAAAGGCTCATTGTGAAACTCTTTTCACAGGTTATAAAACTTCTGATCTCATGGATTTGTCTGAACTTGGTTATTTCTCACTAGCTAGCTAACTAGTTAGCAACCAACAAAACAACCTGATGGTCTTAAGTCACTCAATGCCAAAAAGTGTGTGATGTTCATCTTTTTCTTTTTAATAGTCATCTTTATACATTTCCTATTTGGATTTGCCAGAATATCAGCATGTAAATATTGTGAACAAAATACAAGGTAGCAAAAGTGCTAGCTAGCTAGCAAAAAATTACATGCAGTTTCAGTTTTCGAATAGGAAACTTTATTAATTTAAAATTAACTTCATCCATCCTCTTTTGCTTGTGTGTGTGATGTTCATGATTTCTAAGCAAACAAGCTGAAGTTTACATTTTCTCATCGGTAAATATTGTGACGAAAACATACAGTAGCTGGAGAAGCAATATAACTAGCTTAACATAACGTTTGTTCACGACATTCATCTACCAAGCATTTTCATAGAAAAGTAATTTGTTTTATTTAGACAATATTAAAAATAAATGTTAGTGAAGGTACTTGAGGCTAATTTTCATCTGTAGTAACAGCGGGTCAACAACTGTCTTCATGAACGACTGCCATTACTGTTTTTCCTCTTAAACATGACACTTCTGACCATAAATGTGAGCAGCTCTATGTGGGACTTACATATTCAGGCTCCCTCTTGTTCTCCAGGGAGAAGTTGTGTATGTCCATGTTGGCTCCTACAGACACGGACTCCACCTTGTACCTCTGCATGTTCTTGTTCTGACCTTTCTGGGTCAGTTTGTTGTACAGTGGAGATCTGGTGTCCATCGACCCACGGCTGTGTCCACCCTTCATGGTTGTCCCACCGGGCAACGCTGTCATCGTTGAGGTCACGTTGGCGCAGTCCTCTTGTACCTGATTTGTATCTGTGTGGGTAAAGGCGAGTCATTCATACTTAGTGAACTACTCTAAAGTTAGTGTCTGATTCAAAACTTTCACTTCATACATTTGATGGCTGAATCTCTGTTGTTGCATTTATTGAAACAAAAAAACTGTGGTTTCTCCACTTTTTCCACATTGAGATAAGACCAGGTCTACATCAAAAACTATCACTGGATCAGACTCCACAGACTGCTTAAACGCTATCATGGTGACTTGCGTGATCTGAATTAAGAAAGTTAAGTCTCTGTTTTCACAAATAGAATAAAGATTTTACGAGTGTGAAGCTGCTTTTAAACCACCTCTGGAGTCTACATGTTATTCTAGTCCAAGTTTGACAAGTTTAAGATGTTTTTATGCTTAGACACGGTCCTGTGTGCTTTTTCTTATTATAAAGATGGATTAGATCAAGTAAAGCTTTAAAATGGGTTTTATTGCTTGTATCATCATTTATTTTTCCTTTTAACATTCCCCGTACTTTCAGAATCTCAAGTTACCTTCTGCATCACAGAGTTGCTTTAGTTTACAATTCTGATAAAACATTGTAAAATAGAAAATACAGACTGCCTGCTTCTCCTAATCCAACAGAGACTTCTTGACTCTCTAAGAGAGGCCTGTTTAAAAGAGACAAAATAAAGTTAGCTCATTGCCTTGTGGGCTGTTTGGAGCCAGCGATGGAGCCAAGTAATAAACAGAAACATGACGATTTCATATCCACAAATTTCCACAGCATGCAGACCAAGAGATAGAGCCACAGAGAGGAACTGAGTGTAAACAAGGCTTTTTAAGGACATTGTGATGAAGAAAATGTTGTGTATGTGTTTATATGTGCTGGGTGGGATGTAGGGAATTGGGGCTATAAGAGGAGGAGGTTAGTGCAGTAAGAGGTAAAGTGGGAGATAAGGGAGCAGATGTATTACTAGCCCCGTGGTGCTGGCAAAGATTCCTGTCAAATCGTTAAAGAGAGAGTGGGGACCATCGGACTGAGAGGAACAGAGGAGGGGGCTCCAAACGCTCCTCCCTAATATAGGAGAGGACCAAACTACCCGCCGTGTGCCACCTGGTTGGCTGCACCACCACAAGGCCACAGTCGGAAGAGCTAACTGAGCGCAGAGACGTCCCAAAGAGGCAGAGGGACGATGGGAACACACATGCAGTGGCTCACACACACCCAAACACAGTTTTAAACTGTTAACTCAAAGCAGATTTTGTGTTTGAGCGCTGCGGTGAGGGCGGCAGGCGGGCATGTAGGGGTGTAGCTCGTGTGGGCAGCCAGGCTGGCAGCCCACCCTTTCTCTGTGACCACCTGATCAATTAGTGACGTGGCGGGGCTCCACAAGTCTGCTCAGCTCTCCAGAACTTAGAATAACAACACGGATGTCAACAACAACATGAGCCGGTGCGAGTCCGAAGGCAGCATATGCTCTTTAACCCAATGCAGCCTCCGCACAGTTTTCCTGAACTCTGTAAAAAATGTCCACAAATGTCCATAACCAAAGACAAAAATATTGAGCCCTTTATAAGATTCCTGCAGGCATTAATTTTATTGTCAATATAAACTTTTATATAACCTTTCTAGGAAGTCTGGGGTGTTTTAGATAAACACATTACGCAATTTGTTTGTATAATGGCACAGGGGTAAACAGCACAAACTGCGGTGAGGAGAGCTTGTTAATGTCTGGGAGGAGAGGCTCTGGAGCTGGGGACTGATGGCGGTGGAAACCACTGGGCAGCACTTACACACTCTGGCCAACAGGGGCGCATGGGATCATTTCCCACTTTTTTTTCTTTTTCCAGTAATGGAGATACAGAAAATGAGCATGCACTGATACCTGTCCCACTGCTGCCATTTATTTTGTTCTGCTTTCCAAGCCTGAGACATCCTACATGACTTAAACCATAATGTCATTCTGCCTTAAATCAGTGGCTGCAAATAGTGATGGATAGAAATGAAGCAGACGGAGAGAATGAGAAGTGAAGAGAGAAATATGTAGTATAAGTGACAGGAAGTGAAAAAGTAATTTGAGGAGAATAGTTTGGACAAGTTGACGATGGTCTGTGAGTGTGTGTGTGTATGTGCACGCTGGTGGATGCAAAGGTTTGTGTGTGAGTGTGTGTATGACAATGTGACTGCTGAGTGCTTGCACACCACACATTGCTGTGGCCAAACCAAATAACCAGGAAGAAGAAAGCACACACAGAGGCTCCTGGAGGCCTGACGTCAGCACTGCCTAAACACACCAGTGTGTATTCACATGGAGGTGACATGTGTGCCGTTTCACCAGTGTGAGCAGCATGCATCCATTCACACAAAACAGCATGCAGAAATAAGGTCTCTCAACATGAGCAGTGATACTTGTGCAGTGAGGACACATGCAGTTTGGACCCAGTGATAATCACTGATAATGACTTGTGTCTGTATGAATATGTTGGCTGCTCATAGGGAACTCAGAGAATTGACCCCCCCCCAGCTCCCTCCCTTGCCATGTGTTGGCCCACATCCTGGACAAGGAAAGCAGCAGCACATATTTTCATGCTGTGTACAAAAATCCATGAGCCTTACTTGAAAGCTGTTGGAAAATGAGGACATTACAGAAGACAAGAACATGGTCAGCTCAGCCTCAGCTAAATACCGTATACTTACAGTATGTATGTGGCATTCCTTAACTATTGGTTTGAGGGAGCCAGACTGTGTGCACGTGTGCGCGTGTGTGTGTGTGCTGGGGAGAACGAGCAGTGTTATCCTTTTCTTAAAACAAACAATCTGCACACCCTGAAATCAGTCTGCTGATTTCTTAGATCTCACTGCGCATTTTACGCACGAATGGCCCAAAGCTGTGCGCGCATGGAAAAAGTGGCCACCTGCCGGGAAAGCAACGATTAATTGCTGCGTGAACCTCCAACCCCTGGCTGATGTTATCCACTCAAACATTCAGGAGCCTCTGGGATTTGTTTAACTAACGCGAACACATCACTGTGCAATGTCAGACCTCCCATCTAACACCCAGCGGATGGAGAGGGTGTTTTACGTTGTGACAGGCCCCCGAGTGCGCATTTTGTGCAGGTCTCTTTGCTCCTTTTGATCCATTTAAGTATCTTTATCTCATCCACTATCGATACAGGCCACTTAATCGGTGTTTGCAGGGAACTCCCCAGACCTGCTCAAGGGGAGAGCGCCTGTCAGAGCCACCCAATAACAACACACACACACACACACATATGCACGCACGTATCAGAGAGGTATCTAGCAACCCACGAAAGAGCGCAGAATCTAAACGCCGCTTCTCACCTTGCTTTTGCGCCGGTATGAGGATGCTGCTGAGCTTTTTGGACGCGGCGCTGGAGCACACTCCCCGTCCCTCCAGCAGAGCCTGCAGCGGCCGGCTCTCCCCGGGCTGGTGCTGGCAGGTCAAGCCGGAGCCGCAGCGCGCCGTGTACACTCCACACGCCTGCCCCTCAGCGAGGGCGCACGTCAGGCAGCAGCCGCAGCCGGGCTCCCTCACCCGCTCCGCGCAGTCCTTGGGCAGCGGCTTGCACAGCAGGAGCGCCCCGGCGTCGCACGGCTCGCAGCGGACCACCGGCCCCACGGTGCCGGCGAGCCGGGCGAGCGCGGCCAGCGCGGCGGTGAGACAGAGCACACAGAGACCGGGCATTCTGCCGATTAAGCTGGTCACAAAGGGACAGTATGTGAGTTGTCACGCAGGCTTAAGGGGACTCTCTGTGACACAGCGAGCCGGCTAGCCTTCTCCATCTGTATTTTCTTTTACGCGAACTTCTCGTTTTATACAGGCGGAAAAAAGAGCCAACAAGTCACACCCTCCTCCGTATGAATAATGTAAACGGAGAGCCCCGATATGAGGAACCGCTACATCCAGTCTGAGGAGAGAGCTGCTCCAACACTCCGCTCTTTTAATCCCTTATAATAATTTACTGAGGGCTGTTCGTGTGCTCTGTTTGATGCTCACTCTGTTCTGCAATAAAAAAAAAAAAGTCAAAGTGGTTTGTTTCCATCTGGAAATTTGGCCTCCTGTCAGAAGTAAAGTGAGCTGCAGATGGCATGTAGCTTCAAAGTGTTGGTTACATGTCTCTTCACTTATGTTGTAAGTATGTTTTCATGTTATAGATTACCACCAGAGAGAGAAACAGGCTGCACCAGGGAAGTGTTTCTGTGTTGACTGTTCCCAAACCTCTGGAGGTTTCCACACCACTGGCCACATCCCCTGCTGGCATCAGTGGTATGCGAGTGAATGCCATTGGTGGTACCCCCCACATGCAATACTGATAAAACATTCCTCTGGGCAGGTGTGTAGGTGGCCTCCATATTAACCCAGTGAAACAATAATTTCTTTGCATGTAACCTCTGTGTGTGTGTGACCGCATGCTCAGTGGTGGGTGCAGCCAAAGGAGTATTACTTTACCATTCTGGGTTGTGGAAGCTGCAGTGTTCGGATGCACGCACATGTCAGTCAGAGCACCAGCCACAGCAGCAGACTGCATACTTGACCCTTTCGCCCATATAGCTTCAGACGCGGTGCTCACCTTTCACATACCCTGAGCAGACCTGGCGATCTGGCACTTTGCATTGACCCACCCCCCCCCACCCTACTACGAGCCCCACCGGCACCAGCAAGCATTCAGACCCCCTGCACCTTCCCCTTCTGTATGCCCCCCCACGGCCCCACAGGATTTTAAATTATTAGAAAAAAAATGTTCAGATTCTGCAGGCTCAGCATCGCCCCCCCTGTCCGGCATATCCTCCTGTTCTGCAATAACAAACGCGAGAGGGGGGTACACACTGAGAAAATAAAGCAATCAGTATCAGCCATTGTGTGATTTCCACCACAGAAGCAGAAAAATTGTTGAGACTGCATTATAAAAAACAAGCACAGGGTAAGGAAACACCCCCAGAATAGCAAGAAAACGTCTCCGGCTAAGATTAGTTTTCTTATTACATGACTTTTGTTTTCTCTTTCTGCATTTTTTCATGTCTGAAATATTCAGCTTCTGACCTTTGGCTTGTTTATTGTCTGTCCGTGGTGTGATTTCCCTAAAGTGCCATTACCGTTTAAACGAGTTCAGCAAAAAGAGACTTATGGGAAACTGTGCCCCCTTTGTGTGAATGCAGCCCAATCACGGTTTAGTTTGTCGCACCTTGAAGGTGAAGGAGTGCATCCTGATGGTCTTTTATTGTTTTCCCGACTGAAGGTAACTGCTAAACCTTCTTCAGACGATATATAAACCTGACATTCTCAAGTTTTTTGACAGTTTTGCTTGATCGGATATCACGCAATGCAGAAGAGACAGCGTGTGTTGAAGGTCAACCAATCAGGACATTAACAGCTGTCACCTTGTCCTCCACATCCACCATTATCTTCCTGATTTTGAGATTGAGAAGTCTGAACAGTGTGTTGTCATTTGCCACGGGGCAGTTTGGATATAATAAAAAGATAAAACAACTGCTGGCACAAACTGCACGTCTCATTTCCCAAACCATATGTTCAACTCGTCTGTGCTGCAGTCTCATCGAACTGTAATAAGAGACACTATTTGTCTTACTCAACGATCTTGTCTTCATCTTGCGCATCCACCTTTCCGTTCTGTCTGCTTCAAGGAAACTGATATTCTCTCGTTATTAATCTCTCTCTCGCCGAAGCGCCTCTGTCTCAGTCAACATTCCTCTGCGTTACATTCCCACAATGCAGCACATTTCACGCTGTAAATCATTAATTGGAAACCCAAAGTCGATGACGGTCCTCAGCAACACTGGCACAACGCGCTTTATAATTTGAGGTTTTGTGGGAACAAAAGGATCTGGACAGATTTATTTGTTTCCTCTCTCCACATGTGATTCGCGCAGCAAATTTTTTCGCTGTCAACGCCTGCTGTCTTCATATGCGAGCTATACCATCAGCATGCACTCGCTGACCACGCTATGACCCGCACATCACTTCATATAAAGAAACAGACATTTGACATGCTACGCGCCACGGACATGTTGACAGCACTGTTATTTAGTGTTTTGGCAGTTGGACGACTTTCGGGTTCATCACGACGCACTGCAGTTGGTCAACAGTGTTTTCACCGCCACCACATAATGAAAATGAAAGTTCTGACACGTATGAATGTGTAAGGCCCATGAACTCAAATCACGGTGAAAATCCAAGAGAATGACTAAAATGTGGTGAGATTTCTCCTCAGGTTCCCTTAAACTCCTACTCAAGATTCCAGTAATTAAGCATTCCTTCAAGCAGCCAAATGAAATCCTGTCTTATCAACAGAATGCCTTTCATCTTCATAAACAACCTTATAACACAGCCCAAATGTTTTAAGATAGTCAGCTGTGTGTCACGCTGCTTTTACCGTACTGCTCAGCCAGCACAGCCATTTTCAATCTCAACTTTTTTTTTTCTACCCTCACTTTTGGGTTGCTTTCCTATCAGAATGATTAAAATGTAATTTTGTTGAATGATGTTGACTGTGGCTTACGGGGAAAAGGCATAAATAATGTGTACTGCCAGCTTCATGTTAAGGAAAATCATTTGGTGCTCCTTAACTCAGCTGGGGTGCTGACAGCGAAGACAGGCCTCGTCCGTCATGGGGGAACATCAAGATCGGCTAATGAAGCAGGATTCATTTCTGCAGGCTGATAATTGGATCTGGGAGGTTTTGGGGCCTTTAGAAGACAGGACTGTAGCGTGTAGTAAAATCTGGTAACCTCGCAGTTAAAAAAAATGTAAGGATTAGCTGATGGACATTCTGCTAGTACCATCATATTTAGAACTGGCATCTAGCACAGCCACCTCACTGCTTTATACTTCAGTAGAGCAAAGAAGATGGGATATAACTGTATGTTGGATGCCAACTTGGGTGGCAGACATCTGCCTTTGTTAACCACCATCCTCAGACCCCATTAATTTGGCTCTTTTGAGGTTAGGACTGACAGTTGAATCGTTTTCCAGAAAGTTCAAGGCCTTTAGTTGTTTTTGTTGAAACTGTAGCTGAAATGCTCAGAATTTCCCTTTTGGCTTTCTGTGGATAGGCAGCAGGTAAATAACTACGTCAATATAGTCCTGTTTAGCTTTTATGTGTTTTCCAACTTAGATAATTCAGTCTGCACAGAGACCGTCAGCCACTTGCGTATGTACTTTCTTTGAAATCACAGGACTAACTTTTTAGTAAACATTCCAGAAACTGTAAGCGTTCTCATTATAACATTTGAGACTTATACGCACCAGTAGTCAACTCTTTTCTAGAGATAATGGTGCAGATTTTATTGCAATCTGTTAAATGTAACGCAAGCTTTTAAAACCAGTTGTTCTTTATTGATTGCTCTAATGGGGGCTGCTCTACAGGAATGAACTTTTCCTGTTATATCTGTTTTCAATAAATTGGTGGAATGAACATGACCTGACCGCTCTCTGTCACTGTCTGCATGACATGGTTAGAGAAACATCTGGAGGCAAGAGGAAGAAGACAAAAAGAGGAATGTGCAGCGCTATAAAGGTGAAGAGAGAAGCAAAAAAAGTGAGCTAACTGTAGGTTTTTAATCAAGGCAGCTGCATGTGGGAGCGAAGAGAGGCAAGGAGGTCAGGGTTCGAGCATGTGTTATGATGTGTTTGTGGTGAAGTCTGCGCAGTTTGTTTGGGCTGCAGTTAGATATGCCTGGCAGCTCTCAGCAGGAGGTCTGAGCCCTGCCCAGCAGAGGCTCACTCTAATTGGTCAAACAGGCAGTGTGGCACCTTGGATTGAACTCATGCCTGGAGGCCAGGTACGGCATACTTAGCAGCATACTGAGGAAAGATCACAGTCATGTGCTCGCAGTCACTGACTGTCTTTAGGTCAGCAGTCCTCCACGACTGGCCGGGCGGAGGAGGAGGCTGCTATGTGAAGGAGACACAAGGCTAGACAATCTCGCCCGGTGCTCTCGGGTTGACCAACTCAAGTGACACTTTCCTGAGAGTGGGCCAATTCCAGGCTGCTAAGAGGATCAGTTTCCCCTTCCTGTCCTGACACACATACCCAGCAAGCGCCTCTCAGGAGTCTTCAGGCTCGCTGCTCGCCAGGCACAGCCACTTCAAACACTCTTCCACTCTTTCTAAAAGCCATGCGGCCCTGCAGGACAGGATCAGAGAGTGTTTCGCTGCAAAGACAAAGTCCTCACTAAGAGGATTGAGATCTTAAACCTAACTCACACAAAGTCTACATAAATTTACTAACTGTAACCACAGGTAGGCAGCAGGCAAAGGCCAGCAGTGCGGTTCACACAAGTTCAAACAGACGAGAATAGAGTGGCATAGAAATTATTTTTGAGAGAATGCATTGGGATTTGGATTAAAAAGACTGAGGGAAGAAGAGCAGACAGCAGAAAAGCATGACACAGTAGGGAGGACAGGCACAGAGACGTGTCTAATCTTGGATCTGGCGTTTGGTGAGGCTTGAACCGAGTCACATGTAGTGATGTCACCTCCGGAGAGCCGGGCATGTGTTCCAAGTTGATAGATCCCCTCCAAGAATCTGTGAATGGATGCTTGGGTTGAAGGGAAGAAAGAAGCTATTTGCTGAAAAAGCAGATTCACCCAAATTGCAAAAAACAAACAAATAAACAAAAAAAAAACCAACAAAGAACAAGCCAAAACAAAATGTAGTTTTCTACTCCCATTAGACTACACATGAAACCCCACTCACCTCCGTTGTATTGGGGTAGTGGCATACATCTTAGATCAAAGTTGTGTTCACAGCTTGTTGCACTGCGCCCATGTGGCAAAAATACAAGTAAATAAATATTTAAAAATCAATTAATACAGGTTTAAGTTAAGAACTGAGCATGTGGGGTTGACCGCTGTCAGAGTTTTTTGAGACTTTTCACCATAAAGAAAGAGAACTGAAAGAGAACAGCCTGGTCTTGGCATATCTACAGGCCTAGAGTATTTAGGTATCAGGTATTGAAGAAAAATGTTCAAAAGTTCATTTTCACAGTCAGCATTCAAAATCTGAAAGACTCTCCTCTGACATGTGACTTGACTTCAACTTGCCCACCAAGGACTTGGGATTTGACTTTTACTTGCCCCCAAAAGACTCAGAACAGCTCTGCACACAAATATCTCATCAGCAATATGTTTGGGATGTTTGGCATTTGGGTGAACTGATCCTTTGCAATGTTATTACAGGGAGTTGTTGAAAAGCAAAGAGAGCTTATGGGTTTGAAATCAAAAGATTAGAGCTAAAAAATAACCCTTCTCTCATTCTCCCTGATAAAGGGACAGGTGTTGGCGCTGCAGAGAGTGCTGCCAAAAAGGCCAGAGTACAGCCCATTATGTATGAATGTATCCCCTGTATATTTTGACACATGTTGGAGCCTGAACTGACACTGAGCAGGTGTGTGCCAGAATGGGCTAAAAGGCAGCGTGTCCTGCACACCAGCTGCAGAGTGGCTCTGGCTGAACCCTGCTGCCTGCTAAACCTGTGCGCCTGACGTGCTGTTTGGATTGCGGGTGACTGATTAGGTCGTGATGTGGAGCCCTTCCACCAGTTTATCAAAATTGCAGTTGGCAGTGTCAAAAATGTCAAATATTGAATATTGCACATCTATATGCGGTATGTTTGTAACATACTGCTTTTATCTAGATTTTTGCCAACATTTGGCAAATTGTAGAGGGTCCATTTGTTGCTAACGTGTTAGCTAGTAGTTGACAGTGAGCTACTAAATTGTCCACGATGGATAAATGTGCTACAAATGTATTACACACACCTTCTGGTGAGTGTTTATGCTCAGCAGATTATTCCTTTAAATTAGCCAATGTGTGTGTGTGTGTGTGCGCACTATATATGCACATTCACACACGTAACCATGTCCCAAACATCAGTCATTCTTTAAAAGGCATGTTGAGCTCTGCAGATTGTGAAGAGAGAGAGTGAGGGTGTATGGGGCCAGAAATTAAGTCCCCTCACTTATCGCTGAGCAGAGAAGCTGAGCGAGGTGGTGGTAGTTGTGGGGAGGGGGGAGGGGGGGCAGTAAAGTAGGTTGGTAAAGTAAACATGCCCTGCGTCTCTGTCAGCAGTGGAAAAAGAGAGAAGAATGAAAATGTAATCTCACTCCAGCTTTTAAATGTGTCTCCTCTGTGAGACCTTGAGAACAACACGTTTCCCATCAAACAGCAGATTAATCTCGTGTAACTCATGCATGGTCACATCCCAGCCCTCTCGCGCTGCTGGGAAGACTGTGTGGGAGTCAGCAGCGGAGCAATGTTGGGAGAAGACGGGAAGAAGGGCTGAGTGCGTGCATCATATCATCTGATTCGTGGGGAGCGTGGGGGGCGAGTGCAATAATAAAGATGCCGCGAGTGTAAGCAATATCGCCGCCTGGGCCAACATCTCTCTGAAGAGCTGCCTCCTATAGGTCGTGTTTCTATGCCACCTGCTCTGCATTACAACACTGCAGAGCTGCCGACTAGGAGGCCTGTAGGACAAAATCCTTCTGGATCTGAACACATTTGTGATGCAGACAGATCAATGAACTGCTTTACAGTGACAGAGTATAATAATCATGTCCAGATTACAAGATTTAGAGTTGTACTAAAACTATCAATACAAAGACAATGAGCAGAAACTTTGGAAACAGGACAATGAAGGTAAGGCTGACACAAATGCTCTGAGGCTTCTACCATTGCCATGGTAACTTATGTCCAAATCAGTATTCGAATGCTGCATTTTAAAATTATATATGCATTACCCTAGAAATCTGAAATAGCAAATATAGACCTGCATATGAGCATATAATTTATTTTTATGGCCAATGGCTGTAAGTCAAATTTTTGTTCTCGTCTCTCATTAGACTTCAGGGCTCCAAGTGGGCTGGTACTCACCGGTGAGCTCTGCTTTTTTGGAAAAAACAGAATATTTGTATTTTGCTATCACCAGTAAAGCGAAGAGAGTGGACAGCTCTTTTTCAGCTTGCTTTTCTTCATTGGTCTTCCTCTGTCTTTGCTGTGTGAGCGGAGATTAGCCAAGGGTGTCCGTCCACCATTGCCTTTGCTTAGTGAAGATATAGAGCCTGACAGAATGAGAGGATGCTTGGGGGAGGGGAGCTGCCCGCAGCGGTGTAATTATAAAGATGAGCCTCGATCAGCATGTATTAGAAAACAGACTCCCCCTCAGGTGTGGGCTGTAGAAGGAGGACCCGCCCACCTCTGATTAGAGGGTGTCATAGGGTTTTTAAATCTTAATTTAATGAGGTCCCAAATTGTCAGCTGTATTAAGGTCATTTTAACTAACTCGCTTTTCAGAATTAAGTCAAAACTATGAAAATGTGTTTACTTTATCTATTTTTTCTTACATTTTGGTGTCGTGTTTTTTTTTTCATAATTTTCCAAGACACCAAACACATATTTGTACAGTATGTTTGAGTCTACAGAATGACCAGTCATTTTTTTAAGAAATATATTTTAATTAAAATCTTTACTGATCTCGAGTAACTATGGTTTAACGACATGAAAAGGATCATCCAGCCCTTCATCACAAAATTCAGGCTGCCATTTTTGAATATAAAAATGTGAAAGGTCCCGTCTAAGGCGAGTGTTTGGTTTGTACCTTCTGGGCTACTGTGGAAACATGGCGTTCTCCATGGAAGAACATCTGCTCCCTCTGTAGATATGATGGGATTATTCTGAGCTAATAAAGTTTACATTCGCTGCTAGTACTGAACTTCATGTTCACAGATTCACTGGACAAGACATTGTCATCACACAAAAAGTAAAAAGCAATTAAGGGTTTTCAATAAAACTTTTGCTTTTAAAATTATTTGTATAATGCCATGTAGTTCAGTTCATTGAAAATCTTAAAATTGTTTGTGGTAAGCTCACATTGCATTCAAGTTAAAAAGTATAGTTAAGGTTACAGTCCTCAAGGCCTTACATAAAACAAACTCAGTCACATTACATGTGATGTATATGATACGTATGATGTGGTATGAATCACCTTGAACTTTGTAATGTCCGCACAATACACAGACTTGTGTTCCACTTGGTAGTACTGTACACACCAGAAGTGACATAAGAGACCCTGAGGACAAAAATTGTGGAAAGTACCCCCAAAACCTAATTTTCACTTCTCTTTGTGTGCTTTTTAAAAACACAGGTCAAAGATGCAGTTCAAATTGAGTGAAATTGTATATGCCACTCGGCAGTAATGTACAGGGACAGAAATTCAGCCTTCAAGATAGAATCTTTTTTGACTATCACCGGAAGGGCAGTCATTTTAAGACTTATACAGTTTTGTGGTATAATGAGAATCTGATAATGCTGAAGACCTTCAGGACACTTTAGGATGTCTTGCTGACACCTGCCTCCTCCGTTTGTATAAGCACATTACCGCTGCACTGAATCAAGGCGAGGCCAGGCAAGCCCAGGAGAGCTGGAACAACAACACCAAGTTATACTGCCAACTACTGCTAAGTTCATACAGGCCTATATCTTCTCAAAACCCCAAAACCAGTGGCGACTGTCCAAACTCACATTACCACAACCACCTTAATTTGGCACATTTAACTGCATCTTGCACAAATATTTTTCACTTGTTCGCTGGTAATTTTACTGCACCACCCATTTCTTTTTCATGTCCTGTCTTCTTTCTTTTTTTTTTTTTTACCATTTTCATGAATGGTTACCAAAATCCTCCAGACAGATGGAAATTCTTCAGATGAAAAAGACTGTGTCAATCAGATTTCAGATATGTGAATGGTTTTTAGACCTCATCATATTACATTGTTTTACTAAAGAAGACAGAAGAGGACAGTCAACAATGTTGTTTAACACTGTAATACTGAAGTCAAATGCATATGATCTGACTCCAACTTAAGTACACATGTGCATTAAATTTAAGCAATTTGCAATCGATCTGAGTCAACTTGGAAGATCTTAAAAACCCAGAACATATCACCGAGGTAATCAGTAACTGGCTCATCCATCACACTAAGTCTTTGGATTAAAAATAAAATCAGTAAAATTTCACAATTATAGATAAAGATTGCAGCTGAGGTGATGCAGGGATAGCTACTTTGCAGATAGAAAACCTGAGTGCTTCTTTTCATCCTGAACAACTTGTACGGGTCAGATTCATATTTCCTGACTATATAGTCTAATGTATTTTTGCCACGACCACCTGTGAAATTCCTCATGTGAACTTTATTTCTGACACAAAATATTTGGGAGCTACTTGACATAATGAAGAAGAGAAAGTGAGTGAGAGGGAGGAAGAAAAAAAAACACACGGTCAGGCACGCACACAGGCTCATCAAGGCTTAGACACACACACTTACACATGCACATACATATCCTTTCTTGGAAAGCCACAAGTTTCTAATTATATCCTGGGTTTCAAATAAAAAGCGTTTACAGCCAATTCGTTTGCGTAAATGCCATTCCTGTCTGTGTGGAGAGATGTAACCATTTCTACCCCCGAGACAATAAATAGTTTATTGCTTTTATTTGTCATGGCTTTATGTTGTATTGCCAAGCCCTCAAAAGAATAGAAAAAAAGCATATTTTCCCACTAATGACTGTGTGTGATTTATAGAGTCTGTCTTTGACATGGGGGTGTCTGTGCTTTCAAACCGAGCATAATTAGACCTCTGGAGCTGCATGCAGCGCAAAACACATTCGACAAAAAGGCTGCGCTTCCCAGAGACTCTGCCGTGTGGTTTGGGTATGATGCTAAACGGTCGGTGCATGAGAAAAACGCCTGGAGGTTTCCCTTCCAAACTCGTGCACGGGTGTGTGCACGCACGCAGACGTCAGTGATATCTGAAACAAACATAATGATTGGCTTTGACACACTTTCAGAATCAGATACAAGGGGAGAAGAAAGAGCATATAGATTGGCTCAGCGGGGATCCAAAGAGTTAGTCAAGCATGAGCTGTTCCCTGCTGAGCAAAGAAAGAGCAGATTCCCCTCCCTCCTTCGTCCTCACTGACCCTGAATGCTCACAGAGTGATTATAACAGGTCACAAAGAAGCAGGAGTTCACACTTTTTTCAGCGCCCCTCACCCCTTCTCCCTACTTCTCCTCTTCTCTCCTTCTTCCTGTCTCTCTTTCCCTCCCTGCGTGGATGAAAAGAAAAAGAGTAAAAGGAGCTTTTTCTGTTTTGGGTCTCCGTCAAGTGATTTCTAATGACACACTGCTCTTTTCCCCACAACATGTATTTTAGAGTAAATGAATCAGGCAGTACATGGCCTCATTAAGTTGAAAGTGCCGCGCTCTGCCGCAAAAGTACATAGTGCTTTGGAGCCGGGCCGTTCACACCAAGAGGCCGAGCTGCAATGCCAACTTCACACACGGGCAAATACAGATTGTCTGTGTGTGTGTGTGTTTGGTGGTGTAGTCACTGGAGAGCTGGATGTGTGTGAGTATTGAGATATATGGTAAATCAACTGAGAATATTAAAATTTTCACATTTGTTCTCTGCATTCATGGGTTGGTGCACCTTCCAGATTTTAGCTCGCTGTTCAAAAGAAAAGCGGTTTGACTCGTCTGTTTCAGGGCCCGGTACACCAAGCCAACAGTCACGTGTAGCAGCCGGGCCGCCGTTGAGCATCTGTGGCCGGCGCCTTGAACGGTGATGACTTTGGCTGTAGCTGGACTGTACCACTGGGTGTTGAGATGATGATGAGGAAGAGGTGATTCGCTGATGACTAATTTTGTTTCTTTTTTTTGTCACTCAAACTTCTCATTTCTCCTTACTACGAGCAGAAAGTCAGTGTGCTGAACATAGAAAAGACTACACAAAGCTGACAACCTAAAATTTTCAGCATCACTTAAATGTTTTAATCAAAAACATTCTTGAATTGAAATTTTAACCTAATCATAAAGTTTGAAAGGTTATCTTCGTTATCTTGTGTTGGTGGCTGATACAAGGATGTAATGTCTTTTTTTTATTATTGAGGATGACATTTTGTTTTTTTTTGTTTCTCCTGGTAACATTTTACGTACTGACTTAGACTTGAATTATTGGTGCATTTAACCCCTAAGACAGGACCCAAATGTTCAACTACTGGGATATTCATTTGTTGGGTAGGTAATGTTTTTCGTTTTGGTTCTTAAGGTGTCTTACTTAAGATTCATAATGCCAACACATGCACTAAGTCTTACTGGTCAAATCTTCCCATGTAGGGAGGGATGAATGGTTGTGACATTTCCTGTCAGGTTTGCTATGGGAAGTGAGTCTCTCCTGTGTGTGGAAAAAAAGTACCTGTATGTGCAGCACACACAGTGAAGAGCATGAAGCCATGGGTTGTTAAGTTACAGTAGTCAACAGAAAGTTTTTTGCCTGCATAGTAGAGGCTACATACCAGCTCACTGATGAACCAGGCTACAGCCAGGTGAATTAGAAAAAAAACAACAACAGAGGTCTCTGAACTACGAAGAGGTTCGAGGTTTGAAGGTAACACAAGAAAAATATGAAGTAACCTTTGAGGAAAAAAAAATCCAATCTCTTGTGAGCCAACTTCAACTAGTAAAAATGAAAAGGCAGTAAATCTTCCAATCTTTTCTTGACACAGCTAAGGTTAAATTTTATGATGATGTAGTAAAATAATGTCAACTTGCCACTGTAGGACCAGTGCTTACATAACCTTCCAAATACAACTGTTGAACTGTAGACTTTGCTTTGAATGAGTCCATCCCCCTACCCACTCTGCTGCACTGCAGCTCATCTGGAAAGCCCCTCCCTGTGGAAATGCTCAATCTAATTCTTTATAATTCATTTTAATTCTTGGTTTTCTTCTGTTTACTTGTATTTCATGTAAACTGATTATCATTACTTGGTCATTGCTCAGTGGAACAGAGTCTGTGCAGGAACAAGGATTGAAGCTCCATCAGATGCTCTGTTCTGATGTTCTGTTGTTATTGACCCAGGTGTGGGTTACCTACTTCTGCTTTAAGGACCAACAGTTTTTCAGTCGTCCGTCTCGTGTGAGTCTGATGGAGCAGATGGGCTACTATTTAACAGTCCAGCAGTTTAAACAGGCTGTGTAACAGCTTGTGTTTCATATGCTGTATATCTGCATAACCACGACCAGGTGACCTGAACCTGCTGCTTTGCTAATGTACTGCTTTCGGTACACAAGTTGTGTAGACTTCAGCTGTGTCCAAATCCAACTCCTGTGAAGTGGCAAGCTCAAAATGGAAAATACTAATAAGAAACACCTTGTGGTTAAAATCTGAAAAGTACAGCATAAAAGAATAGGTCACGCAAATATTTGCCAATGACATTCTCCTACATACAGCCTGTTTACAGTTTGAGTCTTATGATTTGATTATGTTGTTGTAGTATTAAGGTCACTGTGTGTGTGTGTGTGTGTGTGTGAGTGTGATTGCAGAGGGGGATAACCCATACATCAGGTCTGACTAACACGGATGTCTGAATATAACACTGTCTATGTTGTGCAAGAAACCACAAATTCTACAGAATCAGGATGTGATAAAAGATGCTTCACGTCACTTAGACACACACCAGGTGGAGAAGTCATTGAGTTCATTTCGCATCAAGCTGTGTCAAAACAACATTATTCACAATGTACTTCTGCTTTAATAGGCTTAATTTTGCTGACAAGTAAAGAGTGAGGGAGGAGAAAGAACGTCATATGATGACGATTGTGAGCCAGTTTGAAACCAGAGACATCACAAACCTGCAGTTTAAACCTCAGCAGTGCTTTGTAATGATCATATTTGTCCAATAATAGCATAGATTTATTGTTTATGAGGCCAAGAGTTAAAAGGAAATGCAAACAGTTTGTAACAGCTCATAACCCATTTAATCCCCAAACTGCCTGATGATAAATCTCATCTGCAATAAAGCACAAACAAGCTACAGGAGGGGAAATTGGAAGAACATTTTATTGCATTGATAAATTTCAACTCTGCATTAGTGGCAGTCCTGCTGATTGTCAGGACAGATTGATAACATTGATTTTGCAACGTGTCACAGTCACCTGACTGGCGAGGACTGGTGGAGACAGATCAGGAGGTTTTAGCAGCCAATCACAGCTCGGCCGTGCAGTCTGCCAATCATCTTACCTCAACCAATGGCTTACTCTGCAGCTGCTGCCTCCTGAGCTGTGCAGTCAAAGGGTTAAAAAGAAATTTCATTATGGTCAAATCATCTGTTCGCTTGATTGAAAGCAATGAAGCTCATTATACTCCACTGTTCTGTCCCCAAAATGCAAAACAGAGGATGGACTAATGACTAATGGTTCTAACGTCACCGTCCCCTTGATTATATCACTTCATATTAGGCACTGTATGTGTTTGTTTATTTAATCTATTTAACCTTGGAACTATGAAAGAGGAAAACCCATAGCTGTCTGGGATTGTTCAAGAGTTGCATTTGAACTTGAACAGATTTAATTTATTTAATGATACATTTAAATCGGATGGCCTCTTGTGATGTAAATCTCTTTTAGAGCACAGTTATGGTGTATGAATCAGTACAGGCACTACACACTAAAAGAAGAAAATAAAAGAAAGAAGGGACAAAAATGTGGAAAAAACTTTTTTCAAGAAAGGATGAAAAGAAAGGAAACCAACCGCTGCAAAGTTGTTTCAAATGTCCAAAATTTAGTAGCATCTGTTTAAGCATAAATTTAACTACGGTGGTCTCCAGAGATCTGTTTTTTTTTTTATCTTAGCCAAAATGGCAGCATAAGTATGTTTCACGAATAAACATATAAAACAAACCAAACAAACCAAAAAAGAAGGGTAAAAAACATGAAGCACTTTTAGAAGGCATTTTCTACAAAGAATTATTTGGCCATAGTTCCACTGTTCCATCTTAACACTGATACAAAGTCATCAGGCTGTAACATCTCAGCTCCGTACATCTCCCAGTTTCTGACTCCAGTTCTCCCAGTGTGAGGAGAGTCAAGTACACGGCAGTAAGCTCTGATTAGATGATGGAACCTCTTGGTGCTCTTACATCAGGCATGGCATTCACCTGGTCTGCGGCCATCATAGGGTTAACCCTTCTTAGCCTGAGCACGTACATGCAGTAAGGCACAGATCATTAAACACGTTAGCCACGCGTACAGTTACTCCACGTCGCCCCTAATCCTGCAGCCTCCTTGTTTTTTTTACATGTCGTTATTTTAATACCCTAATTCCCCTCCTCTCTGCTCTCTGCTCCACCACCCCCACCTCTAACCTAAGTGGCAGGTGGGACATAAAATGTTGGGAGGTCTCGAGCTCAGGACATCAAAAGGATGCATCACGGGTGAGTCACCCCCACTGGCTCCAGATCTGCCCTGCATCATGAAAACAGTGCGGCTGTGAATAAAACACTGGTTGTCTGTGAGGAGAATGGAAAGTGGGATCTGACCAGTCACAGAAGAATGTAATCAAAGTGCGTTTTATTAAGTTTCGCAGCAGGGCCACAGGACACTGCAGCCCTTACCTCACACGTCATTCCGCTCAGTCAATGTATGTGTGATGCATGCCCGCTTTGATTTTGAAGTGCGCGAGTGTGTGTGGTCAAATGAGTGTGTGGACATTCCTCTCATTCATTACATGAGTGTGCAGCATGCCTGCATGCTTTTGAATGTTTTTCAGTGAGAGAATGCCTGGACTGTCATTTGTAGCGTTTGTCATACCTAAAGGACCTCATGAGTGTGTTTTCAAGTTTTAACTCCTTAACCACTTAACATGTTTAGAGAGCAGAAGATAAAGTGAGCTTTCTGTACCTGAAAAAAGAAAAACTCTACCTCTTAAATGTGTAATAGCGCAAAAAATAATAACAATAATAATATATGTAATTCAATAATATATAATAAAATATGTAATACAAAATATATAACCTATATATAACCTTTTGAAAGAAAAAAAAATAGAACCCAATTTCCCAAAAGCCCATCAATATAAGGGCAAGATTAAAGGTCAAGGTATGCTTATACAAAACTAGTTTGTATGTGCTAAAATTGTACATTCAAAAGTGTTTCAACCTTCACCATCCAGGCTCAACAGTGAAGGTTTCAAATAGTCTCTTTTCATGGTGTTGCATTCATGGTGCTGCATTTGTGACCAAAAGTGATGCAGGTAGCAGTGAGAAGAATGGAAACAAGACTATCTCAAAACCCAGGAAACACCTGGACTTGGTATGGTCAGTTGATATTGTGGCCATGGTCAGAAAACGTGTCTATGAGGTGAATTCCTGGATATTAAAGAGAGACGTTCAGACCTTGCTTACTTTGGCACCTCCACACATCTGGCCAATAAGTGCGTGAAGTGCTCCTTGGATTGTCTGTTTCAGAAATTACAGGTGCAGTGTGTGGGCAGAGATGGAATAAAATATTAAAAATAAAATATTCATAATTATGTTTTCATTAGTGTATAATCACCTGAAACATTGTCCAAGTCATATCCATAGCTTTAACTACTCTACAGAGCACAGAGGAAGGTTTTGGTGAACAGGTGTATGGAGAATGGAGGTGCAAGGTGTCAGATCCCTGGAGAACAGATGGCAAAGTGGTTCTTAATTAAGGATTAAAAATTTCCATTGGATGGACATACCGCAGCACCAGAAACATCTTTAAATGCACAGAATTTAACATATATCACCTTCAAGCTACTGTCCATAGGACTGAGAAGAGAGTGGACTTGAAAAGTTGAGGAAGTACAGTTTCCAGCTCCCTTCCCCTCTCATTATGCCCCCCCTCTCTCTAGCCCCTCCCCTCACGTATAACTCAACCTAATACTTTAGTTTTAGCTAGCTTTTCTTCATTGGTCTTCTTCTGTTTATTGATTGATCAGATTCCTTGTTCTGATTGGTTGATTTGATTCAGGCATGGTGGATTCTTGTCAAATGGCCTTTGAGGCAGCAGGTGGAGCTGAAGGATTTTAATCTTTTAATCACCGATTTGTCTCATGTACCACTGTCTACCACAATCTGAAGCCCCATCACCACTGTATCATAATGATAATTATAATCTGAAACACAATCATTTTGACAAATGGCAAGTTTTGAAAATGGGTGTGGCGATCTCCATATTCCACACTTAATATCAAATGTACACCTTCTAACCCTATTTAATGCTGATTCCATTATAAGAGGTAAAAGTATATGGGAAGAAAATACATGTGCTGGTGTGATAGTCAAATGTAATGGGCGCTTAGAGTGTAGATAACAAACCCCAGAAAAATGCATGTTATTTTTGAATTACTGAGTCCTACAAGTCTTTTTGGTCTTTTAAGTATTTTTCTGGTGAAAAAAAAACATCCATTCCATGATTCCATGCGTTACACCGAAGAAAAGTTAATGAAACGAATCATTAAATTAGCAATAGCTCAAATTCCCAAAGCACCCAAATCAAAGACTTGTAACGCTCTTAGTCGCTCTGTGAAACGTCTTGTTTCATGGGGACACAGTTTAAATACAGGGTGATTTCAGAGCAGATGTTGGTGTTCACTGTGATTGATATTCAACTTAAGCAAGTTTCAAGAGTTTGCTTGATTTCTGCACCATATGGAAACAAATAGAAACCAATGGCTTCCTGAAAGAGTAAGAAAATAACAATAAAAACTGCAGAAATATCTGCAGAATAATTAGCTGCAATGATGAGATAACTTGTAATGAACAGGCTACAGCACGTAAAAGACGAGTAGTACCCCTTAAGGATGGAAATTTTAGTATGCCATGATTTAGATCAGCACAGTTGAAATTAATTATCCCACTCACATGCAGGCGGGATCAATTTTGTCAAGCTGAATCATTTTTTGGTTCAGTTCTTCCAACTGTAAGCAAAGGTCTTGGCTAAATTCGGACCATCCTTCTTCCTTTCCTCTCCATCATGTTTGGGATTCCTGCAATGGTGAATGGAGCCTTTGAGATAACAGAGGATATGAATCACATATATGGGACACACCCGTCTCTGATATTCATTAAGGATGGTTAAGCATTTTTTCCACCCCCGTCCTCCGAGATGTTAGTCACCAAATAAAGTCGAGGCAGTTTAGGAACGGAAAAATTGGGAGCCGAGGCGATGACCCCGAGTAAGACGAGATGGAAGTCGCCTGAAGACTTACGTGCCCTCCGTGGAAGTACTGTTATATGTATTCAGAGAAGTCTTTCAAAAGGAACATTTCAGGAGTAATTGGTGACAGTTTACTGGTCGCCTTTCACGGCAGGCTGAGGGGGGTGAGGAGGAAAGTGTGACAGTTTTATCAGATGAATAAATGAAGGATAGGTGGTGGCTAATTTGTTTCTAATCCAAGCCCCATAATGTGAAAGGTCCACCATGACTTAGTGAACATCATATCCACAGTAGACAGAGCGTTTCAGGCGTGCACATACACTTCCCTTCTGCAAATGCCATGAACTGCCATGGAGAGAGAGAGAGAGCATAGGGGTTTAGACAGTGCCATTTATAAAGCATGGCCCTCTGCCTGCCTCATAAACTGTGCATTATTCTGGGAAAGCAGGAAACTGGCTGGACTTCAGGAGAGAGGGAGACAGAGTGAGAGAAAAAGAAAAGAAAATACATAGCACTTTTGTGTCTGTTTCTTCGCTTTCCAGCGTTCACATTCTCACACACCTTCAGTGCCTTTGGAGTCATGTATCTTCTTAACCTTCACAGGAAACACACTCTGCAGAAAATGTGGTTTAATTCACAGTACAGCACTTGCATCAAACAAACTAATCTATCAGTGAGATAAGCCAAGATGACTTGATAAGATTTTTTTGAACCAGCAATAAATTGATCCCAAACTACTAAAAGTACTTGATGTAGCAATAAAACATTAGAAATTCAAGATGAAAGTTTTTGAATGTGTGTCATTTGTGTCTGTGTGTCTGTGTCTCATTTGATATCTGGATGGACTAAAACCACTGCCCCTTGATAGTGAGGGAAGACAGTTAAGGTGGTTTTGGCAGCTTATTAATAATGAAGGTAGCTTTAAAACAATGTCCTGATTGGATAATCAAACAGCATCTTAAACCCCCTGATTTGATCATTTCTGCAACCTGGTTAAACTTTGTTGGATAAAACTTTCTCAAACTAGTTTTTCAAGCATACCCTGCCCTCAAGGATGCCTCCATGTAGACGTTTTCTGGGGACATTTGATGGGAGGATGTCAAGGTAATCTACTATTCTTATAGGTGTCAGGTGTCCCCCCCCCCCCCACACACACACACACACACATTGACTAGTGAGTCATGTTTTCTTAAAACTTGGGCATGATATCGTTTGACATTTTTAAGTACTTTGCAGTTTTGGAGACACTTTCTTTTAGGTCGCCAGAAAGTATTCTATTTGAAAGGTTCAATACCCAGCCATACTTACTGACTGAGACTCTATCTAAAATCAGAGTACTAAAGGGTTAAAGTTATAGTACCAAGAGTGGAATAAAGCTGTGAAATGCAGCCTGAGTCAGCCTGAGTCAAGTGAAAGCATGAATAATGACAGAATGTCAAGAAAAGAGAGAGACACCTGTCCTTATTCTTTATTTCCCGCTTTCTCTGTTTCCATGCCAGCCTCCTTCGTTTTCCCCCAGTGCACCAGGAGGTCTATGTTTAGACAGGATAGAGTTCTCCAGGGCCAACATGGGTAAAGCCCTGTCTCGTCTCTGCATGGTGAATGTGTCAGTGGAGAGAGTTATAAGCCCTGCTTTCCCCTCCACCCCCACCTACTCCTTGGCAAGTGGCAGTCAGTCAGCTGATTTGTGCTGCTGAGGGGATTTGGTGTTCCACGTAGGCTATTTAAAAAAGCACCAACACCTCTCTCTCCCACTCTTTCTCTCTTTTCCACTCGTTCACTTTTTCACTATCTCGTGCACTGGGTCTCTTACAACCATGTAACATACCCCTCACCCATTCCCCTGTATTGCTCTCTGCACTCCCTTCCCCCCTCTTTTCAATCTGTCTTTTTTTTTCTGTTCTCTCTTGCCCCTCTGTCTATTGCTGCATTTATTTCCTCCCCTGTATCTATCTATAGGATAATGTAGGTAGTTTCTCAGTGCCTTCTAAAGCTATCCATATTTAATTTTCCAAAAACAATTCATATCAGCATTTTCTAAGCTGCAGCCTCTATGCCTAACGCGTGGTTGCATTTAAGAGTCTAGACCTAGCTGGTTAAAGGAAGATTGCATTCATTTTTAAGTTGGAAGATAGAAAGAAATGATAAATCCTCATGTTGTCTATGAAAGTACGACACACGTCAGCCATGTCGTGGACGGCTGACTCTCATAAGGCACACTGGGCAGATGACGTAGTTAAGTAACTGTAGCACTCCAAATTAGGGAGCAAATAAAACTGCTGCTTTTCTGGAGAAATTAATGTGTTTTGATAATGGGGAAGAGGATAATAGTACAGTAATAGAGCATAATATTACAAGTAGAAGGGACTGCAATGATCTGCATATGTAGGGGTGTTTTGAAGCATGTCATATGCTGCTGGTGCGTGTTGCCAAGAATGTTTTTTTTTGCAGTGGTTAAAGACGACAGTACTATGTTAAAAAAACACAGCTTCTTCATTTATTTTGCTGTGTTGGCTCAGCAAGGGGTCACCGCAAAGAAGGCCCCACCAAAACGGTTGCTGAAAACTTGTACAACAACTGGTTTTACTTTTGGCACCAGACACACATAAACAATGTTGGTCAATCAAATATATGCACATTCCTGGTAGAGTGCTTTGTTAAGTTTCCAGAGTTGCAAAATCCTTTCTCATATTTAATAAACCTTGGTGCACTGATCTGATGTTTGATAAGTCTTCAGACTCTGTAGTGGATCCATTACTCAAATCCTCCTCACATCCTGAATCATATTTACAGTAATCTCCTCATCTGTACTTGTAGCAACATGCCAACATCAGCACAGCCTCACTTCTATTTTCGGTCTGACCATCCGCCAGCAATATTACATTGGAGAGATTCAGACAGACAAAGACATTCGCCTTTGTTACTGTTAGAGGATAATCATTCCCATCACCACAAGATGTTGCTTGTCAGGAATATGTAAACCCAGTTCACTTTAAGCTTTTGAGCAAATGGCTGATGCCTGCATTATTTTGATAAAAACTATGCAAATGTAGCACAGCAAGGCATTATCAGGCCACGTCCCAGGAAGGTCATCAAGTTTACATTTTTTCACTCTCACAGAGAGACGTTTACAACAATGTCTGACTTTGTTAGATCACAAAAGTGCATGTAAGCTGCTGTAGCCTTCACTGATCTGGTTTAAAGTGCACAGACATAAACGATGCTAACAGGTATACTATTTCTGAGATGTCAGCTACTTTCCCGGTGTGAAGGTTCTGATTTGCATTTATGCATGCACACAGACAAACTGACAAACAAACACATATATCACACACACTGTAACCCATACCCTTTCCAACCAGCGAGTGTAACCATGCAATACTGCAGGCTTTACATTCTAGGAGTGTCTCCAGCACCTTGACTCCTCTGTCAGCAGCGGCTGCATTTACCCTGTTACATTTACAACGGAAACAAAAACATGGCCTTGGGACTTCGTGGCAATATATAATGCAGGAGTGTGTCTCAGCGTGTGTGTGTATGTGTGTTTATAGGTGCGTGTGTCAGTGTGAAATTTCAGGAAAAAGACTGAGTGAGAGTTATCTGTTATTTCTAAATGTTGGTGCAGATTCCTTAGAGTGAGGCGTTCAAAACCCAGGCCGAGCAATAAGAAGAGATACCAAAAATGGACTGAGAAAACAAGAGAGAAAATGAGTGGCTGAGGTGAAGATTAGAAACAAAAGCCAGCAGGTTATGAGTACATAATACATATTGCCCTGTTATTAGTCCACTGGGTTTGAAACATTAGGTTTATAATACCAAATAAGCTCACTAATAGAGATTATTTTACTGGGATCTATCGACAAAGAAACTTTTCAAATGCATTTAAAACTTAGAGTTATGAGCTCCGTGTCCTTATAAGGTACAAACTGGGCTGCATGTAACTATGCAGGGGTGTGGTGAGGTTTATCAGCTTGTGTTTTAGCTACTGGCAAAAACTTTCTGTATCTTACTCAAGTCATAAATTTGACTTGACAGAATACAAAAAAAGACTCAATGATTCATGACTTTACTTAGATATGAGTCTTGTGACTTGAAAGATGTGATATACTCCCCAAGCCTGAGCAGTGGGGGGTCTGTGATATAATCTATTCTGATAAGAAACCTGATTCTCATCTTCTGCTATTCTTAATCAACTTAATCAACAAATGCCAGTTTTCACAATCATTTTTACTGATAAGGACGTGTTGACATGAACTTAACCAGGAGGGCAGCATGATACGGGAGTGATTTGTAGTTCATCTTAGCAAAAAAAAAAAGTGTTTGGGTGCATTTTGGATTTCATAACTTAGCAATAGCAAAGTATTTTGAAGTTACTCAATACCTACACACCTACAGACCTACAGGCTGATGTTAGTAGTGTGGCGTACCAAACTTCAGCACTTTAGAAACCTTCAACCAACTCTGTCAGAGTGAAGAACATAACTCAGTCCATAGCCTGTTTCACCTCCTACATCCATATACAGTAGCATACAGAAGTGCACAGTGGGTTTCTGCTGAAAACAGCTACCTGCTGCACTGTAAAATTTAATAAGTTGATCTTACTTAAAAAAAATATGCAAACTTGCTGCCTTAAAAAAGGTAATTTATGTTGACTTAGATTAATTAGATGTAATTTACTTAATTATTGTGAGTGTGAAGGACTCAAATTAACCTAAATCATTAGATTACAGTAACTTATTTATTGTGAGTTTGCAGCACTCAAATTAACTTGAATGAATTAGATTACAGTAACTTATTTACTGTGAGCTTCCAGTACTGAAGTGATAGCTTAGTTTACTTTAGTGCTGCTCGTTCATCATATTCAGGTCAACTTAATTTTCTTGACCTAAAATAATTCTGACATAAATTACAACAGCACATGCTAATTTAATTAAAAACACATTATCCAACAGTAATGACCTCCCCCAAATGAATGAATGGAGAACACTCAATGGATTAACTCAGTGGAGTTAAAATTTATTTTAAAATGCTCAACAATGCATTTAAGACATAAGAGACATTGGCTCTTGACAGGCTGAAGACTGTTTTGTTAATGGTTGGTGTGAAAGGAACAATCATTATTTTGATTACAAACATACTTAACATTCTATTATAAATTTTAATTTGTATTACATTTTTATTATACATTTGCCCAACTTCCATTACCTCCTGACATCAATCCTGCTCATTTATTTATTGTATTACATCATTTGTAAAACTATTCAGTCTAGGTGTGCCTTGCTGCAACAGTCAATGTAGGTCAACATATGAGGCAGAGATCTGTTTGTCCAATAATGTAAGACAGAGAACAACAACTTCACAGTCGAACAAGTCAGTTTTGAGTCCACTACATTTTTTGAATAAAACATCAGCTCAAACAACTGAACTAAAAACAGTTACTGACCTGGGAACATGTTCCAGTTTTGGACAAGAAAAAATATCAAAGAAATCTCCTCTCTCTACAAAAATGCACAACATACAAAAAAATATGTTCCTGAAATAGTTACAAGAAAGAACAGTATAAGAACAAATCTCTTTCAGAGAATCTTTATGAACTAATCATTTTTCATTATGTAGGTTAGGGTTATGTTGGGTGCCCTTACTTTTTGAGGAGCAAAGTAACAACCTGAAACATAATAACAAATGCACATTTACAACAAACATTTCCTGTTATTCCTCTCTTCAAAATAAGAGTCCTGGATGTGCTGGCATTACCTGTACAAAAGCGCACACATTTATTAAAGAAATAATAGGTTACACTACTCTATTTTATTAAGTTGCTCACACGAGAAAGGCTGGCGTAAGTCAATTTTCTGTGCTATTATGCAGGTAATACTGGGACATCTGGGACTATTTTGAAGAGGGGAAAAAGTATTTGCACTGTATAAATTGGCCTAGTTCAGTAGTTTGTTTTTCAAAGTAAGCAGTTTTGGAGGGAGTGTTTTGTTTCCCAATCCAAGCATTGACTGCTTGAATGAATTTGAATGTGTTTGCCATGCATTTTGGGTAATCTAAGTGAAGGGCATACATAAGCCCAAAAATGAGGCAGACTGCCTGGGGAAAGTCTCTAACATTGTCCATGACAGTACTTCCCTCAAGTATGATGGCAGTGGAGATGGGCTGGAGGTGCACTGCATTTAGACCCTGCTGCTCAGCATCTTCATTGACCACAGTCAGCACCCCAACTGTCACTGAGGCGAGTGCTTCTTCTTTCGCTGTATCCTGCAAAAGAAGCACACACACCTAACTTTTGAATCTGGTCGTCTATTGGGGAAAAAATCCCCTGGTGCAACCCTAAATTTATTCACACTGTATTTTAATTCTGTAGACTGGAGGTTTTTCAAAGTGTGAGACTGGAGAATTCACATCCTCAATTTAATTGCATTATGTACTATAAACTAATTTACTAGGGATTCTGATAATTTATAAGTGAGATCAGAATCAGGTGGATTCTGATTCTGATGTGATCAACTGAAAATAACTATTTTAAATATTTGACAATGCTATGAAACATATTAAATATGATTTGTCAATAAGTTGAGATGTTTCTTTCTTCTTTCAATGTTACTTACAAAGCAAGTCTTGTAAACCTCACTGGAGTCATCACCAAGTACAATAGGAAGGCCTTTGAGGACAACAGAGCGAAGTGCAAGTGCTGTCACATCTGGAGACTAAAAATACAGAGAAAGAACAGATACAGATTAAGAACTTTGTGATGTGTTGATATACTGTTTTATTAGTATAATTGGTAATATCTAAAAATCTCATTTTACACATCCCACTTTCCCTGTAAACATTTTCTTTCAATACAAACTCAGCATTTCAATTACATTTCAAATGAAATGTCCCAGTGCATACATTTCATTGAGCAAAAAAAGCACTCACTTGAAATGTGCAAACAACCATATTGTTGTACTTTCTTGTTACCAAGAATGAGATACATGTAAAAACCTTGTTGAAATTGAACAAAAAAATGTTGGTATGAGTAGTCCACAACAACCGGTGTAGGTGGAGTGAAAATGATTTTAAAAAGCATGATTTAATTATTGAAGTGATTAAGTTAGTGTATTCATAGGTACATATCATTGGTGTACCCATAAATACTCTAAATTAATTATTTCATTTCATTGGTATAGTCACCAAAAGAGTACATCTGTCTTGCCTGCTCACAGCAGCATGCAGCAGCAACACAGCAGAGAGGTAGGCAGTGTGACTGGTATGTGACACAGGCCCTAAGGTGCATTGCCGCCACCCATTATGCTGGAGTGTAAATTACTCAAATTTGCAAAAACAACAGAATCCTTACCACCAAGTTTATGTGCTGCATCAAGTCTGTCAGTTTTTGTCCTGTAGTTCCTTTTTTGGACTTGAAAAGCTCAATGAAGCGTGGAGTGTGTTGGTCTAGGGCTTCATAAAATTGTCCTTCAAGATTCTTACTGGCAACACGATTAAACTCAGCAAAAACCTGAAAAATGGAGAGAGGAAGGAGGGAGAGGTAGAGCAACATTAAGCTGACCATCATTCAATTAATACTGTAGCAAATGAAAGAATTTAACATATGAAACAATGATGAATACTACATTACTACTTATATTATTAAACAAATACCATTAGTACACATCCTGCTATTGAAAACATTTTACTCATTTGTATATACTGCAAAAGCTATTTTTTTCATGAGGATGATGTGTTTTAATATTCCACCAAATGTAGAAAGATTTCTGGCCTCACAGCTTTGATATGTTCTGATGGAAACTTTATGGGGGAAGGAAGGCCAAAACAAAACAAAAATGAACAAGTAGCTTACCTGTCTCTCAGTGAAAAGTCCTGGCCAACGTTCAACCATGCTCTGCACAGCAGGCTCCTGCGTCACTATCTCCCTTCTGCAGCAGTGGGAATGTTTGGTCCATCATTTGCGAGACTAGAGTGGCATTGGGTTTTTTTTTTTTCTTCATTTCCTCTATGACAATCTTCCTGGCATTTTCAAGGCTCCTTTCATTGTGTCCGTCAGGTAAATTAGGCAAATAATTGGCTTCACCTCTTCTTGGCCGCTTGACATTCTTGCTGGATGATTCTCCCTCTGGGTTGAGTTTACTTCGTTTACCCCCATTGATCATTACATCATCACATCCTGCTTTTCGTAGCTTTGTACGATAGTTGGCCATCTTGAATTTGAGGCTGTTCTTCCAGCCATACCATCCTGGCTGGAGCCCAGGTTCAGTGAGGCTGGGGTGCTTGCTAATTAGTGATTTTGCAACACTGCTAAAGTCATCATCGTCAGGGTAAGCCTTGAAACTGTACATAGTTTCAGCAAGCTTCTCAAGTATGTCATGTTTCATATCTCGTGATGGAGTTATTGGGAGATGGTCTTTCATGAATGAAAGGTCTGCCTGTCTCAGTCTGTACTCTACATCCACTGAGAAATTGGGTATGTCGAAGAACTCTGGCCACTGTCTTCTTAGCGAAGGTGACTCAGCAGGGGACAAGATCTCAGTGTCTACTGTGCTGCAGTCGGATTCTTCGGTGGGTGAAGACAGGTGAGGTCAACTCGAAAGTCACAAGAGGAATTATTTTGAGCGTAGCTCTTTCAGGCAAATCTGTTATTTCACTCAAATTGCAGAGCGCATTATTAAAATCCGGATCTTCATATTGGAGTTTGAAGTCATACTGCAATGACAGCTTATCCCTCAGCTGTGTTTTTAGTTCTTCAATGGAATCCGGTCTATCATTTAAGGTCAGCTTCCGTATATCATCATCATCGATGACAACTCGAAGCATCAATCTTTGGTCCATTTTGATGTTCCCTTCTGTGAAAAAAATGAGAACTTTATCTTAAGGCATGCAACATTTCAGTGTTTAATCCACTCAGCATAATATGTACCGTTTGAGTGTAACAAGCTGTTTGCCATGAACTCTGTAAAGTGACAGAGGAAACACATCATTTAATTCAGACAACTGGGTGACTGAGAAGATGGGCAAATGGCTGCTACAGAGGTCATACGCTCTAAGATGCTCATCATACCATGAGGTCATCAGTCTGCAGACAAATACTACGTTGGAGTTGATAACAACAATCTTTGAGATTTGTCTGAACTCTGGGAGCCCTGCGCAAGATCCAACAGAAATTACCATATCAGCACTGTACTTAATGCCATCAATGCAGACAGAGGATGCTACAAGGACTGTGTTCAGCTGGTTGTTCCTTTGATTGAGCCAGTTCTGCACATTTTCCGGAAATGAGGAAACCATCACAGACTTCACTTTTTGAATTTCAATAGATGGCTTAAAAAAAGTTGTGGCAGCTAAATGGAAGGCCATCATTTTCTGATGTCTGTTTGCTAAAGTAAGGGGTATGTTTTTAAAGTTGTGAGAGTGATGCACAACTTTCTTGAAGAACTTGTGTTTCCCCTCAAAACGCATTGTCCACACATCAGATAGAGGACCAAAGGTTTCGAATTAGCTGAGGATAGTGCTCAACGTAGTGGTGCTTTGGTCGTAGCTTTTCACCTGGGAAAACCTTCTGAAACAAGTGTCTATGTTCAGAGATTTTGCTATCAAGAAAGCACAAGGACTCCTCTGTAAAACTTGTGGACATTGACAATTCCACCACATCTTTTAAGGTCATTAAAACCTCCCAGGTTTCATCACCACTTGGAATGTGTTGACCAATCAATAATGGCAGAAGTCGGAGAAGAGTCCAATTTTCGTGACCATTTCCCCCAATTGTTGACTTTGAGGAGAAGGTCTTTGAAATGAGCTGGGGTTGATTTGCTCTGTCTGAAAATGTGTATGGGAACTGTTTAATAGCATCATTCAGGGCCTCAAGGGAGATAGTTCTCTTTGATATCAGTGCCTTTAAGCACAGGGCCAATTCTACTGGAACAATACCCTCCAGAAGATCATGCAAAATGTCTGGAGGGTAACCATCAACAAAATGAAAATGTTGCAAGCTTTCACTAAGTGGACAGTTTCCTTTCACACCATATTGTTGAGCCTTGGTTGAATCCTGTGACACCTCTTGCACATGTTTGTCATGGTTTTCTATTGTTCTTTGTTGAAATAAGCCTGCCCGTACTTCCTTGTGCTGTATTTCCTCTCGCTTGGCCATACAGAACCGACAAACTTGGCTAACTGTAAAACTTTCAAAGAACCCTCCCAAAGAATGGGCAGCCAGATTGTCTGCTGCCACAAATAACACTGTGCCCTTAACAGTGGCTCCCAACTGTTCAACATATATGCCTTGTTGCTCAAGAAAAACAAGGTCCTGAATGAGAGGGCGGAGAATTTCAGCATAGCCATGGTCTTTAATGTTGTTGACCTTGCAAAGCAATGCAAGCTGAATGGAATGAAGAGACGAGCGCAATATTTAGGATGTAAATTGCCAAGTACCCAGTAGATGGCAGTTTGCTTGTATTTTTTTCTGGAGGTTCCCAAGGGGTTAGCCACCTCAAAATCATCAATATATAGTTGAAGAGCGATCCTAAACTCTTCCTCATTCAAGAAAGTATTGTCTTTGAAGCGGGCACCATCTCTGTAAGATTTGTATTCCTCTGACAAAGTTGCCTCATGTGACATGGTCTTTTCCAGAATTTCTCTATTGCTCAGTAATGTTTGCAACATTTTTAGTATGGGGACATACACAACAGTCTGCTTGTCATTTTCTAGGACAAACTCAACTGGCATAACCAAAGGGAATTCCCTTGAAATGTATGATTTTCGCCTGTTAGGAGTTGACAATGATCCCGCATCAGTAGTGCATTTGAGGAATACATTATTCTCAATGACCACTCGAGCTATCTCATTCACTAAAGCATCATCAACATTTGCACAATGGGTATGTAGAATTCTTCGAATAGAAGAATGTAGCAATGGCTGTGATAACAAATAAATCTGGTTGATCTGATCTATGACCTCTTGCAGGGCAGTTTCAGAGATGTTAAGAATTGATGACATTTTCAGGAAGAGAGCAGCTACATTGCATTCCAACTGATTCCTTAAGTCATCCACATCTTCATTTAGCTCAGCAACTTCATAGTCAATATCATCAACTTCAGGGTGACTCTCCTCCAGCTGAACACTCACATTAGTTGGAAGTTCTTCAACTACATTCTTTGAAACAATTTCATGTTTGAATGCCATCTTGTTCGTGCATCTGATGCTCTTTGCTTTTATGTGCAGTAAAGGTAGAATAAACACTACTCTGAAAGTTACAGTCTTGATATGGGCAAGCAACCATTTGCCTCAGCTTAAGATGTCTTCGCAAATGGGTAAAAAAGTCTGCTTCGGTGCAAAGCTCCACAAAGTTGCACAACTGACAGTGAAATGCAGTTTCTCCACTTTTGCCTGCATCCTTTTGAGTGTGCCATGTTGATAGGTGTACTTTGAGTGCATTAAAAGATTTAAATGTGCAGAGGCATTCCTTATGAAGACATGGGAGTGGGGATGTCCCAGTGTGGAATCCATGCTTTAAGCGGTAATGCTTAAGCAAGTAGCCTCTCTTTTCAGCAAAAAATGTGCAGTACTTACAAGTCCACTGCATTCGAGAATACTGCTCTGGTTGACCTGAAAACACATGATAATTTCAGCATTAAGCACTTGTTAAAAAAGTTTACATTTTTTACAGTCACAAATTAAAATGTACAATTAATAAACGTGCATTTATTCATTCACTAAAGATGAGCTTTGACTTGACTAAGTCTAGAGTCATTTGTAAGGTTGTAGGACGAAGCTGCAATAACATCCGGGCAACAAAATATGAATTAACAACGTAAACATTTTGTAACGTGCTCTGTCGGCTCCGACCCGGCTCTGACACACACTTTACTTTTTACACATACACCGCATGATCACGACGTCCAAAACCGGACTGACCATCGGCCTGGGCCGATCGGTCTGTGGGCCGCTTGAAAGAAAAAGTAATGCATCGTGAGCCCACTGTGTTTCAGCCCAGTCCAGTTTGGTCCAGGTACTGAACCAAACAAATCAATACCGAAGAGAAAGAAACGTTTGCACATTTGAGCTGCATCTTAGTGTGCATATATCTTTCTCCACATGCAAACCCCCCCCCAACCGTCCCCTGAAGCTTCACTCCGCTCCCCGTTTTTACGAGCGCTCATTGAAAAATTCATTTCAAACCTCTCTGAAGCGTCTCATTTCTGTTTTGGACACCTTTCCCCACCGCCGTGTAAATTTCACCTGCCCCTCACAATGACTTTGTGGCAAGGATACGCCACAAACCTCTCCCACCGCCCAAAAAAGTTACGAGCCCTGTCTCTCAACATAATGGCTTTGAATTCGAAACGCCAAATTTCGCCAAAAACAGAGTAGTCTACCATAAACTAGTCTACATTTGTTTCCAAAAGTGGTGAAGTTACTTTGTCACGGTCAAATAGCATGCCTGCTAACGGTGATATTTGAATTGGATTTTATTTACTCCTCCCTGGCAAGCACACAGCACTACACTACAACAAGACAACGCGACAGTTACAAAAGAGTAAAATATTTACTTACCAAATCGATGTGCTAAACACAAGTAAGTGAAGGTGTTGAAGAGAGCTCTGGTTGACCATGCGCTTCACTGTGGACATGAGCGCGAAAGTTTTGGTGTCAGGAAAGCGCGAAGTAGACGAGGCAGATCTGCGCATGTCTGAAAGAAGGCCCAAAGGACACTGGGTACAATAAATATTTTTTTCTAATTTGACTTACCTGAGATACATCAAGTTAAGCATTTTTTCCAACCCCAAATTACTACTTACTTATTTAAAAGTAGTGTTCATAACAAGTTGATGAAAACTGAGTTTGGTTCACTTATTGTATTTAATTAAGTTGTATGTTAGCATTTACAGTGTGGAAACAAGATAAATGAGAATAGTTAGGGTCAACTGAACAGTAAATGTGCCGTAAATCTGAAACAATGACCAAAAAGAGGCAAAAAAATTCTGTGGAACTGTGAAGTTGGATGATAATTCTCTTTGGGTTTATTACCATGAGTAACCCCCTCTCACATTAAACCAAAATATTGACTAGCTGAAGTCATGCTTTCTGTTCACACGATTCAAAGAGCAAATAAGAAGGATGAAGCAGCAGCTGATTAGTGGTCCACACATTTCTCTGTTAACACTAATGAATTTGATTAATCTAGCTGGGGTTTATGTCATTCTGATGAAAGTGATTAGGCGTGAAGAATGTGCACAAAACTCATCAACACAAATAATCGCACAAGACAACTGCACACATGACATCCTCTCACACTAGCACATAATCTGTGTAGATTCATTAAGTTTTAAGTATTAATTATTATGTGCACCCACACGCTCATTTTCTCCCTCTCCAACACCTGTGTGTAAGTGGGTCAAATCTGTTTCCCCTCCCCCTCCTTCTCCTCAGTCAGCCCGACACGACGGGACGCATCTTCTTCTTCTCTTACTGACACTACTAACAGCTTCCTTTTTCTTTCCCTTCTCTTCTTTCAAACGTTCTTACCCTTTCTCTCCTCCACTTTCATCCTCATTTTTCTCTCTTTACTCCTTACTTTTTTCTTCCTGTCTTTTTTTTCACGTTTCTCTTCTACCACAACCTTTGCTTTTCCTCCCTCTCTTTTCCTCTTCCCATTTTCACCCCCTTTTTTTTACTGTTTTTTCCTGCTCTCCTGCTGTTTTCCCCATTCTGTCACTCCTCTCCTCATTTGTCTTCTCTACTCTCCTCTTCTTTTCTTTTCCCTCTCTACCCTTTTTCTTTGCTTTTCACACCCTTCAATCTTGTTTTCCCCTTTTTCTTCCCAGTTTATTCTCTCTACTTCCTGTCTATTCCATTTTCTCCTTCATCTCTCTTCTCTTCTTCCTCTTCTCTTTACTTTTTTCCTCCTCTTTCTTCCCTTTCTCAAGTCTTTTCTCTCTCCAATTTCATCCCCTCCCACTCTCCCTGGTTTTCCTTCCCTGTTCCTCCTCTCTTCTCTTTCTCCCCCTTCCTTCCCCTCTTCTGTTATTCACATTTTCATCCCCTTCCTCACGACCTTCACTTGTCATCTTTCGTTTTCTATTCAGTCCTTTACACTTTCATCCCTTTCCAGTTTTCTTTATTTCTTCCTCTTTTCTTTGACTTTCCTTCACTCATTTATCATCATTTTCCTCTTTCCCCCTTTCTTTCATTTCTTTTCCCTTTTTTCTCCTCTTCTTCCCATTTACACTCATCACTGTTCTCCACTGTCTTTGTCTCTTTTGTCTATTTCTTCCTTTTTTCTTCCAGTTATGTTTCTCTTTATCCCCTTTCCTCTCATATGCTCCCACTCTTCTTCTTCTCTCTTCCACTTTTTTGTACTTTTTTCCCCCTTTTCCTCTTCTCTCAGATTGGATGCAGATAATATTAGTTAGTGCTGTAGTTGTGCCCTGTGCTATTGTTTATGTATGTTATGTTACATTTCTGCTTCATATGGTATCGTATTGTGATGTAGTAGTTAGCTTCAGGAGGCATTGCTATGACGATCAGCTAAGAATCCCGCCAACATTGAGTAGGTACTATTTGCAATGGAAAAAAAGTCGAGAAAAGTACCTGGTACCAAAAGCAAATGGATTGGAGCTGAGCTGTACCATTTAGTGGAGGCACAGCTTTATTCCCATCTTCTTCCCTTGGTCTTTTCTTCTCTTATCCTCCATATCTTCTCTACTTCCCTTTTGTCCCCTCCCACTTTTTTACTTGTCTCATCCAGTCATTTCTTCTTCACATTTTCCATTATTTTCTATCTTCTCTTCTTACTGTTTATTCCCCTCCCCTCTTCTCTTTCTTTCCTGTTTGTCATTATCGTAGTGTGTGGCGTTTCAAAGGAATCTAAGCATTTATTGCAAGAACAATACATTATTAGTCACATCTCCCTCCCCTGTCTTGCTTTTATTTCTCCTTCTCACTGTTTAACTCTGTGTATGTGTGTGTGTGTGTGTGAGTCTGGTTGTCTCTCTGGGGCTGTGGGACAGCCGCTGCTTCCGTCTTCCATCGTTCTGCTGGGCAGAGGAGCTGAATAAGCTCATTGTCAGCCTGTGGAGAGTGCAGGTGCACCTCTTCTTTTTCACCTCCGACCCTCGGCCCTCGACCCCACAAAGCCCTTTGTGAACTCTATTTACTGGCGACTCCAATGAAACTGCAGTCCATTACCAACATCTCTTCTCTCCCTTTCTCTCCCCATTTTCTACTCCTCTCAAGAAACCAATTAGCAACAATACAAGTAGGTTAGACTCTCTGTTCAAAGTGGGCATTGTTGAACACAATACCAGGAAGCATTGTGAGCTAACAATTAGTGGCAATGGGGCAGTGTAGAGTGTCACTGACATTGTTGGGAGCTGCACAAGGCTGGGTTTGTTCCCAAAGAGGGAGTTTGACAGGGGTGGAGGAAGAGTGGAAGGGTTCCCAGGTGCTGAATTAGCCCAAACTCGGCCCATGTGTCCCGGTCACACAGGATGCTTATCAGCAGCCGGGCTCAGGATACAGGAATGTGTCCCCAACAGGGCGTGTTGCTCTCTCTGCGTGTAGATGTTTATGTTAGAGGTAACCCTACCTCGATGGGACTGTGTGTGCATGCATGCATTCCTGTATTTGTATGAGCTGAAGTGTGTGAATGGGCATCAGGTTACCTGTGTTTTTCTGCTCTCTTTTGTTTTTTTGTGTCGTTTTCTTTAGTGCAGAAATGTAGTTGATTGGGCTTTGTATGCAGGTGTGTGAGCACTCAGAGAAGGAGGTGTTGGCTAAGGGTCTTCACCTGACCTTCTGTCCTTGGGGTCGAGACCCTGGATCATTAGCCCATGCTAATGCTAACAGCACGCTAGTCGCCACGTGAAGAGCCGTCCCACCCCCCCCCCCAGCTGACGCAAACAGGTCTCCCCTGGCTGGTGACTCTGTGCTAGAAGGTCACGACCAGAAGGTCAATGGTTCAGCCACCATTGTTATTCTGCCCCTGAGCTTTCCACCACCAACACCCCAAACACACCCCCGAACACACCCCCGCTGCAGCATGACATCATAGCACACACAGTCAGGGAGTCTGGAAGAGGAGGGACGGGCCAGCAGCGTGGGGACAGAGCCGCTGACAGCTGACACTGGCTGGGCTTGGCCTGAATACTTGCCTCTGTTCAGTAATGAGAAATGTAAGACGACCGCGAGATTTCATCAGTCCTGCCTGACACAATTAGCTGTTCCAGGTAAAAACTAGGAGGTAGATTCTCAGTAGAGGTCAGGGTGAAATGAGCTTTAATCCAGCTGGCACGTTTAAGACTTTGTGAGACAAATTAGCCACTTCAGGATCACATCTGGTAATTATCATGGTAAACCTCAGTAAAGTCAACGCTCAAAAGCAGCTTACAGCAGAATAAGAACACACTCACGCCTGTAGTTTGTTTTCTTGGATTGAATCATGCCCGGACCTCTCTCACACAGAAGGATTATTAAGTCAGTTGGATAAATGCACTGGATGAAACACGGAGGAGGTATTTTTACTTCGGAAGACTTTATTTAGCCTCTCATGGGGGTTTTGTAACTCGTCTTTTTAACTTAGTAATACTAAATTTAGTCATCCTAAATTTGCACATCAAATCACCAGTTAACATTACCTCTTTAAAAACCAAGTCATGTGGACTGAGAATTAACCCAAGCACATGATTATTCATCCTGTGACACTGGATGACTTTTAGGGTTTAAGTGGGAAATCTAAACCAGATCACAGTGCACTGAACAGTACACCTACTGCATTTACTTGTGTAGGTACATAAGGATGGAGCCAAATGAATATGAGCATCAGACTGTCACTGGACCTGCAGCCTCAGCTGATGCTCAGAGGTATGAGTCTCCAGTGCAACATGATGGGGGATGTGGTAGCCATGATCAGAAGATGCATAAAGTCAATTCATTGAGTACCTTCAGCATTCCCAAGAAAACTAACCTAAGCCCATGGTGATTACAAGACTGTGACAGTGGAAAGCAATTTAACATTTGTGGCTACTTTTGTTAAACAACAAAAGAAGAAATGTATAAATTATTGTTTAAATTTCTCCTTCTAAGATTTTGAAAAAGAAAATATAAATTGTTACTGAACCTCAAGTACCACTGTGTTAGATCAGGCAGTCGTAGTGTAAATCCTTGCTGTAACTTGGTGGAGAAACATGGTGGACTACACTTTGAAGCCTCATCCATCATAGATTAGCTTATCTTTTATGAGCTCTGATACATGTATAGATAGTGATGACTGGGAACGATTTTACTTCAAAAATCAAAATTTATTTATTTAAAGCCCAAAATCACAAACAATCGTTTGCCTCGGAGGCTTTACAATCTGTACAGTTGTGACACCCTCTGTCCTTAGACCCTCGAACCGGGTCAGGAAAAACTTCAAAAAAGCCTTTATGGGAAAAAGAAGAAACCTGAGGAAGAGCCACAGATGAGGGATCCCTCTCCCTGGGACGGACAGACGTGCGTGCAATAGATGCCACATGTACAGAGAACATCAGAACATCAGAGAACATTACTTATCAAACAAGGTTTTTTTTTGTGGCTAATATCATGTTTGATGTGTTCATGTCTGAACACAGCATAACGAATTGTAACTCTGCGGTTCAGGAGGTGAACATCGTTCCTCAACATGAATAACATGCACTCATGTAACGGTGTTCATGGATTGTAGAAGTAGGCAGTCAGACGGACAGTGGATGCTTCTGCTTCTGCAGTTGGATAGCTTCAGTCCCTTTGTCCCGCCCTTCCCACTATCCCAGGCACCCCTTGGTTTAATTTGAGGGGTGTGATAGGAGAGATGTGGGGCAGCAAGCGTTGATACTGGAGAGTCTCCACACTGGTGTCCATTGTACAGCCACCCCAAACGACCCAGTTCTATTTCTGTTTGCCCTTCTCATTTTATCTCTCACTCTCAACCCCTATCCCTTCAGAGTTTTGCTTATTTCTTCTTCTTTTCCTTTGTTCAATTAACGGGTCCACTGATTTTATTTGACTTGAGTCCCCCTCTGTCCCGGCCTCCTTTTTTTCTCTGCTTTTTTCCTTGACAGTGCACAGAAAGAAATCTGGGTCATGGCATCTAAAATCAGGAGGTGGAAATGTGGAATGAGAATGCTGATAGGACAAAAAAAAGGGAAAGAAAGAGGAGAAGAAAGATGGATGCAGAGGGCCAAACAGGACAGGCAGCATGTGTCCTTCTCCACAGGGGACACACATCAACTCACCACTCTGTTCCCACATTCTGTAAAGTTTTTAAGTGCACAGAAGAAGCCAAATAAAAGACAGGAAATAAAGGAGAAAAGGAGAAAGAATGAGGCTGAAACTCAAGATGGAAAAAAACATAGTTGAAACGTGAACCAGAGGTACATCGGGTCTAATAAAACACTGTGGAGAGAGGCAGGAAACAGCACAAAGAGACGCACAAAAACACCATTCCACTGAATTTCCTCACACAAAACAAAACTCACACCAACATGTAAATTGTGTAATCTTAAAGGGAAATTACAGTTTCTGCAACTTTGGTCTGATTTTTTTACAGCTTCACCCATCGTTTTGACAAGTTGTGACAAAATTCTCACAAGAGCAATTGCTGTGATCTGGGAACACAGAGGCATCACTGCAACAAAACAAAAAACACAAGCAGTTTGATCAAACATTCAGCAGTTTATGCAGAGGTATCTGAACCACATTATTTGAAGGGGAAACCTGAAATATTGGAGATAACCTGTTCGTACAAAAAATGTGCACATGCACAAGTGACTCTTTAAACTACAATAGATATTTGCAACAGATAGTTATCATGATTTTATTGTTCACCTTCATATTTTCATCTAAATAAGTAACAGGGGTTTGATTTTCTGATAGCCGTTACATCCTTTGTTGTGATGTCATCATGTCAACTCAGAAATTCAACTGGTGCCAACAATCATTTCATTGTCTTCAGTGGGAATGATGGTAAGATATGATCTACCAACTCAATGATAACCCAATTTGTAAAAAAAAACAACAACTGTATTACTGTTTTTTTGTTCTTTTTTCAGCCATTTGGAGGCAGCAGAACAAGCTGAAAATACAAAGTTAACATACATCACCATATAAAGTTGACATGGAGAATGCATTATGTACACACCCAGCGGACATGGAGCAGCAGTGATTTGGAGCTGCGTTTGTATCCACCAAAAAACTGTACATCCAGTCATCATCTCTCTTTTAGCTCTGTTTTTGGTCTCCACCAACAGCTGAGCAGAAGATCTGTCTAATAACCAAACGCTCTAATATGTTTACCAGCTAGTCTCTAATTATGTCTGCCTGCTGTTTGGTGTTTGGTTGTGACCGCGGGCAACAACTTTCCATATCTCACAGTCAGCTGAGCCATTGTTAATATAAAAAATATTGATTAGAGCTGATTTAAAGAGGCAAAATAAGATGCAAAATAAATGCGTCTGTCCTCATACATGTCTGTTTACGCAGACTGAACGCACACTGAATCAGCACAAGTGAGTCATGGCATTTAATTAGTGATGCAATGGCATAAGAGCCAACACACACACAGACACACACACATATATATAATCCCTCCCTCATTAGGTGTATTGTGGGGATGCTGATGTAATGCAAGTTAATCTGTTGGCCTCTGGTTGGCTCGGTGGCCCAGTGGGAGCTCTTTGTGTGGGACATTACCCCGGCCCCGCCCCCTGGAGACAGGTTCATTAAGACTGACGCTGATACCCAAGTACCCAGGCCTTTTTGTGTGTGTGTATGTGTGTGTGTGTGTGTGTTAAACAGTGTGTTTCAGTTATACCAGAGACAATGTATGTAATGAAGAGGACGATTGCCATAAAGGCACTGCTTTCTCAGCATGTGTGCTTGACGGCACGTAGGCAGTGAGCAGTCGAAAGCTTGATGGCGTGCAAGTGTGTGTGTGTGTGTGTGTGTGTGTGTGTGTGTGTGTGTGTGTGTGTGTGTGTGTGTGTGTGTGTCTGTGTGTGTGTGTGTGTATGTGTGTGTGTGTGTGTGTGTGTGTGTGTGTGTGTGTGTGTGTGTGTGTGTGTCTGTGTGTGTCTGTGTGTGTGTGTGTGTGTGTGTCTGTGTGTCTGTGTGTCAAAATGTGTGTCTGTCTGTGTGTCTGTGTGTCTGTGTGTGTGTGTCTGTGTATGTGTGTGTCTGTGTCTGTGTGTGTCTGTGTGTGTCTGTGTGTGTGTGTGTGTCTGTGTCTGTGTGTGTAAATAAGTGAAGGCGTAAAACATATTTAGTGAACAACTTTGAACTTTAGAACATGTGCGACACTCACAAACTATTGTGGGTGTCTGAGCTTTGCTGTTGTTGGAAGCGTTGAACTGTCTAAAGCATAAATCTAAAACGACATCCTCTGCGACGATGAGTAATACTGATTTCCCACCATGAAAGTGTATTTGTGGGTTAATAGGAGTGTAAGAGGTTACTTACCAATAGGAGTCAGTAAACTGTCAGAGACATATTGCTAAAGATCTGATCATCACATTCACACAACCTGTGGATAGTGTAATTTTAAAGAAAGCTTCTCAGATATCAACTGTACAGGAAATTAATAATTTCACAATTTCACAATAACATGATCATATGATCCAACTACATATACAGTAATATAACCTGTAATGCCAACAGTTTCAATGAAAAGGTAGAAATGGTTTCAAAGTCAATTTTTGTCTTTCGTATTGTAGCTTTATGGCTGAAAAAATCGTCTTCTTCCACTCTGTGTGTCAGTATAATATGCAGTGTAGCATATTATGCATCAGCTTGTTTCAACTTGTCTTTGAAACTTTAGTTAGTAAATGATTCTCATATTATTTTCAAATGGGAATATTCGAGATGTGTCGGAATATCTGAAATGTAAAGAAATGTTCTGTAGGTTTAAACATGCTTTTGAAAAGTAAAAATTCAAAATCCGCTGTACAGAAGTATAATGCAGTCTGGTCCTGGTCAAGCCCGGGCAAAAGAGAAAAATCAAAAAGGAGAAAAGATTTGTGGTTGTTCTGTTTGATTATTCTTCTTAATGCCCAAGCAGGTCCAGAGCTGAGCTGCTTGATTTTTGAGACTTTTGAAAATTGTATAAAAAGCTTTAAAAAGAAATAGCAGTAAAATGTTCTGCACTATGATAGAAATGCTTCTCAAAAGTATATAAAATGTATTGACATCAACTGGAAAAAGTGCTAAGGACCTACTTGAGGAAAACGCCACAGTTGAAAATACTCTTCTTCATTTTCTGCATGTAAATTTTTCACTTTAACCCTCAGGAGTGAATACTGTTCCCCATGCCAATGTTTGGTATGTTTCTTTTCAACACAACATAACCTATATAACCCCAAAGATTATTTTTCCACTTTGACATACTGTACTGAAACAACTGATGTCATTTCAAAGTATAAAATAGCATAAAATGGAAATTATTATTATTATTATTATTACTAAAATTTAAGTGAGGTACCTCAAAACTTGACTAAATGTACATTCCCCATGTAATAAACAGTACTAATTGAACTGTGTAGCATGATTTCTACCACTATATTTTGTCATTTTACTAAAAACTAATTACATACTAACTATATCCAGTGCGGTAACAAAGTACCACGTAACAAATAAAACAAAAATCACTTAGTTTGTCCTCCTGGTCGCAGTCGGTCCTTCAGGCTGTGTCCCACCAAATTAAAAATAGGAAAGGGACTATTTGTGGGCCGGCGTGGTTTTAGTGTGTGAGATGGAGTGTGTGTTTGCTCCCGTGTGCAGCCAGAGCAGCAGCAGCAGCATCAGCAGCAGCACACTTAGCCTGGGCTTTAAATAGCTAACTCAAATAAAGTGAGAGGAGGCCGGGGATCAGAGGCTGAGAGGGACTCTGTGAGGGAGGCATTCCCGAACGGAAGCCAGCGTTTGGATTTCCAAACAGCATTCGGAGCAAGCAATGCCAGGAATGTGATGTCGTCCAGCAGCAGTGGCGGCGGCAGCTGTGAAAACCGCCGGGCCACCAGGTGCCGGTGGGCCGCCTAACAGGAAGTGCAGCAGGAAGTGCAAGCGGAGGTCCAGCTTGGGGACAAAATGGCAGCAGGTGACTCAGCAGAGAGGGGACAGGAGCCAAACTGAAGGTTGCTCCCGTGAGCACACTCTCTGTCAGGCCTTTCTGCTGCAGTGGAGCTCTCAACCCCAAAAATCTCTGAGATGCTGAAAAGGGAAGACGACTGCCCCCTCCAAACTGCTCTTCTGCACTTTGCCTCCTTTTTTACACACTGTGTTAAATTTCTATTCTTTCTCACCCTTTCTACCTTTTGACGGCCTTCTTTGTGTGTAGGCTGTGGGAAAGTTTCCCGTAATGGTGAGGTCATCCACCACTGACACCCCCCCACCACTGCCACCACCACCACCCCCATCACCCATACGCAGACACACACACAGCATCACTACACACACCCCACCCTTCACGTTGTCTCTTTTTTCTCCAGGCCAGGCAGCACTGCAGGACTGTGATGTGTCCCCAATGTCTCTGTCCCACTTCCAGTTCCTCCACTCCCTGCTCTCCATCCCTTCAGAGGCCAGGAACCTGAATAGAGCCTCTTTCAAATCTGGTATCTGATGATCTGGCCTCTAAAAGTCTCAAACAGGATCTGCTGGAGACAGGCAGATCAGCAGATCATATGGAGGCCTGTCAGTTCTTTAAACCAGCTTTTTCTGTCATGGCTGCACCCTCCGATGCTCTCTTTCTCTTTCCTTAACACTCACACACACACACACACAAACTTGGACACACTTAGACTGCCAAGTTTATTTAAGAGGGTGGTTCTCCCTGCATGTGTGAACCTGCTCAGCTCCATCTACAGATGTTTCTCAGTAGGAAACTAGAGTGATTACGTGAATCAAGAGAGAAGAGAAAATGGGAAAAATCAAACCAATTCTCCATCCAATAACTGGATACTTGTGAAATACCTTCAAGTTCTGAACACTCCAGTGAGTGTGCAGCTTGGAGTCAGACAGCAGGGTGAAGTTTGGTGGCTGATTACTGCCATCTATTGGCCTAAGTGTAAACTGCAAACTACAACTAGATATTAAAGGTGCAGTGCACCCCAAATCGCAAAATCACATATTCCCTTACCTGTAGTGATATTTGATCGAGAAATGCAGAGAGTTTTGGTGTAATTAGTTTTTTTTTTACATAGCTGTCTTCACACAAATATAATGGACCTTTACTGTGTGAAAGATTATTACTGGCAAAAATCTCTGACACCGATACCTCACACCCTGAATATACCTCCTTTAATCTGAACATATGTTGCATACAGTGTTTTGATTGTTTGTGGATATTACAGTTTGTGTTTGTTACCTTGAGTCTTAATTCATTTCTAACGCTTTGTGTGTGCACACAAGAAGTGCTGCATGATGTAAATGAGTAGTAACACTGTGTCGCTGGAACAACACTAAGTCATTTGGAGATCTTGTGGCGAGTGTGGGGAGGGTTTGGTCACTACTGAAATGTGCGTGAGTTGCACATCTTTTATCTCAACGTTATAAAACTGATGACAAAAATAAAGCATGGGCAAATGAAACCAAAACTATCTGCATGGCTTGACACCACAGGAAGTGAGTAAGAACTTGTGTTTTTCTTCATGTGACTGGGACACCCCAACACTTTAATAAGATGCCAGGATTAGAGATGCCTTGATAACTTGTCAGCACTCATTTACAAATTAGTATCACAAGATTCATTTGATGACTAGAGCAAGCTGTGAATAGGGAAAAAAAACTGCGGTGGACTAAAAGTCTGACATTTATCACAGTGACTGTATTTGATCTGTTATTAGAGAAAACCAGAATGACTTTTTCAAGGCATACTAACTGTACATACATCTGTATTACTTTGTTACTGTAAAAAGAACATATTAACATCTATATTAGTAATACAACAAGTATACATGGGCAGCTTATGTACTGTAGTATCTTACGTCTTTGTAAAATACTACATCATACACAACAATATGTGACATCATTGTATAAATTCTGAGGTACACTGCCTTTAATCCTAATATACAGTATGTGTTAATATACAAAAATATAAGAAATATATATATATAAGTGTATTTAGGAAAAGACTTTCACACATCTGTAAAAAGGGATAAATACTATAAACACAAAACAATAAATCCATCTTAAGTACAAGGCAACCACATCACTGGCTTTGTCATGTGACAGTATGGTTGGTTTTGTTTTAACATTAAAAAGGGGGTCTGTGGTTTGTTCAAAAGTAAAATCTGATTGGCATATTTATTTTTTTCACCAAAAAGAGAAGGTTTCGCAACTATAATCTTAAAAATATGTGTTTATGTGCAGAATATGTGATATTCTCTGGGTTTAATCAGAAGTAAATGCTTGTCAGCTGGGACTGCCAGCAACAAGGAGAGTCAGTGTGATGTGGAGCATTTAAAATATGTTACAGGATAAATTTCATACTAGTTCCTCTGGGGAGATGTTTCTGTGATTTTGTACAGATTTTATAAGAATTTCTAAGAATACGTCTTAAAGTCGTTCCAGATTCCTGCTGATGAGTTAAACTTCAGACGTGACAGTCTTGGCTCCCTCTGGTGGCGATATCCTGCAGTGCAGTCAGTACAAAACACAAGTTTATTCTGCAGTCTGGATCAGCAGGACCAGTGTGGACCAGGAGTGTGGGGTTTCATAGTTTTTGGCTCTTGATCCCCAGTCCAGGTTCTTCACTCTGCAGTGAGTCTATTTCTCTTTACTTCTTGTGTGACCCAATCATGACTTTGGAGACAAAGTTGACGATAGCGCTCGCCGGCTGCTCGGGGTCGTGTTCAGCAAAGAGGTGGCATATGTTTTCAGTCTCACTCTGAGATTTCCTGGCTACAAATCCAAAGATCCTGGGACAAAAGAGACAGACATATTATATAAGAGCAAGAAGACTTTAGAGCTTAACTACATTTTAAATAGTGAGCAGAAAAAACTTTAGAGGAAGTTATACTCTGTCCTTACATTAAAAATGATATCATTAAAGGAGTTGTCTGATTTCTAATTCTTCTTCTTTCTTTTTTTTCTCCATAGCATTCCTATAACTTTCTTCCTGCAACCCCCAGACTCCAGAACTTGAATTATGAATTTTATCAGTGAATGAGGATGCAATTAATGTTGACAAATTTGTTGGTACTTAACCAAAAAGAATCGCAAATACAAGGATGAAGATAGAGAAAACAAATGAAACTTTGATTGAGGGTAATGATAGAGATGAGACACAGTAAAGAAAATGTACTTACTTTGCAGTTGAACCGCTACCTCTTGTCCATCTGTTTGAGTACGAATGACATAATAAAGTTGTTACAGTTATTGGCCATGACATGTATACATTTATATACCACATATTCAATATTACATTAAATGACCCTGCTTACATGGACTGTGATAAACCACACTCTGCATATCATCTCATGTTAACACTCTGATGATTCTGATGATTTTGTTGAGATGTGGTTATAGCAGGACTTATCAGACAATAATATACATAATATACAGAACTTTAATTCAATTCTGAAATCATTTTATATGATGATACAATATGCATACCTGACCAAGCCAGATAATGCTTTCTAACAGAATATACAGTGTGTTACTGCTGTTACTGCAGTAATTAAAGTCAAGATACTCACTTCCTGCCCTGTGGGTCCAGAGAACAGAAGATGACCGTGTTGACAGCGTAATGTCTCCTGAAGAACAACCTGCAGGAACAAACAGAGACGGTCCGTGTGAACATGGTTCCTGTGAGATCACACGTGTATCTGCGTGTGGGCCGTACATGTGTGAACACTCACTTCCTCTGGTTGTCGGTGAGCGTGATCCCCTGCGCCGACACCTTGAAGTGGACGACGGTGGACGCTGGCGGGGGGTCCATGGAGAGCGTCTGCGTGGTCGCCTTCTGCACCGCCTGATGTCCCGTCAGAGACTCCAGCTCCACGGAGCCCAGGTACCACACGTTACATGCTGCACAGTCACATACAGAATAAAGGAACAATTACCTCCCCCATGCCAATGCTTTTCATTGGCATTCTCCACCAAAGGCCTCATGCCTTTGTGTTCTAGTCTCTATCTTCTGTATTCTGTCACTTTTATGTGTGAAATCTGATCCTTAGACTTGAACGCTTAACCCCTAAATCATCTAACTGTATCACTCTGCTTGGTCTGCATTTGGCCCTAACCCTGTTCCCCCCTCACACCCCATGACAGTTATCATCTAGTGGTTATATTCACTGAAACAGAAACATAATATAACATATAAATATACTCTAATATGCCATTGAAGTTTAATCTGATTTACATGTGTAGATAAGAGATGAATGCACACACACACACACACACACACACACACACACAGACTCCTTGGTCTGTCCCGTACCTGCTCCCTGTTTGAGAAGCTCGGCAGCTGAGTTTGTCGCTGTTTGTGGGGACGAGTCATTCAGCTCCTCCACTGGGTCTGCAAGCAAAAACACAGAGACAAGAGTTAACTGACCAAGAAATACACAACATACATCTACGCACCGTCCCGCTGCATGCAAACAATGCATTTTACGTGGCATGCTGATACACACTGAAATTGTGAGAACCAAAAACAACTATTGAAACTTGTTTGCACATATAAACAACATTAAAATGACATCAGCCAGAAAACTTCGGGTGTGAAATTTACACATGAAAGTGATCAGATAGTCAACCTGTGTTAAAGGTGCTGAAACCTGATTCACAAATTTTTAACTAAAAGATGTCATAATTAGAAGCATACTTATGTTAAAAAAGGGGAAAGCTCTGGTTGTTTTTACTGAAACCCAACAGTAACCAATAACCAGACGTCTGATTCAGGCTGAGTAAGCTTCATACGCAACAACAAAAACCTCTGCTTATATCATGTAGCAGTGACTGCCTGTCTGTGCAGACAGCCAGCCAGGAATGCACTTTTGTAACATTGTTGATCTTTCCCTGAATAAACTCTCTGAGGCGCTTTCTACCATGAAGTTTAGTGCTGTTATATAAATGTTATGGAGACCAAAGACAAAAGAGTAAAAACCTAACCAAGTGTTTCCGTCACTGCAGAGAACACTATCTTGACTTACATTCATTTCTTTCAGACATATCCCAACTCTAACCATGACCCTAACACTCCCCCAATCCTCTAATTGAATTGTTTACTTTATGGGGACTTGCATTTTGTCCCCCAAAAGGAAGGTGAGTCCCCACAATGTGACTGAGTAAACAGATATATGTCCCCACGACATGAGGAACACACGTCCACACACAGTTTACCTCTGTCAGGCAGGATGAGTTTACAGGGCAGAGCCAGAGGGGTGATGGAGTGCTGACACACCAGAGCTGTGAGACTTCCTGTAAGGAAAAGAATATAATACATTCATATATGAACACTTCACAAACAGCCCCACTCTCCACACTAATAACTGATTCAATGAAGTCAGCTGCACCTACTCATAATGGGCAGTAGAGGGAGGCAGAGGAAATGAATCATTTTACTGGGACACTGTGATAACAGCCCCAGAGGGTCTACCCTAACAACTCAGAGGGAAATACTTTTGTTTTTACTCTTCAACTTTTACCTGCAATGCTTTATTTTATAGGTCAATAACCCCTGATGATTACAGGCCCATAAAATAAGTCACAGTTTTATGTGACAGCAGCAGTGACTGCTCACTCTGCAAACACTTTAGAAACAACTTAGTAAAACAGTATTTGTTTCTCCTGGAGCAGCCAGAGTATTAACACAAGTATTTGACTTTTTAATATCACTTTAGCGCGTTGAAACTGTTTGTGGTACCTCCAGTTGTTATTCGTATTTTCCACTTTGCTGACAGGCGAGACAGTGCGATAATCATTTGTACATGCCTGTTAGATAAAGAGTGTCATAGTTTCTTGTGATCAGACAGATTGTGAGACAATGTTTAAAGGAGGACTGCTTTAAGGCAATATTGATTTCCCAGGATTTTTGCTTCAGTTGTATTCAGCTGACAGGTATTCAGTGAACTCTTAATAAAAAATGTGACATTTCCAACCAGCTATTTTATCCATAAGTAGTTTCTCCTGCTGGAAAACAACATTTTTAGATACTTTTAGAGTTAGGTGTAAGACAAACCAGCAGAAAATGATCAAAGGCGCCCAATAAAGCTTCAGTATTCTCACCAAAGTACGGCTCATTGGGGCAGCCTTTCAGACGAACTCCTCTCTGTGTGCACTCGATCAGGAAGTGTCTCACCAGCTCATTGGACAGGTCGCCTACAGCAGAGACGCAGAGGACACCTCAGCATATTTCAGTAGATTTGTAAAGCATATTCAGTAGATTTCCATACATATATTGTTACTTACGTGTAGATGTTACTTTTAGGAAATTAAAATAAATGACAAAAAATAAAACTAGTAAAGTAAAAAATAATCTTGTTGCATCTTTATAACAGAAAATTTGTTTCTGGGAAAATAACACTCCAAAGTCCAATGTAGTAAATTACATTATATAACATATAAGACTTCACTGAAAATATGAATCCGAGGGTGCCAACTGCTCACTGGGTTGAATTATAAAGCCCCCCTGGGAGAGATGTTAAACTTTGGCGATTCACAGAAAATGTGGACATGTATAAAAATGAAGGTGTATAGAAATCACCACTAAAGGCAATACAAGTTTTGTTTTTTTTTCCCAAATAGAAGAAACTTTCTGCTGCAGCACGTCCCCAGCCTACCTTTCTTACCTTTCTTACTCTGTTGTAACACAGACAGAGGGGGTGTGGCCACCTTCATGGCCAGTCCATACGCCCCACGAAATGAATGACTGTCTCTGACAATGAAGGAGCCCGGCTCTTTATCCTTTAGCACTGCGATGGCTGAGCGGTGGAAACACAGATAAGCTAAAGTTAGACTCATCATGTTCATGCTGTTTAAGGAGTAAACCTTTGCACAAGTGTGTATTATCTGCTTGGAAGTGGCCGTTACAGCTCTCCTGTCCAAGACCAATATTTACCTTGGTCTCTGGAAATGTCGGGCTTGTACCAGAACTTGGAAGTGTCCTGAACAAACTTTACAGTGTCCTGCTTACTGCCAAAGTCTGCGAGACACAGATTAAGACTCTACGTTAGGTCTCAGACTGGCCATGGCCCAAATATGACAAGAAGAAAAAATAAAGTGAAAGAGACGTTGTTAAAGGGTCAGTACACTCAAACGACAAACAGATGTATTTCCACTCAACTCTATTTATATCTATTCATGCAGGTAGTTCCAGTTTTATGTACTGAGATTTTCTGAGATGTTCTTGTCTGAATGCACTGTGTGTCCTCAGAACAGCTGAGATAAATGGAAATGTGGTTTTAAAAGCACTAAAAATGCTTCAAAACTTTAAATTGTTCTGGTTTCCCATGATAATCCACAGACGTTGATGCAAGCTGCTCAGCCATTTTTAAATTGACCATAGCATGAAAGTGTGTATGAATTTGGATTATTTTAAAGGCTGGCATTCCTCAAGTCTGTCCACATTTCTATAGGAACATTGTGGTGATTTGACAAAAAAAGCAAGCTCTTACAAACAGTGGGGAAGTTTGGTTTTGGCAGATAGAATAAAACACATGCACTGATGCCACACACAGACACAGAGAGATACTATCTGGGACAGTGTACCTGCTCCTGGTGACGGGGCCCCACTGAGTCCTCTGAGGGGGTCGGGGGTCATGGGGGACGAGAGCGGGATGCTGAGACTGCTGCCACTGTGAGGGCTGGAAAACCCGCTCAGAGACGGGGAGCGGGACCCAAGCTCTCCCCCCTCGCCCCCTTTTCTTTTCTCAGGGAGCAGCGGAGGAAGGCCCCCATCTCCCCCGATGTTCAGACTCCCGAGGCCCTCCACGGCCTCCAGCAGGCTGTGCTCCAGGCTGCCGTTCCCAAACAACACTGAGGACAAATCCGTGCTGTCTGTCTCCCTGAGGGCCCAGAGACCTCCACCCAGGCCTCTCTGAGCCCCCCTGGGAGAGCTGTGGGCATTGGGAGTGCTGAGGGAGAGAGGAGGTGAGGGTTGAGGGGGGTACGGGGAGTTCAGGGAGTTTGGAGTCCGGTCATGCCCACACAGGAGGAGGAGTGGAGCTGCAGAAGGGAAAGAGGGAGGATTACAGATGGAAGTAAAAGTGTCCAAATAATTATGAATGAAAACTAGATTCTAAATGACTATACAGCTATATAAGACATTAGTAATAACATTAATCATCATGAACTACAACAGTCTAGAAGTCTGGAAGATGGAGCACCCTGAAGAAATGTTCTGATGACATCTTGCAGTAGCAGTAGTAGCTGCAGTGCCAAACAGAGCTCTGAGGACAGCACACTCTTCCAAATGACTCCTGTTTGGCTGTAAAGCTGTTTCCCTTTGTGCTGCACAGCGTTTATGCAGACTTCCTGCACAAATTCAATCCGTAAGGGCAAACTGGGAATGTGTCCAAGGCCAGCACCAAGTCAATGGAGCTCTTGGAATCATGGATTTAGAGTAGAGTAGAAATATGAGTGAAAGAATGCACTTTATATGGGAGCATACCTACGTGAAAATAAGAATGTAATATGATTAATTATATATGTGTATTAGTTTATAAATCACTTTGTCTTCCCTCTCTAGCCTCTTCCTCATTTTAAAGTTTTCCTTTGCAGACCCTTGAGGAATGTGTTTTGCAAAACAGAGTTGTAATTGACAGAGTGAACACTTGTTCCTCTGCTGTCCCTCTAACTGAACAAAAGTCTCAGGGCTGTAATCATACCTGCCTGAGAAACACAGCTACTGAAAATAGGTTTGTATCTGATGAGACTTGTTTACCAGAGAGAACATTGTTCTAATGTTGAGAGCTGAATACAAACCACACAGACACCTCACAGTGTCGTCTCTTGTAGAAATGTGAATGAATGACTCCTTTCACCTTTCATCTTTCTAAATGTTTCATTATTGTTTTTATTTATGTTTTTAATATTACTGTGGACCTGATATATTTATGATGCATTAAGAATGTATTTATGTGATACAGCATGTACCACAGTACCATTACCCCCCCGAGTGTGTACCTGTCTGTGTGTGGGAGGGGGCTGTCTGATGACACTGAGCACATAGAGCCAAAGATCCTCTGACAGGAAGCAGGAGTGACAGACGCTTCAGACCTGCTGAACAGCTCTCCCTCTGTGGAGCCGCTGGCGTGGTTCATACTGTCCAGGAAACTCCGGGAATCTGATTAAAAAAAAAAAGAAAACAATGTACTCTTTCACTGCATAGCTCTCAAATATTAACCAGATGTACAGTAAAAAAATCCAGGATGTGACATTGTTCTGTAAACTGTAATAACTCCCTACTGACTAACTGTTTCACTGGAACCTTTATTTGTATTAAACAACCATAAATGTGAATCAGCACAGTAGTAACTGTTAATTTCTGACAGAAGTTTAGCAATTTCTTTCTTTATGTCTTTATTTATTCATTCAGGGGATAATTCTTAGTAGAAAGTGAACTTTTATGAGTTTTCTTTTACACCACCAGTTATTTTCAGAGTAGTAGCACTTTTTTTCAACAAAAAACACCCGACCATTTTATCAAACCATCACCACTTTTTAGTCAGTATTTAAGACCATTCTCATCATCTCTGATTATCTTCCCAGATACTAGCTCTAACCCTCTTCTTTGTTCTTCTTGTCACATTTATTTAATCAAGATATGAACGTGGAAGACGATATCAGTTTCTTTTACATCCTTAATTTCTCATTCCATCAGTCTGAATCATTCATGTCAAATACAGTGTAGTAATGTGTCATCTCAGAGGCATCAAAGAGGCATTTCCTGTTACAGTAATGTAGTCATAAAACCAATGCTCCAGTCATCCTGTGTGAGTTATGTTAGTTCTTATCTTTAGAGGCAGACGTATGTTTGACTGCTGGACAGAGCCAGGCTTGCTGTTTTCCAGCTAACTCCGGTCTTTATACTGAACTACGTCGCCTCCCTGCTACAGCTCTGAGATTGGCACTGCTCCTCTCACCCTCAGCAAGGAAGTAAATAAGTGTATTTCCAAAACTTATTATTGTTATTTCTTCAAGCTGACACTGTAGACTTTACATCTGCAGCACTCCTCATTAGAATCGTGCCCATAAAGCCAGTTTGACTGTAAATTTGAGCGAAGCAGAGACTGACAGCGTGCGATAGAAGAGGTGAGTGCGATGTTGGAGGGAGGTCGCTTCAAACATCCCAACATGGCAGCCTGACATTCTGACAACACAGTGTGTCATTCAGCAAACACGAGGGCAGGCCTCCTCAGGCCACATACAGGCCTGTGAAGTACGATGAGTCACCATGTAAAGAGTCAATCATTATAAAGAGCTCCTTGTTCGAGCCGGCTGCCCCCGCAAAGGCCCCCCTCCTGCTGCCCCCTCCTCCCCTCTTCCACCGCTTCCCTCCATTCAAGCACGGACGGAGGAATTTGGACTCAACCGCCCGCTTTGTTCGCGATCATATTGGACGAGCCGCATCATCTCGAGTGGATTATATAAGCACACGTGTGCTGTTAATCAATCTGAAGAACGCTTGAGTGTTTGCATGATGCAACACGCACGCACAAATAAAGTCTGAAGAGTAACCACGGAGCAGCATCAGCAGAGTTACATGTCCTGTTGATGTGTGACAAGAGGAGGTGGAAACTCACAGTTTTTAGTTCACTCAGTGTTCATTGATTTCTAAATCATAATGAATTGTTTATTAAGTACAATATTGGTTTACTTTTATGTTGTGGCCCTTTAATGCAATACTTTTATTTGTTATGGAGTGTGTTTACATTGTGATCTTGCTGCTTTTATTTATGATCTGAATACTTCCTCCACCACTGGCCAGGGGTTTAGGATTTAACATGACTTTCCCACGGCTCAGTGTTTCCCACATGCATTTCTGTAGTGCCAACATTATGTATGGTGTATCAGATGTCTATAAGTGTGAACTTGCTGGCAGCTGCTGTGAGCTGCACTCATCAATGTAATGAAAGTCATGTTTTATGTGTTAACTGCCTGTCTGTTGGTCAGCATATTAATTTAACTAGTTTCGGAGTGCACAATGCAGAGATCGGTTTGGTGCCTTTAATCAGAAATGACCTTTTTTATGTATTTTACATCTGTGACTTTAAATCCACACCTCCACACAGTTTGGTGCCATCTGATATCCCCCATGATGTGTCTGACACACCGTACAAAAGCAGTCAACACTCAACTTGAACTCTCAGGGGTTAAAGGTCAAGAGCACCGAGCAGGTTATGTTGTGAATACTCACACACTTGCACTTACTCATGCACAGCACAGAAAACGGAGCTAATCCATGGAGTTGTTGTTGCTGCTTGGAGGAAATAAGCACAAACTGAGGAGACAACACTGAGGAGACAGGATGACTCAAACATTCCCACAGTCACTGTCAGTTTTTCTCTCTCGGGACGATTCCCAGAAAGCAGCCGAGCTTCGTCTCCCTCTTTTCCCACGGCTGCTTCTGCTCACTGTGGTTTGTCACATCTGCTGCTCCACAGCTCGTCCCAGCTCATCCAGTTAATTACAGAACAGCGCTAACTGGTGCAACACTGACTGACCCCAACCTGACCTCTGACCTCAAACCAAACTCGGCTCCACTGGTCGTTATTACAACCTAGCACACCTTTCACCCCCTGTATCCACGCATCCACGTATCCATAGCTACTCACTCCCAGCTAGACATGTTAATGAAGAAACCTGGAGAGACTGGGAGAAAGAGTCTGCGCCCAGTGTGAAACAGATGAGAGACTAAAGTCAGTTAGCTTAATGCCAAAAATATAAAGAAATCAGTCATGAAATGAATCTGGACTCTCCATAATAAGAGCTCTCTCTCTCTCTCTAATTGTTAATGTGCCAGAAGCAGGGCAGGGTACTGAAGGTCAATGCTTATAAGTTACTACATGAAATGTGTCTATGGCACCAAGTATCAAAACCTGCCAAGTGGTGAAATCTTGCATCCAAAACTGAATCATCATTCCTTTTTTCTGAATCAATGAGTATGTTTGACTTAACTCCCATCAGCTACCAGTAATCAAACTTTTAATGCCATACACATTGCTGTATATTCATTGTATCTATATTAGTAGAATATTTAGATAAACATACACAAACATGTATGCAGACTCATACAAAACATACAAACACAACAAACTTTTACCATTTATTTATTTTTTTGGTAAAGTTTTGAGGGTATGTCCTGTTTGGTTTTTTTCAACACTGTTTTTCTGTCCATTGTTTTCTCCTCACTTGTGCAGCTCCGGGTGAGCACAAAGCCTCTTCAGTTTGGGTTGAACTGTGCAAAACCAATTCCAGATGGCACAGACCCATGTGGGCACGACTGCCAGCCTCTACCAGCCAACAGCCCTGCATAACACACACGCACAGACACACACAGATACACACTTTCCTGACAGTGACGGTTTCATGGCTCAGACTGCAAATGTGTGCATACCTTCATGCTCTGAACTGAGCTAATCCCATTAATCAATGAAAGCACAGCGAGGTTATCTGGAGTTAATATTTCCCTTCATATTTCCCACTTGGACCATGCTGGCCGTTGCATAAACAGGACGGTATGACAGGCGAGGCGTAGGGAAACAGAGAAGAAGAAATGCCGAAAGATGAAAGCCATACCGCCGTCACATGTTCAGTGTGGCTGAAGAGCTGCTGTGTTGTGCTGCGACAAAGACAGGCTTCTCCTTTTCTCTTTTTACGTCCTCCACTCACGCATCCAAACATTTACTCGCTAAAGCAGCCTCGCAGTGCACAGACAGGAGGGCCTACACACAGCCACAAAACACAATGATGCACATGGAGTTATGCAGGACAACAGTGGGTTTGCAGACTCCCCGCTGACCGCAGGAATGTGAGTGCAAGCACTTTGTATGTACACACACACACACACACAGTGACAGACTGAAACTGACAGATCTTAAGGTCTCTGGCATGTTACAGCTGTTCACAGTGATCACAGGCTGCAGCTTCTCAGGGGGATGAAGGGAAAAGGGAGTGAAAGAGCAACAGGAACACGAGGAGGAGGAAGACATCTGCTGTGATCCTGAGGCCCACTGAAAATCCACATTACCAAGTAATAATCACAGAAGTTCTGTGATTGGATGATTTATCAAGATTAAGTTGATACAGGACTGCAAAACTGAAATATCTGGAAAAAAAAGCCTTTTTGCTTAATTGTTATGGCTCACATGCAAGCTACAATAGCCTATTTACACTCCAACCAGACACAGAGCAACATAATCATCCCACTGGACACATATTTAGGTCCACCTGATGAATTTAAGTCCAATATTCACTCTCCTTTCAGTTGTGTTTTGGTTTCAACCAACTCCTGAGACAAATATCTGTCTCTTTCCTCACCAGCTGCAGAGTTTGTGACAATTTTTTGCGTGTGATCATCACAGCTAGTTATTTCATCCTTGGTGGTAAAATATTATTTAGAAGAGCTTTTGAGAGTGAGAGTGATTCCTGCCAGAGGACATGCAGCTCTCTTCTTGGTATCGCTTGGCGCTGCATCAGAATGTGATCAGTTGTCTACCAACGCCCCACTGTCTACAGTAAAAGTCAATCACCCTCAGAGTCTGCGGTGTCTGCCCTCCTCCTCCTATTCAGAGGCACTGAGTGTCCGAGCACAGCGTTTGTCTGTAGAGAGGACAAACTAGTAGGCGGTGGTCCGTAAATCAGATTCCTCTGCTCCTTTCTGGGTGTTTGTTCTGACAGGTTTATCGACTCAGTGAAGTGACAGTGGAGTGGAGGGAGTGAAGAATAGCAACACTACAAACAAGTGGAGGGAGAGAAACAGGGTGAAGGGTAATGGTGAACAAAGCAGGTCGTGGGGGAGGACACTGTCATCGCCGAGGTGTTTACTGGTGTCTGAAGTATTCAGATAATAAGTTCATGACTTTGTAAACTGCAGTCAGAGCTACTACACTGTCACTGACAAGGAAAGTTTGACAAAAGAGGAATATCTTATTCTCCATTCATCACACAGCCTGGATCAGATGAGAGTGTACTTGGTTTGCTTTTCCTCAAACTCTAAATGAATTTCAATGTTTTCATGTATTAAGGAAGTCTGAACTGCAAAAAATGTCACAGATATTTGATCATGTTTTGAAGCTGAATTGAAATTCCTCAGACTTTTCCCATCTGGGCAAGTGATCATGGATCATAAGTAGTTCTCCTGGTGGGTCCATACGTGTTGGTGGTTACAACATGCTGCTGTGTGCAGGAAGCTCTTTCTAACTTGCTGAAAGATCTGTATACCTGAGGCTCCACTTCACTCCCTGTGTGTCGTATTATGAGTTTGGTTTTGTGTTGATGACTGCTTTATGCCTCTCATGGCATATGTGTCGATTAATCAATAAAGTGTGCTTAAGAACTGCTTCATATCAGTCACAAATAGTCACAGAAATGCTTCTTCAAAGTTTTAAACACAGTTAGCCTGAACTCCTGGACCAAACCAGTGTGTACTGGGACAAGCATCAGCTCCTATTCCTGCAGCATTATGTGCAGGTCACACTGAACCCAGGGTCTACTTGGATGAATTCCTAAACTTGACCAGTATTGTCTTTTTGTCTGCTATATTTAACACTAGACCGGGTAAAACGTACCCATTGCTGTTTTTAAATGTACAAAACTGTCCCCCAGTTTTTCACTTTTCCTAAAATTGCATTGTGTGCTCCACAGCATCACATAATTCCACAAACCGGACCTCGTCATACGTAGTTGATGTTTTCAGCCGTGCTCTTCTCGGTCTGAATGTCCTTTTATCGCCTATTTTCTTTTTCCAACTACAGTTTCTGCTTTACTGCAGAGAGAACATGTCCCATGGTCTATAAATCACATACTTGCTGCAGTTTCACACCTCTTGTCATGTTGTGTACTGTAGTGTGGATATACCAGATACCATTGCGTCATTACATGAAGGACCATGAATGTTCTGGTACATCTCACACTGGCTGAGCTCTTGACACCACAGACCACTAACTGAATAATGCTCTGAGGAACAAAATCCTTGTTTCCATCTTTCCATTTTGATCTCTGCACCCTGAACTGGCCTTCTGTCCACTGTGTTGTCAACATTTTCCGTCCTTGTGGCTTATATTGTCTGCCTCTTTGCCCTTCATTTCCTGCAGTCCTGTGGAAGCCAAATGTTTCTCACACAGCAGACGTCTGTCCAGTGTCTCAGAACAGCACAATAACTTTGTCCCTTAGGAAAATATCAATTTTCTGAAAGCTCACATGTGGCAGCTAATGTCTTCAACCCGCTTTCAACACTCTCCAAAAAATCCTGTTGTATTTGGGCTGCATGTGTTTCATTATTGATTAATCTGTCGCAAATAATTTTCTCTATCAGGAAATCCATAGAACAGGTTTTGTGATTTCCTAATAACTTTACAGTACCTTTACTGGAAAAACCTAAGTAGCATGTCACCAATTATTATATTAAGAAAATAAGAATTCTGTTGAAATACCTGCTTGATTATTTGAAACTTCATTCCTCATATATGTTGAACTATATGTTTGCACAAACAATTAATGTGGAACTTCAGTAGAAATTTTTGAGGAAACACCAAAGCGTTGCCCAACAAAGATCCAAGGCGTTGCTTGTTTTGTCCTACAAAGACAAAGAAAAGAAGCAAATACTCACTAATGAGATGTTACAGCAAGAGTGACGATTAATTAAAAAATGAATCAACTAATTGTTTCTGCTCTGGTTGTGTTTACTCTCTGCAAACCACTCTGTGTAAAGGCAGAGGAATTTCACTTAATAATAAGCGGCATCAAGCACAAATTCAGTTCGTTCCTTGCTGTTCGTAATTATTTTAGTTTCAACATGTGGAAAATGTGTGCTGGACTTGTGTAAAAAAGTTTGCAACTATTTAACTTGTGGCTTAGCAAGATGTTGTTTTACATCGCTGGGAGAAATGTGGGAAGCCTCCACAGCAATACGCACCCTGACAAAAACCCAAATCTTCAAAGACTTTTCGGTTCAGGTCAGGTCAGTAGCGCAGAAAAAAAGAGGAAACGGCCTCCCTCGGTTAACCACCAATACATCAGCCTTCCATGACTGCACGGTGGAGGCCAAAAGAGCCTTTAACGCGATGAGGTCATGAGCACAGCAGTGGAACAAACCATCTCATCATCCCACCGAGTGTGAGATGTCAGACGGGCTGCAGATGCTGCTGTCCCGAAGACTGGATTAACAGTTGTCTGAGTGTTTTCATGCACAAAAAGGCAGAGAGATGAGCTACAGAGGGGGGTGAGTTTGGCAAAGACAAGAGGCATCTGAAATTCCAGAAGCTGTCAGCAAATACCAGCGGCCTGGAGGAGAGAGGGGAAGTATTTCAGTGCATGTGTGCCCTCCTTAAAATTCCCCGGAGAGACGGAGGTAAAGATGACACAATATAAACGAGAGAGAATGAGCAGAAAACAGAGGAAGGAGGGAGAAAGAATGAAGAACGTGTGCAGAAAGGGAAGAGCTGTAAGAGCTCATGAAGTGCTTGGAAAGATGGGGATGGAAAGTGTACTACACGTGTAGTAAATCATTCAGTCACAGACTCTTTCAAGCTCTTTCATGCACGTACGTACCGAGAGATGCAGTCATGATGTGACACTCTCTGAAGTATCCCGTTATTTGCCGGTTTCCTGTTTACACCAAACTTTGGGATCACTCCTTCACCTTCCTGCTCCAAAGCGTCTGCTCTGCCTCCCAGCGTCAATGAAACTCTCCCTATTACCCGAAACTCCTCCTCTCTCTTTCACTTCAGTCTGCTAAGAAAGCAATCTGAGCTCGACTCACTGAGGCTTTTTTCTTTTTTCTTTCTTTCTTTCAGGGGCTGGATCGTCTCGCTGCCATGCCCAATTCCTTTTGTCCACCAGAAGGAAAAATAATCTCCCCGTTTGTTCCTGGCTTATTGTGACACCGCTCGACTTCTGGGTTTGTATGGAGGGAGGGACAAGAGGTAGAGAATTTCTCCCCCTCCCCTCCATGCATGTCTAGATACCCTCACTCCCACCCTCCCTCCTCTTGCTCTCACCACTGACCACTGAGCATTGTTCCTGCCGGGCCACTCTGAGCACTTTCACCCAATCAGAATGGATTCCAGCTGGGTCAGAGGTCATATGTGGCCTTTTATGGACCACAGAAAGGAGGAGGTGGTGAGGTGGTGGCTGGTGGTTGGGGGGGGGGTTCTATGGCCCCTCTGTCGGGGCATGTGTGTCCACTCCCACCATCTGCTCGCCACAAACTCAGAGACAAAGGCATGCAGACACACACTGGCCGTGTCTCCTGCCATGTGTCTAATCTTAGCACATCATAAATTACACCATAAATCTCTTGATTGAATTGTGTTTGAGTTTACTTTTTGTTTCTGTGGAAGCATATGCTGCGTGCCTCATTTTAACCTCTGTGTCACAGGAAGTGTGCTGGAATGGGTATCAGCCATTCAATCCATCAATCCATCCATCTGTGGCGCTCATTAACAGATCTTCGTTTATGAAACTACAGGCCGCTCAGATGTACAGTAAACTGCCTAGCCTGTTAAAAAGAGTAGTTTGAAATCTTGGAAAAACATGTGTATTCATTTTGATTAGAACTCTAACAGGAGGAGCTGGTCAGCGTAGCTTATAATAAAGACTGGAAACAGAGGGAAACAGCCAGCCGGGCTCTGTCCAATGGTAACAAAGTCTGCTTACATTCAAAGCACATTTAAAGCTCATAAATTAGCACATTATATCATTCTTTACATGTAAAAAATTAGTTAGCATGATAGCTATGATATTCAGACCATTTGTGATTGATTTTCGTCATTACTTTCATGTATTTATCATCTGTACTTTGTAAATGTAAATGCTGTAGGTAGTTTACTGTGCAAATACATTCTCCTATAACTACAGAAATTGTCTTACTGATGAACAGAATCCATGTTGTGTTTGTGTGATCATGACTGAATACAAACCTTTAAAAAGATCAGAAAAGATTAACAGCTGAGAAGAGCTGTATGAAAGTGTGTGTGTATTAAAGACATGTCTGTTCTTGACGAACAGCACCTTTCAATACTTTTGTTTAAATTTGGATCCCTCATTGTGCCTTTTAAAGTGCTGACCACAGATTTTTTGGTAGCTAATCTACGGATCATTGCTCTTCAAGATCAACAGCAGAAACTTGGAACTTCATTTCATTCGTCACCGACAACAAATCCAATCATCTGGAGGAGAAAGAGAGGCCTCTCTGGGCTCGCTGCCCACTCCCTCGCACTTTCTCCTGACCTTTGACCCCTGAGGTTCAGACAGTCAAGTGTTTGTCTGAGCAGACCATCTGCCTCAGATAGACCTCAGCTCATAACAACATCTACATTCCTTTGGCTGAAACCTGCTTCCGCTGGCTGGGCGCTTCTGTATATATAACAGTTTATTTTGATTTGGCCACAAGTACACAGAAGGAAATGTCATTACATAACATTTTAGAGTTGCTGTCACAAGGAAATGGAAGAGTACAGCATGAGAGTTCATCTTTGGGTTACTGTGATGACTTTGCAAAGGAGTATTGAAAACGAATCTGTTGTCATTGGGTGAAAAGGACCTCACTGCTTTTTAGAGATTTTTTTGTCTTGTTAGGTTCACAAAATTGTTTTAAAACCAAATGGATGAGGTCAAAACTACAGGACTTCAAATGTAAAAACAGTCCCAAAACATTTAGTGTACATGATATGTCTGCGTGTATTTAAATGATCCATGTAAGCACACATTAGGTGATTTTACAGGTCAAAAGCTATCTAAACTGGGATAAATTTGATTGAAAAGTGTAGTTAGGACCTGATTTACGTGGAAATATTCAGTAGGTCTTGAAACCATGCTTAGGCTTTTTCTATGTGAAAAGCCTCCCTCTCCTGCTTTTTGCATCTTTGAGCTGACTGCTTTGGTCTTACAGTCTTTACTGTTTCTCTTCATTCTCACTGCTCTCGCTTCTTTTCCAGGCTCAGCTTCAGTGATGCGGGCAGAAAAACCCACTGTGCAAAGACCTTCTAGACAGATATTTTCCTCACATGGTGGTGGAGACCAAAAGCAGAGCTAAAAGGACGCTTATTTGCTTTTCTGTTGAGCTTTAGATGGGAAGATTGATACCAGTGTCATGTCTGAATGCAAAATAGAGAGCCGGAGTTAGGCTGTGGTCGGCTCAGCTTGGCATGAAGACTGGAAGCAGGGAAGGCAGCTACTTGGCTCTGTCCAGATTAAATACCTACAAATACCACTAGACTTCACTAATGAGCTCATCATAATCTAACAATCTGCCAGGTTCTTTATGCTGAGCTAGGCAAACGTTAAACGTTACCTGCCTCCTGAAACTCTGTATACTTCACACACAGATAGAGCAGACATATTGATCTTCTCCTATAACTTAGCATGAAAGCAAACAACTGAGAAGTTGTATTTGTTTTTTGGGTGTAATTTTGAATTCAATAAGACTGGAAATCTAAATTCACTTCACCAAATATAACCCAGTTTTAATCCAGATTTAAGAGTTTTTAACCTGGATGTCACCAACTCAGTGCCTCACTAAACTGCTTTACTTTGTAAATATCTGTTGACTCTAAAATGACAACACTAAAAACCCGCACACACACCATACCAGGCTCCCAGAGTGCCCTGTGTGATTAGCCTGATGATAACATGGTGGGAACACGAGTCCACCGCTGCTGTTGTGGAGCTGTCTGCTGCTGCCCACAGTAATCACTCCCCACATTACAGCAGCCTCAGGTCAAATTGTCATTATAGTAATGACTCTCAGCATTAAATAAAAATTATTTAAATGGAGGATCTGACTGCTCTGTCCCGACGTGGCAAATTGTTTCCCAGACTATGGTCTGCCTTTAACATGGGAAACAGGAAACTCTTGTCTGCCCCCCAAAATGGGAGTGAGCTCCAGATATTCTGTCCTTTGTTAATTCTTCTGTCATCCAGCAGAGAAAAAGAATCAGGTGTTTTTCTGTAAACAAGTAATAATTACTCTTTCATCAGCTCCCTCTCCATCCTGCCGCCACTCTGTTCTGGCAAACATGTTTACAATAAACAGGCTGAACTGCCCTTTAATGGGTGAACTAATCTTTCCCAAATACAGAGCAAAATGCCATCATAAATATTACTTTGGTTTTCTTATCAATAAGTGGACAACAACATGCTATGGTCACATTATTGTCTACTTATTTGCAGTAGAAGAAAAAAATACTGATAATAAACCCATCTGACATTTTTTTCCTATGCAATAGCAAAAACAAAAGTCAAATGTTTAAGTTGATTTGATTAAAACAAGCAAGATTTGACAGACTTCTTAAACATTAAAAAAAAAACACAACTTAAACAAAGGATTTGAGCTGCTCACTTTGGGGCTCCAACAGACTCCCCAGGTGCAACATATACAGACAGATCACTACAGTACATGAAGTAAAATCATTTCATTTGTACTGTGCGATACAGTGTTGGGATGCAATACTCTCCCGGTCTGATTTAGTAGTTTTCCCAACTTGTTCATATTTATCGGTTTATTGACCATTTTCATCTTATCACTATCAATTCTGTTTTCATTGCTTTTCTGTTTTGTAAATGATTTTATTCTTGTTTGATGTGTCTGTTGCCCTGCTACAAGCCAAATTTCTCACGTAAGACAAGACATTTGTTAAATGTAGACCATTTATCATTCAGCGTTTGCAATTGTGGAACCATTTTTGACATGTACACTTGGCCAGTATGACCATGCTTACAACTAGTCAACAAGTCCTCATATTTAAATGACAATATAGGGTTTTTTGTCAGAGCCTTCCAAAACAGCACATACAGCCAAAAAAATTGCATATATGACCATTTGAAAAGCAATTCACATGACTGCTTTCTGCCCTGTCACCCCAATTGTTAAATTCTGTCAAAGTCCAGGCAGCTCAAACTTAGTTGTTAAGGCTCAGGAAAGGTCACAGTGTTGGAAAATGACAGTGTTAACAGTAGACACACTAACTGGTTTCCAGTGTCACACACATTTAAGCCAAACCAACCACTTTGACTTCCTCCATAAGACTTCTCAGCACTATTAAGAACTGTATATTACTTCCTGACAGTCATCATCCTCGCAGGTCAACGTAAACACACAGTAAGTGGTTTTAAGCATTTGAAAGTCAGCCAGTGTTATGGGGTTTTTTTGTCTCGGGCACACAGTCAGGCTTAAATCCCAACTTCAGCTGCTCCTTCTGCTCTAACTTAGTCCCTCTTTGCTGTATCTGAATTATACTGTGGAAGATTGCAGGTTTGCTGTGATAATATGAATCCAGTGTGTGATAGATAGCACCTCGCGTCATGTACAGTCTAGTTGTCCTTTTTTTTGTTGTGAAACCCTGTCAGCGCTGGAATCCGTTGTAATGGGCACGAATTCAAACTGAACAGAGCTGCTGTTGTTCAAAAAGCAACAACACAAAAAACTTTGCATGGACATCTTTTTACATGACATATACCATACATTTAGGAGTAGATTTCTACCCCTCATTAATATGATTCACACTATTACATCCTACGTTGTCTTCGTTTCCTCAGCGGAAAAGCATAAATAGTTTTAAACGCCAGCAGGAACATGACAGCTATTCAGATCAGATATGAGACATGACCACTGAGTTTTTTTGACACTACAGTAAATTCCTTCTGCAGCTGTGTGGTACATATCTCCTCAGGCAGGATGTCCCAGCAACAAAAGACCCTCCCCTCTCCTACCATCCCCTCCCAGAACAGGACGCGAGTGGACATCCTGCCAGCAGTGGTCTCTTCCTCTGTTACCGTTAACTATTATTAGCAGACAGCCAGTATCAGCTGTCCTGCATGGACCTGAAAGGATATCCCAATCCATTTTATCAACTCCACCGACCGCTTTTTACCTCAAACCTAAAAATAATAAACACAAAAGTCCAGAAACAAGCTGCCTCTAGCCAGACACTACTTACCAAAAACAGAGCCGTGCCCACATCTCCAGCCAGTAACAACACAGCACAGGCCAGGTGTGTGTATGTGTGTTTTTGGTATATTATGCCAGGAGGACATTCCAGCTGGCACTTCAACTCTGTCCAGCAGCCATCAGGAGCTTGACTCTTTTGGTTCACAAACACACACACACATATATGGACATACACACACACTCTTGGGAAAGTGTACCTTGTGTCCAGCTGCGTTGGTCCCACTGCTCGCCAGTTCTGAGCTGGGAAAACTCTGAGAAATGTTTCACTGGGAGGAGAAGACACATGATAAGATAATAAGACTCCAGAATGTAGACGCATCCACTTTCAGTAGTGTCCAATTTGACATTATCTCTTACCATAGGGCGTTGGCGGGGACACTGGGAAGGCCGGAGTAGGAGGGACAATGTCCGAGCTATCCGTTTGTCCCCGATAGTCCACACTGTTGGTTTTGTAGAGATGCCCGTGCTTAAATACGGAACACAAGAATAAAAAACAAGGCATAAGGAGAAAAGTCAATATCATGATTTTTTGCTATGGAGTAACAAGCCCACACACACACACACACACACACACACACACACACACACACACACCAGCAGACATCAGTCTTGTGATCTTGTCTGCGGCTACAGCCTGTGTTTTGGTGTAAACAGTCAGGCCATTCATGCCACCCAGCCATAAGAATGAGTGCAAGAGCAGAAAGCTCAAGTCTTTAAAAAAGGAAAAGAGGGACAAAGAGAGCAAAAAAGACAGGGAGAGAAAAAAACATGTACAAAGATACAGACAGAGTTACATAACCATAATCTCAACCGAGATTGATTTTAAAGTGATAACTCTGTGTTATCGTAGTCTTTAATACAATTCAGTTAGACACAAATTCAATTTCAAGTCTCTGAACATTTTGGGAGGTGTGTTAATCAAACCAAAATAATGTGGTATAATGTGATCAGCACTGTTGTCAATACAAATTAAATCCAATCTGACATAAGCAACTCAATGCAACTTCCACACTGACTCCAAAGGGTGTGATAAACATGCTTGAGACCAAGTCCAAATCAAGACCCCCCCCCCAAAAGAAGTAATAAATCTACACGGTACAACAGTTTGAGCTGAAATAAAAACTGGAAAATAATACAAAAACATTCTGCATTATTTGCTAAAATTATAATTATGGCTCTGTGAAGAAAAAGATAATATTAGAAAAATAACACTCCTGCTCAGTGTTACAAGACAATCACAAAAGTATGGTATCTTTCAACACATTTGCACATAAAACTACACATCTAAAATGAGAATACCTTTGCCTCTCTTTGGGGAACTGAAACTGACAGATAGACTGCTGTTAGAGCCATCAGAGTCAAATGACCGATGTAATAGGGACAGGGGGCTGAGACTGAGAGAAGTCACAGAAAAACATTTTATGGTTGACTCTTTGCTATTTGATCAACACATAGCTCTGTTTTTGGTCTCCACCATCTCCTGGGGGAAAGGTCTGGCTCTTCAGCTGCTAAATGCTCCATTATGTTTGCCAGTGAGTCTCTAATTGTGTCTGTCTGCTGTTTGCGGTTGAGCAGATACTGTACTGTGGGGTTTCAGAGCTTTGTCTCAGAAAACAGCTGCCTGCTGCGGCCGATAACGACACTACAAGAGCAGTGAGAGTGAACCAGAGCAGTACAGTTGTGACCGGACAGATAAGAAACAAGCTGAAACTCACTGAAGAGCTCCACACAGCCGAGGGGAGCCGCAGATTCAGATGATAACTCTGAAGGTTTACCAGTATGAGTGACTACTACTCACATCATTGCCACATCATTTCATGCTTTCTAAAAATAGTGGTCATATATTTAAATTAAACAGCTTTTGGCAGTTAAAGCCTTGTGTTGGTGACGTTTGATTCTCAGCAGTCAGGGTGTCTGTCAGGGAAACTGTTTACCTGAGACGGTGAGAAGGAAGGACTGTAGAGCGGAGAGCCTCTGAAGCTCTGAGCTCCACCCCCTCTCCATCCTGGCCTATGGACACCAGCGTAGTCTGTCACATCACTGACCTGCTTCTGCTGCCTCCAACCTGATCAGGAGGCAAAAGAGATAAGAGGGGAGGGGAGTGCAGGGGTGTGGAAGGCAGAAAAGGAGCCCAAGACAGTCAGATAGATTATGATCTGAAATATAACCATCCAAAGAGTCAGAGTCAGTCATGGATTCCTCTATGATATGAAATATATCTAACAGTTATGTCTGTTCACATAAAAAAAACAATAAATGGTACTGACCAGATGTCTATTTGGCAATGAAAGGTGATGACAGTGGTTCCTGTTTAGCATGTTTGTCTCTGACAAAAGCGTCTATCAGTGTGTTTATCAGCAGTGTATAGCGCCTATCATCAGGGCAGAGGCAGTGTGACTAAGCTGGACTTCACCAGACTAGATGGTGGAACGTCAGGGTGGAAAAACATCTGTTGGAACAATCAGTTGTTGTGCTTTGTGTATCAGCAACCAATTCAGTTCTGGTTCTAACAAAGATTCAAAAGATCAACAAATTTACAAGCAAAATGTCTGAGTTCCCTCAGCTTATTTCAGCTTAATGCATCATATTTCTGTGACAAATAGTAAGAAATGACCACTTTTGTCCACTACTCAACACTATTTTTTAATTGTAGGATGTCCCACTCAAGACATAACTTATTTTACAGTTCATTAAAATAAAAATGTAAGAAATCCCTATCAGCAGTGATGGGTTATGTTACTGTTCATGTTCATGGTCATGTCTGTATGAGCTTCAGAATTCCAGCACAGAGTTGTAAACATGCAGTGTAAGCTAAAGCACTTAAATAAAATTAAAGCACTTTTTACTCAGCAAAAACAAATAAAAACAGCTAAAATTATTTCACTGTTTTGCAGCCTTTGAAGACTGTGGAAACACCAGTAACACACCGTAACACAGAAACCAAAGTCTGACGCATGTGTCACCATAGAGATTCACCATATATGGGATCCCACTCAATTGTGCATATCAACTATAAACAGCAATCTGGAACATTGTGAGCTCAGCTTTCATTGTGAGCATCCATCATCTAAAACTCACATGAAAGGCCGAGCCAGTCAACTGAAACTAATCCAGTTACTCTGCTACACCACAGGGTCTGCTGGGGGTACTTCCACCAAGGTTTTTTACAGTGTCAAGTGTCACTTGATACCCACTGTATTCGTGAGGGGGCTATTCTCTTTTGAAGACTGCAGCTCCAAGATCATGAGAGGGAGAAGGACGGCATGATGCAAACACAGTGGAGAGCAAAGTGTTGTGTCAAACTTCAAAAGCATTCCTGATCGCTTACAAAGTCCTGCCTCAAAACATCCCCTTGAAAAACACACGTTCCAAACAGACACTTCTGCACACACGCACACACTCAAAGTAACTAAGCAGTGAAATATTGGTGTTACTGCTTCAGCCCTTGGGAAATATCGGCCTCCTGACAAACTCGCTGACCTACATACATTCAAATACACATGCTCCACTTCCTGTGCTCAGACTCAGTGATTAGAGGAAGAAGCACAAGACCTTTCATTGACCTGATGGTGTAAGAAAACACAGGGTCAGAGGTCAGATGTCAGCAGTAATGTAACCCTGAGTCACAGCAGAGACCCTGACAGACGTGATTCAGGAGCTGTCTCATCAGCTGTCAGCCACTCTGAGGTTCGCTTTGATGGAACAGCTGCTCTGTATGCAAAGAGCTGTGGAGTGATGACATCACTTGTACACCTATGACCCGCAGTCCTCGAACAGAAAATGAACCATGGGTTCAGGGAGCAGCAGAAATGTGCCTCTTCTTCCTGGTTGCATCCCAGTGGATATGACAGGGAGTAAATCTGTCATTTTTGAGGGGATGACGGTGAGAAGAAACAGCAAAGAAAAGGCAACACTGAGACACATGGGTCAGAAAAACAGGCAGACCTGTGACATGCAGGTTCAAGTTTTAAAACGTAGGTAAAACTCATTGTCCTGCAATCTTAAACTTTCTGTTTTGAGTTCTAAGTTATTACCTGTCTGCACGGCCCAACACACCTTTAGTTCAATTTCACAAAATGTGATTTGTTGCCAGGAAGTTGAAGAGCTGAAAAGTCATCTTTGGGTTTGAGACAATATCAGGTCCAAGTCAAAAGGCTAAAGTGAGTCATTGTGAGTCAAGTTCAGTATTTTTTTACTTTGTCAAGTTGAGTCTAAATTCACCAGATTCATGATAACTCAAAAAAGACCATGTTTTAAGCAAATGCATGCGTGTGCATGGTACCATTGTGTTTGATTTGTAGATTTGAAGATGCAGAGGTCATTGTGAAGAGTCGTAAAATGCCATCACGAGGCCAAGCATTTCCCAGTTCCAACCAAACTGCTCCCAGAGCGCTGAGATAAGAGCCACTAAAGTTAACCAGCTGAAAGTGAAACTAGATACCAGCAGAACAGTTGTGAAATCAATTACATGTCAGGAGTGTACGAGGGAGTCAACATTACCAGCCATGAATTTAGTGAAGAGCTCACTCTTGAGTCAGTGTCAGCATACCCGATGTTGTTTTTAACGCTCGCTGACAACAACAGTTGTTGCTACCAACACTGTAGATGAATGAGCCTGTATCAGATCAGATGAATGTTATAAACCAATTACAGGATGACCAACCCTGACCCAGTGCTGAAAGAAAATGATCTTAAGAGGCTATTATAATATATAATAGTAAACTATAAACTGTAGGTAGATAGGTAGATAGTCTTCAGCCATTATCACAACTGAAGTTTGACATCAGAGAAGATTTCAGTTAATCGCAGCTTTGTGACCCAGAAGATGTTTGATAGAGACAAATGAACAGACACATTCAAAATATGCTGACTGGAGGCATTCCTCACATAGCATCATCAGCATCATCATCTGCAGCATTTACATTGGCACAAAGTCACCCCCTTGACACAGGGGGCTTAACTGTGCCTTAATCAGGCCCTAGCTCTGGCTCTTGACAGGGATGCACACTGTAATAGTTTCACCTCACTGCAGATTCCAAATGGCAAAACTTCACTTTTAAACCTTCATTTTTTTCTCAGGGTTTGTGTGTCAGATGTTACAAAGTAGATACTAAATCTGAATCTGCTCTTTCCTGTTACGGGCTTATTAACAATTGTCCACAGTGTCTAACATCCTTGACTGAATTTCTGCTGATAAGAAGTAACTCATTTAATCCCACTCAGCTGCTTGCAGACCTGGAGGTTCTGTTATTATGTCAGTGGATTATGTTGTGATGGCATTTCTTCATCCTGGGTTTCACCGTGGTGAGGGGTCAGATCAGTCTATCTTCCCACACGCTTCACTTATGTAACCTTCTCCTCCCAGCTCTGTATATTTCCATTCAAAATAAGACAGACTGGAGGGTAAACACATCATTGTGTCAAGACCAAAGGTCCTGGTTTCACACTATTTACGTCGCAAGAATATCCACTGCCTGTTTAACTAAATGCTTCCACCCTCTCAGCAAACACCATGCACACTAACAAACACACCTTCACTAACAAACACAGATGTATTCCTCTCTCTAAAGTGGAGATTTCTATAATCAGGCAGCTCTTCAGTCCCTTGGTCCGCGTTATAAATGCTCCTCTGTGTACAGGCTGAACTGAGCTCTACAATATAACAGGTCCAGCCCACACGCTTCATCTGCCAGCCAGCTTGTTGGCACACGTGTATTTTCTTTAGTGTGGCATTTCAGCCAGTCTTAATGTCACAGTGGAATGTTTTGTGTAGAGCTGTGTAAAGGTACTGTTATAGTCAACCAAGGTAAAGGGTCAGTTTACCCAAAACACATACATTTTTAGTTATAACGGTATTTAGTCAAGGTCTTGTAATATCAGCCTCTTGAACATCTGCTGCCACCCCAGAGCAATGTCAGTCTGTGGGATGTTTCTGCTTTCAGCACTGACAAAAAAAACTTTTGAACAACATAAAGAACCTTATTTTGATCACTCAAGTGCATTGATCTGTGCAGGAGCTCCGGTAATCTCCCATGGCAGAATACCAAGGCCCATCTGATGTGTGCAGAGGTGTGTGCAATTATTCAGTAGCAGGTGTCACTTACATGTAATTTAATCGCTGTAATTAAACTGAACAGACGTGCAGCACTGTAGTCAGATGCTGTAGATTTAAATGGCTAAAGGGATTTTATGAACTGAGGGAGAAACTTTTTGTACGGTATAAATCAGCTGTAGATAACAACTCATATTCAATTATAGATTCAGACTGCAATACTGCCTCCATTGCTTTAATTAGATTAAATGTTACATTTTGATGCCATTTTAAATGCACCTACTGACAAGTATTAAAATACTTTACGTTTAAGCATTATTCTGTTATTGCTGCACATTTGACAAGAACAACAATTATTTACTCTGCACTGGTTGATAAAATCAACAAAAGCTGCACCTGAGTGACTCCGTGTTCTGAGACGACCCCCTGTGCAAAGTCTAAGATGCATTTTCCGTCTAAATACTTAAAAAAATGAAGACCAGGACAGCACTGCAATTTGATTTGCTAACTTCAGCATGCTAACATGGTGCCAGTGACAATGCTGATAAGTTGAAGCTCATAAGGCACAATGTTTACCATGTTTACCACTCACTTTAGCACGTTAGCATGCTAACATTTGCTAATTAGTGCTAAAGACAAACACAGCTGAGGCTGCTGTGAATGACATTAGTTTTGCAGATATTTGATCATTAACCAAAGTATAAATTTCATAGCAATCAATCCAACAGTTGTGGAGAAATTTCCCACAAACCACGAATGTGAATGTCATGGTGGTGCAAGAGGAAGAGTCAGAGGATCACCTGACTGTGAGACCTTTGAATACCTTCGAATTTCACTGAAATCAAGTACTTAAGTAAGTACTAATCTTCAGTGTCAGACAATTTGAAGCTAATATTTTTATTCTGTGTTCTTCTTTTCTTTCCTTTGAACTGGTCTTACCTGACGGATGGGTATTTTCCTTGTGGCTGAGGCCGTTGGTTTGGAGGGAGGCGGAGCGGGACAGGGGGGCACAGCGGGTAGGAACAGGAACAAAGGTAGGGTCCAGATCCAAAATCAGCTGGTTCAGCTGCTCTATGGACTCGTCTATGTCTGTCGTTAACGAAGCCAAATCCTCCTCTTGGCAAGACGAAGTGTGTGTAGTATCGGCAGACGGCGTGTTGCCTGTGTTTTGTGTGGCGCTGTGTGTGCCATCCTCGTCCACCAGCCCTCTCTGCACTGCCTCCCTGCTGCTGATTCCTCTAAGGGGGGTGTCAGGAGCTACTAGGGGTGGCGGCCTCTCCTTCCTCACTCTGCTCACCCTCTCTTCCAGGTAGGTGTCAGTGACGACATCGACCTGCTGCTGCTGCACCCAGGACTGTGTGGAGTACTCGGTTTGAGTTCCAGGCAGGTTCTCAGAGGAGAGCGAGCAGATGCTGCTCAAGCTCGGCATGTCTAAAGCAGGAGCTGCTTCACCATCTATCTCATCCTCATCGTCCAAAATATCAGTTTCCCTTTCGCTGGACGAAGCCTCTCCATTGATAGTGAGTCCCAGTCCAGACTCATCTCCAGCCAACTCCCCCTCCCCTCCATTGGCAGCAAGCTCAGTCATGACCTCAAGAAGAGGCTGAGCAATCTCAAAGTCCACCCCAGCGACCAGCCTCCCTGCAAGGGTGCACTTCCCCCGTGCAGCCCCTCTCTTCTGTTTGGCTCCGGTCTGCCCCTGTGAGGCAACAGACAGGCCCGAATCACTGCTGGCAGACAGAGCTTGGTCACTGCAGCTGGGGCTGCTGGCGGTCAGTGCCAGTGAAGCTCCTTCCTCACTACTCCTTTTCCTCACTCCGGCATACAAACCGCCATTTCCAGGGTCCAGGATATGTGGTGGAGCTGTGAAGAAAAAAGTCTGTGGTAAATTTAAAATGTCAACAGAAGAGTGAAAAGAGATGAAATCGTGACCTCTTGAGCTAAGGGCATAGGTGTGATGTCAGAAGTGAGAGGGACGTGATGAAAGTTGAGCTTCTTCAGCAACAACAACTTAACAAGAACAGATTCAAACGTGAAGTATTTCTATTTCATAGTTAGTGATAGAAAATGTTTTTTCAGCAGTGTCCTTTTATGCCTCATCTTTTACTGATGTTCAATTCTAGCTTCTTTTCAAGAGACTTATTATTATTACATTTCCACTTACACATCAAAATATGAATTAGGTTAGCAACTAACAAGAAATTAATACTATTATGTGCAAAATAGTTTTATCTTAGAGCACTTGGTGACATATTTAAATAGCAAGTTTTGTCCACCAGTGGTCCCAAACCCAAGTAAATGCTATTTACAATTAAGAAAACCATTTACAACTAAGAAACCAGTTATTATTCACATTTCTGAAGCATTTATGCTGAAAAGACTTAACACTGACAATTCATTCAATAGTTTAAGCTTTAATATAAATTCATAATTTTCCCCCAACAAAGTGCAGCACTTTGACCAATCAGAAGTTTACGGCAGCATGTATGTAGCCTTAGAGACAAAACCCAGGACAAATGTTTCCCAAATCACAAAGGTTATTGCTGTAATGTAGAAAATGTAGGATAAAAAGCAGTATATAGACATTTTTAATGCCTCTTCTCTAGTCTGTATTATGGACATTGCACATAAGACACTGTTTACTGAGTTTCTAACCCTAGAACACTAACGTATCAGTTAGTGACCATCTCTAACGTTGGGTATATTTTACCCGATATAAGACATACTTCTCATCAAAATATATTCAACAATACATACATTGTTTTCCCCTATGCAACGTCTGATTAAAAAAAAAGGTATCATGGGGGTCCCTATAAAACGATGCCTACAATCGCGTGGGTGAAAATCACCCGACGTTAGTGTTCTAGGGTTAATGAGCATATCAAAGTTAAACCATAAAATTTGAACTATTTGATTGGACTGGACTGAAGATATTCTTGCTACATACACCTCCATACCTGCACCACTACTGTATATATGATTCATTATGACACACACACAAACCCACACCACCTGTTGGACCACAGCCATCTCTCCAGACACACTCCATGTAGATAACACAGAGCCCCTTTGTGTCGGCTGGCGGATGCATACGTGTGTAGGTGTGTGTATGTGTGTGTGCAGGAGTGTGTGCGTCACGCAAAGGACGTATCTGTCGCAGACGTCTACCTGAGGTCAGATAGAGCTGACTGCATATTTACAGTACACAGAACACAGAAACACACACACTTTGTTATACTTTGTCTGTCGTGATCAAAGAGCACATTTCTAAAAGCAAGTTGAAAACTTATCAGAGCTTACATGAATTAATCAATTACTTGATATCCAGAATTAAATCACCACCATTTGGTAATTGATTAATCATTTTTGCTGGGGTTTTTTGTCATACATGGGAGTAAACAGAAAATCTTTGGGTTTTGGACCAGTAGGACATTGCAACAGGATTAGTTTTTTTCGATTTTCACACATTTTGAAGACCAAGCAATTGATAGAACGATGAAAATAATTGTTAAACATACCAGAAAGTAGTACATCTTGACTAAAAGTTCTTTTCTGATAAAGGTTGTTACATTTAGATAAGATAAGACCGCCCTGTACAGTGACTGCAACAGTACATACAGTGCATACCAGAGCTGTATGAGCACAGCTTCTTAAGTCCAGAGAGGCAATAAAACTCAAATACCAGGCATGCATGATAAAACCTCACAGATGGTCTATCAGGTCTCACACAGATGCACAGAGCAGGGCAACTGATAAAACACACAGTATAACTTCCACAGTGCCGTAAGAGCCTGAGAATGAACAGAACTGTACCACTTCAGTAAAAAAAAAAAGACTCAACAAACTAGCATCAAAAATCAGCTTACTTCACCAGCAGTCAGGACAAACTTTCACTGTTCCCACTGCAGACTAGAAACAGGATGGAAACGCTCGCTGAAGCCTCCCTTCAGAGTCAGAGAAAGGGGAAAAGAGAAACAGATGACAAGCTGAAAGGAAAGGGGGGAAAGGACGAGGGCAGAATGAGAAGGATGAGGGGGCAGACAGGAAGAAAAAGTGAGGTTGAAAAGGTTCAGACCAGATCAGTTGAAGTCCCTCTTCCCTCCTCTGCTGTCGTCTCTCAGGCTGCCACAGGAAGACAAGCAAAGAACATTCTTTCTCTTAAGGTGCTAACAGCCCTCCTGTGTCCCCCCCCCCCTCCCCTCTTACTCTCTCTCTCTCTCTCTCTCTCATGTCACTCCTGCACTCCTTCCTCGCCTGCTCCGTCTCTGCACTATGAATCCCCGCCTTCGCCGTCACTAAGAAATTAGCCTTGCTTTGCCTCATCCCTCCCCCCCCAAGTCCTCCCCCAGCATCCTGTCCAGGCCGACACAGGTAGGTAATGCTGTGGAGAGAGAGTGTGTGCGCTCATGCATTTTTATGTCAAAGGGGAAGGCAAAGGAGAGGGAAACTTGGAGGGTAGATCATTCACCATGAAGTGCATGCGAGCACATATGCACACACAATCACACACATACACACATGCGTGCAGGTGGAAGAGTTTGTGCAACACGCATAATGCATTTTCAAGAAAAGAAACACAAAGCACAAGGGACCTTCAGCTGGCCAAATATGGTGAGGGGAATGTAAACATGGGGGCGGGCTCTGGAGAGGCTTGTGCAGAGAGGGGCTTGGGGACACATTGGACAAATTGCAACCTGCAACTTGAACCTGAAAGCAACGTGCACAGCTAGAAAAAAAAGGCAGACTGAAGAGCAGATAACGAAGGAGGGGAAGAAAAGAAGATGAGGAGATGGAGCGATACAAGTAGCAGCTGGGAGGGGAGGGGTGTGAGTGGGCTGAGGGGGTAAAGTAGAACCACCTGTGGTTGAAAACAACATTCTTGCTGCTGGCTGTGTTGCTAACTGGCTGGCACCCTCATTATGCTCATGTGCATGCGTGTGTGCTGGCGGTTAAACGTAATGGCCATGTGTGTTTGCATTCATGTGAACGCTTGTGTGCCAGTGTGTGTGTGTGTGTGTGTGTGTGCGTTTACATGCCACTTTTCTGCATTTCTGCCCCAATGATCGGTCTATCCAAATTACATGGCTGGCAGGGCAGATTTAGCAATGGCATAAAACAGCTGGAACCGAAGCCTAAACCGCCAGTTTAAGTGATTGTTTCAGCTGTCTGGATGTGTGTTTTTGTGTTGGTGTGTTTCTCTGTGTGTGAGTGGTTATTCTAACGAAATGGAAACTCTTTGAAAACTATCCGCCTCCAAATACATGGGTCTGGCTGCCAGTCTGGGTGAGTGTCATCACACCCATTCTCAGGAACGCGAAGGAGGCCTTTGAGACCACAACAGTTGTAAGCTGTCACACTGATGACCGGACAATTACCCGCAGCACTGACCACAGCGAAGGCCAGGGTCTAAACACATCATCGCAGAGACTGGATCTGCACCCACAGAGGGATTTAACTTCTGAGGAGCAGCCAGAGATGTGTTGGTTTAATTTTTTTTGGCCACTTGGGGGCAGAACAACTGCACAACAAGCAAAAAAACCCACTCGACTTTGACATATCATCTTTAACACTGTTGTGGCTAACATGCCTACTTCCACATCCAGCAGAAAAATATGTTAATTTAGGGTTGTGTTTGTGTCACCTGATAAACACAACACTGAGACTGAACGAGACAGTAAACATGCCGTCAAGACAAAACTATGAGCTACAAGAGGTTAAAAAAGCTCTACAGAGCAGCAGAGTTGATGATATTTCTCTGCATGTTCAGCATTGAGATCAAGAGAGACAGAGATTTTATATAAAGCTATACCCCATCTGATGTTTTATCCCATTTACTAGAAAATTTTCATAACTTACCAACAACAGTTTTTCTCCTCTGGATGCACAAATTTTATAATTTTGCTCAAATGAACCACAGCTTTAGGCTACATCTCATGTCAGTCATCAGCAGACTGGATAATATAATTAACTGCACATGCTAAGGAAGGAAATCAAAATGAACTAAACTATTCAAATCTTCTTCTTCAAATAGAGAAATGCCTGTGAAATGCAAAATGAACATCTAAACAACAAAATTAATTAAATTATTAAACTGAATTATTGCTGCATTCCTGTGTAACAAAATGTGAATTTTGTCAAAAAACGACATCCGACTTGACATTTATTGTGATTGCACTTCAGGTCTGCTGACCGATGTGACGCAAATGTGTAAACAAACATATGACAGCCGTTAAATATGTGAAAAAACACAGCAGAGAGCAGAGGAAAAACACTGGTTTAGTCTTTAAAAAGTCAGAACTTACAGCAGCCCTGGATTGGCATTCTAGTTTTCCTAAGAATGCCACAGACTCAGACAGCTAAAGGTCACTGTGAGAGTCGAGCAGACACGTTTATTTATCCCCCATAATGTGATGTGTCTTCAAACACATCATTATCCTGTTAAACCCTGTCTGATAACTGAGTCAGAGCCACCACAGGAATCCAAAACAACGGGAAAAGAAAGTGAAAGAGAGAAAATTTATTTAAAAAAAGGGGGAATTCCTGATGAAAAGCATAAAAATGCACCTCACCTGTTTCAGGAGACGTGTCTTGATATGAATCCCGTCTAACCAAAGGGTCCAAGGTGTCATAGTCCACCGTCACACAGCGTCCGTTGTGCCACAGCTCTCTGCCTGCACATGGAAATGACAAAGAGACCAGCAGACAAAGACACAGCACTGCTCAGGAGTCAGTCAAACAACAAGACACACACAAACACACACCCGCACAGTGTGTGCATGAACACACAATGATGCCAGCTGATTCCAGCTCTCATTTCAAATTTGATTGAGAAATAATGAGAGCTGTGTTTTTGGTTTAGCTTCTATTTCTAGCTGAATGTGTGTGTGTTTCTGTGTTTGTGTGTGCTCCCTGGTTTTCCCCAACTGTGTGTTTGCCCTGTGTACAGTATCTACAGTCTGGATTCCTGTCAGATGTGTGTGTGTGATAACCCCTCATATTGCTTCCTGTTGAGAGGCGAGGGGTGTGATTGTGCGTGCTGAGGGCCAGTTTGCTTGCAATGCCCTCCTCCTGGTGTCCAACACTGCCCCCACCTGGGTCACTGCTTGTTGAACTTGATGAGTTTTCATTAGTAATGAGTGTGTGTGTGTGTGTGTGTGTGTGTGTGTGTGTGTGCGTGGGCAGGTGTGATGCTTCAAACTGAGTCATTTCTGTCTCTTCTGCTTGAATTAGGAGATACAGTGAGGCTCGCCACATTAGTTGGCATCACTTCACTTGTAGCCTAAATAAGTGTGCGTTGGTTGTGCAAGTGTGAGTGTGTGTGGTTTTGAGAGTTCAGGTGTTTGTGTGCGTAAGTCAGAGCAGCGTTTCCCAACATGGGGGTCAGTACTCACACGCGATAAATCTGAGAGGTGATAAGATGAATAGCAGAGGAGGAAAGCAATTTTTCTTTCCAATTCTTCCGAATCTTTACATTTTTCATTGTTCCAAGAAAATGAATCAAGACGACTTTAGTAGTCTACTAACATTTCCTCTCGTGCCACCATGAGGTCAAGATTTTCAGCCTCTGCATTTTGTCCAGATTACCAATTGTTAACATGTTAACAAGCTAAACTAAGACGTTAAATATTATCTGCTAAATGATGTTGGCATTTAGCTCAAAACAACGCTGTGCCTGTGAGTCTTTATTATTGATGTTTTTTTCTTTAAATAATAAAAGAAGTATGAAAACTTGAACCAGTATACTGTTGATCTGGGATAAAAGATTCTTATTCACTACAGTACAGTAAAGTGTGCTCCATGTTTATGTAGTTTAATTCTATTTGTCACATATGATCTTTTATGAGAGAAAGTCTACCTGTGATCTTTTCAGGGCTGTCAGAAAGCAACAGCTCCACTTTTCCATCTTCTGGGAACCGGGGATCTGAAATATTAAGAAAAAAGCTGGACAGTTAACTTGGCACACAGGATATATTTCCATGTGTACTTCACACCTGCACTCCAGCGTAGCTGATAAGGGGTCCAAGGTTAGTTCAGGAAGGTGATATTTACATTGGGGGGTGGAGGGGGGCAGGAAGACTAAAGGATTTATCAGTTACAGATTAAGGTAGATATTGCAGCAGAGTGGAGCGTGATAGCGGCTGAAGCAACAGTTGGCAGTGATGCCAACCGGCTGTAAATACCTTCGCTGGCACCATCAAGGTCTGCCTTGAAGAAAGTGAGGGCGTGTCCCTGTACGAGGCCAGTATGAAACTGGAGACGGAAGACGACCTGACGGCTGGATGACCGACTGTTTTTATCATAACAAACCACCTGAAATCAGAAAGATAATGACACACGTCCTGTATGAACTGCTCTGATCCATGAAAGATTCACTGAGATCAGCACATCAAAGAAAAATAAGTTTAAAATAACCACTTCCTGTCAATTAGGAAAGATAAATGAGAATTATTAGAGTTTTTATTTAGATTAGTGTATATTTTATTTTATAGTTTGGATTTCAATTAAAAGAAAATAAAATCCTCATAATAATGTACATTCCTACTCACCATGATGTCCCCCTTGAGCAGCTGAGCTGGCTGGAGCACTATGTAGAGCTGCTTTGTCTGGGCTGCATTAACATGGCTGAGATGGGCATAAACACACATTGTATTTTATTCTGAAACATCCTGCCGTGTTTCGAGATTATTACGTGATTTGATGTGATGTCTTACTAGACTGCCGATGTGCAAACAGCTTGCAGACTCTGGTAGACTCTCAGGAAGAGACAACATCCTAAGAAGAGTTTCATTACAATAGAATGTCAACCACTGGAGAGAGAAGTGTCCAAAATTGTTCAAGAAGCACATCAGTGTAGCAAAGCTGTTGACTTCAGGCTTGAGACTTTGACCTAAGGACCCCAAAAACTGTGTGACTTGTAGACAAAGTGGTGAAATCTTTGATCAGTTGAAAACATGTCAAAATTAGATACCAAATATCCAAGAAATATATACACGTGGATGCCAAATTTTGGAAGTAATTTTGGAACTTAATTTTTGGAAAAATAGAACCAGTGCTGTCACCAGAGGTTGTTTTTGGATGGATGGTGCCTGTAGCGCTCTGATTCACAAGCATTTATGCCCCAGTTCTTGATATACCCAGAAAAGGATTCAGAGCATCTTGACTTGCAACCTGTTAATGAAGACTTGACCTGGATTTGACCTAACAGACTTGAGACTCGACTTGGCCACATCTCAGCTGTTAGGAACATTTGATGAAATATATTAAATCTTTTTGGACTTAAGAACTTCACATTATGAGCATCCACTTTCTTTCTTACTCCTGGTGGTGTGTAGGTGCCCCACAGCTTCAACGCTGGCCAGATACTACTGTTTATCTACTTAGCCTCCTCTAATTCAGAACAGACATCTGCTGCTTACCTCCATCTGGTCTCATTTTGGGAAGACCATGAAGAACGACACAGAGGAGGAAGGATGGAGAAGGACACATCCTCAGTCCTCCCTTTAACATGCTCCCCAACATCCAAACATACCTGGAGAGCAGAGGGAAGGCAGAAAAAAACAAGTATATCAGATAACTATGACTGCATAAAAGTAGTGTTTACTGTAGTGTTATTATGGTAACTACTTCACAAGAGGATAAATCAGGTGTTTGACGGCCTTGCAGTCTGAGGTCAACAGTCACATCAGATCCTTTGGCCTACATCAAAGATCAGAGGCTAAGAACTCAACCAGATTTGACCTTTGACAGGCAGTGAGCCTGCTTAATCCACCATGTTCTCACCGTTTTTGCGAGGGGGTCATCAGAGCAGACAGTTTGTCATTGTAGAACCTCCTCATGGCAAAGTGGTCGAGAGAAAGGTCTGCACTGAGAGAGAGGCATATATTCAGATGATGGTGCAGTCCTCGGTTCACCTGAATTACAAAGTTCTGCATTTTCTGATTTACCTGAAGCAGTATTGAGTCATCTCTAAGATTTCTGCCCTCACCCTAGTAAGTATGTAAGTGAATGCAATACAGTTTCCACCTCCTGAAATGTCACTGACCCACCAGTAAGCCAGTCAGCAAAACTCATGGCGGGCAGCCAGACTTTGTTAAAACACACAGAGCTTTGATTCACAGATGAAGATATCATGTCATATGTCCTTGTGGTGGGATTGATTTTTGGATGTTTCCAAGTTCAAGAATGAACCTTGAACTAATTTTAACACATCTCATCTCATCACATCCAACACAGATTAAAAGTTCTTAAAGTTTGCAACAAAAAAAAAAAAAAAACAAAAAAAAAAAAACAAAAAAACATGTCAACATCTACAATTAAATGTAGATGAAAAGTGATGTGATTGAAATCTCCAGAACAGCTACTAAATTACATTTTCAGTGAAACTTGTGGTTTAAGGTCCCAACCAACGCTGACTCAAATAAGATCATCATCATGAGGATATTTATAAGACTAGACTATAAGACTATCAGCTTCCTGATAGTCTACCACTGGAGGTCAGCAAGTAAGTATGTTTTTAGAAACCATATTTAGCCTCATTTGCAAAGTTTTGCATACCTGCACTCACTCACACAAGCACATTGATCATTCTCAGAGGGACAATCAGATATTTCCCAATGGTGAGTCAGCTCAGCTGTTCAGCCATGAGCAGCATGCACACACACACGTGCACACCAACTGTGTAGAAATCAACCTGAACTTCCTCTTCTGTATTTTCACTTACACTGATTTGTCTCGAGCTGGCCTTTGCTCTCATTCTATTATTAGACTTAGAGTAAATGAGCATGTGCTTTTAATAGCTTACATCTACATCATAAAGGCTGTGGTGTTTGCTTTAGAAATTATTTTTTAACACTGTTTTCTTCCTCTAGGCCCAGACTTGCAGGTTAATTAAGAGTAAATAAATTTGCTGGTGTCAAGCAGCAACAGGATCCTTGCCTGAAAATCAAATAACAGTGTGGTTCAAAGTCTCTTCAGTCAGCCATTGTGCCATTTGTCTGCTACAGACGTACAGTAGATCAGCCTCTGTTCACTCTATTGTTCTGTCAGTGCTCTTTGATCTGCAAACACCAACAGGAGTAAGTGTCAATACTGTGCTATTACTTTACAGTCACACTTTCCTTTACTTAAATAATGTACCTCTATCATGGAACACCAATTATTACATGTACATGAAGAGAATTTTTTTTTTATTTTATGAAATACATTACACTAAACTATAACTTTAAAGTCATTACTTTCTTTTAGTTACTGAATTGTTCATTGTTAGATGGAACACAACCTGACAGGGATCCTGTTTTTTCAAATTTCAAAACAATCTGCCCACAAGGTTCTGATATTATCTGTGTCCAAGTGGAAGGTTTGGCCTGCTAGTTACATGAGATGAAAGGTCAATAAAGGATCTCAAAAATCATTGCAAATTTAACAGCAACATGGCAAGCAGCTGTTTGCATGTCTAGACCACACGCTGGATGGACATGCGCACTAGTCAGCATCAACACCGAGATCTTACTGTTGTGCTGCCCTGTATATTAAATAAACTGACACACTAATTGACACATTAACGTTACCCAAAATCAATTCAAGTATAAAATAAGATGAATGACATGCGTGCACGTTTCTTTACATGCAGATGAAGATGTGTGTTCCAGTCTTTAAGGTCTCTTTGGTTGTGGGGCAAACACTAATTTGGGGTAAATATAGCAGAGTATATCACAGTTTCCTCAGCATGGTACAATTGCCTCTATCTTTCACTTAATCTGCTAAATGTTTTATTTGTAGCCACTCTGGCAGCATGGCTCTGTCAGTCAGTTGTTGGTTTACCACTTTGGTGCAGACTGAAGTGTCTTGACAAAACCTGGATGGATCTTCATTAAGTCTGGATCAGATATATATGTTCCCCTCACTCAATAACCTCTGACTTTTCATCTAGCGACATTATCAAAAATTATAGCATCATAGCATGCCATTAATTTAAACATATACATGCCAAACATCAGCATGTTAGCATTGTCATTATAACTAACGTGGCTGTAGGCTCTCAGTCCTCTTTGACTGTGGATTGCTGTTCACTGTCACCAAATTTCCTTTGGTTTGCAGATGATAATAAAGTTGAAGTTAACTGCTATTTTACCCCTGTATGGTTTGAACAAACTCACTTTGTGTCAGTGTTACCTGGATGACACGTTGCTGAAGTGGATGTAAGAAGCCACCAGAACTCCGAGCCGGCCTTTCTCTCCCTGTGGAGATCAAAGCAGAAAAGAGGAATCGGGATAAAGAGACTTTAAAGGCGAATCTATAGTTCGTAGATCAATGTCAGTGTCAGTGTGTTGAGAGGATTCAGTGACATTCACCCTGCAGTGTAACACCAGCACATGCTTCGGCTGTGTTTGCAGCCAGTTCTCCATCGTCGAGCACACACTGAAGATCTGCTCTAAGCTGGGAGCCAAGAGATCCACCCAACCTGTGTCCAAAACCTGACGGACAAACCCAGCACACCATAACATACATTACACTGCAATATTTAACCTCTTAAAGTGATAATATGAAGTCTTATTTCATTACCTTGTGGTTCATTTGGGTGAGAATGTTGTTCTTCTGTGATAGGTTGATGAGCTGAAGAAGAAAGGACAAACTGGTCTCATCAAAATTGTATTAATTATTCTTAATGAACTTTTAATCCTTGAAGTGTGGAACTGGAACTTACATTTACTTATTAAAAAGTTTGTGATGTTAAATAAAACTAAACTCATAATCTTTACAACAACAAACAATTCTTTGACAGTGATGATACATATTAATACATATAAAATAATACATAAATTAAGTATTGAAACATTGTCTAACCTCTATCAGACCTTGTTGCAGACTTTATAGTGTTTGGTTCATACTATATTATCATATTAGATGATATTATTCATTAGTAGTGATATGTGAAAATACTCTGCATATAAAATTAGCTATAAGAACTGTAAAAAAAAAAAGCAAAATATTAAAATCATTTAAACTAACGAACCCATTTTTTTTAATAAATAAAAAGCCCTAAAATGTGAAATTTGGAGAAACTGTTCAAATTCTGTTCAAGTTTCAAAATAAATGTCTCCTTGATGAAGGATTACTAGGGAGTGTTAGATGCTGTGCAGATCATAAAGTGAGACAAATATGTGAATTTGAGCTGAATTTGACCTTGACTTGACTTGACATGAAAGAAACCAAAAATATGTTTATAATGAGAAGAAGCCAACATGATTTTAGAGGAATGTGCAGTTTGAAAAGGCCGAGGACAAATGTAGAAATGTAGTGTGGTAACTTTGGTCCATTTAGGAACACTCTTGCAAATTTCAGTGTTTTATATTATTTTAGTTGAAATATTTCTATTTTTATAAAGGAATATTTACTTCATGTTCTGTTTTGTGTCTTGATTTTAAATTTTTCTCCAATATTAGCAAGCATTAATAGCGGGCAACTGCTATTGTGTTGCACTATTTACAAATTTTAAAATGTAATTACATTAACAAATGTACAAATGTATGGTATTAGTATGGTACAATATACCCTTCACAGAGTTTAAATACATTTTGTAATTCTTAGGTTCTGTTGTATTGTTTTATATTTCTATTATTGGATTATTATTATTATTTCTAATTATTTATGGACCGAAATAACCTTACAATAAATATATATTTAATTTGTATATGAGCACATTGTGGTTTTACCCTTATTACCTAAAAGCTGGGTACTTCTGATTACTGTTCCACGTGTCTCACCATGTAGCTGTGTCCATGCTTGGACTGCAGCATGGAAATAATCTCCTGCAGACTTTGCAGGTAGATCTGCTCCGAACATCCAGGAGGGCAGAGTATGGTGATGATGCGTTCAGTGATGTAGATCAGATCGATTCGTTGTGGTTCCTCCATGATTTCAGTCACATGGGAACCCTACAGGAAGTGAAATGCAGGGCGTTACAGTGGAAGCCATGGAAACTGTGGGGAAGTTAAAATTTTCAGTGCAGGTCAGCAGATGTTTTCAGCATTTATCTGAGCGTGTGCCATCAGCTGGAACTCCAGGGGAGGCAAATCTTTTTGGCCTACACAGATATGTGAGTTCAAATCCGGTCAGCCTCATTAATCCTCAAATCCTTTTACGGGATGTGAAGCTAAAACAAAGTGGAGTCAAGGCCAAAAATGAGGAACTGAACCAAAAGCTTAGTCACTGGAAACCCCTCACTGAGCTTGTGACTGGAGGAGAGGTGATGATAAGTCACAGTAAGTCACAAACTGTAATTAGTCATCAGTACAAACGCACTAAACTGAAGCAGAGTCTGACCAGGACAGATAGTCATGGCCTTTTATTTTGTCAAAAATGAGTTATTCACATGACTGTAATGTTTTGTGGACAACTGTTTTGTCCTAAAACTGAAAAAAAGGTCCTATCTCTTCTTAAATTTTAGCATCATGATTATTTTACAATCTGTGATTAGTCTGAAGGAGCTGGACAGATGATGGAACTGTGCTCAATTAGAGGTTGGAAGACCTCAAATTGATCATTTTATCAAAGGCACTGATAATTACACTGATACAAATGGCAACCAAGTTGACGAAAAGCTGATTTTCACTGTTAGCTATGCATGCGAGCATCTATAATTAATGTTATTAGTGGTAACTCAAAGGCCAAACTCTTAAAGGAATAGTTTGACATTTTTGGGATAATACTGTTTTTCTCTTCCTGATTAAATGTCAGATAAGAAGACTAATAGCACTCTTGTGCCTGTATGCTATATATGAAATATCCCTCAACATAAACGCCCTTTAATCTGCAATTCTTCATTTTTCCACAATGGATTAAACAAGAGAAATATAAGGTCTTCATTAGTGAGCTTTAGAGGTGCTGGTATGCAGATTGTGTTACCTTTGGACAGACTTAAAGGCTTAAAAAAGTACTTTTGAGGTTTCTAAACTTTGGATGATCTGACCTGATCTATGGACACATTAAAATAGACTCACCTCTTTAGACTTGACATTGTGTTAATTTCTTTTTACTTTTATTTTTGATTTCTATTATATGGAGTTTTATCCTTCCTAGACTATATTTATGTAGCTTGTTTAATTTTCTTCTGGAATTTTTATGCATTTCCAAATAACATTGCAAGCAAAAATGTATAGATTCTACAGTTGTTAAATTTGATGTGACCAAATGTTTGAATGTCTAGATCAGCTCATGAAGCAGAGTAGTTGACTGTACAAATAAATTTGTTTTTGCATATTAAAACAGAGTACAAACCCTTTCAGTGCTCCATAGTATGTCTGTATAAAATGTGATGCAGTATCAAGTATCTTTCTGACACTATTGTTTTGACCTCATAATTCCTCATAAGTCCCTAAGACCCCAAGAGTGTGATATCCTGCTGCATTCTTCTGTGTGGATGATTCTGTGGTGTCTGGGTTCTGTTAGCATGTGGACTGGGGCAATTACACGTATGTTAGTGCACGTCTAAGGGTGGTGGTTAACCTCACCTTCACCCTGACCATGTGACTGCAGCAGAGTAAACAGTGATGAAACCATACAGGAACAACCTACTGGGAACCACTGCAGCATGAATGAAAACACAGTGTGCTTCAGGTTTCATCCTGTCACATGTTTCCATCTGTTTCACCCCAGTCACTATTTATGGGGGTTTTGAAGAACAGAATATATCACTGAGGACCCTGAGACATTTAGATTATGGGATATCAACAATAAAAGAGTCAAAGAGCTTGTCACATGGTCTCAATGATACTCACAATCAGGATCAATCAATTATTATTAGTCTTCAGTATGAGTAGTCATCATATTGGTGTATCGGTAGAACCAAGTACTGCAGTGTAACTTGTGTTGTGATGGTTTGCCATGTTTGTTGGCACATACACAAAGCTGCTTTCCATTCAGTGATGGCCCACTGATTTATTGATACATGAGAACACAGTTCAGTGTGTGTTCAGTAGAAAATACTAAAGGATGCCTAGTTGGTCTTGACTTAACTTGACATCATCAGCAGTCATGAGGTCTCACAATTATTGATTTTTAGTTCCAGAGAAGAGACTGTGAGTCAGTGTCAAACGTGTCAAGAACCACAATGCTCAGAGCTTGAGCTTTCATATGAACTGATCAAAGCATTCCTATTGTAGTCTATGCTGTAGCAGTCTCATGTGGAAATAAATATGATGAATAAATGATATTTGCATTAATAATTATTTTGCATATATAATTATTTTAATTGTATGATTTAATGGAATACACTGTATATAATGGTGTGGTTTGAGGGCATGGTGATCATTCAGTGGATTATGGGAATCATATTCTGTTTGAATGTGTTTTAAATAGATATGGCTTGATAACACTGCCAATACCAATACCCATCCGATAGTCTTTCTCCCACTCTTAAAAAACTAAGCTGTTATAATACATTTGTATGGATGCACTTTGTTTAACCTAGCCATCATAAAAACAAAGCAGGAAGAAGAAATATATAGCCCACAGCGTGACTCAGTTATGCAATACTGCTCCATCTTTTTCTTTAAACTTTTCCTCTCACGCAACTTTTTGCAGCATTTGCGATTGGTCAGCACTATTCAAACATTGAAAATGAAATTTAAAATGCAACTTTGTGCAAAAAGTTTAAATCTGAGTATTTAGAATAACAAAGGAATTATTGTTCTGTATAAAATGCATGCTTATGGATCAGATTGCATTATACTTCTTTTTTCTCCAATATCTGATCCAGTGATTTTCGCCAGTCTCAGACTGATACCAATACTGAATATCATATTAACACATCCCTGGTTTTAAAGATGTTTGGATGTGTGTGGGTTTTTAAATGCATTGACTTTTCCTGAAATTTTCAGGAGAAAATAAAATAAATGAAATACACAGACCAATCAGTAAGACTCACTAGTGCCATAACAAAGACCTGATCCCTCACTAGCTTGTCCAAACCAGAAGCACTGAGGAGTGCTGAGGACTGAACCTGGGATTCTGCCTGTGCTACCAAGGCACCTCAGTCAACATGCTACTGACTTGACTGACTGCACAGTACCTTTAGCAAAATTGGTATACGTATATGTTGGTTCACATGGTCCACATCTGTGGCCTGGTCTGTTTTAGCACAAGTGTGACAAATGTACTTTTCAATACAAACACGCACTCCTCCTGTACTTGTGTTTTTTAAGAGCGTCTGATGTTTCCTTGCTCAAACAGCTAACAGGGTTGGGCAAACAATCTTAATGACTGACTACCCTCCAATTATGTATTTCTGGTGTGTTTTTTCTACAGTTTTAAACTGCTGCAATCTAAATTTGTCAGTGCTCCGCCTGAAGAACCAAAACAAACGGAAGTGTGTGACTTAACCACACATACACACACATGCATATGCACACACGTTGCTATAGGGAGAGCTGCATAGCAAAGTCCTTGGGCTTAAACTGGCCACATCTAATTATAGTTTCTATTTCCCATTTTAAGGGGAGGCATTCTGAAATGGATTAGCCATCTTTGTTTCTTTCCTTTCTTTTCTTTTGGCAAAAGTTGGTGGTGAAAAACATCCCCTGCCTTCTCAAATGCAGCAGGAACAGACACATTCAGTTGATCATTCAACTGGCAGACTATTTGAAATTGAAAGTGTTTTTGCAAAACACTAGAAGTAAAAATGTCAGAAACAACTCCCTCTGACCAGCTATTGTTTTGCTTCTCATTCTCCAGTGTCCTTCACTCCGTCTTCTTCATGTGGCTCCTCTTCTTTGCTCTTTTCTCTTTTGCTGAGTGCTTTTTATTAGAGCAGTAAACGAATCTCCCTTTACTCCATCTGATCCTCACAGAGACTCTTTATTGAGTTACACAGTCTTATTTTTTCATAAATACATTAGATTTAAGCCTCTAGCAGAGGTAATTTCATTTTATTCTACTTGTTTCAAGCGTGTGACAATCAATTAGTCCTCCATTTTATTAGTATCAGACTCACTTGGTTCAAGGCATTTTTGTATGAATTTCATTTGCATCAGTAATAAGTTTAATTATCACACCCCCACTGGCAGGGTTTTTCACTTGTCCCAAGAAAAGTAGGCTTTTAAGACTTAATACAAGACTCAATGACATCTTAAAATGGACTGAATCCCAGTGGAAACACGTCTCCTGGGGTTAAGTGTCTTAATATGTCAGTAGGCTAATCTCCCCCTCTCAGTGATTCTGCAGGGAGACTTTTTTCACCATTAATCCCCCCGAGATTTACCATCCATCACATGTTCTTTTGTTTACTGAAAGTGGCGATCCACACTAAAACCTGGACCAGTGTCAGTCTCTGTTAACATCCAGGGAAAGACAAACAATATGTCCAGCTCGTCCTACATGAATGAACATTGACCCAGCCATGCTGACAAGGTGAGAAGATTAATTTACTGTAAATCAACTCTGCAGGAGGAGAGAAATTCAAACATTTCATACAGCAGAAGGGATCTTACCTTTGCAGATGTTGCAATAAACAAGCAGTCAGAATCACGGCTATATGAAGCGTGATGAGTGAAAGTCTGTGTGACTGGTGACTGAAAATGAGGTGGAGACTTGACAGTGGGAGGGAGGAAGATAAAGAAAGTGTGTGTGAGAGAGAGAGAGAGAGAGAGAGAGAGAGAGAGCATGGTAAAGTGTACTGTCACAGCTCAGCTTGCACTTTGCCCTCTGTTGGCCCGTAGTGTGACAGCAGTCCACCCTGGTGCGCATGTGAGTGACTGAGACTGAGACACATACATGCTGAGGCTTCTCTCTCATTAGCACTTAGCTGATTAAACTGTTTGAGTTCAACTGCATCTGTGCTCTAGTGAAGCCCAGAGACACAAAGATTTGACCAACATTTTAATGTCAAGGACACACAAGGACACTCATCTGATGAAGAGGAGCTAAGACAGTGAATCATATGAATGATTTATTATGTTATTACCAGCAGGGGTCGAAAGAAACTAAACCCATTTACTACTGTATCTGTATGTATTTATCTACTGTAGTTAAGTACAAGTTGGAGGTACCTGTACTTTGGTATTTTGATTTCCTGCTACTTTCTACTTCTACCTCACTGCATGAGAAATTTATTTTTTTATATGGATTGAGATTTTATGTACAAAGCAGGTGGTTATGTTAAAAATATAAGACTCTGTTATACATGAAGCTACAAAATAAAGTAAATAGCTTCATACATCATCTTAAATTCTTCAGATTCAGCTAAATTGATGATTTTAATTTTGGTACTTTAAATAAACTCACTGTAAATTAAATTAGCATTTTGCATGCAGGACTTTTAGTCTACTCGTATTGGAGTATTTTCTGTAGACATAAAAATGATAAATTGTTCAAATTGTTCCTAAATCCTGAATTTCCCTTCAGGAATTAAAGGTCTCCTTGGTGATAAATCCTTTATCCCACTAGATGGAGCCAGGAGACGACTTACAACTGTCCTGTGCTGACTAATTAACTAAATTAGATTAGAATTAGATTGACTAAATAAAAGATCACCAAATGATCAAACATAGTCTTGGTTTATAATCTTACTCTTGAAACGTTTTCGACTGAGCTAAACAACAAAGTAACGTAACTGAGACTAATGTTGCCTTCACTGGCTCATTCAAGCTCGTACTTCGTGCTTCTGTAGAAACGTTCAGAAAGGAACAAATGACGGAAGTGTTTGTCCTGACCTGCAAGGGTCGTGGCGCATCTTCTCTGTCTGATATGTATTGGACTGCCAAAATATATGAAAACACACGATCCGCCATCAATTTAGGAAAATTATTTTCATTTCAAACAATTATTTTTATTATCAGTGAATCTGCGGATTATTAGCAAAGTGAGGCACCGTAAAAGCATCTTACAGGTGTGTCTGCACACAGCTGTCTGTCTCTACCGCGGGTCACCGACTACTTTAAGGACTGTCATTTACGTGTGTTTCCTCAGGACCTGTATGAATTCAGTATTCACAATTCAGTATCAAGACACTAACTTTTGCCAGTTTGGAGTTTGTAAACCCATTTTATTGATCAGGTCTTTATCGGTGTCTGTATTTCACCCATTTGTTGTGTTTGCCATAAATGCATTGTACTGAGATCCAGTATTGTATGGTATTGAATTTTATTTTTCACCGATAAGGGGAGAGTCCAACGATAATAATAATAATAATAATAATACCCTCCATCTTGCTTTTTATTAAATGAAATTTAATTAAATTTAAAATCCCAGCCTAATATCCTTTGTAATGTGCCATGAGTCTACTGAATGTCAGAAAATAATCTAAACTGTCCATCACAATGTCCCATTGCTTTGTTTTTCTGGCTTTGTCCAACCAACAGTCAGTTCCTGCTGAAAAAAGGACATTTTCAGAAGCTAAAAGCAGTGAATTTATGGTCAGCTTTCTTGCTAAACCAAACACTGAGGGCAGCCCACACCTCCCCAGTTTTTTAAACCACGTAAAGAGATCGTCCTCCCCCTTCATGTACACGCCTGTACAGATTCCGAGCTGTCGTTTGGCCCATGAAGGCGTCATAATTCATATCCAATGAGAGACCCCGCCCTGGTCGCCGCGCTGCCGCTGACCGTCACTCTCCTCCGGCTACACGGTAGCGGACGCGCCTACCCGTAAGCTTCCATGGCGACCGACTAGAAGAACGTTTTTCTCCCGTCAACCAGCCGGTTAGCTCCCGTGAGTGAGCTAACGGGCGGATTATGAAACGGGATGATGTAGGGGGACAACTCCACGGACGAACCGCGCAGCACCTTAGCATGCTAAGCTAACGTGGGAGCGGCACTCATCTCAAACCAGCCCGGAACCGAAGCGAGCTACGCGGCTGTTAGCTAACCCAGGCTAGCCTCCACCTGCAGGCTGCTCCCGCTAACTAACACGGCTGTTAGCTAACAGGATGGAAAGTGTGAAGGAAAACGGGTGTGGGACGCCTCCAACTTCATCAACCCCGTCGCAGGGGACCCTCGATTCAGGCGGTGACGGCAGTCCCCTGAAGCCAAGTGGATTAACGCCGGCGTCAGCGGGAAAGAGACCCTCCATCGGGGAGGATGACAGTGGGGGCGCAGAGGCGAAACTCTTCGGGAAGGGGCTCGCGGCCACCTCCCTCCTCCAGATTGCGATCAGGAACGGTATCTACCAAAACCAAGTGGCCAACGCCATCGGCGGAGCGGCCAAAAACATGAACATGAGTGCGGTGAAGACGGCCAACATCTACAGCCTGACATCAGGGAACAGCAGCGCGGCCGTCGGCTCTCTGCTGAGCCGCAGGCGGCAGAGACACCGGAGGAATCTGTCTCTGGGGGCTTCGCCGACCGGCGGCTCGCCCTCCTCTGCGGAGGCGGCCGGCCCGGCTCCCTCAGCCTCCCCGCTCAGCACCCTCAGCCTGGACAGGAGGACTTTTCTCCGGCAGAAGCAGTCGAAGCAACTCCAGGCCTCCGATAAGACTTGGGTGAGAGCGGACCTCCGGCGGGGCTGCCTTCACGTCCACGACTGGCTCACGCCGTCCTACCCGCGGCCGGTGCTGTGCACGGTGGACACCACCGCTAAAGAGGTGGCCGCTAAGCTGGAGGGGGGCAAAGCCGGGGCCGTGCTGAGAATTAACTGCAAAACTGCTGCTTTGATTGACCTGAACGATAACTGTAAAGACAGCAATGGGCAGACTGATGAAAGTCTGGGTGACAGTGTAGAGGTGAAGCCCCCCCAAGCAGGGGAGAGTGATCCCACTGCACAGTATTACCCTGATCCCAAACTCTCCTCTAACTTGTTGGACGATAAGACTGCGAGTAACTCTTCATCCGAGGTGTACCTGAGCGACATCGGGGTGGACCTGAGCCTCGGTGTGGCGGACTGTTACGGGGTGTGCTCAGGTTCAGACATGGAGAGCAGCACCTGTGAGGACTTCAGCCCGGGCGGGCCCAGAGGCGCAGAGCTCCGGGACTCCCTCAGCGACGGGCCCGGGGCGGGCACCGACTCCTCGGTGCTGAGCCTGAACTGCGACAGCGCCACGGAGGGTCCCGACCCCTTCGAGAGCTCATCCGATGAGGTGGACCTCACCTCCTCTCCGACACACTCTGCGGGCTCCTCCTCTGCCGCGGATCCGCCCGCCGCGGACCCCCGCAGTGCCCCCAGCCCGGTGACCGCCGCAGGAGCTGGAGACAGCAGTGATGACCCCCAGCTGATCAAGCCCCCCTCTAAGTGCTCCAGCAGCTCTCAGACCCGGCCCCTGACCAGCCAGCCTCCTGCCCAGCCTGACCCGGAGGTCCCCGTCAGCAGCAGCCCGACCCCGGCTCTGTTTGTCCAGCTGCACGGTGGAGCCGTGCGGCGGCTGGGCGATGAGGAGAGGCCTCTGCAGATCCTAAATGAGTACCTCACTAACCTGGGGTTTGAAGACCCCTGGAGGGTGCAGGGTGAGGGGATGAACCCAGAAATTGGCTGCCTGATACGCTTCTACTTTGGTGAGTTGTAGAGAAATACAAACATGTTCCAAAAGTGAGTGATGCTTTCTACAGAGAAACACACTGTATGTTCGTGAAAATCTCCACAGTATTTACGTGCTTCTTTTCCAAATATACTTAATCTGTCAGAGCCACTGGCTGCTGGTTACACCATGCCACTTCAGTTGTGCTCGGCCTGTCTCTGTTCACTCATTGTCCACCCATTTTCGATGTACGTGAGCGCTGTCATTGTGTTTGGTCAGTCGGACTGTTAAACAAGAGTTTTCAATTGTCCTGGTGAGACAATGGCCAGTGTTTGGCCCGCAAACCCACCCAACCTCTCTGTGTCAACCAGTAGGGAGACACATCTGGAGGTGACAGGTGTGCTCTTTCTGCACAGCAGCCACAGAAAGCATCAGGCTTTATGTTTGTTCATGAATGTTTCTCCAGTGCTGCTGCTGCTGCTGCTGTTGTTGTTGTTATTGATAAAGATCCTGTTTTGCTGACAAGCCAGCTAAGAGGATGGAAAAACAGCCACGATCTCTTATGGGATTAACACAACTGGATACTGTTTTTGACCTTGTTTTTACACAATCAGAAAGAGCAGTGGGGATATAGATTTGTGGTGTGATGATGGAGGAACACACAGAAAACCAGTTTCACTAAAATGAACACATTTTAACTCACATTCTCAATCATATTGTAGAATGTATTGAGTGTCCCACTCAGGTCTTCTTTCAAGAGGATTTAAGAACTCTTTTCTTCTTGTTTTCGTATTTTAGCCTTATATGACAAGCAATAAACCATAAGCCAGAACTACACACAGAATCACTGTAGAGATGTACTGAAGACGTAGAACAAAACAGGCTTTCCTTTTTCCTGAAAATGTTACATGGGGAGAACTCCCCTACACCCCCCAGGCTCCCACAGTAACATGACAGAGGAACAAAGCGTGCCGTAGAGGTCAGAGTCTGAAAGCAGGGGGCCTTCCAGCTAATGCAGACAAACATGCGGCCGTGAAACAAGCAGAGAGAGGCTGGAGTGACAGGACAGTGCTGCTGGCATGACGGGGATGAATACATGATGATGAGGTGACTGCAAAATGCAAGTTAAATTGGAATAATTTTACCACCAAGTCGGCAACTGTCTTTCAAAGTAAAATGAACCCCTTGAGTCATTTATTTCTAGTTTTAAAGTTCAGAAGAAGTAAAACTATACATTAATTCATAAGCTCTTTTTGCTGAACGTTGTCCCGTTCCCTCAGTGTGTTCAGTTTTGTTTGTTCATTTTGATGCTCAGAGTGAGCCAAAGGATTTTGACTCAGCATTATCCCTGCAAAATGTACATTGCCAAGTATTCTCTTCTCTCTCTCACACACACTCACTCGTACATGCACACACACACACACACACACACTCTCTCTCTCTCTCTCTCACACACACAGACACACACACACACTGTGCTGACAGTAAGAGAAAAGTGACCTTAGTGGAACTCAGATTTCACCTCCTCAGTGTTTCAGATCTCTTGGAGTCGCAGCAGCAGAACCGCAGTACCCAGAGGTCACTGCTTTACTTCACAAGGTGAAAGTCTCATCCAACAAACTCGTCTGATGCTTGTACCCTAAATGCACCAACACTCACCGAATAGCTGCAGGCTGCAATAGTAAAGTTGTTATTCTGTCTTCGAAGTGCGACCTTCGCTGCACCAAGCCGGCCTCACAGCTCAGTGTTTTTGTTTAAGAGCTGAGATGCTGCTTCAGACACACTGAGTTAAGTCTCATAACTGCTGCTGATGGGTGAATGAAAGTGTCAGACACATGGTGCACTTAAGGACTCCAGGTTTGTCTGGGACAAGATGCACCAAAACCTTTCAGTTGTAGCATGAACAGGAAATGGCTATCGGCTGCTTGATGAGAGAAAGGATGTCCTCTATTCACAGAAACAGACGGAAGGAAAGGGCATGTATGTGTGTGTGTATATATTAACACACTATGCCTTGCCTGCACCGCCCAGGGAAGGGTGGACCCACACAATACACATTCCTCAACATTGTTTAGTTTAAAATGAGGAATGAGATTCACCTTCTCCATCAGATGTATGGTAGGTTTACATCATATTTATCCAATCATGAGCTTTGTGCGCCTAGACATTTGTGGGAAAAGATGACGCATGATGTCACCAACAAACTGCTGAATTACATGTCAATAATGTTTGGAAATACACACACTAATATCACATCGCTTTGTTAATAACCACCAGCTCTGAGTTTATCAGGCATTGTTCTCCTTCAGCAGTTTCCGTCATATCTTTATTTATATTTACTTACATCATCAGTGTCAAGACTCCCTGTTCCTGTTTGAACCGAGGACACAAACAGAACTTCATGTGGGCAGATCCTTCATCTTGAAATGAACTACAGCGAGCTTTGACATTATGGGTGGTGGATTTTAAACACACGTAGAGCTGAAAAGATTAGTTGATGGATAGAAAATGGTTCCACCATTTGGATGATGGATTCGTTGTTTCAGATGCCAGACCAGAGGTTTTGCTGCTTTTCATCATAAAAGTAACATTAAATTGAATATAGCGATGGAAATATGTTATTTTGTCATCTGGGAAGTTGTAATGAGGGTATTTTCCTATTTTTATAGATTTTAGAATAAACTGATGAATTGGTTAATCAGAAAAATAATTAGCTGATTATTTACTAATGATTTAGATCCTGGTAATTGAAGAAATAAAGGATGTGTCTCCAATTGAACCTCTTTAAAAGTTTGAACTCTAGTTGGCCCAGGAGAAGTCATGAACATGTTTTGATACCATTGCCAAAACTCCATTTTCAGCTTACTCTGAGGAATGTAATGTAATGTTTTTCTACACAGTCCTTTTTCCATTTAACAAAAGAATAATAAAGTTTTAAAATGCTGAATGTTGTCCAAATTGAACAGCACCCTTGCCTCAGTAAAGCTGATTCTTCTATCAAAATTTGTATTTAAATCAAAGGATCAAAGGATAACTAAACAAGACTTCTGATTTCAGTCCGTACCCAAAAGAAGGAGTTGGTTTGTCCCAGTGAAACCTAAGTGAGGTTTAGTCTCAGTCACTGGAGGAGTCACAGTGAGGATCTAGGTGCTGGTGTTATAAGACATTACATAACTAGCTAATCTCATTTCAGGCCTCTCTCAGGCTCAGACTCTCCACATGTCTCTGTTTCTCCTGTTCTCTGGTGTTTGTGTGATCACCAGAGCAGAGAGTAAAATGCACAGACAGAAAGCCACAGTTTCATAAGGGAATAAATAAAATCGATCAGTTTGTAGTTGCTGCAAACACACAGTTGAAGCAGGGGAACATCACGTCTGGTGTTTCAGCCCAGTCCCCCGTGCTGCCCTGTGGCTGCAACTGAACTGTGGCTGCTTTTTGTGTCAGCAAGGGGTTAATGTAATAAATCACGCCTGAGTGACTGCTCACTCTCTCAGCCCACAGGCTGTTAGCTACGATTCACTTACATAACCACACAGCTCTCTGTGTCTCCCTTTCTGAAACAGAAACCCAGTGTGAGAGAGTTGATTCACAAAATCCCAGGCAGCTAAAAATAGCATGTTCTATTGTGCAAAAAGGCCATTATGAATACATTAAAAGCAGGGTAAATATTGACTACACTCATGATCATCAGAGGTCTCAGTCGGTCTCGTTAACTGGGTTCTTTCTTTCTCTCCAGGTAAGCCTCGAAGTGTGGGCGGCTCTGAGCGCGTGCAGCTTTCTGGGGTGTTCAACGTGCGGAAAGGGAAGCTGGCGCTGCCGGTGAACCGCTGGTCGAAGCGTCAGATCACACTGAGTGGAACCTGCCTCATTGTCTCATCCGTGAAGCACGCCCACACCGGCAAGATGCACATCCTCCCTCTCATTGGTGGAAAGGTACTTTTGTGAAATGTTTGCTACCTGTTTATCGGCCTGAAAGGGACAGAATCCAGCTCTGTGGTTTAGAGCAGTGGTACACAACACCTCAGAGGTCTTAATTACAGGTTATGTCTCCACATATCCAGCCACACAGTCCCCAGCTAAATACCAGTCTTCATTCAGAGTTGGGCTGAGAAATAACACTGTATTATTGTCATGCAGCACAGTATGTATACATCAGTATGTATAGTAGAACTGTGACAGATTTACTGGACCATTTCTTCTCTGATGGGCACAGTGACCTCCTGGACTCTCAGCTGATTACCTGTTGTCAGGATCAAATGTTAAAATTGAATGACGATGCTCCTGGAAGTCACTGCACCCTCCCAGGAAATGGTTCTAGAAACTGCTAAAAAAATTATAAATCACAGTATTTTGTTCTATTAAAACATAAAAAGCCGCATGAGTCAATAAGATGAGGAAGAGTTTAGTTTTTATCGAATATGATTGAATCATGTTCATCAACAACAACTTGATGCCTGTTTCGGTATGAAGTATTTAGGCTGTGTCATCAGGAGAATCGTAGAGTAAACACTTCATCAGTCTCCTCTGTATTTGCTTACATTATCCTTTAAGACTTGCTGTATCATCACACCTGTACAGCAAGTCCCAAAGGACAGCATTATAACTGCTGACTGTAAATTTACATCCCAACCACAAGTAACAGTATTATCTGAAAGTAACACATGTCAAACTCAATCTCATGTCAGTGATCAATGGAGACGACAAACAATCAACAGAACTTTTAGAAAAAGAGTCAGAGGTTGGAATAGATGCTGTCTTTTAAAGCATCATTAAGTGGGCTGGACCTGAGAAGATTTGTTTGAAGAAAAGATGCATGAGAAGCAAAAAAGATGCAAGGAAAGTAAAACATGTTTAATGCTGCAGGTGGAGGAGGTGAAGAGACACAGCCACTGTCTGGCTTTCAGCTCAGCTGGTCCTCAGAGTCAGACCTACTACATCAGCTACGACTCCTACACAGAGCACCTCCGCTGGCACAGGACGGCCTCAAAGGTAAGTGCTATACATATTTGTGTCCACGGTTACACGCTTTGCTTCCATCATTTAAATGTTTATGGTCACATTAAGGGTTGATTCATGAGGATGATGAAGGCTGGATTTTAAGTTGCTCTTTACGGTGACCCCTCCCTCTTTGTCAGATTGTGTCCCAGAGGGTGAACTCGGTCGACCTGTCGTGCTGCAGTCTGGAGGAGCTGCCTGCTCAGCTCTTTTACAGCCAGGACCTCACACACCTCAATCTCAAAAACAACTTCATTTCACTGCACAAAGGTGTTCCTGCACTCACCAGGTGAGTTTCTGTCACCAGCGCTCAGATAGAGTCTGCTATGTGTTTAGGAACAAGGCATCAGCAGGAACAAGGAACAAGAGATGAAAACACAATTTTCCTCATTCTATTCTCTTTTTTTGGATATGGAATGTCCCTCTGTGGTTTTTACTGTCTTGGGGAGCGACCATATGGTCTAAAGATGAAGCAGCTTAGATCAAATTACAGATGACGTGTGTGGGGGCAGCTGCGTGGTTTGGATGATTAAAGAGAGCCACGCTGATGATGAGAGATTAGACATCTAGCCACCTGACCTACGGAACTGAGGGCATTTCCTCCTTCTCCAGATCAGCTTGTCCAACTGGTCGCTGATGTCACAGTCTTATATAGCAATGTCATTTTCATTGTCTGAGAACATCAGTGGATCTCTGCAGCTGTTCACTCAGAATACTCCAGAATCAAAATCCAACAGATTGCAACAGTAACGATTTTTAACAACGGTGAGGAAAGTAAGGTTGAAATGGGAGCCAGACCTACAATTGAGATAAGGCCAACAACATTCTACATTATTTCTTATTTTGAATGAATCCCATGATTGATACATGAACCTTTGTGTCTTATTTCAATCTCTTTTCTTCTTTCAGTTTAAATTTCTGATCCAATATTTACGATTTGTAGCAATTTCTGCCATTGGATTTTGGCTCCTTTACAGCCACCTTATGTGAAAAGAACATTATGTTGACTGAAATGAACACATACATACTGCATATATACACTGCCATTGTTCCTCCATAAACATACACTTCCCAGTCAGTGTTTGAGGAATGTGTTTTTCCTGTCCTGTGCCTGCGACTTTCCCTCGGAAGGACGTGGGTCTGGCTCAGCCTTTCACCCTGACCCCTCTGTGAATTGGATTAAGATAGGCTTGGAGAGCAAGGAAAGACACACACACACGCTACCTGAACCACACTCTGCATTGTTATGGTGAAAACTTTTAGTTGAGTAAACACGTAGCTTTAAATAGCGTGTGTACTTTAAGTGTTATGGTCCTGTATCCACGCGACCTTGCGCAGGCTTCCTCTCATGTAATTCTCCCTGTTTATGAGACAGATGTTACGTAACTAAAAAAGTTTTCCACAATGTTTGTTTTTGTTAGAGCTTCAATTCAGAAGGAGGCCAACATCTGATTAGAGCACTGAGAGATTCATATCTGTCTCTCTTTGTCTGCCCGTTTCTTCCTGTGCCTCCCCCTCCTTCTCCCTCAATGACCCTCTCTCTCTAACTCTCTCTAGGTTTTGTAAACTAAGAAGCCTCAGTCTGTCAAATAACACTCTGTCAGAGTTTCCTCTGGCCTTGTGTGACATCTCCTCACTCACCGAGCTAAACCTGTCTGGAAACCGTCTCTTGTCTCTTCCTGCAGAAGTAGGAACCATGCACAAGTAAGTGGGCCGACAGACAGCGACGCCCTCTGAGCTGCACTCATCAGTGATAACAGTGATGATCATTTACCAGGTATTTGCCGGAGAGCGGAACGTATCCTCAGTGACCCGCGCTTTGCTGACAGGCGTTGTTGTCATTGCGCTTCCATCAGTGCAGATTAATTTCTCTCTGTATTAAGTGAACAACTGGCTGTGCACCAGACTTCTGTCCTGACGGTGCAGAGGTTTGGTCCAGGTGATCAGACTGCAGAGTCACGTTGATGCTGTCGCTGCATTACAGGGAATTTGGGGTCAAGCGCTCACTTATTTTGTCTACCAGCAAATTGTTTGCATGTGTGTGTTTGTATGTGTGTTGTTGGTGAGTTAAATACAGACATCGTTTTAAGGACATGATGTTAAGAAATGAAGTATCAGGCATGTTATTGATGTAGGATTTTAAAAGCTAAACTGAAATTTAACTTAATATAATGGATAAGGGAACTGCAGCTGTTTCCCATTTTTTTAAAACAGGATAAGCATTTTTCCGACATATTTATGGAAATGGAGTCAAACCTTCAAGCCCCTTTGTGGATGTTTCCAACAACCATTCAGGACAAAGGATTATTCCTTTTTTCAACAAACCCGCATAGCACTAAGCCGGTGATTCCCATGCCACTTTACTTTTGATTCATGTTTGTTTAACACCTGCTGCTGCACATTCAAAGCTCTCCTGCATTAGAGAAAGAACCTTGTCTAGCTAACATTAGCTGTCTCTCTTTCAAGGTCCAGTAGGATTTGTGACCCGCCTTTGTGGCCATTGAAACTGAACATAAATTACAAACTATTTTAGTACCAAGCACAGATGTTGGACCAATCAAGTTAAAAAAAAAAGATCAACTAAAAATTCCCACAATAATGTAGCGGGCATTGTCGCTGCAGAAAAATAAATAACACTTAAATATTCTTCTTTACAGTTTTAACTAAAAAGGTATAAAAGTCAATATGAACACCAAGGATTGACATCAATATACAAATTTCTTGGCAAAATGCTTTTTTATTTCAGTTCACACATGCTTCTTCAAAAACTCACTTTTTCATCATGGATATTTTTTAAAACACATGCGTTTCTTGAGATACATCCCCGCTCTCATCTTAACAATCCCCTCTGCTGTCATTGTGTCCAGCCTGCAGACTCTTCTCCTGGATGGTAACTTTCTGAGTTCTCTGCCAGTGGAGCTGGGCTCTCTGGAGGGCCTGACCTACCTCGGCTTGTCCTTCAACTCTTTCAGCAGCATCCCCCCTGTCCTGGAGAAGCTTAAAGGCATGGAGAGACTCTGTCTGGCAGGGAACCAGCTCTCTGTCCTGGATTTAGCCGGACTGCAGTGGCTGCCCGCTCGACACATAGATCTCAGGTAAACATATCCACATGGGCTCTGACATTTTTAGATGCAAAACTGGAACAAAGCTCATTGGAAATCTAATACTTTCCAAGATGCTGCTCTGTATTTGCGCCTCAATGCTGGGTTTGGTGTTTTTGTCATGCAGATTTGGAAATCTTAACACCAGATAATTAAAGTTCAGTTTAGCCAAAAGGAGGGGTCAAATTCAAGCTGAAACTAAATAAATGGAATAATTGGTAAATTGACAGAAAAGTTATCACCAGCTGTTTTACCCTCTTTCTTTATGTTCATATTCTCTCTCGTACAGACTGAACCAGCTTCAAAAGATGACAGTAGGAGACTCTGAGCAGCTGGTCCACATTGTCCAGTTGGACCTGAGGGACACTGGTTTACAGGAGCTGGATGTCAGGGCTCTCTTTAGGCTGGAGCTCCTCCGCTGTGACAGAAACGCTCTCTCCCTCCTCAGAGTCAGCGGCCACGCCCTTAAGAGCCTGCACGCCACACACAATGGTACTGACGTTTACTGTAATGTGTTGTATAGATGTTAAAAAGGCCACGTCTGGCTCTATATTTACATTCATACACTATATTTAGAATTCTGAATGTTGTCTTTGTAGAACTGAAGCTTCTGGAGGTGCAGCCTGCGCCCGAGAATCTGACTGTTCTGGATTTGTCCTGGTATGAAGACACTATGAATACTTAACTGTCATATTTGCTGTGCGCGGAAGAAGGTTGTGTTCTTGTCCTCAGCTGGGTGCTGACTGTATTTGTTTTATTAAAGGAACAAGCTGGGATCTGTCCCTGAGTGGGTGTGTGAGAGCAGCAGACTCGAGGTGTTGGACATCAACCATAATTCTGTTACAGAGTTGCCCATAAGGTGAGCAAACCAACAAACACCTGCCGTATAGACGCCTGAGGTTTTTCACGAATAATCTGTGTAGAAGGAAGCTGTTAAAATACAGAAGGAATGACGGGTAGATGCTTGGGTGTAAAAGTTTTAAAGTCTTTAATGGCTCTTATAGCTCTTACTTAAAGATTTCTTACTTCTATGTCATAATGTAAGATTACTGGAGACCAAAAGTAGACACTTACAGTGAAGGTAATCTAGTGCAACAAGAGACAGGATCATTTCAGTACAGTACACTGCAGAGACTGTATACACAGATACACAGCATAGAAATATTACTGATGAGTCTTTAAACTAGTTTATCCCAAAAGGTTTCAGCGGTACCTGTAGCAACACGCCCACACCGATGCAGTGCTATTTTCAGTGTGTATACAGCCTTTGGCAGCATTTAAGAACATGTATTGGTGCCTTCACAGAATATTTGATCAGAGCTTTTTGGGATGCATACATGTTGATAACGGTCAGCTAGAGGCTACATGAAGCACACGTTCTAACTTGAGGCAAAGCATGTATTCATCTCTTAGTCCTTTCCATCTAGCCTGTCATGACTCAACATAAAGTGAACTTTTGCACCTCAGTGGAAAATGAGGTTACCGTAACACAGAGGTACACAAAATGCCGCTCTGAGTCTTTATCAGGGTGAAACAGAGTCCGCTCTCACAGATTTAAAGCACACGCAGAGAGGCTGAGCTGTGTTGTTTGTGTGTCGTAGGCTCATGTCCAGCGGGAGCCTGAGGAAACTGCTGGCAGGCTGGAACAAAGTGTGTCAGCTGGCCGAGAAGCTGGAGAGATCACAGCTAGAGGTCCTGGACCTCCAGCACAACCATCTGACCGAGCTCCCACAAAACCTGTTCATCAAGGCACAGAGGTGCACACAAGAACACACCATCCATTGTCTTCCAGTCTTTTACTTCCCTTATTTGTTCTCTCCATCTCTTCACCTTTGTTTTCCACATTTTCCTCTATCTAGTTGTCTATCTAGTTCTTTTCTTCTCCTCTCATCTGCCTGTTCTATTCTTTGTCACATCATTTGTTCAAGTACTAATTTTGTATTCTCTGCTGGGATTTCATCACAGCTTGCGATACCTCAATGTGTCGGCCAATAAGCTGGAGAACCTCCCCGCAGCCAGCCTATCGGAGGACAGCTTCAGCAGCCTGGAGGAGCTCTACGTAACCAACAACAGCCTGACGGACAAGTGTGTCCCCCTGCTGGCTGGACACGCCCACCTCAGGGTGCTTCACCTCGCCTACAACCAGCTGCAGACCTTCACTGCCAGGTACAGCACAGTCCTACAATTGTTTTAAACCTTAAATTATGCTGCATTAAAGAACAAATGAAAACAGGAAACAGCTCGCACACAGACACACTGTCGCCGTCAGAAGCGTTTCAGTAGTTGTGTGTAGTTCAGGATGGTCAGGTTAGGTTGCAGTACCTCACTCAGGGTGTGCACCTAATTATAAGCTTGTACGCCCACCCAAGCGTACATTAAGTCGCATTCCTTTGCTTTTATGAGCTGCCTTAATTGTAGAAACATGGTAAGTTTTATGTTATCACCCAGTCTAAAATAACAACGTCGCTTCAGAATCAGGTTAAGGTCACATGAGAGATGAGCTTGATAAATGTGGTTCCCAGAAATAAAGTCTGCAGTGCCAGCTTTCTGATATAACCGTACCTCCACTTCCTGCAGTAAACTGGCACGGCTGGAGCAGCTGGAGGAGCTGGACCTGAGCGGCAACAGACTAAGAGCTGTGCCCACCACCATCCTCAACTGTCAGCGCATGCACACGCTGTCCGCCCACTCCAACTGCATCAACGCCTTCCCTGAAGTTCTCCAGCTGCCTGAGATCAAGGTTAGTCTCATGTACGCAGGTTTTCTAGGCACTGCGTCCTTTCATTCGTGTAGCTGTGGTGGTCCCACAGAGATTTAAAATGTGAACATGTATGTTTTTCTTTCTCTGAGGAACACACCCACACGAAACATCCACACTCACTCGTGTCCGGCAGATCAGTATTAGCTGTTGTCTGAGTCAGGCGCCTTGTGGAATTAGTTTGGGAAATTAGGGATGAAAATCAGGGTTGTGATGAAAATGAAAAAAAATGTTCTGTCCTTTTTTTTTTTTTTTCTTCTCCCATCCCTGTCTACCTCTGTGCTCATCTTTTATTGGGCAGGGCCAGATGAGGAAATCCTTTGTAATCTCCTGGTAGCTCTCTAATCTCTGCCTTTCTCTGAACCCACATGACTGTTCCATACTCCTGTCTGTGCACGAGGGTGTGTGAAATGAAGGAGAGGAAAGTAACAAATTCTTTACATGCACATATGTAACATATGAAAACGAGATAAACAGCTTTACAATAAAACAGAATAATAGAAGACAGTATTTTTTGTAAAATCATAAAAAAAGAGAAGAGAACAATAATAATACTGATTCTAAAATGAGAGTTGCCAGTTAACCACACACTTTAAACCAAACTAAAAGCTTGTTAAGATATGTTTAAAGTTTGCTTTTAAAAGAAGACACTGTTGTAGCAGACCCATGATGAGGGAGGGTATTCCAGAGAATGCAATGAGGAAAATGAAATGAAACTATTTTCAAATAATATTCAGCAATAATACAAGGTAAAACCAGAAAACACCTTTTTTCACAGCAGATATTTTGATTTTTGTCTAACCAGAAACCTGAAGCATTCAGCCATCATTCATTTAGTTCCTTACACCCGTGCCTTTCCTGCACATGTTAAAATGTCTTCAGTGAAAAAGGCAGAGAAAAGGAGGAGGAAGTGTGATAAGAAACGGACAGTATCCAAGTATTGGTCACGTAGTGATAAATCATTTCTGCAACACAGCCAACAAGTGAAAGCACATTTTCAACTCACTACTGAACAGAACCCTCGAGGATGAATCACTAAATCTGATGCCAATTTTAATTAGAGTTTGCAGCAGAGTCTTTGCTGAAACACTCCAAAGAATAAATGTGTGGGTAGTAAATTCATCAGAATCTTTCATTATGGATCTTTGATTGTGCTATCGTGAGTGTGGGAGTATCATAAGTAAATGTAAGGAAATGAGAAACTCAGATGAATGGCCTGGTAATGGAGCTGCGGCGCTCTGAATCAGAATTCGATTGAAAACATGGAGACTTTGCCTGATGTGAACCGATCCTTCTTCTGTCTCTGCCTCAGTGTGTCGACTTGAGCTGCAATGAGCTGACAGAAGTCACTCTGCCAGAGACGCTTCCTCAGAAGCTTCAGGAGCTGGACCTCACAGGCAACCCTCGTCTAAACCTGGACCACAAGAGCCTGGAGCTCCTCAAGTACGACCCTGCAGCATCTGTAGTACTGAAGTCTTCTGATCTGAAAATATATTTGACACATGAAACTGACTCACTGACCCCAGTTTTTGTCTCTTTCTTTTATCTCTCTGCAGTAATATCAAATGTTTCAGGGTGGATCCGTCACCTTCAGCTCCGTGTGTGAATGAGAGCCACGGGGCCCCTGCTGTCTGGAGCCACGGATACACGGAGGCCTCTGGAGTCAAAAACAAGTCAGTCCTCCCTCCTGTCTTTATTTTTTCTATTATCTACCCACCGGCATGTTTTCCTTTGGAATTAATGTCTTTTATTGATCCTTTAAAGTCTATGAGAACACAATTAGCTAAGTACACGAATAAAGTTGCTCTCAAAATATACACAAATAGATTTACTAAGGTAAAAAAACAATGACAAAAACATGTTACATAAAGGCATAAAACAACACTATAAGAACCAGTATGCCAGCTGATACATATAAACAATTAAGAAATGTTTTAATCCAAAGCTGACCTGACTCCTTGGTGTCGCACTTAAACAGGAAACACATGATAGTTTTCAGCTTGAACAGTAAAGGTTTAGAAACTTTTGGTCAGCAGATCTGTTAGATGCAGCTGTCAATAGAAACAGTGTCAATAAATAAATTTAACTTTGGACACTATGCAGGATTGTTCTTTATCAAGTGTCCTCAGAGAATATGGAGTTTCAAGATGCAGTAAAACTATATTATAATGTTTTTTTTATCGTGTAGTGTTGGTTCGGAGGTTTGCTGCTGCATTGTGGACCAGCCTGCAGATAAAAAGGAGCTGAACCATTCAGACATGTAAATTAAGACTGAAGTAAAGTAGGCAGGGTGAGATGAAGGCAGGGGTGATGTGCCGGGCTCTTCTTCCTGACAGATGACCTGTCGGTCTTGTTGTTGCTGTTCTCAGGCTGTGTGTGGCTGCTCTGGCCCTGGACAGCTTCTGTGGGATTCGCGAAGCCCTGTATGGAGTTTTTGACGGAGACAGGAACGTCGAGGTGCCTTACCTGCTGCAGTGCACCATGGGAGATGTGCTAGCGGAGGAGCTTCACAGGAGCCAGAGGCAGGAGGAGGACTACATGACCAACACGTTCCTCACCATGCAAAGGTAAACACACACCTTCATCTGATTCTTTGACTGTGAGCTCACGCTCTCTCGAGCTAAATGTTTCTGTGTTGCTCTCTGGCAGGAAACTGGGCACAGCGGGCCAGAGGATGGGGGGCTCAGCAGCTTTATGTCACATCAGACACGACCTGGTGGCCCCTGGTGAGCACGGCGGCTGCTTCACGCTGAAGGCTGCCAATGTCGGCAGGTGCCAGGCTGTTTTGTGCCGCGACGGCAAAGCTATGCAACTCTCCACCACACACACAGTCAAAGAGGAGCTGGAGTATCGGAGCGTCCGGCAGCATAACGCCATCATCACCGAGGTAAAGACAGACCCCTGTTTTATGTGTTGTTCATGTGACTAGTGCTGAAATGATGAGGTGATTCATAGACGTTTTGATGATAGATGATAGATTTATTATTATAGATTTATTAATATAGACATATTTTCACTATGTCCGGACATTTTTTAGTCTAAACAGTTAATTAACTAATCAAACAAATAATCGGCATAATAATCCATTGACTGTTTAGTCTGTAAAATTTTATTTGACCAACAGTACAAAACTTAAAAAATACAAAATCTGAAATCATGTGAAATAATTCCATATCATGAGATGTGAGTTTTTGTTTGAAAGCTTCTCCAACTCTTCTGCAGGATAACAAAGTCAGCGGTGTCACTGACTCCACCAGAATTATGGGTTACTCCTTCCTGTGCCCGTCTGTGACCCCCAGACCCCACGTCTCCACGGTGACCCTCACCCCGCAGGACGAGTTCTTTGTCCTGGGCAGCCGGGGCTTGTGGGACTTGTTGTCTCCAAGTGAGGCGGTGGAGGCAGTCAGGAATGTGCCGGATGCACTGGCTGCCGCTAAGAAGCTAGTGACTCTGGCGCAGAGCTACGGCTGCTCTGACAGCCTCAGCGCCGTTGTCGTCCAGCTCAGTATCACAGAAGACTGCTGCTGTTTCTGTGAGCCGCCACCCCCACCCCCCAGCCCCGGTCTGGGTGCACACACCACCACACACCCTTACTCAGCAAGCGGTGATGGCGGTATACCGCTGCCACCGGCCTCCTCGGGAACCGTCAGCGAGCTAAGCAGCGAGTTCAGCACATCTGAGATGAGCAGCGAGGTGGGATCCACGGCGTCCTCAGAGGAGCCGCCGCCTCAGACCGAGCCCATGACGTCTCACCTGAACCTGCCGGGGCGAGCCGGTCCGCGGAGGCCCGTCTGTGGGGGTGGAAACTTTCAGAGGCAATTCTCCGGAGCCCTGTCTGACAACGGGGTGGACAGTGAGGACGAAGAGCCCATTGCTGGCGTCTTCTCTAACGGCAGCCGCGTAGAGGTGGAGGCTGACGTCCACTGTCTGCACCGCCATGACTGCACAGCACCCCAAGCACACACTCACCTTCCAACAAGCACAAACATCCCTCCTGCTGTTGCCTCTCATCACGAGCCTTCACCTGTTCCCTTCCCCTCCCCGTCTCCTTCCCCCGTCCCTCCCTCCTCTCCCTGCCTCAGCAGGGAGGCTCTGTCGGGGACTCTGGGCCGCAGGGCCCGAGCTAACGGCTCTGTGGCCTGCCAAGGAAGGAACCAGGACCTCATAGAGGAGGCGGCCGACGCCCCCGTCAAGAAGCAGGGGGGCTACTTCAACGCTCCCGCCCAGCCGGACCCCGACGATCAGCTCATCATCCCGCCAGAGCTGGAGGAGGAAGTCCGGCAGATCATCCAGCAGCAGCAGCAGGAACAGATTCAAACACACAACCAGCAAACACACAGCTACCAGAAACCTGCAGACTATTTTGTCACACCCCTTTAATTTCTGCCCCCCCACAACAGTGGTGTCAGCTTCTCATCCAAGACTTCAGCTTCAGGGATGGAGAACTGTGGAATCAGGACTGTCAGCCTTGATGCTCTGCACTGCATTAAGCTGTTCTGCTCCCTTCAAGAAACCTCGGAGTTTTCTGACCGTGCTTCTGGACCAGACTGTTTTGTTATGCTTTTTGTTATTTACTTTATTTTCTACTGTTAACTCTATGCCCCTTGAAACGCAATGCAATTTTTATAACACTTTATGTTGATTAAATCCTCACATGTAATTGATTTTTACCATATCTTTAATTTGAAGAAGCACTTTGAATGCTTTTATTAGGCTTTTGAGATTCATTTTATGTTATTGGTACTTTAAGATATGGACCATTCAGTTTTTGTGTTGTAGCAAACGTCTCCCCTGTTTGTCGTGGCTGAAGGCCTCACAGTCGTAGTTAGTAAAACTGTTAAACTAACTCCTAGGAGTTTAATACTTTAAAGTGACCTAGTCACTGAAGCGTACTAATATTCTCTGAGAGAAAAGATGATTATTTCAAATGGCTGATATTCCAGGTTTGTGTTCTCGGGGGTGTGCAGAGTGCCGAGTGGTGCTGCAGTGGTGAGTAAATGCTGGACAGGGGGAGGGTCCTAGTTATTACCAGCTCAATGAATGTTCTCAGAACAGTGTTACAGACGTCTTCACAACAGCAGATCGCACAAAAGAGCTACTTTTGCTATATAATAAATGAACGTTTTCAGATAACCACAGCATGTTGACTGACTTCTTGTGGAGGGGGGGCAGGATAACTACACTGTGCAGCCATCTGTTACAACATCTGTTAAAGACTTTGTTCACAGTTCATTCGAATTACAAAAGATATTTCTCATGTAACACTCTTGGTATCGAGCCATGCAGATAGTTTTAGTGTTTGCTGCTGCCCCAGTACACTGCAGGTAGATGGGATTTTTGTTTGTGGTGCTCAAGACATTGAAACATTACATTTAAAAACACAACATAGAAATGCAGGATGCAATGCCAGGACGTGACGGCTTCTTTCTATCTTATTTTAAATATAATCTTTTTGGGAATTTGGACTCAAAAACTTTTTTGTGACATTTTAAACACCACACGATTCATAGATTATTCATTGCTTATTTTCTGAATTTGTTGATTGTTTGATATATAAAATTCCAAACTTGATACCTACTAAGAGCTTTTTATGTCCGACCAGCCATCCAAGCCCCCAAATTGTCAATTTCATCACATCACATTCATCAAAGAGACTGAATTATTACAATTGAGAAGCTAATACACGAGAATATTTGGTGATTTGGAAATGAAATTACTTAGTGGATTCTAAAAAAGGAGTAAAGTATATTTTTGCAATCCTGTCTCTGGATTTATCACTCCAGCTTTACAGTAGATGAGTCTGAAATTCTTTACATTCCTAATTTGGGTGAACTGACCCTTTTAAAGATGAAAAGAAACAAGTAACACTTCCTCCTCACAGCTGAAGTCACGTTGTCTTGTTTGTGTGGCTGTGCTACAATCGCTGCATTGTGTTATCTGAAGTGGTAAAATTAGAAGTTGGTAATTACCTCACTCTGAAGAATTTCTTTAGTTGAAAATTAAGTCTTGTCTGAACAGTCCAACAATTACATCACTCCTGTGTCCTCTGTATGTGTGGCCCATTGTGAGACACAGCAGTGATGTCATGGCTTGCAGGAAGCCTCCAGAGGGGACGGAGAGGACAGACACAGCAGGACAGAGCTCTGCTGGACAGACAGAGCTCTGCTGCCCCCTTTAGGCTGCTTTCTTCTTTAATACACTAAATTACAAAACCAACAGTCTGGAATATAATCACATTGATGAGATTTAATTTGAGGATATATTCATGCACAGTTTCAGTATCAAAATCTTTGTATGATGAAGTAAAACTGATATAAAAACACATTAATTATACAAGTTAAAAACATTTATATAAACTGCTGCCCAAGTTCACACAGTCAAATCCAAATCTGAACAAGCTGGTTATCAACTGTTCAGTTTAACCAGTTAATAACCAGCCATGAGCAGAAAATGAAAAGCCAACAACATACAGCATCATCACAATCACGAGGAGTATTTGTTACATGGGATGGAACAGTGATATCCACGAATAAACTAGGTTTCTGCAGCAGCAAAAACTGATCAGTTGCAAAGTAAATTATATACAATGAACTAGATTGTGATTAAAAAACTGCTGTCAAAACACAAGTACAGTATCAAAATGTTTACAAAAGAGTTTAACAGTGCATGTGGAGATTAAATGTTCAGACTGTGTATACTTCCAGTTATCTTTTTGAGTCTAAAAAGCTCAGATATTAAACCTCATGTTACCCTGAGCTGCAGTGTATAAAAGTGAAGAGTGTTAAAGCATCGACATTGTCAAAGAACAAAAGAAACTTAAAACAACAGGCAGCTCTTTTTAGTCAAGTCCTTCTGTGCAAAACATGTTTCTTCCATCCTTGACATAATTATTATATTAAACCACAGAGCCACTGATAGGTCACAATGGGATTTTTACTTTTTCACAACTACTTTTGCATTACGTCGCAGTATGTGCACCTGATCCATAGAGAAAGGTGGAGCTCTGACAGTATGCAGCCTCCGTGACCACAGCTGGAGCTGGCTATGCTGACTGAGGATAAGGCTGTGACAGTGATGTGGTTGTGTATATGGTTACTGCTGTAGCTGTGCTGTGGCTGCTCTTTACAACTCCTCATGTATTACCATCAGCAGAGGAAACATCATGAAGTGAGACATACACTCTGAACCCTGAGCTTCTATCAGATTTGTCACCAATATAAAGTACAATTGTGTTGATTAACTTCACTGCAACACTCAGCCAACACTGCATCAACTCCCTGCACGAACACAACTCATGAATTAAGTTTATCACCAAGAATAATGTGTCACCTCCATAGCTACAACCACAGCCTCTAACCAACCAGTGAATATAGTGAGAATCAGAGTCCTCCACTAGTTATCTTCACATTAGCTGCAATGACAGAAACATAACTTATACATAATACATTATAATACATCTACTTTATGTTACTGTTATAACTCAGACTTCCTCTATGGATCGCAGTGAATGCAAAAAGCAGAAGTAGTGAACAAAACTCCCAATGAGATCTTTCTGGGGCTCCGTAGGACGCAAAACCTCTATAAATGTCTCTTTTGCTCTTTTGTTACTGGTCACATTATTGCAAACTCAGAACTTTCATCCATGTTAGCGTCCTGCAGGAATGATGACTCCATGTTTTCAGAGATCTGGTTGGTCAGTAGACGGGCTGGATCAGGTTTGGTGTGACGCTCTAAATGTAAGCCATGGTGATAAAAGTGAGCCAGTTTCAAAGAAGAAAACGTCCGTCCAGCCCAAAGACAGCTGATTAGCCCTCTCATGTTCTTAGCGATTTGGGCATTCAGTGACCCCTCACACAGAGGTGGTTTCGGCCCTCGGGGGGCTTCTCTGTGAGTTGGCTCGGGCGTGCTGTTTTTCTGCCTCTCTGCGTTTTCGCGCCTGCATGTAGCTTTTCACTCTTCGGATGGTATGGACAGTGAACACCGTGCCGGTGGTGTACAGGATGGCCGTGATGAGCCCAAACAGAGCCACGGCCGCATCCCCCCCGCTCACGTCGCAGGTCATCCAGGTGTAGCCGTTGCGCGCATACAGCCTCTCGCGCCGCTTGCACACATCTGTGGAGTTGACCCCGATGATGAAGTGCAAATAGAGCCCCACGGCCACCACGTACAACACCGCGCCCACCGCCTGAAACACTAGTGAGCCGTACAGCAGCTTCCGGGACATCACGTGGGGCGGTTTGTTCCCCGCAACCACAAACAGCAGCGAGAGGACCCCGCAGGTCAGGCTGAAGGCGACGCCACCATAGATGCCCGGCGCCCTCATCTGGCTGTACTGCATGTCCAGGTCTCGCACCTGCTGCAGCTCAGTGCCCTGCAGGTTAAAGTCGGAGTTGATGCTCAAGCCACCCAGCCCGCCCATGGAGGACATGCCTGACGTTACCATCTGAGCCGCAACCACACAGATCAGGACCAGGCTGTTGGTCAGCACGGCACAGATCAGCACGATGCCTGAAGAGAGTCGACACAGGAAACAGGTGAGGAACCACAGAATCAGATCAAGGATGTCACTTTGTTGTCATTCTCTCCTCATACAGTACTTATACACAGAAACTGTGCTCCCACAGTGAAACAAAGAAACTAACAAGTGTGAAACTGAAAATAACAGTAAAGTAATATAATACAGTGAACTAATTGCATTCATCAAATGCAATTAGTTGTTGTTTTACATTTAGTTCTGTGGGTGGACCGATACTTTGAGCACTCAACAAAACGTCATGTCACTAACTTTCCTACAGGATCATCTCTTTTGTTAGCTTCATAAACAGGGTCTGTTTTTAATGTACTGGACTCAGATATCATGTTTCTCTTTCTTTGGAGGGCCATGTTACTCTGTCAGAGAGTAAAATCTGAGGAAGGAGGCCTGTGAGCAGCAGAAAACCGGTCTGTCCAGTATTCACAGAAGGAAGGGCTGAGCTGCGGAGGCTGAAACCAGCGTCCGCCCTGTGACGCAGCAGCTTCTGTGACAGAAACTTGCATTTGATTTGACCCACATATTTCCACCCTGATCCAGACTCACCTCTCCTGGAACAAATGTTTGTGCAAGTGGAGGACTTCTGGTGCTCCACTCGAGGGACTTCCCGCACATGTTTGGGAGGGGAGTCAGCCTCTCTGGGGTAGTAGGGGGGTCGAGAGGAAGACCTGCAACATAAAAACACATGAATCATGACAATGAAGTTATCTACTACTTATTTTCATAACCTGTATTCCAGCATATTTTAGAATCATATAGGAGAAATGTCATCACAAACACTTGATATAGATTATTGTTGAAGAGCTGAACCTTCTCCGTCCTATGTCCTGTTTTTAATTTGTACAGAAAATATTTCAATATGGACACTTGGTCCTAATGCAACCTAACCATGCTTTATTAAATTGTGAATAGAAAGTCATAGAAAATAAGTTATTATTTGTAATTAATATCTGGAAAATAAAACATTACTACAACAAAAGCTAAGGACATATTTACACTTTTTGATTTAAAAAGGTGTTAAACTCTGCAAAACTTTAACAATAGATAGATAGATAGATAGATAGATAGATAGATAGATAGATAGACAGATAGATAGATAGATAGATAGATAGAATGGGATATTGTGGTGTTACAGCAGCCAACACACATAAATCAGGAAAAAGAGATAAGGACATTAAGGAAGTAGGTGATATAAGCATAGAAAATCATAAACATACAAGATACAATTTAATCTGAATATACTGTTTGTGCTCATGTCCAATGTGTCCTTTAATAAAAATGAATAATACAATGTGAAGGCTCAAATAGAATGAACTGTACATTGATATAAAGCTTATTTATGTAGTCAAAGGCTCGAGTGTATGTCCTCTGCTAATGTTAACATATTATAGTATTTATGTTTCTCTGTCTTACACACACTTTTTACTTCACAAATTGACACACTGAGGAAAGACGATTAAAATTCAAACCACCACTGTCACCCATTCATCTCTGAGCTGACAGTCCAGCAGCAGAGATCTGACGACATGATCTCACCGGTCAGACGCTGAGTCCCGGTACTGTCGGTGCTCTCCGTTCCTCTCCCGGTGTGCCCGGTTTGAACGGGGCGGGTGGCTCATACCTGCCGGTCGACTGCGACACGTTTGACACACACACACACACACACACACACACACACACACAGAGGGAGACACAGATGACCTTTGAACCGTGAGCCTGTTAAAGTCACTTTACACAACTTTAGTCCTGCTGAAGGTTCCTCTGACATCATCTGTTTATGTCTGAATAAATGCCCGTTGGCGTTAGCTGAACCAGAAACGTTAGCTAAGTTTGATAAAAGTGGTTATCTCTCTTCACCAGAGATAAAAAAAAATAGTGAAAAACAAACTACGTGAACGTTTGTCTCAACGAGGAAGCGTTTTAAACTTCATGTGCACAGACGGTGGAGCAGGTCAGAAACAGAAAGCCGCTCCGCAGCCTCGGTGAGACGTTAGCCGCTTTAATTAGCTTTATACGTTTGTTTAATGATGGCGCAGAATAAATTCGACTTTGAACAACCAAACACGAACTCACTGTGAATAAATGTCGAAGAAAGCCGCTCCACAGTCCGACTACACCGCCATTACTGAGCCCTGAACTCCGGGGAGTGCTGTCAGAGTCCAGGTAGAGACTACACCTTACCTGGAGGAGGAGGAGGAGGAGGAGCTGCAGGCAGAGCTCGCTGCTCCTCTGAGGTTTGTTTGAGTTCAACAGCTCATCAGCTGCTCCTCTGAATCATCCGCTTTGTGTGCTGTCACTCACATCTGTGCAGCCAAAGGAGCCTCTGTTTGGACTGTTTTAGACTGCTGTCTGTCTGTCTGTGCAGCCTGCCTGTCTGTGGAGCCTGTCTGTCTGTCTGTCTGTGCTGTGGAGCTGTCTGCCTGTCTGTGGAGCCTGTCTGTCTGTCTGTCTGTCTGTGCAGCCTGTCTTTCTCTGTTTGTCTGTGAAGCCTGCTGGTATGTCTGTCTGCCTGTGGAGCCTGTCTGTCCGCATTGTGGAGGAATGCACTTGTTGTTAATGTGCTTCTTTTATTAGAGAAGAGATTTACATGCAGCTCTCTGAAGAGCTCTGTTGTGTTCAGGACACAGTATAACTCTCTGCTTGGAGTTAACAACCACACATTCAAACTTATTATACACTGTGTAGGCTGCGCACACTGTTTACAGCTCGTGATATTCATATTTTCTTCACTGGCATGCTGAAAACCAACTGTCCATGCTGTTCACAACAGTGAACAGGTAGTTGACCGAAAACTAAGTTGCATCTACTTTGAAAATCAGTTAATTGTTTTAGTCATTAGTCAACCACAATGTTGAAAAATAAACAAGTTATGCAGCTCATTTTCTTTTTGTTTGAACAATCAATCAGGTGTTTTTTCTCTTTTCATTGTTGGAATGTCATAAGAATTAAAGAAGCCATACATGAAATTATTGTCCAGCAGTCCCTCCTGCACACATTGTTTGCCCCTTGTCAAAAAAAAGTTGTTTGCCTCGTTAGTGTCTGGCATCCTTTGCAACTCATAGATGACTTTGTTGGAATAGCTCACACATGTATCTTTGTTCTTTAAACTTTTGTTTTCTTAGCAAGCCCATGTGAAACAAATCTGTTGCTTCTCTGGAGACAGACTGATGTAATGATGAAATGGCTGAGTGGTCAGCAGGACTCCTGTTTCTCATTTTGCTCGCCATATAAAAGCTTTTTGGAGTTAATCAAGTTTGTGTTTGTGATACAATGACCAGCTTGACTGCATTTTAACTTGCGACATAATATGTTATTACAGAGGTGCAAACAAATCAAGTTATGTCCACAAGAAAGGGATGAAAAGTAAACACCCAAAGTACAAAAGTTGAAAAGCCAACATGTATTGACAGCACACTGTGTCTTCCTCAGAGTCAGACAGTAACAGACAGACAGATCCAGCTCCTCCATCACACCTGGAAGCACTCAGCATGTAAATGAAAGCAGGTAATAAAAACACATGTACAGCTGTACTGTACTGTGCATGGGTTCTGTTTTGTTGGCTAACTTTACATTTTGATAAGCAATATCATTTTTAAATGTCTTATTATCTTAATATTTAATATTTTTTTTTTGTGTGTGTGTGTGACTTCAGCGGAAATGATTTTATTTATTTCTCTGTGAACTGTGCTCCGCAGTGTGAGAGGTGCTGTGAAAATAAAGTGATTGATTGACTGATCGACAATAACGAATGACTTGATAAAAATAAGATAATAATGAAGAATACAAAAAAGTACAGCAGCTGGGAAAGGAAGGGCAGAGAACACAATTTAATTCCATTCTGAAGATTATTCATTTATTAAACACAAAGGAAAAGAGTTTTTTAAAAATGTTTCTCTGATTTTTGTTGTCTGTAAACCCAGAACTTTTCTATGTTTTATTTGTATCTACCTCATTAAACCTGTGAAGCTGTGAATGGATGTCGTTTAAGTTGAGTGTTATTGAAATGGAAAGGTGATCAAACTGAACCGTCAGAGTCCACGAGGCGGCCGCAGCCACTCACTGAAGCTGGTGCAACACGTAAAACCTTCCGGGTTGTACTTCCGCTCCGCTGCAGCTGTAAACAAAAACATGAGGGCGAAGCTGGTGTAGTGAAATAGACAGTGGGTGTGTTCACAGCGGTGGACCTCTCTGTTTCTCCCGCAGCACACTGCCTGTCTCTCTCTGCTCCTCCTCCACCATGTTGTTCCTCCGGACCGCCGCCCTCAGCCTCAGAGGGCTGACCGCTCTGCGCCGCCTGCCCGCCGGCTACAGCTGCTGTAGGAGCGCCGCTACATACACCCAGGGCCAGAGCCCGGAGCCCCGCATCCGAGAGTACTTCTACTACATCGACCACCAAGGACAGGTGAGTGTGTGAACTGAGGAGACATTCAGAAGACATCGTCTAATAATAAATCCATGCACTGACTACACTTAAACAACTGACCCACCCCCCTACTGTACATTGCTGCTACAACTCTAAATCTTTAGATATTTATGACTATTTCTGTTTATAGCTGGGAGTGACCTATCTTAATTTCATTATGCCAAAACATAATGACAAATAAAGATTCTTGATTCTTGATAACTCTGGATCCTCCTGCTGACCTGCTGCTGTGTGCTCCACTTTCAGCTTTTCCTCGATGACACCAAAGTCAAGAACTTTGTCACCTGCTTCAAAGGTAACAATCAACACATGCAACACATTTGTGCTTATGTATGCAAACAAAATGTAAGCTTTAATGGTCTAGAAATCTGCCTAAATGCATATTTTTTAAAAAGTATATCCAAATAAGACCATTGATAGTCAACTAACATCGTTCCAGCTTCATCTATATTCATCCGATTTAGGACACATGTTGTACTATTTCTCTGCTAAATCACAAAACTCTCTGTAATTACCAATACCTACGTTTGAAGAAGATCCACAAATTTTCATTTGTTAGTTAATTTGACCTGACTGTCCTGAAACCTCCACCTCATAGTCTTACACTCCTAAAGGAACAATCTGACAGTTGTGAAAGATTTTTAAATGTTCTTTTTTGCCATGAAATCTACAGTCAGGCGAACTTGGCAGCAGCAAATTTGCAGCAATCTGGCATGTTAGTTTGAGAATAATTGAATCAACATGGCAACATCATGGCTACCAGAATAAAACGCCATCATCATTAAGTTACCATCATAGAGGTGCGATTAATATAGACTGCTGCTACACATTTTCATTCAAACTTGACAGCCTTAGTATGAAGAGACACTTACGACACTGTCACATATGAACAGCTTTATTTCTATAGCAACCTCAGGGCAAACTTTAGTCCCTGCACATTGTGTACAGTTATTCTGTCTTGGAACATTATAGAGGCATCAGATTTTCTGTTAATTTTGATTAAACTCATATTTGTTTAGGAATAAGCAGCATGTCATCACAATATCTGCAAAAGTGGTCAAGGTTTTAAAACTGAACCTGACTTTCAAAAGACAAGGCTGGAAATATTCTCTTCTTTTTGTTCTAATCAACAAATCCCAGGAGCAGACTGAAACCCTCTGTCTGTCTCTGAATACTTTTTGACTTCCTGTCTGTGGCTTTCAGTGCCAAGCCTATTGGCTCATACTGAAAACATGAATGTCACATGAATTTCTATAAACAGAAATATACAAATACATATTTTAAAAAAGATTAAAGAATGTACTAAAACAGGTGGAAACTGTAGTTTTTATCATTGGCTACTCAAACAGGCGTAAATAGCGCATTTGTTGGGGACTATTTTCAGCGGCAGATGAATCCGCATTAAGTCCTCTAGTGAATATTTGGGGCAGCAGGAAGGTGTGTGACTCAAAATAAACTCTGTGTGCGCTCGTGGTAATGACAGTGTTTATGGATGACAGTGGAGCTCTATGGCAGAGAGGAAGAAGATTTATCAAGCGTTGATACACGCTCAGTACTTATTGATCAAGTCACTGCTGGTTTTAGTTGTTCAGTGTTGCTCATAATAATAAAAGAATATCATTAGACTTATACTCTAAAGACAAGATCAGTTAATGAAACATACTCTTTAAAGCCTGCATTGTGCCAGGAGATATTGTGCTAAGCTAGGCTAAACACATTGAGGGTTTGGTCCCGAATGCAGGTTAGAGTATGACATATTCCTGATCTGCCTGATTAGCAGCAAAACTATTCTTTTTCTTTGCATGATCTTTCTGTGGCTGTCTTGCTCAGTGGCTCCTTGTCATCCCCGTTTCTTTATAACCAGATAAACAGTTCCTGGTCTTCTTCTTCAGTCGGCTGCGTTCAAATCAGAGTGGCCGTTATGAGGAGGACTTCCCATTCTTGTCCCTGTGTGGCCGGGAGAGGAACTTCCTGCGCTGCGACGACCGCCCTGTGGTCTTCACCCACCTGTTGCAGAGTCCTGCGGGTGAGGGAGATCGGGAGCTGCTATCATACTGCGGCGGGGCGGAGAAGCTGACCGTCCCGTTCCGCCCGGAGGCGCTGTACATGCATCCTGTCAGCGGACGAGTTTACCATCCCTGCTCGGAGCGCGGAGGGGCGGTCGGCCTGGTGAGGTCGGCCCTGGCCATCGAGCTCAGCCCATTCTTTGTTTATGAGTCGGAGCACGGCACGGGTCAGCCCACGCACTTTCTCTGGGGAGGACGGAAGCACACGCTGACCAATGAGCTCGCAGGATGCCTCCGCTGTGTGGAGGAAGGCAGCGGGCAGCAGGGAGAACTGGGATAACGACAGAACGACAGAATGTTGATCTAGATCTTGAAATGGTATCTTGTAACATGTCCACATGAGCCATCAGGGTCCTAAACTGGCAGAGAGAAAGGACATCTGCTTCCTCACAGTTGTGATCACAGTGTGGCTGTTGCTGTTTGAAGCATTGACTAATGTCCCCAGCCTTAAATTATGTGACATGTGAGGAGTTATATTCACTGATGGTGCAGAGTGTCTGATTCTTCTCTTTGATTTGCAGTTCAAACAGCGTTTCCCTTTAGATTCGCTGGATTAATCTGAATCGTATTTATTGTCCTGAAGCGAGAGAATTATCCAGAAAATAAGTAAAGACTTGGGAAATTCTGAACAGATGAACGCAGTGTCACTGGATGTAGAAGAAGTGCTTTTCTTTTTCCTTTCATGTGAATCATCTTAAAACATGCCCTAACCCCCAGGTCACAGCCTGAAGCTACAGAGGCAGTGAGAGAGAGTTTTATTGTTGGGACACACCTTCATCAAGTTTGTTCAGCATCGAAGTCATTTCCCTTTCAGCACAGACTTGCTGGCACTGTGTCTGCGTGTTAAAAGAGGAGATTCAGTCACATCAGATTCTTAAATGGAACCTTAATTAACCCAGAACAACTGTTGTTAATTACAGCAAAGAGACTAAAGCAGTTACTTGGTATATTTGGTACAGATGGTTAAACATCACACAGAATATAACCACAACAGTATGTAGCCTACAGATGTATATTATATATAAGATTTATTGAAACAGCTGTAGAGTGTCCCTCGTCAAAGTAACAGAGTAGCAGATGTCTGCAGCAGATGCAGAATTTAGCTCTACGTAATGCATCATTAAATATGCTGAAATGGATATACTGCTCAGTTTGCATAGAAGCGGTTCATTTGAATCAGTTTTTAATGCTCTTGAAATATGCAAGAATGAAAACACTGAATTCGAACCTGTGGATATTTACTCTTAGAAGACATAACACCAACAAAACAGCAACCTCATGAAGTATTTTAGAATATACTGCTGCATGTATACAGTCATCTTCTTCTTGAATAAAGTGAGAAACTCTGAATGTCTTGTTTTATTCGTTTTGTTCTGTGACATTTCTCATGAGAAGTGTTTTATGTGAACTTTCTGCAGCAGCTCTGTGTAAAAGTACCAAAGCACATAAACTCAAAGTAAAAATGACAGCGGACACATGACACTCGTCCGCGTCTCGTTTCCACGCCTCGCCCTGCCCGTGGCTCACTCTCTGAGCCCCGCTCCTGCTCTGCGGTAGGCGAAGGAGTCGGCGAGCCTCTGGAGAACTGCAAGTCCCAGAGATCTCGGCATCAGTGAACCCGGAGCCAGAGTTTGGGTAACATGGCAGCGTCGTCCGGCAGCGCACGCGGGGCCGTGGAGCGCTCCATCCGGGAGCGGGTCCCCCCCCTGCTCACCGACCTCTACCAGTTCACCATGGCGTACGCGTACTGGCGGGCCGGTCGGCACCAGGAGCCCGCCGTGTTCGAGCTCTTCTTCAGGGACAACCCGTTCGGCGGAGGCTTCTCGCTGTTCGCCGGGCTGCACGACTGCCTGCTGTTCCTGCGCAGCTTTCGCTTCACGGACGAAGGTGAGGAGGCCTGCTTAAACTCTGAGAAGTGCCTGAGCACGATTTAAACATCCAAAGTGACCCGATCAGAACAACCGCGGCGGTATTTCGCGTCACGTGGGGTGACTTTGCCTTCACCCACACACACTGCGTTCCGCCGCGGTTGCGCAATCCCTCACGGTGCGACCCCTGACAGGACTTCAGCGAGACAACGCGAGAGCGGCGGAGCGTTTCGCTGAACTTTGGCGTGCTGCGCTCGGGAATAATCACTAATCACCGGCCTGCTGCGAGCCCACGGGCAGACACGGCCCCGCATACCGGGAGGGCTGAATGAAACGTGCTCTTGTTTCTCATGCGCACAGCCTCGGTGTGGCCTGCTCTGCTCGCACCACAGGCTCAGGTTGTTCATGTTGACACTGTGCGAGAGGAACGCGGGAAGTGTGTCCCCTCTCTCTGAGCTTTTACAGTCATTTCCATAAACCAGTCATGTGTCCTGTGCAGTCTGCTTCTGAGGTGGGACTGTTAGATGGAGCTGTCACAGAGAAGAGTAAACAGTGTAGTCTACATGATTTACCTTCTGACATGGCAAAGATTAAACCAACAGAGTATCAAGTAGTGGAGATGAGCTCCGCCTCTACCAGCTGCAGCATTAAAATACTACTACTATACTACTCACACATGGATGCATCCCTATTATCATTCTAATAATGTATCATGTCTGGCTCACTCTTCTGCAGGTTGAATACTTTTGCGTTGACACTTAAAGTGCTTTTACTTTTGAATAAAAAGGGAGTATTATCTTCAGTAAGGGATTTTAATACTTACATAAAATACTCAAGTAAAGTACAAGTACCTAAACTGTACTTGAGTAAAGTACTTTGACACTTTGCACTCCTGTGATCAGTAAGCTGTCATGGCCTCTTTCATTTCAACATGTCGAGTCTAAACTTTATCTCAGTCACACCTCTAAAGCCTGCTGGTAGCTGCAGCATTAAATTAGCGGTGAGACACGTGAGGGGGGCGGGGGGGGCACATGAAGGTCATGCGGTTGTGTAAGAGCACATGTGTTGTCCGATGAAGGAAGCCCTCTGTTGTTGCTCTCACTCACATGGCTCCAGCTGTTGTTGTTAACGTCGTGTTTTGTGGATCCAGATGTGGAGTTCCTGCGCTCCGTCCTTCCCCCGGCCACCGACCCCACCTTCTTCCAGTTCCTGCGGGGCCTGGACTGCTCTGGCGTCACGGTTCGCTCCGTCCCAGAGGGCACTGTGGTGTTTGCCCGGGTGAGCTGCAGGACTTCAGGGTGAAGGTCAAAGGTCAGGTACAGTGTCTGTCAGGGGTCAGAGGGAGTAAAATGTCTGAAACATCTGCAGGTGCCTCTGATGGAGGTGGCAGGTCCGCTGGCTGTGGTTCAGCTGCTGGAGACCAGCTTACTGTGTCTGGTCAACTACGCCAGGTAACAACACACACACACACACAAACAACTGTTGCCTGTCCTCACTCTCTCTCCTCTTGTGCCATGAAAATTAGCTTATAAAAAAGAGAAAAAGTCCCCTAAAAAGTCAAAGATATAGCCTAATATTTGCTTGATAAATGATTTAAATGAATTAAGTGTTCATTTAGGAGTACTTTGCAATCAAAGTCTATTTGAAATTCAAAATTATCCAAAGGTATCACATTGAGTTAAGAGGAAATGTATGTTTAAATTGGTGCACATTTCACAGAAGGGAGCAACCATAAAGCACACGACTTATTGCATTAAAATATATGTAACATTGTTTCTACATATGAAGAAACTCTGAAAAATGTAAAGGGAGTCTTAGACATGTATGAAAGAGAGGAGTTAATGCTTTTTAACACTTTCTGAGAGTGAGGAGACAGAGGTCTATGTCAGGTATTTAAACAGTAAAGTTAAATGATCAAATTAAAGGGGAAAGTTGAAGTCAAAACTAAATGGATTTCATGACTTCGGTCCTGACTCAGTCAGCCGCAGCTTTTGGCCCAAACTGTGCATTTTATAACTCTGTATAAGCGTTTGGCTCCAGACATAAAACAGCCTGTTTCTGTTCTGTCTCGTCTCTGTCGTCAGTCTGGTGTGCAGTAACGCTGCCCGCTTCCGCCTGGCGGCCGGCCCCAGGAGGAAGCTGCTGGAGATGGGCCTCAGGAGGGCTCAGGGTCCAGATGGAGGGCTCACCGCCTCACGATACACACACATTGGAGGTGAATGATGTGCAGTCTGCTTAACATTCAACTTCTGACACTTTGTCTTGTCTATCTTGTTTCAAGACAATAGCCTAATATATTTATATATTTACTCATGTCTATGAAGCATCCAGGCCATTTCTCTCTGAGGTAGGATTACAGCAAGGATCATTTACCTTCCTCAACAAAATATGCATAGATGTAGGCCTTCTTACTGAGAGGAGGCACACTGTGTCTCCAGTAAATAGTGAATACACAGAAAAGGCTGAGATAAGAATGGCAGAGCTACAAAATTACATAACATAACAGGTGATCTAAAACAGAGATTATTAGTAGCTAATTGTTTTTCTAAATTCCCCCAAATGAATGAACTTTATTCAACTGTGTCCAGAATTTACCTCTTGATGATGCTGGCACCCCCTCAGACTGACATAGACTCTGTCTTCCAGGGTTTGATCTCACCAGTAATGTTCAGGCTGGTTTCCTGTTTGGGATCCCCGTCGCAGGGACCATGGCACACTCGTATGTCACTTCCTTCACTTCCCTGCAGGAGGTCTGGCCACAAGTGAGTATGTGTTCTCTCCTCCGGCCATCCTTAAACCAAACCAGTGTTTTTACACATATTAACATTAACTACAAATTGTGTCTGCTCACGTTATTGTTGATCATTATCCAAAGCATACGATAAGTTTGAACATTTTACAGCCTTTATTTTTTCCCCAGTTATGTTTTTGTGTTATTGTTGGAGAATGAGACATATCACCACATACCTCACATGCAGCCAAGAAACATTCACTGGTGGGAGGCCAGTGAGGGATTATGTCCTGGTGACTATGACCGACTGGGGCTCTGCACAGTGCATGGTGGGAGTTCAGGGTTAGCACAAACTTGCAAGTGCAAAAAGCTGTCCATGTACCGTGTAGATGGCGTAACATGCACACATAAAAGGATTAAGAAAAGCTTATCGCAGATAAGTCGACATGTAATTTCTATGATTCACAATAATTTGAGCTGTTAGTTTTTCAATAGTGGAATTAATAGTGGCAGCCATCTGAGACTTTCCTGCTCAGTTTTCATTTGTAGTACTGAATTTGAATAAAACCAGCATTAATAATCTGTCTGTGTTGTACGTTTCCATTCAGACTCTCTTGGCAGTGAACGGGGACCCTGATCCAGTCGACTTCATTTCGTTGACGAAGGGCTGGTTGAGTCGTGTGTGTGAGCTCCTGGGAGCAGAACCTGGGAAGATCCGTGAGGGCGAGTTGGCAGCCTTTTTGTCCTACGCCATCGCCTACCCTCAGAACTTCCTCCCTGTGATTGACAGCTACAGTGTTGGCTGGTAACTAGTGATGCTACAACACATGGCATTAAATTTGTCCCTCTTTATTTCAGTCATATTTCCATTTTATGCCACTTTATACTTCAACTCCCCTACAGTTCAGAGGCAAATATTGTACTTTTTTTCTCCTCTACATTTATTTGACAGGTTTCGTCATTAGTTACTTTTTAGATTCAGATTAATAAAACAAAATATAATCAACAAATGTATATGACAGGTTAAGATGAGAATTTATTAAGAGTTCCACCTTTACCAGCTGAAGCTTTAAAGTTATGAACACATGAATGCACCAATCTTTATGATCCAATAAGATGATTTATATCACTTTGAAACAGGACACTCTGTATTATGAATACTTTGATAATTTAAGTATATTTTGCTTATACATTGTAGTTAAGTAAAATTTTACATTTGAATGCATGACTTGACAAAGTTTTTTACACTGGTGTAAAAAAGCTCCTCCCTACAGAGTCGCTCAGTCTTATTCTTTTTAATTTGTTTTTCTTCATTGCTTCAAGCTTTCTTCTGTTTACTCATCTGTGTTGTTGACAGTTGTTGGGCAGTTTTCTAAGTTCTTGTTGTTCAGTGGTTGTTTGTCCCTCACTGAAGATACTGAACTTGACTGAGTTTTCTAAGTGATCAAGTGACCTACCTCTGCTTTAAGTGCCTAAATGCCAAGAGATGTCAACACTGTACACTGAGTTAAATCAGGCGTGGGGGGATTCTATTAATGAATCTGTCAGTAATACAGCTTGGTAAAAAGCTTGAGTTCCTCAGAAATCTTTCACCAGTTTCACCATCACTACTGGTAACTGTACAACTGCTGAATATATTTATTTAATCAATTAGTAATTCTTAGAAAATCCCAAGGTGATCTTCTTCACTTCGCGTTAGTCTGTGCTTATATGATGACGTGTGTGTGTGTGTGTGTCTGATTTCAGTAGTGGTTTGTTGAACTTTTGCGCGGTGGCCTTGGCGCTGTGTGAACTGGGCTACAGGCCTGTAGGAGTCCGTCTGGACAGCGGGGACCTCTGCAGGCAGTCACTCGATGTCCGTCGCGTCTTCGGACTCTGCAGCGAGCAGTGAGTGAGGTGCCATGATCCCAGTGTGCATCAGTGTGTCTTTAAAACCCACAGTGAGGATACATCGTCCTCCTCCGGATGTCTGATTGTCTGTTGTTCCTTTTTAATCTTCCCCACAGTTTCTCCATCTCTGCCTTCGACTCACTGATCATTGTTGGAACCAATAACATCTCGGAGCAGAGCATGGCTGAGCTTAACAAGAAGGTAAACTGCCTCAACATGTGGATTGTTTATGATGAACAAGAAGCTCATTTTGTTTTTTCTCATCTTTGCTACCTTCAGACTTTTTTCCTTTTCCCTGATGTTCTGTGTCTCATTGTTTCAGGAGAATGAGATCAATGTGGTTGGTGTTGGAACACATCTGGTCACCTGCACAAAACAACCTTCGCTTGGCTGTGTGTACAAGGTAATGGAATTATTTAGATCCTTTACTTACTGCAGCTTAAAAATATATATCGAATAAACTACTTAAAGTGCCTTGAAAACCAGACTTTATAGTTAAAATCGCCTGAGCAAGCTAAAACATTAAAATGCTCCTTACATATTGATGCATAAATTCAATGTAGATATATACAACAGAATACTGTAATATCAGCAATAATACATATTTTTACATTTTAATAAGTATATTTAGCTGTTAATACATCTGTAAATTTACTTTTAAGTAAAATGCAGGAAGGCAGGACTTTAACTTGTAGTTGAGTATGTTTATATTGTGTTACTCAGTGATTAGTATTCAAATCAAATAAAAGTACTAATACCACACTGTGAACACTTAACTACAACTTGAAGCTCTGCCTTCAAAACTTCAGTAAAAGTATTATCAGTAAAATATACTATAAGTATAGTATATATAAGTATCAAAAAAGTATCAAAAGTAAAATTACACTTTGCGCAGATCAATGTTCCCTGTCAGTATGTTTGTATTATATAGGTGTTTCTAGATTAATATTGCTGTTGCATCAATGGGTATGTTGCATTTTACTGTTGTAGATGTTTCAGCTTGAGCTCATTTAAACTACTTTACACTCTGTCTGAAATTTTAATCTACATCATTTCATCATATGTTTGTAGCATGGCTGTCCTGTTAGAACTTTGTAAAAGGTTTCACGAGCTCAGATAAACAGGAGGGTTTAAACAGTGTATTTATCTTGAAGATATAATCTGGAAGAGCTGGTCCAGTGTTCCACGACTGGGACAAAAAACCGCATTGTTCCTCCTGAATCTGAGGTTCGACTATCGGCCGGATAGTCTCCAGTACCCTGGCGTAGACCTTCCGGGGAGGCTGAGAAGTGTGATCCCCCTTTAGTTGGAACACACTTATTCTGTGGGGGGTGCTCTGCGAGTATGGGGTCCGGGGGCCTTTGCTAAGGGCTGTTCGGTCTCTGTACGACCAGAGCAGGAGCTTGGTTCGCATTGCCGGTCAGTAAGTCAGACCTGTTCCCAGTGCATGTTGGACTCCGGCAGGGCTGCCCTTTGTCACCGGTTCTGTTCATAATCTTTATGGACAGGATTTCTAGGCGTAGCCAGGGGCCGGAGGGAGTCCAGTTTGGGAACCACAGGATTTCATCTCTGCTTTTTGCAGATGATGATATTGTCCTGTTGGCTTCATCAAGCCAGGACCTTCAGCATGTACTGGGAGCGGTTTGCAGCCGAGTGTGAAGTGCAGCTGGGATGAGAATCAGCACCTCCAAATCTGAGGTCCATGGTTCTTGACCACAAAAGGGATGGCGTGCCCTCTCTGGGTGGGTGGAGAGGTCCTTGCCTCAAGTGGAGGAGTTCAAGTATCTCGGGGTCTTGTTCACACAAGTGAGGGAAAGATGGAGCGTGAGATTGACAGGCAGGTGGATTGGTGCAGCCTCCATGCAGTTATGCGGTCGGTGTACCGGACTTCGTCATGGTGAAGAAGGAGCTGAGTCGAAAGAAAGCGAAGCTCTCGATTTACCAGTCAATCTATGCTCCCACTCTCACCTATGGCCCCGGGGTAGACCCATATCACGCTGGAGAGACTATGTCTCTCGGCTGGCCTGGGAAACGCCTCGGGGTCCCCCCGGAAGAGCTGGAGGAAGTGTCTGGGGTGAGGGAAGTCTGGGCATCTCTGCTCAGACTGCTGCCTCCGCGCAACCCGGTCCCGGATAAGCGGATGAAGATGGATGGATGGATGGATATAATCTGGAAGATTTTTGTCAAATGAGACAGCGTTATCATGACTGAGGCTGTGGCCCCCTGATGAAAGCCTGCAGCCTTTGTAGTACTATGACTCTGGTGTCAGTGGCAACTCTCCCAGAAAAATGTCAAGCAGCACAGTTGGTCTTTTAACAAGATGTTTAACACAGAAGACTTTCTGTTCAACTCTCCTGTCTGTGAAGCGACCAAGAAAAAGTAGATGGCTACAGATGATTAAACTTTAAACTGAAGTGAGGTACAAAAACACAACTGCAATCACAGATTATCACCATAGGTGCTGTGTGAGAGAATGAAATGAAAATTATTACTTTAAGGAGGAGAATTTCTCAATATATAAAGGAAGACTTAATCCTTCAGTTTATCACAAACATTCAAAATCAAAATAAACAGATATGTGGTTTTCACTGGACAGTGGGGGTATGAAAAACTGTAAACTGTAGAGTTTCTAAAGCTGTCAGACAAATATAGTGCACTAAAAAGTACAACACTTACTACTAAGATGCAGTGAAGTAGACCTTTTACTGAAATACTCAAATAGACTGTAAAGTACAAGTACCTCAAATCTGTATTTAAGTTCAATATTTGAATAAATGTTTGTCATTACATTCCACCACATTTCTGTATGTGTGCCAGCTGGTGGAGGTGAGGGGGAAGCCCAGGATGAAGATCAGCGAGGACCCAGAGAAGAGCACCGTCCCTGGGAGGAAAGCTGTCTACAGGCTCATAGACGCTGATGGTGACAATTTATCTATTAATGTCTCTGGCTGCATAGGCCTTTGTTGGTAATCTTGCAATTTAATGAGAAGGGCAGTTTTATGGCAAAATCAGATTTTTATACGATCCTGTGATTACGTACATTACCAGGATAAAAAATGTTTGAGAAAAGATTTTATCACCCACCCATGATGCTAACACTAGGCCTAAGTGAGGCTGAGACTCACTGCTAGTGTCTTCTGTCTGCAGGACATCCTTTTCTGGACCTGGTGTGTCTGGCCGTAGAGTCTCCTCCAGAGGCAGGAGTCTCTCTGAGCTGTTACCCTCTGGGGTGTGATAACTCCTCTGTCTCAGTCACTCCGGCTCAGGTCACCTGTCTGCGCCAGGAAGTGTTCACCAAAGGCCAGGTAAGGATGGGCTGTCACTGTGTAAAGCAACATAACCTGCATTAGTGGACTGCTGTTTTGTGACGCTTGTTATTCCACTACCATCGTCTATATTGCTGTTTATTTTTGGGTTACCATTTGGGAAAAGCCTGTTTAATTCTACACCAGAAATAGACTGGAGCCTGGATTTTTAGTTAGTATACATCAGCACCCTCATGGTCTTAACAGCAGTTAGGACACACCCATAAAGTCTGCAGTTTGTATTCAGCTCCTGTCTTTGTCTACACTTGTACAATAAACCACATCTGAAAGGAACCGGTGTAAGGATGTGTGGGGGTTCAGAAAGGTGCTGTTGGACATAAAGGAAAAACAAACATATGCAGTACCATACGTGATTAGAAGGATAAAGGATAAAGCACAACAAAGATGAATTTCCTTTGTGTGAGTACATGTGGGCATCTGGCGTGTACTGCGCGGCATTCGGGAGCAGCATTACAAAATCATTTCATAACCACAGCACAGCATCTAAAATAACAATGAACCACAGTTAATAGTACAGTAGCAGCTATAACATCTATTACACTGCCTTGAAAACCAGACTTAATAGTACAACAATACTGCAGGACTGTGTAGAAGTCTAGTCTTTATGAATGTATGTCCCACTCTTTCTAGGTCACACACCCTCTGTGCAGCGCTGCAGAAACTAGAGCAAAGGTCCAGGGCTCCCTCCAGACTCTGCACCCTCGACACACGAGGCTGCAGGAGCCAGATTTTTACACAGTGAGTTTTCACACACAAACACTAAATCTTCCCTGAAAACATAGTTACAGAAAAAAATCTCACAGACACAGAAGCCGAATTTCAAAACTATAACCTATAAAATAATATGTGACTTTTTTATATATATGGTGTTCTCTCCCACCAGGTGGCGCTGTCAGAGAAACTCCACAACCTGGTCACAGAGATCCGAAGAGAAACGTCCAACAACAGCAACTTTCTTTTAGCCAACTAAAGATAATTCTACACAGCCTTTCTGTTGTCATTTTTTTTGTCTTTTTATTGATACTTTTCCAAAGTACCTCACAGTACAAGCATGTTTGCAGAGCATTGTCCTCATGAACTCTAACTCTCTGTCAGTCACAGTTAATGTCTGTAAAACAGGATTCAGATCCTGTTTTACAGACAATGTAATGGATCCGTCCAATGTAATGGATCTCTTTCTGCTGGAAACTGTGGTTTTTGATGGTTTCAATAAAAAACTGCTAAAAACTTTAAATTGATAGATATTCTAACTGTGGAGCGCAGTCAGATGTGGACATCTATATAAGCTATTAAATGATGCTGACCCGTTGTTCTGTTTCTGATTTTTTTTATGATTTAAGCCTGAGTCTGTGATCCAAATGTGAACAAAAGAGAGGCCTCAAAACCCTTTAAAAATCAAAATGCCAAATTTGAACTTTAGTTAGTTATTAGTTTGATTTGTTAACGTCTGTAATGTGTGTTAATGTCAGGGTGAAAATGTAGATTTTTATCTGTAACTCGGACTTTTCAGTCTTGTAAGTGAACCTCAAATTTATATGAAAAAACTACAAGAGCTCACAGATTGACCCTTTCATAGTTGAAATATCAACATGAAACTGTTAATGATTAAAAACTGACAGTTGTTTTGCAATTGTTAAATAAAGAACTGACTTCTTTGTCTGAAATCTTACCCTCTGAAGACACAGCATACATATCAAACCTGCAGTATTTTTCTTCTGTCATTTGTCTTTCAGACTCAGAAGACTTTTTGCTACCTCATTAAAATGTCCACGAGGATAATTTTTTTAAGTTAAAGCTGCATCAATCAGCCAACGAGCTCTTATCCAAGCTCTTAATGCCCAGCATTAACACTCCAACTACCAGAATTCACAATATTAGAATAAAATATACACACTATGTAACAGTCAGGTTACATAGTTATAGTTACATGGGTTTCATTTTAACAAAGTTATTACATTGCAAAAATTAAAAACAGTCAAAATGATTGCCTTGGTAGTTAGAGTGTTAAACAGGAGACAGCCACAGTCAGAGACGAGATGTTTAGCATGGTGGAGAACTGAGCAGCTACAGAGCCAGATATTTCCCTTTCAGGAGGTGGTGGAGACCAAAACAGAGCTAAAACAGAGCAAATGTTGGACTTGCAATCATCAGGTGACGAACACGACCCCGGTGGGATGATAATGTCACTCTCTGTTTACTAAATGAAGAAACTGGCAGACACATTACCCTGAACAACTTCATAACACATCAATGCTGTGTGTTTTCCAGCTTTCTTTGTGTTTTCTGTACTCAAAAATAGATTATTGTAGCTTTGATTTCTGCAAGTATTCTATTTACTGGCCAATTGTTAAACCACCTGAAATAATATTACTATTGAAGTTGTTCTGTATCTTTTAATTGTAGTTTTCAGCTGTTGGAATTGATGTATATATTTGGAACTTTTCAACTTGGGTTCTCTCCAGCAGTAGTGTTAAATTGAATCTGAAACTTATCTCACTCTGTACATAACTGCACAATTTGGGATTAAAGTAAAAAAAAAAAAATCAAAGCAATTACTTAATGTGTTTCTGACTCAGTGCAGCAGATTGTAATGCACACAACATTTTAATACAGTGCCATGCTTTCCATCTGTTGCTCATGTGTCACAGACCTTGTGTTCTAGGTCCATTTCTTTGTCATTTAAATCTTCTTTGCAGCTCATTTTCAGGCTTTATTTTGAGCCTTGAAGACAACTTAAGGAGACAAAACCTCCTATTAGTGTGCAGTTGTCCTGTGTGTGATATTTGTTATGCTCTCCTCCACATCCCTCTCCTCTCTGTCATGAAAACTCTTTTCTACAGTACTCGCCACCCCTCCTTCCAATCTGCTGCAGGACATGTGAGATGTGTTTCTTTGGCTTCTGATTGGCTGCCTGCTGACCAGTGCTCGTAGAAGTGCAGATACACCCAGCAGACATATGGAGCTGATTAGACACGTCTCTTTTCACTGAGGTGGTCAACACTCTCACACTCAGAGTCTTCAGTCGATGTTTGTCCTTCATCCTTAGAGCAGATGTAGACTTCTGCTCATGCACATTACTCAATTTTAATTATTAGGGAACATCTGGGAACTGATACTCTTCAGTGTTGGAAGATGAAGTCAGAACTTTTACTTAAGTATCAGTAACACCAGTGGTGTGGAATATAAAACAAGTCCATTTAATTTAAAGTTCAAAGGGGAGGTACTTACTTTTACTTGAGTATTTCTATTTTATGCAACTTAATAGTTGTACTCCACTACATCTCAGAGGTACATACTGTACTTTTAAAGTAACATTTGTTGACAGCTTTAGTTACTTTTCCGATTACGTTTTTTCATCCATTTCCTGACCAGTGAAAACCATGTATCTCCAGATGTGCTGATGACCTGAGGAATGAAATGTTATGTGTTCCTTGTTCAGCTAAATAAACTATTCAAACCCTTTTTGAATTATCTGGAAAATGCATTGTGACACAAGCTGAGCTGAAAGCAGTCTGTTTTTCTGACCTTTTAGAGATATGTAGTTAAATTCTCTTTACATCCTGACAGTAAACAATAAATCAAACAAACATCCCAGTGTCTGTGGCTGTTGTAGGACTGTAATAAGCTCGTCCAGTCATCATTTCATCTGGACTCAATCTAATGACTGGACGAGTACCTTTCTGTCTATCTGCGCGTTAAAACTGAGTTAAACCTGAAACATGTAGAGCAGTGAAATGCAACATCCACATTAATGCAGCGGCAACATTAATCCAGAAGCATCACATATAATCCACAGTGACAAACTGACAGGAAACTTTTTATTTTTACTTTTGAAAGTTTACAAGCATATAATAGTGACATTCTTCTGGTGATACGAATATACTTTTACTTGAATGTATGAGTTTAATTCTTCTGTTTCAGTTTATTTGGAGCATTTTCACATTGTGGAGTATTTGAATACTTTCTTGAATGTATGAGTTTAAGTTTACATTGTGGTATTTGTATACTTTAAGAATTAACTTTCACTACCAGGTAACACAAAACATACTCAATCACAAGTCAAGGCCAGGCCATTATAATCTTAGAATAATCCATCCCCTCCAAAGGTCTTCATCCATCTTCATCCGCTTTATCCGGGTCGGCATTGTGGAGCAGAATAATCCAGTCCCTGAGCATCGAGATGCCCAGACACTTCCTCCAGCTCTTCCGAAGAACTCTTCCTGGGGGACCCCGAGGCGTTCCCAGGCCAGTGCCGAGCTCCCCGAGAGACATAGTCTCTCCAGCGTGTCCTGGGTCTTCCCCAGAGGCCTCCTCCCGGTGGGACATGCCTGGCCTGGAACACCTCCCTAGGGAGGCGTCCAGGGATGTATATATATACAATATACAATATAATGTATATATACAATATATAATATTGTATTTTATATACATATGTGTGTGTGTATGGTGAATTTATGTATTAACGTGTAAGCAGCATTTTAATGTTGTAGGGATGTAGATAAATTTAACTGTTGAATTTATATATATATATATATATATATATATATATATATATATATATATATTTGTTTATATATTCCTTGCAGTGTTACTGATAGTAGTGTTTCAGTGTAAACGTTCATTCTTTACCTTGCAAACATCAAACAGCAGTTTGACAAAAAACAATCAAACAGGTTTGTGTTGTGTTGTTTGTCTGTGGTTTGCTGTCTGACAGCTCGGTGACCTTTGGCTGATGATCCCACTTGACCTCCTGACCCGCAGTGTTAACTGTGATCAGAGCTGCAGAAAAGCAAAGCCCCCCGCCCCCTCTTCCCTCCGGAGCTGCAGATCTCCTGGAGACCCGCGGGGGTCGCTCTGCTCTCTGCCTCCTCTCCTTCTCCGGCTCTCGGCTGCGACTCTCCCTCCTCTCCCCTCATCCTCCCTCACATCTACTACAGCGCAGAAAGGGAGGAAAGAAAAAAAGCTGATCAAGCTTTTCCGGTCTGCTAGTCCTAATTTCCTCTGTAGACCTCTGGAGCTGGAGCTGAGCCGCGCAGGCAGAGAGCGGAGCGGCCAGCAGAGGAACCGGGCCAAGCACCGCGCAGCGCCACAAGCCCGCACGCCTCTGCACGGCTCCCCCGCACGGCTGACTGCGCAGGATAATGCACCCAGTCGGCGGCGCGGTGTGCCCGGGGAGGAGGACTGTGTGAGGAGGAGGGGGAGCAGAGCAGAATGGTTCGGCTGATGGGAGCGCACTCGGTTCTCGCCGCGGCCGCTCCGTGCTCTCCCGTCCGCGCGTCCCTCCGTGAAGCCGCCGCAGAGCGCCCGCCGATGCCCGTCCTCCTCTCCGCCGCCCCGCTGCGCCCATCCCCGGGTACCCGTCCGAGTCGTTACATAACGCGGCGTCTCTGTCGCCCGCACTGACTTCATCCTCCACGCGAGCCGTCAGCGGGAGCCGGCCGAGCGGCAGGCGGGCCGGGCTGGATGTGCCGTCGTGGACCGGAGGAGCAGCGGTGATGAGCGCTCATTCCGAGTGGATTTCGCTGGTTTGCTGCCAGAAGCATCTGGAAAGGATAACACGGATCCACTCCCCCTCCAGAGGACCGGAGCTCAGACATTTCAGGCTTCCAGCTCTGAGTGAAGTCGTTCAGCTCGTGTTTTAATGTGAATTTGTTGTGAGGGGCACAGTTTGGGTTCATAGCAGATAGATTTCCTCTTGGCACCAGTGGTTTAAAAGTGGACATGCTGGATGAGCGGTGCATTCAGTAAGTGATTTGAGGACAGGGATCACAGTCCAGATTTCTGCAGGGTTTCCTCGTAGCTATGCAGTGAAGATGTGCGCAGCCAGGTTCAGTGGCTGCCTCAATGGCTGTGCCGAGGAGGCAGCCGGTGGTGCCGCGGGGGCTGCTGGTCCGGTCACGGCCTCTAGGATGCTGGACTGGGCAGAGGCCGGTCCCCGCATCCTCCACAGCCTGGAGATGGGGACGGTGATGACCATCTTCTACCAGAAGAAGTCCCAGCGGCCCGAGAGGAGAACCTTCCAGATAAGACAGGACATGCGGCAGATAGTTTGGAGCCGAAACCCTGACAAAATAGAAGGAGAGGGTGAGTGTTGACATAAAGACATGTATTGTTTACTGAGTGGGCCTACTGGGCACGGGGCCCCTGACAGATTGGCCCCCTGAATCTCATGCCGAGCCTCTATATGAAGTGACTGTTCGCAGTTGTTTTCTGGGGACATTGCAGAGCCCAGTAAAAAGTAGGGATGATCTTTTAATATTGAGTATCTACCTACCAAACCCAATCCAATATGATGATGTTCTTTCATATTACAGCTGCATATAGTAAGGCTACAATAAAACTTTATTAATATACAGTAGCTTTAGTGAAGAGTTCTCAATCAGAGGAGAATAACTGCCCTGCTCTACGTTTTTCCATAATGTCTGTATAGCATGCTGTCGTATTTAATATGATGTCTTTGCAGAGGAGTGTTGGAGTAGATCTGTTGTGGAAGGAAGATTTAGAAGGTCAGTCAGACAGCTTCTTATCGTCTGCTGTGTGGACTAAATACTGAAGTTCAGCAACAATTTTTAAATCAGAAGCAACCCCTCTGCTTCAAATGCAAAATTACTATAAAGATATGCAAAATAAACGCAATGAGACTCCAGGTGACTACAAGAGACAAAACTATTACAAAGAAACACAAAATGAGTACAAAGAGACACAAAATGACTACAAAGACACACAAAACTACAAAGCAACACAACATGACAATAAAGAGACACAACATGACAATAAAGAGACACAACATGACTCTGAAGAGACACAAAACAACTACAAAGAGAAGCAAAACAAATACAAAGTGTCACAACATGACTACAAAGAGACAATAAATTATTACAAAGAGAAATAAAACAACCACAGAAAAACCCATAAAACAACAACACAGAGACTCAAGACATCAACAAAGGAAGAAAACAAAGAGAAGCCTAGTGAATACAAAGAACACAAATGCATTGTTTCAGTTTGGAGATCTTACAGCTACGTCCACTATGTACACTTTGGTTTTCTTCCTTCATATCATTTATAGATTGTGTGCTGGTTACAGATTCTGTACCAGAGCATGCTGAAACATCTGCTGAAGCAAGATTTTCTGAGAACATGCTGATGAATCCAGAAACAGAACACCAGGGACAAAAAGCAGTGGTTCCCAGCCTCTTTCTTGGCTTGTAATCTTCTTTTGTAATCTTCTTGTAATCTTGTTTAAAGTAAAGTGCCATGTCCTGGTCGCGCCCACGTCATCATAGGTTTGTGGAGTCTTTGGTGTGACCAGAGACCGAGTGGTTCCTGAAACGATCATGGAGCTGAATGGGTGTCATCTTTGAAAATCTAAAAATGAAATCTTCCGGTGTCTTAAAATTATTCACAGAACTCAGTGTCATTACTTTTTATCAGGACCATTTCATCACGAGAAAACAGTTCCAGGAAAAACTGCTCACATTGGGTTGGAGTTAAGTGCGTGTTGTGTGTAATGGTAAAAAGACCCAGATTATTTGTAATTATAATTCCACACATTACTGCTGTGTAGTTGACTCTGTTACATAGAATAACAGGGACATTGTTTTTAATAAAGATATGCTGCTGTTTAGTTTTTCACTGAAGTATTAGTGCAGCAGCAGACAATTCAGAATGTCAACACACAAATGCATTACAAGACACTGTTAAGGGTCAGTGACAAGTAAGGTCAGGTTGTCATTTGGGTGAACTGTGCCTTTTGACCACCATATGATTTCCATTGCAGAGTTTCGAAACTATCAAGTACCAAAAATTGGAACTGAATATCTGGTCAGACTTCAATCAGATAACCTCTGGTTTAAATCTGAACATTTAGACTCTGTGTTAGCTAAACAAGGTTCTTGTATGGCAGCTACTATTGGAGAACTTTCTTCACAGAATGAAAAAAACCTGGTTGAAAGCTCCAGAAAAGAGCAATTAAACGGATCTTGATTTAAGGTTGTTTTGTCAAAAGGCAGTTTCCGAGATAAAGAATGAACTTTCACACTCAAGAAAAGGTGACACTGCTACTGATCTAGTATTTCAGCATTACTACTAAAAATAGTCTAATCAGATGGGAGATAAAATCAGAGAAAGTGTGTATTTCTGCAGTTTGGGTGAACTACCCCCCCCATCCCATCGTGACCCGAACTCATGTAGCTGATGCGCTGTCACGGTGTCCACTCCGGACAGACGCGTCATGACCCTGTGACCCCCTGCTTGCTCCATGTCAGCCTCCCAGTAACTCTCCAGACATAATAGCGTGCATGCTGCTGCCACATGGATCCTGAGTCCTCGCCCAGCCCAGAGCTTCCTGTCTGCCTGCCTGACATGCCGCCTGACTGACTGACTGTCTGACTGGTTGGCTGGCTGGCTGTGGGCTGAGGCGATCGCGGCAGCCTGCTGAAGCGGAGTCAAGAGGCAGTGGTACACTTAAAGCAGCGGGCTGTTGTTGCACCGTTGAATCGGCCTGTTGGAGCACCGTCCTGCCTGTCTGGGGTGTGGAAGCTATTGTCTGCGTCCTGGATTCTGTGGCCTGGGGGAGGATTTGTTACAGTGTCTGTTAACACTGAGAAAACTTATGGCATTCACAACTGGCATGATAGAGTTTCCTTTTGTCTGCCGTGTGTTATTCTAACTATCACATTTTATGGTAAAAAAAAAAAAAGACACCTCCCTTATGAGGTAGAAATAGGTTTACTGAGAGTCCGTCAGGTTTGTTTCTCCATCACCTCACTGAAAACACATGCAAATAGAAGACAACATCCTCACCAGTAGGACAACACTGACGCAGCACTGCAAAACAAGTAAAACAAATGGGCAAAGTTGGAAACCCGATTCAACACGTATTCATCATGAAGGTGCTGAAAATACAGGAAGCACAAGCTACAAGAGACAAACACAGAAACGCTGCTAGTTGCTCCAAACAAAACAAAGAAGTTTCCAGGGGACACTTAAAACTGGTGGACAGGCACAAACACAGGAGATGTTGCCATTTTTTTAGTCAACTGCACCAACATAGCGTGGATACGCTGAGTCATTTATTGTACAAAGTACATCAGTTATTTGAAGTTGTCAGTAGTTGTAGTTGTAAGTGAAAGTTTAATAGATGGTGTTATTTTGTCATTTCACACTACTCACAGAACACATACACACATATTTCAAAAAACAAGAACATCTAAAAAAATAAAGTTCAACACTTATGGTTACTTATCTACATAATTATATAAAAGGGTTGTGGTGTTGTAGAACTAGCACAGAAAGGTCTGTGTCATTTAATTATAGTGCAGCGTGGAACATAATATCTGCAACATTATCTACAGTAAATCAGCAATCACAATGTTCAAACCACTATAAAGTTAATTGTTAGCCATTTGGTCTGTGCAACGTTCAGCCGTTCTGTATTTGGTCAGGTTGTTTGTTTTGTCAAATTGGTCAAGCCGCTGAGGTTTTCTCTCCCTTTCCATCACGGAGAGTAATGGCCGCTGCACACATGTAGGTGGTTGTTTGTGCTCAGGGAGCCTTGTCAATTATTTATCCATAATCATAAACCGCATAAATGGCGCCTTGGCTAATCTGAGGGACAACAGCTACGAGTCTGAGCGTGCACGAAAGCACGGCGAACACCTACATGGCTCATTCAGACCAGATCCACACAGTCTCACACAGACGAAAACACTGCTCTCACAAATACACACACACGCTTTCATAACCCACAAACGGCCCTTTGCAAACAGCCTCCCCCTGGACAAACCCACCAGTACATTCCAGGAACTCAGCGGGTCTCTCCTTCACTTTATCTCCTACGGCTCTATCTCTCAGCTACCCACTTCTTTTTTTTTTCCCCTCCTCCGCCCTCGCCTCTCCATTTTCCTCCTCCAGCTGTCCTTTCCCAGTCTCCCTCCCCCACATTTTTTTGAGATTTTCTCTGACCTTCCATTTCACTTTCTCTGTCTATTTTCTTTCACTTTCTTTTTTGAATTTCAAGGTCATTCATCTGACGCTTCGGCCTTTTGTTCTCAGAAATCTCACTGAGAACACAAGTGACCCCTTCCCTGTGTCTCCTCTCTCCTCCCCCATCTCTCCTTCTTTTCCTTCCTTTGTTTTTGTTGCCTGATACTTTTTTTTTTTACCGTTTGCCTTAAAATAAAGTTTCTCCCTCAGCTTTGCTACATACACACACACTTGATATTGGTGTTTTTCTTTGAGATGAGCGCCTTGGCAAACAGTGGAGGTATTAAATCCTGAGGCACAGGAAGTGTGGGGTTATCAGGGAGTGTCTCGCTTCCCGTCTTAGATTGAAGGACTGGCTGGCTGCGGGAAAACAAAAGGTCCAGCATCTTCTGCAGGAAGCAGAGACATGGACCACAAATGAGGCGCTGAATGCCTGAGATACTCAGGGTGGTTTGCACCATTAAGGAGTCATTTAAAGCACGATCAGGGTTGACCAAAGCTTGGTTCAACTTGGCTAAAATCGTTGAAACATCTGAATTGAAAATCACTTGAGCTAAGTTTTTAACATTTTATATAACTTAAACCAAATAAGTGTCATACTTTATTTATTTATTGATGTAGACATTGCAAAAGAAATGGATACTGATTAATAATAAAAACCTGCTACTTGTGATTAATAATTATAAAAAAATTATTAAAAAAATGAAAAAAAAAATGTGACAAAGCACATCTGTTTGACAACCCAAGACACGAGTTTTTTTTTTTTTTTTTTAACATTTTAAATCAGTTTGATGCACTACAATCCTGTTTCTCAGCTCATCAACTCCTCTGAGGAACAGTGGAGAGGATTTGTGTGACGTATTATTGTAGTGAGGTTGTATTTTAGGTTTTATGTTGTCTTCTTCATGATGGATTATATTAGTGAATTAAGTCTGTCACTTCTGTGGTTAAGGCCTGGGTAGGTTTTGACAAGTTAAACTACTTAAAGCGCCAATCTGTATGATAAGTAGAAAGTACTCTTATCTTGAAAAGATAAAAGTGGAGCAGAGTCTGTACAGGAGCAGTGATTGAAGCTCTGTCAGATACTCTGCTCTGATTGGTTCGTTTTGATTCAGGTGTGGTGGATTCTTGTCCAATGTGTGCTTAGAGGCAGCAGGTGGAGCCAGAGGAGTCTGATTTTATCACATAAGATGTGTCTGATGTTTTACGGTCAGGATATAGTGACAGTTTTAGTGAACATAACCAAAAGTGATTTTAAAATATGTTACCTACTTCTACTTCAAGTTAAAGCTAAGGGAAGACTGTTTTCATACTTTGTACATGCAATCATCCGCTCCAGTGCATTTATAATGTCATGGTTAACAACGGCAAAAAGTGACTTGTCATGAAAACATAAAAGTATAGATAGGTTGTATTAAATGTTTGAAGAAATTAGTTGTTGTATAATGGCATAATGTTGTAATGGCTGCCTAAACACATAGGTAAAAGTGCACCAAAAAAAGTGCAACAATTGAACAACTGTAACATGCATTTGAGAATGGTCAGCAAAATTTAAGCATAATTTGTAGTCTTTAATAGCCTTTAAAGGACCATCTGTATATGTTTACTAAAGGTTGTAAACACACTGATGTGGTTCCTTTAAAAACGAAATCTCATAAAACTCATTGGATTCAACCTCCCTTTGCTTTGTGACTTTTGAAACTATCAAACTGATCCAGGTTATGGCCTTCACTGTTTCAAAAAGTCAAGTTTCAACTCATTTAAACACTTGGTTTAGTTGAATCAGTTTGAACACAACGCACATATATCAGAATTTTAACAAGCTTCTGGAAAGTTTCCTGAGGATGGGTGTGGTGAAAAGTTGGCGTTGTTGGGCTCATTTCTGCTGCTTCACTTTAGTGGCGAGCTATCATGTGAGTCCTCAGATTTGTTGGCGTCACTGAGTTCGGTCCCAGTTTTGCTGTCCACAGTGGAGAATCCCAAAGATTTCCACACACTGCCTCACATGGGCTTCGACGTCGTGATCATCGGATCAGCATGGCTTTGCTCACTAGTGTTCTCCTTTTTTATTTATTGACTTAGTTTACTGATAGATCAACAGGTCAAGCTGAATTTTAAGTGTCCTCTGTCAGACCAAAAACCAAACGACTTTAAACTGATGGGATTGTAGGCTGTAAATTCAAATTCAAATTCAAACAGGTCATTGCAGTTTCAATTTGACATTTTTTATCTCATGCTCTAACTTCATTTGGAATAAAAAGTGACGTTCCTCATCCAGGTTTAGAGTCGGTTCTAGTTGGTGAAACCCTCCGACAGGCCCTGTCCTGATCCCCTGCTTTTTCTTAGCAATTTTTTAACCACATTTCAGTCAGCATTCCATCTTTCCATTGGTTTATTCATTTTATAACTAGCCTTCTAGCTCTATTTCATTCTCGTCTCCCATCGTTTCCCTCCCTGTAATTTATAATCTCCGAGTAGACTCCTGCCATCTGGTAGGGAGTGATGTCACCAGCTGTACCAGGAACAGTTTGTTTCAGTGAATTGCACTGCAATTATCAACGGCTGGTGGTTTCAGGTCAGCAGTGCACACAAGTCGCGCTGCGCTCAGGAACTTTCATCCAGTCCAAGCTCGTCAGGCCCAAAGTGCTGACTGAGAAAAGAAAGATGGTTGGTTTATGAGCTTCTCTGATGATTAAACGCACAATAACGTCCCATAACGGACTGATTACTGTGTGTTTGAATGTATCTGATACTCTGATGTATCTCCAGTTGGCCCACGGTGTGATTCCCCCTCACCTCTCCCTTCTGTTACGATCATCAAAGTTTGTTTGTGTGTGTGTGTGTGTGTGTCTTTATCACAACCATGTTTACAGCCTGGACCAGGATTAAAGGCCACAGTGGGAGGAATCGTGTGTGTGTGTATGTGTACGTGCACGCGTGTGTATGTACAGTCTTCTTATCTAGCACTGTCTGTGTGTTGCAGAGTGAAACAGGCATGGTGTGTGTTAACACTTCCATGGTGAGCAGCGTGTGATGTTGGGCGAGCTGTGCATCTGTTTTCCTTATTGTCCAACGTCCAGACTAAATGGCAGGAAGTTTTAAAGGGAAAGACCAGAGAAAAACAAAAAACAGGTTCTGAAAAACTTTATTATGGGCTGGATAAATGTCTGATACCAGCGTCAACAGGATACCTGACATTCAGTGCCAGTGCTGAAACTGAATAAATAAAACCTCTCTTGTGCCTCATTGTCCCACACTAAAGTCCATAATGCACTAACATTATAACAGCTTTAAGCTTTTTCTTGCCCCTCAAAATAGCAGCACTCAAAACCCCTCAAAAATCCTACCACGACATTCAGTTTACTTGTTTGGTCAAAAATTTGGGCGTTAACAGTTTTGAATACTTATTGCTGCTATTGCCGTCAGTCCTCAGATAGACCTGACGTAACAGCTGATAAATCATTTACCAGAGTCTAATAGATCAGTTGTAAACCATTAATAGGAACAACATTTGGGTTGCCAGGTTGTGAAAAGTCTCTCTGGCTGGCTTGTTGTTGCACATGTTAAGTTCTTAATACAGTTTCACGTGTTTCTCACTGTGTAATAAGCCAGCAGTAAAAGCCAGCAAGTCATCTGCAGTTCTAAATGTTAGTAAGTTGGATGGATATTGGTCCAGATGCTCTGCAGCTTTTGTTTCCAGGAGGTTAGTGGTCAAACAGTACATTTGAGGGTTTTGTCAGATGAATTCAAGAATAAGCCTGGTGGTGTTACTTTTTCTTATTTTTCTTTTTGCCATGGAAAGACCAAAACCAACAATGTGTTAGTCTGTCTCTTAAAACTCTCAGGAGGTCTGTGTCTCTCAGCCACACCATTGGTTCCTACTGAGGATGTTCATCTTTGAAAATAGGTTCCGAATAAATAGTTTGATCTTTTAAAAAGCTAAAACAGCTGCTCACTGTAATTTTTAGGACACGTTCCTCAAACAGGAGGAAATTTGTTGGGGACTTTTTTCTTTTTTTAGCAGCGGACTAATCCACATTTGGTGGGATGTGATTCAAAATAAACTCCAAACTAGAAACATGTCGCCCAGTGCAACAGTGTGGCTCATTGATGTGCTTTTAACAGTTTTTGGAGGTAGAAAAGGAGATAAATCAGGTTTAGATACAAACATGAAACTTTAGGAAACATTCAATTTTGGCTGTGTTTCATTGTGTTTCATTACTTGGAATATTATCAGAATATCATCAGACTTATCCTTTAATTCATTTTGTTTTCATTCAGTTATTAAGCTGTGCACAGTCATGAGCTGTGTTTGCAGGAGTTTCCTTTAAAAGCTTAAAAAAAAAAGAGCAGGTCATCTTTGGGTAAGAACTCAGACAGTTTCAGTTACGTGTGCCTCTGCCGCTTCCAGCTCCGAACCCCCCTCCCATTAAAGTATAGACACATTTCCATCTGAAGATAATGGACCTCTCTCTTAATCTCATGCCAGACGTGCTCCCTGTCATCTCCACATGCAGGAGGCTCAGATAGGAACCAGATTTCTCTTCTTGGCTGTTTGATTCAGGATTATATACAACCTGCCGAGGATGATACGCTTTGCCCTGATAAAGTCCAGCAACAGGCTTGGATTGGTTCCCCTGTTGTCTACCTGTTGGACAACTTTGTCCTAGTGGGAAGTGTTGATATCAAATGCGAAAAGCTCTCTGTTCTCTCTAATTTATTCCTGTTTATATTTGGCTGCAGTCTCTCTGTGGTGGAAAATAGCATGCAGGCTTATAAGAGTGACATTCAGTTCAATTGTGTGTGTGTGCGTGCTATGGCAGCCCTGTGTTTGGTGTGCGAATGCCAGAGCATTTATGAATGTATGTTTATGTGTGTTTGCACAAGACATCTGCTATGTCAATAAACCGAGGTTTTCTTTGCGGGCGTGTCGACTGCTGCAAGTGTCAAAGTAGAGTCCAGAGTTTACGTCATGCTCCGCGGTCAGTCGCCTGACTCGGCCGCTCTGTTAACCCCTGTGGTGCAACATGAGCTTCCCATAACTGCTCCTTTATGTATTGGTTACTTTCTGTATGGAGAGATGAGACAAAACCAAAGCCTTTTTCATAGTGAGAAGAGAAAGTGGTGTTACTAAAGTGATGCAGCAAAACTAGAGCTCAGTTTCTGCTGGAAAAATACTTTTGTTAAACTAATGTAAAACCTAATTAATAAAACAAATATCCAATTTAAAAAATACTTCTGTTATCTGTATATATACTCAGTTATATGCACTTGTAGTTCCTTAATATCACAATTATTTTTTCCTGAAGTTTTTTAGAAGGTAGAGACTGGGCTGCATTTCCCTAATTCTTTGAAAACATTTGGTTTGCATGTAGAATCCTGTTACATGAACAAATATAGTGTAATTTGAGATATATTCATATAAAGGATTGTTTGACAGAAACAATATTTGGAACTATATTAGCAGAATTGGCAGACATGGCTGCAGAGGTTCAACCAAATGAATGAGGCCAAACTGGAGCTAAATCTAGGTAGAAAATGAAAAACTGGTGCTAAACAAATGGTAAACCCAATCAGACACTAAAACACCCAATCACCTTGGTTATCCACTGACTTTTTCTGTTTGCTGTTTTTGTCCCCCATTCAGATACTTTTTATTTAGTTGGGACGGTAGAAATGGTGTTGGATGGGTTCGGATGGTTCCTATTTGCACCGTGTTTGCACTTTTCACCAATGAAGAGTTCAGCAATAAATCAGGCTCTCTGCTCTTTGAGTAGTTTTCTTGAGACTGACAGGACACCAAGTTCATTGAACTCAATGTGACAAGCAGTGACTGATAGCGACTGACTGACAAAGCCTAATATTATCAAGTTCTTTCCTCTTTGGATTTCTATTCTATCATAGCTGACATCTGTCCACATGAGTGTGATGTTAAATTAAACGCAGCACCTCTGTGTCCTTACCTTACTGAGCTGCTAACCTGACTCTTTTTTTATTTTATCCAGATGGACAGAAGAGTCTTTGAGGACACATAACCAACAACAGCACATAAACATGTTTGATGAGGCTAAACTAAGTCATTAAGACCTTAATCCTTCATGCAAGAACAGATAGAGGCTTTAAGCAGTGATTGTCCATCTTCACTTTGGTCTTTCAGGAGTCAGATTCAGACATTCACTTTAAGCAACTTATTTCATCAAGTTTCAGGAGACTTCTATGCTGTACTGTTTACGTTTCTTTTTTTGTTAGAAATGTGAAGGAGCTCTAACAAGAAGTGACTGCACATTTGGCTGCTGCTGCTAAAAACCTCTGCAGGCCTTTTGAGCATCCTGCCACTGACAGCTGAAATGTTTGTGGGTCTCACACACACACAGTCCATTTGTTGAGCTCCCCAGCAGCAGATTTCTGCGTGTTTGGCAGGGAAACGACCAACGTGCCAAACTGTGATTTATGGTTGTGCATATTTGTGTTCATGCAACACTATCTTTCCTTCCTTCCTTCCTTCCTTCCTTCCTTCCTTCCACTCTCCTCCAGTCGACATACGAGAGATCCGGGAGCTGCGGTTGGGGAAGGGCTCCCGTGATTTTGAGCGCTACCCAGAGGAGGCCCGCAAACTGGACTCCGCCCACTGCTTCATCGTGCTCTACGGCCTGGAGTTTCGCCTCAGGACTCTGAGCGTGGCTGGTCAGTGTGTATACACTCTGTGTGTGTGTGTGCACTGGTGTTTCCAAATGTATTTTCACAGTTACTGTCATTTTCTTCAGAGGCCTGTCCACCAAAGCTCTAAAAGTTGAAAGTCACACCATATCTGTCCTTTATTTGACCCATATCATATCTGTTAATGTCATGATTTTCAATCTGTTGACCTTTTTTTCACCTTTTTTCAGAGTACATTCCCACCAAATTAAGATTTTAGCATTAATTAACATATTTCAAATTCTATATTTTTTGCTTGAAAACGTGATGAGAGAACTGCTGCTTTATTCAGTCTCACACGATAAAGTGCTTTTTTGAAGTTTATTTAAAGGACAGTTTGCTTTATTTCACCTTGGGTCTAATGTTTGTAGTTTTGGTCGTCAGCTCTCTCACTAATAATGACGTTGTAGTCAAACATATTCCTGAGATCTTGTGACATCTCTATTAAGAAAAACAAGCAGTCACATGATCAGTTACCACTCAAACAGTCTGTGATTAACATCTGCCAGTTTACAGACTGTCTGTGGTTTGAACTATGCTGGCTGTAGTGTTTAGGGTTAGGGTTAGGGCGTACAGGTTTTCTGTGGATTCAGTCATTTCAGGTGTCTACTTGTTGGTTTTCCCTCCAAATAAAGCGATTTATCCACTCAGGATAAACTGTTTCCAACCTGTCTGATCGTCTCTTAAAAAGTAACAAAAAGAAGACCTGAATCTTTCTTTGTGTCTTTGCAGCCTTCAGTGAGGAGGAGGTCAACATGTGGATCACCGGCCTCAACTGGCTGATGATTGACACTCAGAGAGCTCCGGCACCACAGCAGATAGACAGGTGTGTGTCAACGTGTGCGACTGTCGTATGCACTTACACAGAATCAGGAGTGCTACCATGAGCGTCAAAGTCTCAACCCATGTTGCCCTGAAAGCAGCTTCTGAACAGATTGTAACTCGCTCCTGTTACTCAAGCTATTTTTTTAGGACTTGATCAGTAGAAAATGAATTGGCCACAATTTTGATATTCAAAAGTAAAAATGCAGCAGTTACAGTGACTCAAATACGAATATCTGCTGCTTTTCTTTGTCTTTTGTGATTGTAAACTGAATATCTTTGAGCTGTGGGTTTTTGGTTGAACAAAGCAAAGCACAATACACTTTACGGAGCAAACAATCCAACAAATAATGATAAATTGGGTGTGAGTGGGTGAGACTCAGTTCATATCGTCCCACCGGAAAACATATTGAGGTGTTTATGAAGCACTGTCCTTCACCCCCTGTGTGTGTGATAAAGTAATATCTAGTTGCTCCGAAAGAAGCTGCGACCTGGACGGGAAAGGGAGGTGCCGGTCGGAGGAGAGGGCAAATATTTGTTTTGGGATGAAAATATTTACTCCAGATGAATGTGCGGAGGCAGTTTTGGCTTCTGTGGTGTGAGCAGGAGAACAGAGAGCGGCTGTGAGGATGTGTAGGAGAGTTTTTGCTGTTGACATAATGTGAGCGGTATATGTTTGGAAGTGGTCAGAGGAAATGGAATTGCTAATTTTGTCTGTTTATGACAGTTGTGTGAACTGTTGGGGAGTAAATTCATCAGGTTTCTTTTTTTTTCACAGTTTGACCGGCCACAGTTCAAACTCTCAACATGTCTCATACTGAAATTTGAACTCTCTTTACTGTCTTATGGGGAAATTATATACTATAATGATATCACAGCTACTGTGCAAGTTATTTTTTCATTTTCCAAAAAATGTTAAAAGGATTTGTGGACATATTTATGGTAACTGCCAAAGCTTGTGGTGAGATGGGGGTGTACCATAGCGATAGTTAATTGTCATGTTGTCAGCTTTGGTGGTGCTACTGATGGATTTCTACAAAGATGCATTTTAATTCAGGAAACCTCTCAGTCTCATGCTTTCTCTCTCCATCCCTCCCTCTGTAGGTGGCTCAGGAAACAGTTTGAAGTCATGGACAGGAGCCACGAGGGCAGGTGGGTGACGCACCACAAACATGTCAACACCCAATCATAGCTCTTACAGCCGCCCGTGATGGATGCTGAATGGCCGGCCTGTCGCAGCAGGTGGTGCGTGGAGGTGAAACCAGATCCAGATGTCATCAAAGGGCACGTTACAGCCCTGGCAGGGATCTGGCCCGACCTCAGCCCTCTGACACACACATCCACACCCTGAGGCTCCACGTATCACACACACACACACACACACTCACACCACGCTCGCATTAATAAGTCCAGGCTTCTGGTTTGGGTGGAAGCCACTCCAGGACAAACAGCCTGCCACCGCCTGATAAGCAGCAGGAAGTGATGCGTTGGGCTGGGAGAGGGCAACTTCCTGTCTCCTGTGAAAATAGTAACAGTAACAGTAGCTAGACAGGGGGAAGTGGGTGGAGAGACGAATCAGACCTGGCAGCGACGGCGGTCGTTGACCTCAAAAGATCCTCTCCAACTCAGAGCACTGACCTGGATTTTTTTTTTTCCCTACCTGATTTTCTCGCTTCCTTCCTCATTCTGTTACTGATGCTTGCATGTGTTTTGTCTATCAGTGAAAGTGATTAACCATGTGCTGTTTGTCCTGGAAAATAAAGCCTTAGAGACAAAGACATTAGAAACTCTGCAGAAGCAACTGCAACAACTTCTGTGCAAATGTACGCTTTTATTGAACTCTTGGAGCTTGTGGTGAGATTGTTTCCTCTTTTATTAGCTGCTCTGGAGCTTTTCATCATGTCACATGGAGTTCACCAGCAGATGGAGTTTGCACGGTTGTCATGGAATTGTTCTAGTGAACATTTTAACTACTCTGTCTTGGCTTAAAAGTGAAGCTTAAAGGTTTATTCACATATTTCAAAGTGCTCAGGGAAAAAAATTAAATATCTTCAATTCCACGACACCTTGGAGAACTCCATCTGCTGCTGAAGAGTGTGTGATATGATCAGAAGCTGCAGAACAGGTACAAAATGGACCTTGTGATGAGACTACAGCATTTTGTCAACAAATAATAAACAGCAATAAACAATCTACAGCTGAAATAAAAAAATATATCACTGAGCCTCACTGTTGCACTGGCCCACATGCTCCTTTATTACCATGAACACACACTGTTGTTTATGTTGACTCCATCACACATTCTTGCATCCCCAAATAGCCACTACAGCAACAACTGTGGATTCAACCACCACTGAAAATAGTCCCCAACAAATGCACTATTTCTTTTGCCTGTTAAATACTGCAGTAATCTGCTGTTTTGGGAACTTACTGAGCCTTTTTTATCAGAAATGAAGTATATATTTGTGAGGTGTTAAAGACCCATGTCTCCAGTAGGAGTTCCCTGACATAAGCCCTTCAAACCACACAGCTCCATCTCCTGGTGGAAACACATTTGTCCTCTAGTGTTTTCTAATGCGCTTGTGCTCCCCTCTTGATTCTTTTCCAGCATCACAGTGAAGGATGTGAAAGCTCTGCTGCCTCAGATCAACTACAGAGTTCCCAACATGCGCTTTCTCAAAGACAAGCTGCAGGTCAGAGAAGTCCGCTCGATTTATCTGAATGTCTTTGCTTTTCTACCTACAGCTGCGATGCCTCTTTGAATGTCCTGACATCCTCTCTGTTTGCACAGGAGGTGGAGGCCAGGAGCGACCTGTCATATCCCAACTTTGCACAGCTCTACAGAACTCTGATGTTTGACGCACAGAAGAGTGTGAGTGTCAGTTTTGGGTTTGCACACACACCCACATACACATACACTCATAAGAAGTACTCAAATCCTTTACTTTACCTCGTAAAAGTGGTCACAAATCGTCTTTATATATTTTATTGATTTTCTCAGATGCATGTGTTGTTAAATGTATTCTCGGTGCCGTTCCTTTCCATGTCTTTCCACAGGCCATGGAAACTAAATGGCAGACTAGAAAATTTTAAGTTGTCCGATCTGTCTGAGAGCAGACTTGATGTCCATTGATGAATTAAAGCAACTCTGTATAAGCTTCACAAGTCTACTGATATTGATCTATTGTAAAGAAATTAGCTTATTTCTTTCCATTTAAGAAAATATGTATTTTACATTTTTTTATTTTTTTTTTCTAAGAATGATGGCTCAACTTACAGTACTTGTTTTTTTCTCATACTTTGTATATTTTGACCATCATGTACTACAACACCAAAGCAAATACCTTGTGTGTGAAAAGCTACTTGGAACTTTAATCTGATCCCCAAAAGTTTAGCTGCGATCTTAAGTGCAAATGATTTGTAGTACAAATTAAGTAAATAAAGATGAAAAATTTGAGTTGTGTTTTTCACACACCTCAGCTGAAAGATTTATAGTCCTCTAAAAATTCTATATGCCCAAAGTGCGGCATTGGGCTGCAACAATGTTTTTTTTTTTTTTGATTATTTTAAGGAGATACTACAGCAGCAGTATTTTAGGATCTTGTCTTGTGTTTCTTGTACTGTCTGAATCTGTAACATCAGCCATCAGATGGAAGTCATTTCTCTCTGAAATGTAGCTGAGGAAAAGTTTTAAATTCTCCCACTCCTTATGCATAAAGTAAAGTTTGGGCTTGTCAGACTTGCACTCCGGTCTTGTATCTGAGCACCTCTGCACTCGCATCCCACTCACTTTGTCCTTTACTGTTTATGCTTCACCTGGCTCCCTCCCACCTGTCTGTCACCTGGTTCCTCCCCTTCTGTTCCCAGATTATTGAGCAGCTGGAGCTCTCCTTCCCTCTGCGGTGAGTCCCTCCACCTCCACCTCCACTCCTCCTCCTCAGTGTTCACTCCTTTGTCCTCACCTCCCCCACTCTTGTCCCTCCACCTGTCCCGTTTCTCTTAAAAACACATTTAACTTGTCAATGTCCCGAGGAAGGTTTTGGCTTTCAAGAAAGTGAAATATTTCCATGTGTCTTTGCCATTTTAGTGGTATTTTAATGTTTTTTCCTCTGGCTCTAGGGATGTGAAACATTTTCTTCACGTTATGGGACATTAACCTAAAAAATGGTGTAATTAGAATTGGCATAGGTAGAGTAATGAGATCAGCTGCTAGACATTTGTATTTGTAATGTGTCATGTCTCCTCTCTCATTTAGTTGAACTCCTCTTTGTCTTTGACTCTTCTGCCGTCTGACATCTTGAAAATCGTTGTGTTTTCAGGAATGTCGACAGACCGGAGCTTTGTCAGATCTCCCTCTACGATTTCCAGAAGTTTTTACAGATGGACCAGAAGGTACAGAATGAATTCAGCCCGGCAGCACCGCACAGACTTGTTCTCTAGAAACTGCTGTGTTCTCATTTTTTATCCGGCTCGTCTCAGGACTCCTGGGCGGTGGATCTGAGCCGTGTCAGAGAGTTCCTCATGGGGTACATGAGGGGTGGGCCGCAGCCTGAGCCCATGCTCCAGCTTGATGAGGTGAAGCTCTTTGAAGACACACAAATGTGCACACAAACTGAAATAACCTGAGCTTTGTTCCTACTCTTTCATACCTGATCATGTTGCTTTATGCTCCTAGTTCCTCACGTTCCTGTTCTCTAAAGACAATTCTATATGCGACCCTCGACTTTCACCGGTTGTTCCTGATGACATGAAACGGCCGCTGTCGCAGTACTGGATCTCTTCCTCACACAACACGTAGGTCTCAACTTGTGTGTCTCAAATGTTCCAAAATATTCACATCTTAGACACCCATGTAGACAAACCAACCCTCATGAATAAAGTTTGTCTCAGGAGGCCCCAAACTTTCTAGGAAAATGTCGCTTTTTTGTATTTATATTGTCTCTATTATTTAATCTCTGTCTTTAATTGTTGTTGTTGAGCTACTGTAACAGTGAAATTTCCCTACTGTTATATTGTATTAATATTGGAAAATATTATTATTTGGACCCCATGAATTCACAAAAATTAAACTCTAGCTCTGTAAAACAGCAAATAATAACATTGTCTCTGATGACATCATACATTAGTGCCTTTTCTCGTATGAACTTCTCCCCCTGTTGTTGTTCTCTCAGCTACCTGACAGGTGACCAGTTTTCCAGTGAATCATCTCTAGAAGCCTATGCCCGTTGCCTGAGGATGGGCTGCCGCTGCATTGAACGTAAGAGTCTCGAACTCCAACTTTTGATAAGAAAATTAAAAGGTGGCTTTAAGCAGCAGTCTGCTGTGCTTGTTACGTATTAGATAGAAAGTGTTGGTTTGTGTTTTGCTTTGTCGTGGTCTTTTTAAGTCAGCGTATGCACAGCTAGAAGCTTCCACAAAAGACTCAGTTGAGGTTTGGACATTAATCTGTGTTTTGTGATCTCAGTGGACTGCTGGGACGGACCTGACGACCTGCCAATCATCTACCATGGCCACACCTTAACCTCCAAGATCAAATTCCTGGATGTGCTGCACACCATCAAAGAACATGCCTTTGTCACATCTGAGTAAGTGGATTACATTACAGTCGGTAGGATTGAGAAGATGTCGGACGTAGCTTGAAATCCTGAGCGAGTTCCACTTCCAGCTCCCTCCTCCTCTCTCTGTGTGCTCCAGTTCGCTTCCAAAGCTCCTCCCTACAAAGTCGCTCGATCTAATTCTCTCTTTTTAACTCGTTTTTCTTTATTGGTCTTCTTCTGTTTACCATCTTTTCTTTGAAACTGTTGTTTTCTCTTTGATTGGTTGTTTACTTGTTGTTTATCAGTGATTATATCCGTCCTGAATTAGCGACTGAAGCTCCGTAAATACTCTGCTCTGATTGGTTGTTTTGATTCAGGTGTGGTGGATTCTTGTCCAATGAGCTTAGAAGCAGCAGGTGGAGCCAGAGGAGTCTGATTTTTATCACAGATTATCTGTCTCATGTTCTACATGTTTTACTTAAAACTACAAGTTTTATGCTTGATATCAGCAGCCATCCGCCTTCAAAATCTATGTTTAAATTTTTTTTTTCAGTTGATATATATAGTAATTCTGCCTTTTTATTTGATGTAATGAGGCATTTCAACTGTGTACCAACGTACTGAAATGTGTTTGCCTCCCCGCTGCTGTGTTTGTGCAGGTATCCTGTGATCTTGTCCATCGAGGACCACTGCAGCGTGGTCCAGCAGAGGAACATGGCCACGCACTTTAAGAAGGTGTTTGGAGACCTGCTGCTCACCAAGCCCGTCGATAACAACGCGGAGGAGCTTCCCTCACCCTACCAGCTCCGCAGGAAGATCCTCATCAAGGTACTCAGATCATCACGCATCAAGTTATCGCCATAAGACACATTTCAAAGGGACTCAGTTCTCAGTCTAGAAATTAAGATACAAGAAGACAAAGCTAAGAGGAAAATCCATGTTGTCTTTCTTTTTGTGGTTCACGTAGGTGAATCCATCACTAACTTTCAGTGAAGTTAAAGTTACAGTGTCCTTGAGCAAGATCTCTGACCTCCATAAAAACCTGGTGGATGAGAGAGAGTTGGTCTGAAGTGTGTTTTTGGACAGCACAGTTGAAGTGCAGAGTAGAGCTGTTGTCTGTGTACGTCAGCGCGGCTCATGTCTTGCCTCTGTGTCACAGCACAAGAAACTGGTGGAGGGCACGCTTTACGAAGAGGTGACGTCAGCCAGCTACTCTGAGAACGACATCAGCAACTCCCTGAAGAACGGCATCCTTTACCTCGAAGACCCCATCGACCACGTGCGTGTGTCAGAGTGATCCTCCCTAACACATCCAGTGAGTGTGCCGTAGAGGGTTTCTCAAATGTGTTTCTGTGTAATTTACAGACGTGGACTCCACACTATTTTGTTCTGACCAGTAATAAGATTTACTACTCAGAGGAGACGTCTCACTACCAGACCACTGATGAAGAGGAGGACGAGGAAGGCAAAGAGGTGTGGATGATGATGATGATGATGATGATGATGATGCAGGTTTTCTTGTTCAGTTTTTCCTCACTCTTTTCTGTAATTCCTTAGGAGTGTAACAACAACGTGCAGCACTGTGCGGAGCGCTGGTTCCACGGGAAGCTGGCTGGGCGGAGGTCGCGACGGTCGACAGGTGGCGGAGAAGCTCTTGCAGGAGTACTGCGAGGGCGGGGCCAAAGACGGCACCTTCCTGGTTCGTGAGAGTGAGACGTTTGTGGGAGACTACACCCTCTCGTTCTGGTCAGTAACGCCTCACAGGAAGGCTACTCAGAGTGACATCAGCTTCCTCTCTTTGGTCTTTTTTTTCCAGTGGGAAAGAAGAAAAGAGAGAGAGAAATGGGAATTGGAGAACTTTTGGATAAAAATGTGAAACGGTTTACATTTTGTTTTACAAACTTTCAGTCACATGGCCTTTACTCAGTGGGTGGCGTTTCTCTGTCCTTATGGAGAAGGTTTAACTGTTATGTGACCTGAGTTGAGGATTTCAGTCAAACTAACAAGAAGAAAGGTGAGAAAGGCCACAACATGTGACAGAAACAATAAGCAAGTGTGTTCAGACTGAACAAGAATGACCCTTTGAGCTCAGTGAAGCAGAGTTCAGCAGCATTTAGAGAACAATTTTCAAATCAAACAGGAATTTTGTGTTGCGATGTGAGTAAAATCTGAACAAATTATGGAAGTATTGAAAGTTTAATTCTTCTCCTCAGCCTGAGATTCATGAGCGATTCGTAGAGATCAACATAATGACTCAGTCCCACCCCTCCTCCTCCCCTTCCAGGCGCTCCGGTCGAGTGCAGCACTGCAGGATCCATTCACGTCAGGAGTCCGGCTCCACCCGCTTCTACCTGACTGACAACCTGGTGTTCGACAGCCTCTACCGCCTCATCTGCCACTACAGAGACACGCCTCTGCGCTGCAACGAGTTCGAGATGAGGCTGGGCAATCCCGTGCCTCAGCCCAACGCACACGAGAGCAGAGAGTGAGTGATCGGAGCCTGCAACGACGTCGTGGGTCAGAACTTGCCTTTTGATCACTGAATTAAAAAAAACAAAAAAAGTTAAAATAGTTTTGTGGTTCCCAGGTGGTACCACTCCAGTCTGTCCCGCGTTCAGGCTGAACACATGCTGATGCGAGTTCCCAGAGACGGAGCGTTCCTGGTCCGAAAACGCAGCGAACACAACTCCTATGCCATCTCCTTCAGGTAGGAAACTCACTCACAATCGCAAGACGACGTCTACTCATCAAACATGAGATGATGTCCCTTTTTTGCGGCTTCTCCACTGACATCCATCTGTCTGCAGGGCGGAGGGGAAGATCAAACACTGTCGTATCCAGCAGGAGGGCCGTCTCTTCATGTTGGGCAGCTCAGCAGAGTTTGAGAGTCTGGTCGACCTTGTGAGCTACTATGAGAAACATCCTCTGTACCGCAAGATGAGGCTCCGATACCCCATCAATGAGGACACTCTGGACCGGATGGGCACCACGGTTAGTTACTCAATCAAATTAACATCCAGTCCATAAAATGTCAGAAAAAATTAGAAAATGTCCATCACAATGCAACGCCTCCATGTTGGGTGTTTTTGTTTTTTGCTATTTTTGCTTGATAAAAGACAAATATTCAATCATCAAACTTCTTCTTGATTCATTTAGTAGATTCATTAATAGATAAATAAATTCTGATTTCTGACTGAATTTCACAATAACTGCTTGACAATGCAGTGCAGATCTTTCTAATAAATCTGCACATCAGACTGAATTTAAATGCAAAAATACTGCAGACCTTAAAATCAAGTTTTAATTCAGTGCAATTCAATTTTCATGTTTCCGTAAGTTTTTTTTTTTATACCACTGTAAAATGAACAGAATGGAAACCAGCGACTGACTGAAAAGTAGGACAAGTGCAGTTTAATGTCTTCAGAAGCAGTTATGTAGCAGTAAACAGTCATTTTGTTTGCACCACATAAATATCATCAAGGTTTTGTTTAGATCATCCTTCTTCATATGTGTAGTCAGAAACCCTTCAGTAGTAAATCAATGGGGGAAAGGGAGTTTCAACTACTGTTTTGTTGTGTATCTGTCAGGAGCTTGACTATGGGGCGCTCTATGAGGTCCGCACTCCTCATTTCTATGTGGAGGCCAATAAGATGCCGACAGCACGGGTAAGTCACTCAGTTTGTACTATGAACCTCCAGCTGGATCAGTGTTTGATTATTGACTGATTATCATATCTTATCATTTAGTAAATGGTTATCTGATTCAGTTCAACCCTTAAAGATAATCTGGACACTTTTCTACAATCGTCAGCAGTAAACAAAGTATTAATCCCATAGCAGTACAAATACAGGGATTATCTGCATTCAGCTCTGTAATGTAACTGTAGAAGTATTGCCAGTGTACATTTTCTAAGGATTGACAGTAAACGTGTAGTTTTGTTGTTGGGATTTTTGTGCTCTCAGATAAGTTAAAGGAAAATAAAAAAAGGAACTGACACATTAAAGGAGGAAGACAAGAAGACAGAGAGAAGTTAAAAAAGGGATACTTGTAGTATATGACCGGTGTTGAAGTGGAAACTCCCAAACAGGATTTTAATCCGACTCTGGCGCCCCCAGTGGTTGTTTCTAGAAATACACCGTGGCAGGCAGTAGTTGGAAAAGCCTGATGATCTTTGCTGCTGTGTTTCAGTGCACGGTCAAAGCTCTGTATGACTACAGAGCTCAGAGGGAAGACGAGCTCTGCTTCCCCAAACAGGCGCTCATCCTCAATGTGGATAAGCAGGAGGGCGGCTGGTGAGTGGAGCTCAGCGTTGACTTCCTGTGTCTATTGCACCGCACAGTCCCCTTTACATCGAGAGCAGCTTGTCATGAGCCTGTGTGCTGTCTGCAGGTGGCGAGGAGACTACGGAGGGAAGAAACAGCTGTGGTTTCCTGCAAACTACGTGGAGGAGGTTCCCAGCTCTCCCACCAGAGAGCTGGATGAAGCAGTGAGTTTGGATTCTGACACGGAGCAGAGCGTCCAATGATCGGCCTGCTTTTTCAATCATAATCTGTATATCTTTGTGTTATTCTGTCGCCTCAGTCCACAGAGAACAGTCCTCTAGGAACATTCCTCAAAGGCTTCATTGACGTTCCCACCTGCCATGTAGGTGAGTCCCATCAGCAAGGCTGTTCCCGTGGCAACCAGCTGAGAGATTTCATTGAGTTTTTATGAAGCCGTACCAGATGCTCAGAGAGACTTTTTTTAAGTGTGACTAGTTAATGACAGATGAAGGTGTCAACCAGTTTAAGTTATGCAGTTTAACCTCACATCCTGTCAAAAACTGTACATCATGATAAAGCAAAAAACAGTCTTGGAATCTATCGGCTACTTCAAGGAAAAAAACAGAACAATTTACAAACTCTTTGATCTGTATTTATGGTTAAATGTAGAAATGCTGCATCATTTCCATATTAAACTGATTGGGTGAATATCATCTCACATTTGGCCGGGTCACTGCGCTACTCTAAATAATGAATCTGTTCTAAAACCAACCAACCAAATCTAACACGTAAATATACTTGCTGATTTTCACACCAGAGAGACTTTTGGCCTGGTTCATCTTTAAGCAATCACATTTTTCCATGGATTTTATGGCAGTTATACAAAAGGTTGCAAATTTCACTATTTTGGTGTGTTTTTTCCCCTATTTTTACCTTAAATAGGAAGTTAACACTGATTAATTCCTGTTTAGTGTTCCTGTTCTTCTTCTGTTACTAGATAAGCAACATTTTGTTGTTGCCTGTTGTCCCTTACATCAAATTGCCTAAAGACTAAAAAATCTTGTCATCAATTTGTCAAAAAGCAACTGTCTTCTCACAGTCCTCTCATCTCTCCCTCCGTCTGTCTGTCCAGTGGTGCACAAGGACGGGAAGAATTCGCGGCCCTACGTGTTCACCATCCACTCCCAGCAGCTGTCCTCTCACCCGGTTCAGACCCTGGACGTGGCAGCCGACAGCCTGGAGGACCTAAACTGCTGGGTTAGCAAGATCAGAGAGGCCACGCAGAACGCTGACGCACGGGTCAGTTCGACCAAAGTGACGCAATCCGAAGCTTGGGAATGATTTTCAACACTGCAGCAGGAAGATTAAAAAAAATATGAAGAATTTCAAACTGAATTCTAACAAAAAGTTTGAAACAAATCTTAATAACTTAACTTAATCTTAAGTTTTTTTTTCCTTTTTGTGACTGTATTTCTGCTCACTCAGAATAAAGTCGTTTTAATATTTCTGATACCTCTGGTTGGCTTATTTCCATGGTAACAGATGCAGGAAGAGAAGCAGATGGAGAGGAGGAAAAAGATCGCGGTGGAGCTGTCAGAGCTGGTGGTCTACTGCAGACCTGTCCCCTTCAACGAGGACAGTAAGGATCAAACTGCTCTCCTTCTCTTGCCTCACTTTGTTTGCTTGTTTGTCATTTATTGTCACTGTTCGCGTGATTTGCTTCCAGAAATCGGAACGGAGAGGGCTTGTTACCGGGACATGTCGTCCTTCCCGGAGACAAAGGCGGAGAAGTTTGCGACGCGCGGCAGAGGGAAGCGCTTCCTGCAGTACAACCGCCGCCAGCTCTCCAGAGTTTACCCCCGAGGACAGAGGCTGGACTCCTCCAACTACGACCCGCTGCCCATGTGGCTCTGTGGCTCCCAGCTGGTCGCGCTCAACTTCCAGACCCCAGGTCAGTGTGCCAGTGTGCACGTGGAGAAGTACACACTGTAGCTCTCAGGTACACAAAGAATGTGTCAGAGACAGATGTCAAATTAAGCAGTAACTTTATTTATCATATCTCAGATACAAATTCATAAAGGGGAAAGAAAAAAGGAAACATTTGGAAATAAGTAACAAGACCTCATGTATCGCCTCTGCTTCTTTTCTATTTTGTAATATTTGAATATTTGAATGTGCAGTGTTACAGCTGCAGCTAAAATTAGTAAGATGTTAAATACTGGTTCAGTTGCAATAACTTATTCACAAATCTGACTCATTTTCTACTCGTCTTTGTGTTCTGTTCCTTAAAACTGATGCTTTCTGGTACATTAAAATATACACGTGGACAAAATTGTTGGTACCCCACCCCTCCTGTTAAAGAAAGAAAAACTCACCATCATTTTTGTCCTGGCCAGTTTGTTTTTTAAAATGATTTTGTTGAACCACAATTCAAAAGCAATGTCTGATTTTTATTAGTTAATTTTCAGGAATGTTTTATTTATTATTACTTTTGTCAGTGTCAAGTTATTTCAGTGACCTTTGTGGGTTTTTCTTTCTTTAACAGAAGGGTACCAACAATTTCGTCCACGTGTGTATGTTTATGTCTTCTGATTAGCGACACTAATAATCAGATTTGGCCTGCCTTCGATATCCTGAGATAAGTGGCCACCAGAGGGAGATAAATATACTTTAACCTTTCAGTCAGTTCAACAAGAATGACACGTGCTGCACCCAATTCATAAATCTGAGGGGTTCTGCTTCTGCTCTTCTGATCATTTTACCTCTTCAGGCAGATTATTCAAATAAAACATCTGAGAAGAAAGAATCACCGTTTGGTTCAGATATTTACAAAGATGAATGAATGATGTGAGGAGTTCTGAGTGGACATCACTTTCTTTTATGTAAGAACTAAAAAAGATAAGAACAATTGTCTGGAGTGTTTTTTATTTTACTGTGTGACAATGAGCACATGCAGGCATATGAGATATGAGTGTGCATCTGTACTGATTATGGAAGTGTGTGTGTGTGTGTGTGTGTGTGTGTAAAAGTGTGTGTGTGTGCGTAGATAAACCCATGCAGCTGAACCAGGCCCTCTTCATGCTCGGAGGTGGCAGCGGCTACGTTCCCCAGCCGGACGTCATGAGGGACGACGCCTTTGACCCTTTCGACAAGGACACCTTACACGTGGAGCCAATCACCATCCAGTTACAGGTCAGGCTGCTCAGAGGCAGAACAGACTCAAGACAACCTGGACTGAGCCGGTAGTGAGACTGGTTTTGTTCGGGCAGTCATTTTAACTGTTGTGTGTGCTCCTCCTCTCCTCCTGTATCAGGTGCTGGGAGCTCGTCACCTGCCTAAAAATGGCCGCAGCATTGTCTGTCCGTTTGTGGAGGTGGAGATCTGTGGAGCTGATTACGACAGCTGCAAGTGCAAAACAGACGTTGTAGGTAAGACGGCTGCTGCCTCGTCGCCACAACATTACTGTGAAACCCCTACCCCTATTCATCCATACATTCATGTCTTACTATGTGCACTGGTGCTAACTGTCTCCTCCTCCTCCTGACCCCCGCCCAGCTGATAACGGCCTGAATCCTGTGTGGGTGCAGAAGCAGTTTGTGTTTGACATCCACAACCCCACCTTCTCCTTCCTGCGCTTCACTGTCTACGAGGAGGACATGTTCAGTGACCCTAACTTCCTGGCGCAGGCGACCTACCCCGTCCGTCTGCTGAGAACAGGTGGAGTAATGCGCTGATTTAGGATGGTTCTGCAAAACCCCCGTTTGCATTAAATGTCATAGCTGTTTAACGTCCGCTGTGAGTCTGAGGGAGGGTTAGGTGGAGCTGATTTAGTTCTGCCTTGTGTGTTGTCAGGCTACAGAAGCATCCCTCTGAAAAACAGCTACAGTGAGGAGCTGGAGTTGGCGGCACTGCTGGTCCATATAGAGATCGTCAACGCAAAGGTCTCACTCTTTTCTCGCTTCTAACTAGGAAACATGATTGACATCAATACCATGTCATTATTAACATTTTCATTTAACTAATTTAGTTCATTTCTAAACTGAATTTCCTTTCATTCGTTACTTGCTGAAAGTCTATGCACGAGCTGAAACTTCCACTTGTGATGCTGTTGTCCATCTGTCACCGCGGCTGCAGGAGGCGGACGACGAGAACCTGTACATGTCCATCCAGCGGCTGCGGGATCGAACCAGCGAGCTGACAAACCAGGTTTCCCTCCTGGAGAGGTCGGGCTCAGGGGACCTCAGCTACCAGCAGAGCCTGGAGGAGCTCAGAGCGGCGGAGGACCAGCTGAGGGAGCTGGTGGAGGCTCGAAGCTGCAGGTGACCTAACACACAGCACACACACACACTGAGGAAAAAGATTCAGATATCAGCATGGATTCACTGATTTACAGCACACTCAGTACATTGTTAACTCATTGTTAGTGCTGGAGTGATAAGATGATCCAACAGAATATTGATTATAATAGATAGTTCATTCATCAGAATGAATTAATCATTTTGTGGTTCTTGACTCTAATTGCTGTTTTCTGTCACTGTAAGTTGAGTGTCTTTGGGTTTTGGACTGTTTTGCACTTCGGGCTCTGGGAACCTGTATTGACTCATTTTTTTCTGCTAATTTCTGACATTTTATAGACTGAAATGACTTGATAATCAATTAGATATATAATTAACAGATTATTTAATTATTATTAGAATATCAGTCAGTTAAAGCACTATTTTTATGTTTTCTGTGGGTCTGTAACTAACAATTATTTTCCGATTGCTTTCTTGATTAATCATTCTATATATATATATGTACATTGTATTGTTATCTTATTTAGTTAATTGTCATGACTGTCAGAAAATATTCAGGTTTTAGGAGCAGAATCAGTGAATTTCATCTGTTTTTGTTTGATTGATTGTAGTTGAATGAGTTTAATTGATTAATTTTATATTATCTTAATTTTATATAACATATTCTATTGTTTTAAGTAGAAATTGTTATTATTTATAATGGATTCAATAAAATAGTGCTGCTTCAAATCATTGCACCTTCAAGTGATTGGAAAATTAAGTCACATTTCTTTGAAAATTCTTGTATCCAATTTGTTGCCTAAAATGTGAATTTATCTTTTGATGTAATCTTAAAATAAGAATTTTCTCACATGAAGAAGAAGACAGTGGAGGGACTTTGTAGGAAAGCACACACACGTGTACAACAGAAACCTTCACACACTAAATATTATCGCTCTTCTCCTTTTCCAGGCTCGAGAAGAAGAGGAGGGAGAAGCTGAGGCAGCAGGTGGCAGTAAAGCGCAGCTAATCCTCTCGTCCAGCAGAGAGCGCTACAGTGCAACACAAACGGTGCCTGACACTCGCTACCACCAGTGCAGCGAAAGCCTGACAACACAGCAGGCTCTCTACAGCAGCGACATGCAATCCACTCAGAACTGTCAACAAAAACATGCTCAGAAGAAGAAAAACACAGGCATCTCATGGACTAAAAAAAAAAAAAAACTCATAAAACTAAGCTATAAAAACAATCATGGGTTTCAGGTTGAAACACATTACGAGCAAACTGGAGATGAGTTCTGACGTTTTCACGGAAATGATACAGACAGGAGAGGTGAAGGGTCGAATGTCACTGTCATTTTTGATAATTAATCAGTAAAGTCATTTTTTTTCTGCTTGTCTTTGTCTTATGGGATCATAAATTAATATTTTTGGGGTTTTGGACTATTGATTGGGAAAGACATGTTTAAAGATGCCTCATTAGCCTTATGACATATTAAAGGCTTTTTCCACTATTTGCTGGCATTTTATGGACCAAATAATTGTGATCCACCAATAATGAAAGGGGACAGGGGAAGAGTTAGACACTGAATGTCATAAATGTGCTGGCCAACTGCCACCACAACAAAAAGTAAAAAATAAATCTATTTGATATTGACATTTTCAGCACACTCTGTCAATTTTTACAACAAAACTAAATATTAATGTTCAGTAGAATAAAGATTACAAGAAAACCCCTCACTCATGCTTAGAAACAAGTCTTTTTTTTTAGCTGGCTGCTTCTTGACACTAGAAACTGGAACTTTTTAGCGTAGATGGTTTTATAGCATGGCACAAAGATGAAGTGAAATCAACAGATACCTTTGGAAGTGAAATGTGAAGCTCATCAAGTTCGCTCTTGCTGTGTTTTGGTCTTTAGTATGAAAAACAGGATATAAGGGAGAAGAAAACTCAGGTTACACAGATGGAGGGAATTAAACTCAGATATCTGGATGGAGAAAGGGAGCAGTGGGCACACGTAGCAAAAAGAAAAAATCATGTATGTGCCTTCGATGTTGCGCTTGGTGGAGTATAATCATTCTAATATTTAACAAAATAAAAGAAAACTGACTGCTTTCTCTACAACTGGAACAGTGGCCCTTTAAGGGAAAGCTACTAACAAAATGGAGGAAGAATTCACTCGTTGACTCGGATTACTCATGAGATGGATTCAAAGGGATTTAAAGACTGAAGTCTGTTCCTCCTAATTAAGACCAAGTCTTTTTTTAGGGGATCACATGAACTGCGCCCCCAGGTGGTGGGGCCACAGACGTTAACTGTTCTACCTGGGAGAGCACAAACTGGACGAACTGTGTTAAAAAAAATCCTCAACGAACCACATTGAAAAGGTCTTTTAATACTTCTTCTAAAGGGCTCTAAATATATCTATACTACCTTCAAAAGACGCATGAGGACAGCGAGCAGGGGAGGAGGAACGAGGAGGGCACATTCCTCGCAGCGCCCCCTGGAGGTCACCTGCGGCGGAGGGGCTAGTCACAGTCGGACACGCGCGACAAACAAGGGCTATCACAGATGACTAGCAAAGCACTCTTTTACCTAACGGGTCAGATTTCACGCCTGAACCACGAGGCCGGGATCAGTCCCCATCATCTGGCTCTAATCAACAGATGTGGCTGAGCTGGTCCTGGATCTGCCAAAAGCAGCTTCAATCCGACCTGACTGCATGGCTTAATATCTAATAATCCCCTCCCCTCCCTTTTGGTAGCTTCTTCCCCTTCCTTTCGCCCTCCTGTCTAATTTCTCATTGTATATAACTTCTTTTATTTATCAAACAGATGTAGATCCTGTTTTAATAGATGAAAGAACATACTAGAGGAAGGTTAATGGACTTCAGATTGAAGATACTGTAACTTTATGTAGAAATAAATATTGTGTACCTGGAGTTCCCTTTAAAATGTCCCCATAGACACAAACCTCTCTTTCTCCCTATGCTACAGTTGCACTGGGTGGGGACTTCTATGCAAAAGGTCGTCTTCTCGGCCTATAGCCATTGTGTATTAGGCGATTTGACTCAAGTTGTGTTTTCTCTCTGTATCTATGCTAACTGTCCAGTATTATTACTCTGCATTACAAATCCTGTGCAAGTTCCCATTTAATAAAGCTCTTTCATGTACTCCTGTCTGCACTGTAATTATGAGACCTGTAACACAAAACCAGCTGCAAGTAAATGACCTCTGCGAGCCAGCAGGACATGACACAGTGAGGAGAGCTATGAACAGCCACTTGATGACTGTGTTTAAAAGTCAGCACCCATCGATGCGATTTCAACAGTTTTTAAAATCTCAGTGCAAACAAAAAGACATCAGAGTAATATATACAGATGCTAAGATGCTCTTCGTCGCAATGCTAACGTGTGACATTTTTTCACAATCTGGTGCAAATACTGGAGGTCAGAAAAGCAGGTTGAGGTGACAGAAACATTGAGTGGATCCCAAGCTGATCAGCCTTTATTTAACCGGTGAAGCCCCACTAAATTAAACCCGGATTTGCCCTGATACCAATACTCACCATAATCTACCAGTACTCTACAAATTTATATGATAAATTTCACTGTGCCTCTCTCAAACACAAGCAACCAGATGACAGTAGGTTTTGAAACAACCCTCAGGTCAGTCTACGAGAAAAGTTAATGTAGAAGGTGACCAAGTAAACAAATTGTAATATGATTAATAGTCTGTAAACTGTTTGGATGTCTACAACAGACAGACTTATTAGTTCATCTTACAACAGGCTTAAAATGAAAAACCACAAAAACAAAAAGGGGTGAAATCACTTTACAAATACATTATATGTTTTAGTTTTACAGTCTTTTGTGCATATTTAATGAAACAATAATTTTTTTACAATCTTGAGCTTTACGTTATATATTTTCAGTGATTACTACTAAATGATTGTAAAATATTTCTGTATATTTATGTATTTTATAAGGAGCAATACAGCAGTTTAAAGGCTTTTCCTTGTAAGTCATTATATCCAAATATTAATCTATTAACAGGTCTGACTTACTGCCGGCAATACGAACCAAGCTCCTGCTCCGGTCATCGTACAGAGACCCCCCACAGAATACCACGAGGGACACGGTCGAATGCCTTCTCCAGATCCACAAAGCACATGTGGACTGGTTGGGCAAACTCCCATAAACCCTCAAGCACCCTGTGGAGGGTATAGAGCTGGTCCAGTGTTCCACGACCGGGACGAAAACCGCATTGTTCCTCCTGAATCCGAGGGTCGACTATCGGCCGAATTCTCCTCTCCAGTACCCTGGCGTAGACCTTCCCGGGGAGGCTGAGAAGTGTGAACCCCTGTAGTTGGAACACACTCTCCGGTCCCCCTTTTTAAAAAGAGGGACCACCACCCCAGTTTGCCACTCCAGAGGCACTGTCCTCAACCTCCATGCAATGCTGCAGAGGCGTGTCAGCCAAGACAGCCCCACAACATCCAGAGACTTGAGGTACTCAGGGCGGATCTCATCCACCCCCGGCGCCTTGCCACTAAGAGCTTACAGAACTACCTCAGTGACTTCGGCTTGGGTGATGGACGAGCTCCACCTCAGAGTCCCCAGCCTCCGCTTCCTCACATTAGAAGGCAAGTCGGTGGGATTGAGGAGATCCTCGAAGTATTTTCTTCCACCGTCCGGACAATGTCCCCAGTTGAGGTCAAGTCAACAGCTCCCCACCGCACTGTAAACAGTGTTGGCAGAGTACTGCTTCCCCCTTCTGAGGCGCCGGACGGTTTGCCAGAATCTCTTCGAAGGCCGACCGATAGTCCTCCTCCATGGCCTCACTGAACTCCTCCCAGACCCGAGTTTTTGCCTCCAGGACCCCTGGGCTGCGGCTTGCTTGGCCTGCCGGTACCTGTCAACTGCGTCAGGAGTCCCACAGGCCAACATGTTCCGATAGGACTCCTTCTTCAGCCTGACGGCATCCCTTACTTCCGGTGTCCACCACCGGGTTCGGGGGTTGCCGCCACAACAGGCACCAGAGACCTTGCATCCACAACTTCGAACTGCCGCGTCGACAATGGAGGGAGAGAACATGGTCCACTCGGACTCAATGTCCCCAGCCTCCCTCGGAATCTGTGAGAAGCTCTTCCGGAGGTGGGAGTTGAAGACCTCCCTGACAGAGGGCTCGGCCAGACGACATTCCCAACAGACCCTCACAATACGTTTGGGTCTGCCAGGTCTGTCCAACTTCCTCCTCTGCCAGCGGATCCAACTCACCACCAGGTGGTGATCGGTTGACAGCTCAGCCCCTCTCTTTACCCGAGTGTCCAAGACATACGGCCGGAGATCAGATGAAACGACAACAAAGTCGATCATCGACCTCCGGCCTAGGGTGTCCTGGTGCCACGTGCACTGATGGACACCCTTATGCTCGAACATGGTGTTCGTTATGGACTGTGACTAGCACAGAAGTCCAATAACAGAACACCGCTCGGGTTCAGATCGGGGAGGCTGTTCCTCCCGATCACGCCCCTCCAGGTATCACTGTCGTTGCCCACGTGAGCGTTGAAGTCCCCCAGTAGAACAATGGAGTCCCCAGTCGGAGCACACCATCAAGTACCCCTCCCAGGGACTCCAAGAAGGCCGGGGCTCTGGTACTCTGTACTGCTGTTCGGCCCGTAGGCACAAACAACAGCAAGAGACCTATCCCCAACCCGAAGGCGCAGGGAAGCGACCCTCTCGTTCACCGGGGTGAACTCCAACACATGGCGGCTGAGCTGGGGAGCTATAAGCAAGCCCACACCAGCTCACCGCTGCTCACCCTGGGAAACTGTGGAGGGTCCAGCCCCTCTCAAGGAGCTGGGTTCCAGAGTCCAAGCTATGCATGGAGGTGAGCCCGACTATCTCTAGCCGGTATCTCTCAACCTCCCGCACGAGCTTAGGCTTCTCACAGGATTGGTGGAGAGGTCCTGCCTCAAGCGGAGGAGTTCAAGTATCTCAGGGTCTTGTTCACAAGTGAGGGAAAGATGGAGCATGAGATTGACAGGCGGATTGGTGCAGCGTCCATGCAGTTATGCGCAGTCAGTGTGTACCGGACCGTTGTGGTGAAGAAGGAGCTGAGTGTCAAAGGCTCTAGCTCTCGATTTACCTGGTCAATCTACGCTCCCACCCTCACCTATGGTCACTTTGGGTAACTTTGGGTAATGACCGAAAGGACAAGATCGCGGATACAAGCGGCCGAAATGAGGTTCCTCCGCAGGGTGGCTGGGCGCTCCCTTAGAGATAGGGTGAGAAGCTCGGTCACTCGGGAGGAGCTCGGAGTAGAGCCGCTGCTCCTTCGCGCATCGAGAGGAGTCAGCTGAGGTGGCTTGGGCATCTGTTTCGGATGCCCTGGATGCCTAGGGAGGTGTTCCAGGCATGTCCCACCGGGAGGAGGCCTCGGGGAGGGGAGACCCAGGACACGCTGGAGAGACTATGTCTCTCGGCTGGCCTGGGAACGCCTCGGGGTCCCCCCGGAAGAGCTGGAGGAAGTGTCTGGGGTGAGGGAAGTTCTGGGCATCTCTGCTCAGACTGCTGCCTCCGCGACCCGGTCCCGGATCAAGATCGTTGAAAATGGATGGATGGATGGATAATCTATTAAAAGTATGTTAGTGTTGGCATTAAAATGTACTCATTTACATAATGGCCCGTTTCCCCCATAATACACGTTATATTATTGGATTATAATAAAGTTTAATGCAGCAGCTGGTAAATGTGGTTCAGATATGAACTTTATACACTGCTGGGAAGCTTAATCTGCAATGACACATCATCATTTATCACTTCATTATATTTAGTCTCTCCCCTCACTTGATCTGATTCTCTGTTTTTAACTTTCTTTTCTTCATTGCTCTTTTTCTGATTACTTATCTTTCATGTAAACTGTTGTTTTGTCATTGCGTGGTTGTTCTTTATGCACTCCTTTATAAGCTCCTTCAGATATTCTGTCTGATTGTTACCTGGTTACCTACTACTGCTTTATTATCTTACATTTATATAAAGATGTCAAAAAAATGTAAAGCCTGCTCAGTCTGGCCGTAGTAAATTATTTGCATCCGAGAACACAGGAAGCTAAAAATTGACTTTTCATTGTGAGATTAAACTCTACAATCTGTCTGAGTTTACAATTTAAACCTGAGCTGCTTTCCACAGCTTATAGACCAAGAAATGAAAAATGTCAGGAGCTTGACCAGAATATGTTTCAGGAAATATGCTTCTTTACTTTCTGTCCAAGAGTGAAATGAGAAGATTAAATCTCAAGCCGATGATATTGTCACTTTAGTAAAAAGGCTGAAATCAAGATATGCTTAGTTTAGCTTAGCATGAAGACCAGAGGCAGGGGAAAGTACATAACCTTGCTCTCTCTAAGGTGAACCAGCCAACTAGCATCCCTAAGCTAACTGATCAGATGGGACTTTTTTAGGACAGCTGACCTACCATCATGTTGGTTTTTTATGGTCCCACAGCCAGAGCTACTTTTATGGTGAGCATTTTTAAGTTTAGAAGATGTTTAAAAAATGGCTGTGGTCATCGGTGAAAAGATGTTCAAAGTTTAAAGGCGCTTATTGAAAGTTGACATGTAGACCATATTTCACTGGGATTTGCCACAAAGGCAAACTTCACATCACTTGAGATATTTGGATATGGTTTCATAGTAAGGCTCCAAAATGACAATAGGACAATATTTGCAGGTTGTAGGGGATACAAAAAAATGTCACCACTGCAAATCCCAGTGAAACACCCTGCACAGTCGGGCCTATGCCACAGGATGAACATGGTTTTATCAGTGCTGATTGTCAGATAACAACCTGTTCTGACCTGGTATCTACCAGAATCACTGGTAGATGATATGGTGCTTCCTACCTGTGGGGGCGAGTCGACTGATTTATTTCCTTTCAGCGAGAGTCTCTGTTTTACCAGAGCTGACAGTGATAGGTTTAAGACAACGTTTGGCAGACTAGCTGACAAAAGTTAGTCCCCCCCACACCCTCTCTTGGTTTTTCGCTGACACATGACTTGTGGAGCCATACAGTGTTTAGAACTTAACAACAATATACAATAAATAATGATACGAATAAATACATGCCACATATATATATAATCAGACATTTTTGTTTTATTTCAAAATACCCAAAGCATTTAACCAGTTTCATGTTTGCTCAAAGAGTGAATGTTACACTTTACACACCATCAGGTGCCCCAGTGAGGGAGCATTTAACATTCATTGTATTTTTGGAGAAATTTTGAAAAAGTTTACCTTGTACAAAGTCCATGTCAGATGAGGTGTATATACTGAAGTACAGTCAGAAATGAGTATGAAGGCTTACTCATCAAACAGAGGAACAGGATGACATTGAGATTTCCAAACAGGGCAGTGATAGACTAGTTATCCATTCACCTCTGTGGTGAGAAAGGAGTTTTACTGAAAGTTGTATTGCTTCTGTCTGTTTTTGTAATTTGACCGCAATCCCTCCTGTGTCTGTCTGACTGAGCTCCTCAGATTATCTAGTTTTGAGATTGGAAACTAAATAAAACCATTCTAGCTGAAAAGCAATGAGTTCCCTGCAACATGTGAATCCCAGAATAAGGGGGATAAGAGTCTCACCACACAGTGGATTACAGAGTCTGGCTGCACACATCACACAAGAGATCACACAGGTAAGTGACAGGGATCTGACTTTATTCAACCACCTTCACACTATTGTGAATACTGTGTACTGTATCATTTCTGAGTATTTGTATTCCAAGATTTACTTCTACAATGGTCTCTGATATAGAGCAAGTACAGGTATCAAGGGAACTTCCATCAAACCAATGAAATATATTGTTTTATAATTTATTATTAACTACTGATTCACCAAAGTGAAATGACTGTTTATACAGTTTATACAGAACTGGACATAATTTTTTGTTGCATTAATACGTTCCCTTCTAGGGGGCGCAGAAACCCTTCAAAGAGGTGATTGATGTCAGCTCAAGTGATGCTCACAAGGCAGGAATGAAAACCATCTCATTTGTTCGCCAGGTTAGTTTTGTCATTTGGGCTTTTATATGATTCAGTAAACAATATCTCCTCAAACACTTTTACTTTTTACACATTTGAATTTTTTTAAATTCAGCGAGGCACTTTCCTCTAGAAATTGCATAAATATTTCTAGCTTCTCTAGCTCTTCTCCAGCTTCATATTGTCCTATATATGGCCTATTTTCTCAGGTCTTGGCTGTATGTCTGTATCCTGAGCTGCTGAAAAACAAAAATCTTCCTCCTGATGTTTGTCTGAGGGCTCAGGAACTTCTGGAGATCTGTGATGGAGGAAGTGTGGGTAAGGACTGAAAGAGGGCCCTTTCCGTGAATCTGTCTGACTTTTACTAACTAACTAACTAGTATTTTGATATGGCATATCCACTGACTGATCCACAGGCTGCTATACACCCTCGTCTGGCATTCATCACGTCAGGCAAAGCATCGCTGAATTCATCAAGAGACGGGACGCTGGAGTGCCTTCTTACAGCAAAAACATCTTCATTTCTGCTGGTTCTCAAAAGGCCCTGATGGTATTGCACTGTGTGTGGCATTTCACTGCACTATTGTTTGATAAAACAGGGAAAGATCAGTCCAAATAAAACACAGACAGACAGAGACAAAAAGTTGGAAACCGATGACCTGAACCTCTTCGAGTAGAGTAGGTCTAAGCTGAACCAGGAAGTCAGCCTGAAGTTTTATATGTTGTTCTGTTGTGTTAAGATGATTTTGCACCTGATGGCCAGCGGTGAGGGGGAGACTCAGACGGGCGTGTTGACCCCGATGCCCTGCCCACATACCCTGCCTATGGTGCTGGATGAGGCCGGGGTGACCGAGGTGCCGTACCAGTTGATTGAGGACCGAGGCTGGGCTGTGGACCTGGACGAGCTGCACCGAGCTATGAAGGCAGCTAGGGGGCGCTGCAGGCCCAGAGCCCTTTACATCAGCAACCCAGGAAACCCCACAGGTAAACAACAAACAGAGACAACATTAAAGCCACCTGTTTAAACTTCCTTGCCGTCATTCTTTTTTGTTTGCTCTCCTAGGTCATGTGCAGGACAGGAAATCAATCGAGGAAGTGATTCGGTTTGCAGCAGCTGAGAGACTCTTACTGCTGATTGATGAGGTGATTACATACTCTATCTTCAGACTGGGATATAATTCAGTTACTGGCAGCCTTTTGCTCACACAGTCTCTCATTATCTATTCCTTTCCTCTGTGCTCCAGGTGTACCAGGACAGTGTGTACGGGCAGCACAAAGAGTTTATTTCCTATAAGAAAGTCTTGTCTGAGATGGACAAAAAGTACTCAAAGACGGTGGAGTTGATCTCCTTCCACTCTCTATCCAGCGCCTGCATGGGAGAGTGAGTTCTGTCTCATTTTTGTGTGCTTGAATATATGAATCTCTTTCAGTCTGACAGTATTGTGAGTTTGGTGACAGCGCGATGCAACAGGCAGCTTCAACCATTCATACATAGGACACTTCTTATAAGGATCCCAATGATTCCTGTAAAAATCCACAAATAAGGCTGGCATTAGTCTATATTTAAGTTATTGTTAACAAAACCCATGAAAATAGTCAAAGTGACCGTACAGTAGTTCATCTCTTAATGCTTTGACTTCCTTTCTGTAGCTCTCAGCTCCGAGCACATTGGTTCATAATGAAGATGTAAATCTTTTAAAAAGTTGCAAATATATTATTGCATTTTTTTAAACAGCTCAGTCATTTCCTAAACCAGCTGGACACTTGTTTTTAACAAATGTCCCTCAAAGGGGAGTAAATAGTACATTTGTTGGCACTATTTTCATTGGCAGATATATAATATATAGTGTACTATATGTAGTATGACTGTAATGTGTGGGGGATACACTCCAAATAAGCAATAGAAGTCATGTTCATGGAGCTCTGACAGTCAATGTTATGACAAGAGAAATAACTTCAACTGACTTAAAAAAAAAGTGCAAAGAGTCAAACACATCAATAAAAATGTTTGTAGACAGAGAAGAAGTGGACCATTTTATTTCAGGGTACACATACTTTACAGCCCATGTCACACACAAGCATTAATATTTGAAAAATACATTGTGAATGAGCAACATTTTAAAATAGGAAAATGGAATATTACAAATTGTAATTGCAATTGCAGTCATAACTCATGATCACTTAATTTACAAGTGCTTCAGCAACAATCTTAATGGATGTGGAAATGACTGTAAATCAAATAAGTTTACCTGTATTTGTGTCCCAGGTGTGGCCTGAGGGCAGGATACATGGAGGTTGTCAACATGGACCCGGAGATGAAGCACTTTGTTAACACTGTGCTGTCTCCTGATATCAATGCTGCAGTCACAGGACAGCTTGCTCTGGATCTCATGGTCAACCCACCACAACCTGGAGACCCGTCCTATGACAGATACATACAGGTGACACATCTCTAGGATTACAACAGGTTATTAAAGAGTCCTGCATCATTTGTTCAGGCAGATGTATGGATCAGGATGTGTGACTCTACAGTATAAGCCCTTTTCCTGTGTTCTGTTACTTTTTACAGTCAAATATCTGTTTTGTTTATTTTTTCAAAGGAGATTCTGCTCACTCAGGACACTTTGTCTCAAAATGCTCAGCGGGCTCAGGAGATCGTCAATGATCTACCAGGGATGAGCTGTCAGCCAGCGATGGGGGGAGTCTATCTTTATCCCCGCCTGCATTTACCATCTGAGATAACAGAGCAGGCCAAGGTATGTGTTGTGTTTTTGGTTTCTGAAGTGTTTTTTAACTTTAGCTATACTGCCTGTCATTTCCCATTTTTTGTCCTTTTCCATACAATGTAAAATTCAGCTTTTACAGATTTTCCTGACTTCCACAATTCACTCTTTCAGTAAACATTCTCTTCTCACTACACGACTTATAACAAATGAGAGAAAGCAGGCTAAACATCAGCCCTTTAGCTATGTTAAAAGAGACAAAGCGGTTTTAAATTTTATTATTGTTATTTTTTTTATCAGAACAGTTAATCAGAGATTACATCACTGTCAGAGCCTGTAGTTCTTTCATTTCTTTTTTATGCTAAAATGTACACTTCGAGTACAGAATTAGTAAGTTAATTAGAATTTTGTCAAATAACAAACTCACGAGTACCTCTGATTACATTCATATATGCTAAGTTAAAAGACTATGTTGAGAACACAAAGGCCTTTTCAGCTATCAGGAGCTCTAATTTATTTAATTTAATAGCAAATGACTGATGAAGTCATTCTGTCAGTAAGGTCAACAATAAGATACTGAAATCATTCACGTCTGTTTTTAGATACTGGAGGTGGAGGGAACCGTTCTGTACTGTCAGAGGCTGCTGGAGGAGGAAGGTGTGCTTGTAGGAGCAGGAGGTGAAACAACTGGCAAACACCATCTGAGGTGAGAGCATTGACTGTAAATAAAGATGGACGACGAGTCTGCAGTAGTGATCAGGAAAGGAGATCCCGCCCACACACCCGCCAGATCCCATCGGTAATAAGGGGACTGTTTGCTCACAATCACCTGAAGTTAAAGTTACAGTTTCTTTTTATGTTTCTACTCTACATTCAATTTTTAAAATGACATCTCCAGGTGCCTCATTGAGTACTTTACTTTGATTGACAGCTGTCAATCATGATGTTCTCACCCTGTTTTTATAGCATCAAATAACTAATTAAAATCCAAGTGATGAGAAACCAAGAAATGAACACTTGAACAAACATCAGTGATATAAGAACTGATAAGAACTTGGGAAAAAATTCATTTGAGGTGTAGTTTTTTGTTGGTCCATGTCCCATCTGCTAACATGGAGGGAGCGGGTTTATGATCTGTACTGCAGCCAGCCACCAGGGGGCGATAACGATGTTTTGGTTAAACCTTCAGGGAGCTGTCATGTCGTCCATCTTTTCCAGTCTGTGGGTGAGAGACATGAACTGTGACACATCAGCCAGGTTTGTTTTATTTTCTTAAAACGTGAGTGTATTCAGTGTTTTCTCTCTCTCAGGTTATGTATCCTGGTTCCCCTTGACACCCTGGAGGAGGCCCTGACTCGCCTCAGTTCCTTTCACCTTCGCCTCTTGGACACACTTCCTCACACTGACAGTGTGTGACAAGTATCAAGGACATGTTGTGACCCAACAAATCCTTAGTTCATTTGTCAAACATGCAGAAAGAATTTGTAAAGGCTCAAGAATTAGAGATGAAGTTTGAGAGGTTTCAGCCTGTATATCAGATCATGCTTTGTTTCTTTGCTTCACAGTTTGATACACTATTTACTTACCACAGTCTTTGATTGCATTGTAACAGATTTATTCTCATTTAGGCATAAAATGTGCAAAACCATTATTTTTCTTCTGCAAAATGCAAATAAAAGAATCTTTACAAATGGAAAAAGCTTCTTGTTTTCTAAAAGGATTCTTACACTATGCACATAAATTAAAATTAAATTGAAATGAAAAAGAAATTAAATGTATTTATTTAAAGCCCAAAATCACAAACATCGTTTGCCTTTGGAGGGCTTTACAATCTGTAAGCACAGTTGTGACACCCTCTGTCCTTAGACCCTTGAACCGGGTCAGGAAAAACTTCAAAAAAAAGCCTTTATGGGAAAAAGAAGAAAGAAGAGCCACAGTGATCTCTGCCACATGTACAGAGAACATCATCATCAGTCATATATGGAGTTAAACATGGGTTGTAATAAACTGTAGATAAACTGAGTTCATCATGGGTTTAGTCCATGTGTGAAGGTATCACATAGGTAATGGAAATGAGTCCATGAGTCCAGGTGCATCTCCAGATGAAAAAAGATGAAAAATTCAATTAAATTCAATTAAAAACGGAAGAATAACAGACATGTAAAAAAAAGAGTGTCCTCTGTAGTATATATAGAAAAATGTTCTTATTAAGAATAAATGTCTAAATAACACAAACACAGTGTGTAAACAAATGGCGATTTATTCAATAGTTATTGACATATTTCAGTAAAAAATAAAATGTAAACTTAGTGGGAAAATTCAGGGGATCATCACAGTCAGTGGGATTTATCAATTAAAAACCATGAATGACCATGAATTTCAATCCATCCAATAATTGTTTGTTGAAGCATTTCAGTCTGGACCAAAGATGCAGACCAAATAAATGATCATGCTGTGTGTGTGTATTTGTGTTCTCTACAAATTAAGCAGCTCCTAAGCAGCTCCTCTAATCCAGCAGTGTTGGGCAGTCTCAGATTGACAGTACCCTAGCCCGATGCTGTTGAGGGCCACCAGGGGGCCAAATCATATGCACATCAAAGATGGCATGTTTTGTTGAATAAGCTCCAAACCTTTTTGGCTCAGGACTCCAATTAATGAAGCAATGTCTCTTCATCACTGTGGACATTCAACCAAAAAGTGATTTTCCTTCTTAGATGTCATGTAAAGGATATTTTAGGGCCCTTAAAGGTGGCAAATTGAGTACTATTCATAGTGTGTTGTTGGTAGTTCTCACCAGTGAGCATCCCACCCCCCAGAAAAAAACAAACATAATAATACTTCATAATACAGCGATTTCACTGTGATTTAGTTCCATGAATTGTGTACCAATAAAAATACCTACCAGTAGCCATCTGTACTTAAATGTAGGCACAGTGGAAGAAAACTACACTATGGGGAAAAAACAACATCATAATATATACTCTAAAAGTGTTTTGTACATAGTGGTACAGTGCTGGGAGAGAAAAGTAACGTTTGGGAGAAATGGTGTAAGTAACACTGCTATTGTGCAGAACCTATAAGACTTAATGGAAGTTACAATATGCCTCCAAAACAGCAGGAATACAGGATTTAACAGATTAAACATTAGCCCACTGCACAGGTAATGTCTCACCCTATGGTCTTTGGACTGACGACAGTATGAAAACAACGGCTTGTGCTCTTTTTTAGTGCCTTGAACATAATGCTACCTGCCACCAGCAGTGTTAATAATGTTAAATATTTTCAAAGTTCAGTTTTGTCTCCTTCATAGTTATCCAATGTGTACATATATAACTTATTTCTCCTTTTCTCTAAAATGCCAGTTTTTTACTCTAGTCTTATAGATACCAGTGGGAACTACTCAGTATTTTACTACTACCTGATTATAATTATCATGAGTAGTATAAGGCTAGTATCATTGTTAGTAGTGGTTGTAGTGGTGCACAGTTCACTAGCCCACATGAGTACTAGTTAAAGTGTGTGACACTCTGTGGGCGCTCCTTCGGCGTGCACACACTTCTCACCAGGCTCTGAACTCATCACGAAGGTTTTATGACAGCATTGATCCTTCTACAGCTCTGAATGTAGAGCAACTCATTAAGAGCCCGTGAGTTGGACAGAGGAGAGGCAGAGATGAGCTCTGTGCAGGAGGTGAACCCCATTGTGCGGCGGATCAGAGTCCCCACCGGCCTGCACAGTCAGGCTGCAGGCATCACGCAGGAGATGACACAGGTGAGTGGCAGGTGTACTTGAGCTGGTCTGAGCCTCACAGTCTCCATAACTGTGCAGGAGGAGAACTACAGAGCTGACCTGGAAGCCATTTAAGGAAATGACGTTCAGGCTGTCTGCTTGAGGGTTTTAGCATTTTTCTAGAATTAGCTGTTGAAATGATGGGAGCAGTTATCAGCAGTGGTGGAGGATGTATTTGCATCCATTTGTGTAGTAAACTTTAGTAAACTAGTCCTGCCTTTCATGTTTAAATGGCAAAAATGTACTTAACAAAGGTGAAATGCTCATGCTTATGATGACAGGAGATGTAACGTTATGATACATATGCATACAACATCTCTGCATCTTTTTAATGTTGTAGCTAGTGGTGGTTGAGTTTATTTTAACACTTATAATCTGTGATAAAATCTTATTTAACAAGAATCCACCAAGCCCGAATCAAAGCAACCAATCAGAACAGAGTGTTTGGCTAACTTGTAAGAGCTGATGAAGAAAATCAAGCTAAAAAGAAAGAATAGGAGTGAGTGATGCTACGGGGAGGGAGGGGAGGGGAGGGGCTTTGGAGGCAAGCTGGAGCGCAGCAGAAAGACAGAGGAAGAGAGCTGGAAGTTGGTCAAATAAAAGGTCCACTCTCTTCTTAATCCTACTGACTGTAGCTTTAATGTGGAATAAAATAGGGTGTTTGGATGTTGCTGTACAGAGATCAGAGACTAAAGGATCGTCAGGGTTGAAAAATATAACCAACCTGAGCTTGTGTCTAACCCCAGACTGTTTTCTTCTCAGGGAGAGAAGAAACAACAACAAAAGAAGGTGATTGATGCCAGTTCATGTGATCCTCACCAGGCAGGGATGGCTCCCATCTCATTTGTTCGCCAGGTTGGTGTTTTATATTTTATCTGTGTGTGTGTGTGTGTTTTCCTGCACCCCTGTGATCAGTGTGACAGCTACAAACTGAGCATGTCTGTGCCTGTCATTGCCTATTTGTTGTCCCAGGTCTTGGCAGCGTGTTTATACCCCGAGCTCCTCAAGGAAAAAGTCTTTCCTCTGGATGTCAGACAGAGGGCACAGACACTTCTGGGGAACTGTGCAGGACAGAGTGTGGGTGAGAATGGAAATGATTCATTCATCTGAACAGATTTTAAAACATTTGAATTTCAAAGAATTCCTTTGACCCGCATCTCTGCTCTAAGGGCTGATCTATCCACTTTCTCAACAACAGGTTCATACTCTGTCAGCTGCTGTGGTACACCACGTGTCCTCAGAAGCGTTGCTGAGTTCATCATGAGGCGAGATGGTGGAGTGACTTCACACCCAGAAGACATCATCTTGTCTAGCGGCTCTCAGAAGACTTTGTTGGTATGATGAAAAAAAAATACTGTTTTGATGTATTATTACAGGGATTTACAGGTATGAGGGAATTATTTAGGGACACAACACACGCCAGTGTTGTCTGTTATGAATAAATATCCATTAATTATCTTAGGATATGTAACTTTAGTCTTCATCTATGCTAGTGACTACATGAAGCTCTACTTAGATGAATGTTCACATGCTAATGATGATGCTAACATGTCTAATATGTTCAGCAGCTCAGTGCATTAGCGATTTTAGCACTAAATGCAAAATACTCTTGAGTGACTGGAATGTAGTTTTGCAGGTGTTTAGTCAGAAAACAAAGTATTTGACCAATTACAATTTGGTAAAACACCTGATGATGGTTCTATAAAAAGTAAAGGATCACCAAAATAATTTTAATCTATCATGAGGGGAACATAAATGTGTGAACCAAATCCCATGGCAATCCAAATGATAATTGGTGAGACTTGTCAAAATCGTAAATGTGAACCACTTGGAGTCGCTAGAGTGAAAGTCAGGGGAATTCATCTTGAGGGGTTGGTAAAAAAAAATGTCATGGCGATCCATGAAAGATGTTGTTGAGATACTTCAGGCTGGACCAAAGGGCTGGATTGAGCCGACCTACAAAACACTTCTTATAACAACAGAGCTTGATCATCATGGCTGTAAATGAAAGCGTTGTGTGTTGCTGTTTGGCAACTCCAAAGCTTGACAGGCCTTTGGTGCTTTAAAGGGGAGTTCAGTGAACAGTTAATTATGAGGACTTTTTGTCCCTTTCCTTCTGTCTAATCCCATTGCCAAATTTAAATGTCACTGTCAATGCATTCGGCTTATTACCAAATACTCCCAAATTATGTCCCCATCAGCTTCACTCATGTTACCTGCTGAGCACCATCAGCATGTGAGCATTACAACCACTTCAGTTCTTTTTTTTCCACTGAAATATTCTTTGGCAAAATTTTCAATGTAAAATACTCCTACAACTGCCATTTTCAATTTACCACAATCTGTTAATTATTGACAAGTTAGTTGTTAGTTGTTAGTTATGTCCACAATTGTACTCTGTAGCATAACTGTAGCTATTTATACACTGTGATCGTCTTGTCATGTCAGGTCACTCCTGTTCTGGTTGACATGCCAAGTCTGATCAAACAGCATCTGGCACAGTAATGATAAAGAGCTTAACACAAGTTGAACACTCCTTGATGCAAAAAGGGCTTTAATGTTGGATAAAATCATATATTTCTGCATGTTGTTAATGTTTTTTTTTGTTTGTTTATTGTGTTAAGCTGATTTTGCACCTGATGGCCAGCGGTGAGGGGGAGACTCAGACGGGCGTGTTGACCCCGATGCCCTGCCCACATACCCTGCCCATGGTGCTGGACGAGGCCGGGGTGACCGAGGTGCCGTACCAGCTGATTGAGGACCGAGGCTGGGCTGTGGACCTGGAGGAGCTGCACCGAGCTATGAAGGCAGCTAGGGGGCGCTGCAGGCCCAGAGCCCTTTACATCAGCAACCCAGGAAACCCCACAGGTAAACAACAAACTGTAACTTCATTAACTCATCTCCACACTTTAATTTGTAGTGATACTCAATATCATTTGTCCTGCCAGGCCAGGTGCAAGACAGGAAAACTATCAAGGAAGTGATTTGTTTTGCTGCAAATGAGGGCCTTGTCCTGTTGGCTGATGAGGTGATTACAAGCTCCACAAAGAAACTGGCATCTAAACATTGTTCAGGTTTTTTTAATTTTTTAATTTTTTTAGTCCCACATAACCTCTTTTTTTATATGTTCTTCGATCTTCTAGGTGTACCAGGACAGTGTGTACGGACAGGATAAAGAGTTTATTTCCTATAAGAAAGTCTTGTCTGAGATGGGAAAAAAGTACTCAGAGACAGTGGAGTTGATCTCCTTCCACTCTCTATCCAGCGCCTGCATGGGAGAGTGAGTATTACTGATTTTTCTTTAAAAACAAACACCAGCTTAGCCAAATGTGTGACCACCAACACTTGTTGCCACATACACCACTTTGCTGTCCTCAAATGCCACTTGGAAGGACATATGTTTAGGAAGCTGAATATACTTGGCTGTTGGAGCAGCAGCATTGTACTGATCTTATAAAGCTCATAAAGCCTTGATATATAAGCTTTTCTTATCTTGTACCTTAATAATAAGTAATAAAACGCTGTTGTGAGATAATAGGCAATAAAAACCTGTGACCTGTTGGTCATCAAATGGTCACTTACAAGATTTGTTTTGTTACATTAGGAACAAGAAAGTAATTCACAGAAAGCAAAAAGAAATGAATAAAAATAACTTTGGTTGGATTCATTGTATTATAATTATATTATAAACAACATGGGGCAACAATATTGTTGAACTTTAACTCATATAAAGACGTGTATGTGAACAGATAGATCTGGGTGAATTAAAGAGAATTAAGGTGAAGTAAGGTGAAACGTTCCCTTTAAATTCAGTCTGTCATTATAAGAGAAGACAAACTTTATATTTTCTCTCCTGTGACTGTAGATTCACTGTGATCTGTGCTCACTCTGTGTTTAGGTGTGGTCTCAGAGGAGGGTATATGGAAGTAGTTAACATGGACCCAGCAGTGAATGAGTATTTAAGAAATATGCAGGCCGCTGGGAGTCCTCCAATTTTATCACAGCTCGCTCTGGAGGTCATGGTCAATCCACCCTCACCTGAGAGTCCTTCCTATAAAACATACACACAGGTAAGGGAGCAATCAGCATTTTATACAGCAAATGCTGAAACTGTGAATGGTAACAAAAATGCACCACATTAATAACTCTGTATTTTTACTAAGTTGTTAGCCAAGTGTTCAATCCTGCTTGTCTGCATTTCAAAAGCTGGAAAACAGATTTGATGTACTGAGTTAGATTGATTGAGTTTAGTTTATTTTTACTACTGCGCCATTGTCAAGACATGAAATGTTCCACTGAAACGTTTTAAAATCTGTTTTAGTTTGCAACAAGGCCAGGAAAAAAAAATTCTTTTATTCATGTTTTTTTTTAGCTGTTAGATGTTCCACTATGTTGACCAGCTAGGGTCCTTCGGTGAAGACAGCTGTGTTTGAACACGTTGTTAAATCTGGCACTCAGGTGCTACTTGTTGTTTTTGTCTGTCACTACGAGTCACTCCTTGCACAAGTATCATCACAGCATCACATACAGCATTTTAAGTCGTTAAATCGCCAATGAGTAAGATCTTGGTAATCTTACAGCACTAGTTGGTAAGATTAGGAGAAAGTGATCTTATTTTGTAAATTAGAGTGAGTATACATTCTCTGTCCTCTCTCTGCAGTGATTACCAGCTCACCTCCAAAGCCTTCCCCCTCAGCGTGGCTCGGTCTACTTCCTTCTTTTTAACTCGCTTGTCTTTATTGCTCTGTTGTTTACTTATCTTTCATGTAAACTGTTGTTTTGTTATTGGAGTTTTGGATGGTAATGGTGTCCAGGGATAACTCATAACCAGTGTGTCCTTTTTTCTCAATCAAAGGAGATTCTTCACATTCAGACAACTCTGTCCTCAAATGCTCAGCATGCTTGTGAGTTCCTGAACGATCTACCAGGGATGAGCTGTCAGCCAGCGACGGGGGGAGTCTTTCTTTATCCCTGTCTGCGTTTACCACTGCACATGATCGAGGAGGCCGAGGTCAGAAAGTTGTGCACAATCAGCAACACAATCTCCAATAATCTGCACTGGACCTTAAATTAAAAGTATTACAGCCATAAACTGGAATAAAACCTGAAGACATTTTCTCTGATACCGTAATAGATTTGATCACATCAACAATTTCCGGTAACCAAAAGTAGAAAGCAAATGTTTTTAGTTGGGACCAGCTGACCCACAAACACACACAAATTATTTTTCCATTAGAAAAACTTTTCAGTTACACATGTAAATAAAACTATAATTTATAAAAGGTAAAAAAAAGGTTTGATGTTTTCCAATGTTAGCTTGTTGACTGCAGTAATATCAGTTTACAGAAGTCAGCATACATACATTGCATCCGGAAAGTATTCACAACGCTTCACTTTTTCCACATTTTGTTATGTTACAGCCTTATTCCAAAATGGATTAAATTCATTTTCTTCCTCACACACAACACCACATAATGACAACGTGAATTTTTTTTTTTAGATTTTTGCAAATTTATTAAAAATAAAAAACTAAGAAATAAGAAAGAAGTCGATCCGGATACACTGTATATAAATATTTTTTCATGATTGTGTGATAAAGCCACAAAATGATTATTTTTCATCCTAAAGTTAAACTCAGTAATACATGTAAATTAACTGCTTGTTAAAAAGCTAAAATAATGGGGTTGTCTTTCATTACAGGCAGTAAGTCACTGGTGATCTGAAACATCACCTAAAATTAATACTAAAAATAATTAGCAATAACTTGGTCACTCTCCAAATCAGAGTCAGAAATACATTCTCAGAACTGTTGGAAAGTCCTGAATAGATTTGATACGGGTTGGTAAAGTTGCTGTTATTGATTTCAGGTGTTGGGAGTGGAGGCAGATGTGCTTTACTGTCAGAGGTTACTGGAGGAGGAAGGTGTGTGTTTGGGAGCAGGCTGCGAGAACAGTCAAAAAGATCAAAACTACCACATCAGGTAAGAAAAACAGCTGTGTGTGACACTTTTTGACTTTCTGGAAATGTTTTTTTCGTAAAAGGCTTTGGGAAAATCAGGATCTTCTGGAACATAAGAACATTTTATAAACATAGCACAATTTTTTTCTGGCCGAGGGCATTTTCGATTCGAAAGGACATTTCTGCAGAGAGAGTTTTTTTTTAAGTGCGCACTTTTGGAAAATCTATGAGGATATTTTGGGAAAGCAAATGTCACTTGTGAAAGTTGAGGACAAATCTTGAGAGAGGTTTGAGGAAAATCAGAAACTGTAAAGTGAAGACATGCTGGGATGAGTGGGAAACTAAGGTCTCATCATTCATTCGATCAATAAGAATAAGTGGAACACTTGTGTGGCTTTAAAATACCGTGTTGAATCTTTTCTTTTAGAATTAAACCACACCAAATTTGAATTCTCTTATGATGAATTCATGATTGTTTAGCAGGTTGCAGCCTGTATTCAGAGCTGCTGTACAAATAAAGATATCATGACTGGACGGGGAATGTACTGTAAATGAAAGAGAATATGCTCCTGTCTGAGGACCGGTCGAAGTGCAATGCCTTATTGAGCACTACCACATCACAGACAAGAACTACATCATGTAATGGTCATTCCTGCTGAAAGTGCAGGTGTGTCCATATATATGTATGTTAACGCTGTGTTCTGTGTGTCTCTTCCCTCTCAGGCTGTGTGTTTTGGCTCCTCCTGCCACTCTGGATGAGGTCTTGGCACGCCTTCGTTCTTTCCACCTGCGCCTGCTGGAAAGATTTCCCTGACAGAAATGTCAAGGACACAGACTTGTCTCCCACTGACAGTAACACTGTTTTGTTTTTTTTTACTTTAGGTTAACACTGTCAATAAAAGAACAACCAAAGACCGAAGTATACTTCAATTTCTTTAATAAGAACAAATGTAAACCCTCACAACATAATGGAGGCACATAAAAACGTAATAATAACTTTCTAGTAAAGAAAGGTTTCTAATGTCTGTCAACATAAACAGAGAACATTAAAACCTTTAATAAGTGTTTAGTGTTATACACATTTTTATTAAGCTTTCACTTCATCACAGTTAATTTTAAGGTTGGTTTACCATGATCAAAGTAAGACTTATGAAATGTTATTGTAACTGTTTTAAGATAATATATTATTTTATATGTATTCAGCTCAATAATAAATAAAGTAAATATAAAATGTATATGCAGCAGAGCACACATGCACAAACATCCCATACAGTCTGAAAATAAATCACGTTTAAACAGTTTTGTATTGTGGAGTTTTTTTTCGTACTCTCTGCCTTTGTAGTGTACCAAAGTATAAATGTATATGTATAAAAGTATTTTAGAGTCAAATATTTTGTGATATTTCTGTACATGTTGTGGATTTTTTCTGGCTCTGAGGGGTTATGTTAGGACAGGTGAAACAGATGCAGCATGAAGCACAGATTCCCAGGTCAAAGACGAGAGTTTGAGTGTGTGTGTGTGTGTGTGTGTGCGTGTATTTGTTTGTGTCTGATTACGGTTCAGTTTTGAGAGTATAAAACCATACAATGCACTCAGACAGTCCACTCTGAGGATTCATGATGAAAGTGGCTCTTGTCCTGCTTTTTGCTGCCCATGGTGAGTCTCATCTGGCCTGATTTAAAAAAGGGTTAAAGGATTAAGTTGAAGGGATATTTTTATTACCAACATATCCAATGAAAAAAACAACAGCAACAATGTGTTAGTCTTTCTCTGAATACTTTCTTATTTTCCCCTGTCAGTTTAACTTATTCCTGAAGCCTGTACTTTATATAAAAAAGAAAAGGAAAACTTATTTCCCAAAACAACTGATTACGGTACTTTTCAGAAAAGGTTTCTCAAACAGGAGGAAACAGTGCATTAGTTGGGGACTGTTTTCAGTGGTGGGTTAATCCACATTTGGTGCTCTAGTGGACATCAGGACAGTGTGTGTGAGACTGAGCATCAGATTATTCTAATGACATTGCACATGGGCCACATTGATGTGTTGTTTTACAGTCCAATAATATGTGGGAGGAGAACTAGACATGCATAACTGTGTGTTTTGTACCACATCAAAGTCAGTACATTTCAAATCTCACACACAAGTGCTGAAAATAAAGACTTGCGAAGACATTTCTTTCCTCTACTGACAAATTGGCCAACCTTATCTCCAGGAGGAAGGACAAATTGTGAAGCTAGTTCCTTACAGAGGTGAAAACAGAGCTGAGATCTCAGTGATACTCTGTAGTCTTTTGTTTCTGACCTCCGCGCTCTGTAAGTTATGCTGGGATTCGGTCAATAAGGGTTCCCACTGCAAACTGTGGGGCCAAAATCTGAAAAGGTTGTTTTCTCTCTATAAGTGAAATGCTGGCCAATGTCCACTGTGATAGAGAATTCAGAATTTTAGCCAGTTTTACATTGGAGAAAACACAACGTTTATTTAGCAGTGAGTTTTATATTTGAAAGTGTTTTTGTGATCTTAGAGATGTGTGCCCTCTGAATCTAATATCCACAAACTGCACTGGATTAAAGCCTTTCTTCAACACACAGACAAGATAATAACTCACCTTCTTCACTTGTTTGTAATGGGATATACATTTGCATGTCATCCACAGAACAGTGTCCAAGAAAATCAGTGCAACATGCAACCTGCTGCTGTAAATAACAGTTTACCTAAAGTTTGAAAAAGTCACCTAATCACAGAGAAACATAGAAAGTGCTAAAGTCAAAGAGGGGCTTACACTAAATGTTACTGTGGGAAAACTGGCAGCTTTCAGCATTAGATTTAGTAACCTCCCGTTCTTTCTGGTGCAGCTTTCGGGTGTGGTATACCAACCTATAAGCCACTGGGCCGTGTCGTGAACGGGGAAGATGCTCTGCCCTACAGCTGGCCCTGGCAGGTGAGTTGATAAAAATCAGGCTTGGTCAATATGAAAAATACCATGGTTTGTTACTGCCTAGCAGTGATGTCTGGGTCTAAAGCAGCCTCTCTTGTGTCTCACAGATCTCTCTTCAGTACCTCAGTGGCTCCACGTACTATCACACCTGTGGAGGCACTCTGCTCTCCCCCAACTGGGTCGTGACCGCTGGCCACTGCATCGGGTGAGTCACAGTTTACTCATTATTTTATCTCTTGATGAAGGTTTTAACAAATCTGTGTGTGTCTGCGTTTGTGTGTGTGTCAGACCTCGTACCTACCGTGTGGTGCTGGGCGAGTATGACCTCAACATAGAGGAGGGCTATGAGCAAATCAGAAGTGTGGAGAAGATCGTGGTTCACCCCCACTGGAATGCAAACTGCCTCTCTTGTGGGTAAGAGTTTGCCATACAGCTGTTTTTTAGCATAAGTTTCACATTGCAGAGAGGAAACACCAGGACAGTGACATTTCACAAAAAAACTTCAGCTGCATTCACTGATTTTTTTGGACACTGTTCTGTGGATGACATGCAAATGTATGTCCCATTACAAACAAGTGAAGAAGGTGAGTTATTATCTTGTCTGTCAAAAATAAAGTGCTATTGTCCAAAACATTCTCGAGTTAAATAAAAGCAAATGTAAAATAACTTTGGTCCTCCAAAAACTTCTTAGCTCCCAAGCCAGAAACCTGAGACATTTTGAAGTTTATGATTTATTGTTTCTCTCCATGAAATGTTTCTCTATATTTTAACTTGATTTCCTTGTTTTTAGTAATGACATTGCGATGATCAAACTGGCCTCACCTGCCGTTCTGAACGACAAGGTGCAGCCCTCCTGCGTGCCGGAGAGCGGAGAGATCGTTCCTCACAATCACCCCTGTTACATCACTGGCTGGGGAAGACTCTACAGTAAGGGCTGCTTCTGATATATAACTTATTATAAACGCTGTGATGTAACTATAACGATCCAATATAAACATGATGGGAAATGCAGCAGAGCAAATAGGGTTTAATTTATATATTATATACTAATATTGTATTTTTTATTTATTACAGTAAGGTTTAAGACATAAACTTAGACATAGACATTAACATGGTCTGAAGTTCAAACAACAGTCACAAGTACCAACATAAATAACTTAACGGTAGGAAATTCTTCAAAAAGACATATTGACTAATTAAATTATAACATAATTTCTCCTTATTTCTCACAATACTCTTACCTGCAAATAGCAATATATCATTTGTCCCCAAAGCAGCTGCCAATACAAAGGTTACAATTAATCTATTTACTTTACAGGATTTTTTTTTATATGTTCCATTTACTCTTTTTAGTAGTAGTGATTGCATATTGATTATGTCAGAGAAAAACGACATTGCAGTTGTGGCACACTTTAAGGGAATAGTTTGACATATATGAAAATAGAGTTGGAAAATAGAGATCCATAAACATAACAATTATTACAATAATGAGAATAATTAAATGTCTGGAGAAGTTATCATTGACTTCCCTGGCATCACAGTTATTTTAACTGCAGAACTTTGGAGAAGTGAAAGGATATAAAACAAATATTTTTTAGAAACTAACGTGATGGTGCACAGAGCATCCCATCAAGCAGCCATCTTCCTGTTTCTCTTATATGATACAGCCTTTCATTTTAAGTTTGATGCCCCTCTTGCAGGTGGTGGTCCCATTGCCTCTAAGCTCCAGCAGGCTCTCCTCCCTGTGGTCGGCCACAGCGTCTGCAGCAGCAGCGGCTGGTGGGGGAGCACGGTGAAAACCACGATGATCTGTGGTGGTGGTGACATCCGCTCTGGCTGCCATGTATGCACCGTCTGCCGTCATGTGGCTGTCACAACACAGTGGGAACTGCAGGTTCATACTGTATCAGTCCGTTGCCTTCACTTGTCTTGTGTCTGTCTCTACAGGGGGATTCAGGAGGCCCTTTGAACTGCTTTGGCAGTGACGGCAGGTGGTACGTGCAAGGGGTGACCAGCTTCGTCTCCTCCCTTGGATGCAACACCCTCATGAAGCCCACAGTGTTCACTCGCACATCCTCCTTCACTGAGTGGATCAATGATGTGAGTGTCTGTCAAAGGAAAAGCACAGTTGCATGTAACATACAGATGGGTGACAAAGAAAAAACAGCAGAGAAAGTGTCTTAAAATGTTGGACCACTGAAGTCGTTCTAAGTCTCTGGAATTGTATTGCAAAGATGTCCCCCAAAATATAGTCCCTTGTGTGGTGTTGATGGTGGGAGTCCTCACCATAAACTTGAAAAGAAAAAATGCAAATGAACACAGATGTAAACTACCAGTGGTGGAGGAAGTATTCATTTCATTTACCTAAATAAAAGTACTAACACCAAACTGTAAAAACAACCTTTTACAAGTAAAAGTCCTGCATTGAAAATGTTGTGTAAGTAAAACTATGCAAGTGCAATCAGGAACATGTATTAAATTGTATTGACAAATGTGCATTGTGAGAGAGAATTCAGAATTTTAGTCAGTTTTAGGGCGTAGGAGCATAGAAGAAAATATCATTTTATTTGTATCATAAATTAACATAAATCAAAATAATGACAAACGCTAATGGAGGCACTTCTTTTTGTTGTCTGCTCACACTTTGTAATTGTGGGGTATGTGTTTGGGGGACTAGGACTTCCAGTCTTATAAAACTATACAATCCTTTATTTGGCACAAAGAAAACATGCAAGGGTGAACTAGTAACTGTTAAGAAATATTAAAACTTTTACTCTACAGCACTTCAGAATGAATGAGTTGTTTTTCTAATCTGTTTAATGATTATTTTGTTTGGCCTGTCTGTATTTATTACTCTTTTTTTTTTTTATCTTTCAGACGATGCTGCAGTACTGAGGACCTGGATCCTTTTTCATTTCAATACAGCAGTTTCAACAACTGCAGAATGTCTCAGTTGTCTTTCAATTTTGTTTTAACAGTGCAAACAATTTCATCTCAAGCCGGGCCTCAATTCCATACTTCATATGAAGTCTGAGCAGATACTGAGTATGTAGTGCGTGCACATTAGAAGGTTATGCTACTATTATCCTAAAATGCAATGGGCACAATGGAAACGGAGGAAAAAAATAAATTAGTCATGGGTAATGGTGAATTAGCTCCAGAAACACATCCAAAAACACAAAATGAATATAATATTAATAGATAATATTATATGTAATAATATATATAATAATAATAATAATAATAATAATAATAATAATAATGATAAAAAAAATATAAATGTAATTGATAAATATATTTTAAAGTTTACATTTTCCTTTGCATGGTGCAACTATTGCACCATTTACTATTAGTATACAAGACATCAACGTACTTTACTATTTTATGCTAATACCAATTTAGCATCACAATATTATAACATTGTCCACCTAACAATACCCTGGTAGGAGCAAATGTAGCCCGGAGCCTCCAGACTACAGCTGAGATTCAACCGCAACCAGCTCTGACTTAAGTGACATCACTTGAGGACATATATACACACAAAAGACAATTTTTTTTAAACAATGTATGCAACAGCACTCCAACACATGGAAACACATCTGGTACACTGCACTGGTCAGGAGGTGAGGAAGATCCACATTAAACTGAAGGTGATGTACTTTCACTGGCTTACCTCGAGGTGTCAGTGTTTGCTTTTGCAGGTGAAGTGCAGCTGTAACTACAGACGGCTGGTGGAGATTGATGAGAGGATGGGGCAACATTATATATAGACTTATATGTGTCCTGAATATGTATATAAAAAATCTTTCATACATTAAATTGGTCTAATGAAACTGCACATTATTGCACCTTCCGGCTTAATACTGAATGCTGCATGCATGCTGAATAGAGAGTAATCCACTAAGGGATGTCAAGCAATAATAGAAATCTCAGCACGGTGACTGAGCCAATTAAACTGATCCTCCAGGTTTGATTTTTACACATGAAGGGGTGAATTCTCACAATGTACACAAACAGATACGCAGATATCCACACACCACACACACACACACACACACACTTGAATGCAAAAGGATAAAGTGAGAAAAGCAGTAGGAGCTGGCTTTGTTTCCATCTGGGGGGACTCCTCCGGCCTTTCGCTGCCTGGAGCTCAGCCCAGCGAGTGAATAAGTGAGCTTCAGATCACAGGCCATTGGCTGGCTGCTCATTACTGAACGATGCATTAAATCCTCAGCTGTAAATAATGTGATAACTGTGCAGGGCTCGGCATTACCCACAGGAACTGGCAGCCATCTTTCTTTTTTTTTGTTGCTTCATTTCTCTCTTTATCGCTCACTCTCTCGACCTTTTCACAATGAGTTGAGTTCAATTTTGCACATGCTATGTAATTATTCCACCCCAGCTGCTCCAGGGAAAGAGAGAGAGAGCTCATTCCTCAAAAGCAAAAAACCCCACAATCCACTCCACTGCCTCCACCCTCCCACATCCCCCCTCCTCTACATCCAACCTCCACCGCTCAGCTCAGGGAGATCCGCTGCAGGAGGCAGGAGGGAAACCACAGCATCGTTTCCAGGGCTTCACAGAAATGCAGAATCAGCATCTTCACAGGAGAGAGAACCAAGACAGGAGATACACATTCATAATACTCAACACCACGCCACACATGAAGCTCACAGACACACAGAGGGAGGGACAGAATATAAACATACGGGATGTACAGTGCAGGTACATTTACACACTGATGATTATGCCGTGTTAAAATGCTGTTTAAGAGGCACGGGGCTTTTGACGCCGGCATCAAGCGCAGTGTTTGATTGGACTTTTAGAGGTACATTTGCACAAATACACAGACACTATTTATCCTCTTTAGAAAGCTGTGTTCCACCAAGGTGTACATATTGAGTGCTGACAGAGAAAAAAGGTGCTGGAAATAAAAACTGAGGACAAACGCTCTTGTGGATGTTTTTTAAAACTAAAATCCACAACTTCTCTGAGTTATAATATTAGAATTGAATCTGTATAACATGCATGTATGTATGTATGCAACACTACATGGATTATGTTTGAATCAAGGGATTTTGGGAAATGTTGATGGATGTATTTTCACGTTACAAAATGTTGAAAGTGACTATATCAGCAAAATGTTTACTGGCGACAGTATTTGATGTCTTCTTGTATCCTTGCCTGCAAAATCCTGATTAATGCTTTAATCGTCATATTTAGGCATTCATGTTAGAAGTAAAGTTAGACACCTTCAGAAATATGCTAATTTGCTTTCTTGCTGCAAGTTAGATGATAAGATCAGTAAAACCCTTTTGTTTTACTTTCAAAACTAAAGGCAGGTGGTAGTTAGCTTAGCTTAGCTCAAAATATTAAAAGAAGGGAAAACAGATAGCTGAAAGGAAATAAAACTCACTGACATGTCCACAACATGCAAAAGAGCTTTTACTGTTAAGTACCTGCCTACTAAGGTCTTTAGTCTTTATTTAATTACATAAGAGCTTTTGGCCACAGGCTTTCTTCTACATATACGTTACATGGGACATTGCAGTAATTAACCTTAATGCAAAATATGAGTGTATCCTGGACACAAGACCTTGGGTTCATGGATATTGTAGTCTTATGAGATCTTTGGACTACAAAAATTACCAAAAAGAAAAGACCAATAATCAGTGATCCAATGAAAAACACTCCTCCAGAAATGTTTCTTGCCACAACAAAAGAAAGAGACAAGGTTGAATATATTGTTTTAAAGCCTTTGCTTCTAAATGTTCCAAATGTGAGTAATGGAGTCCATCGAATGAACAGGGCATACATGAATGTTTTGGTGTGCAGGTGAATCTTTCATGGAGGGATGTCGGAGCAGTCTCAGCCCCTCTGCCTTCTGAGAGTTTGTTGAGAATCAACCATTCAGACCTGTCTATCATTTAAGTCAACTGTTTTTCCCTTTTTGTGGATGGGAAGTTTTCCTAGCAGAAGTCCTGAAATGGCTGCAGATTTGGTTTCCTTAATGTTATGAGTCTAATTACTGTGATAATAACTTTCAAAATGATTTTTTTTGTGAAGTTCTCTTGTGTGTGTACATGTTGCTATGTAACTGAGCCATCATTTGGATGCCACTTTTAATTTGTCCTTATGTGCTTTTCTCAAATGCAATTAGATCCTCATGTTAATCCAATCCTCACCACCGATTGTCTGTTTGTTTGGCCATCTGCCTGCTGACCTGCCTGCCTGCCGGGATTTCCACTGCTGTCATGATGGCAGTTAGCTCACATACAGTACAGCAGATCTGATGCACCTCCCTGTGAACACAATATACAAACAAGAGGTGACATACAAACACAAGAATAAGACATCAGTGGGGACTGAGTGTGCAAGACTAAATCTGCTGTCACAGAGAAGGCGTGTTCCTCCTCCGAGGAGTTACAGCGGGAGCTCGCAAGCTGTCGTGATGCTCACCATGGCGACCCGACAGGACAGGCTGCTTGTATCCATTCTCCTCATCTCCTTATTCTCTCCTACATCTTCTATTTTTATGTCTTTTCCGTATCTGTCTTTCTTCCCCTCCCTCACTCTTTCAGAAGTACTCATGCTGAGTGTTACAGCTCTTCAGCACCCTTTACAGCTCCACTTTATGACCATTTTGTTTAGTTTCTTCAGTTGACTCAGTAAACCCTAGAATCAGCTGACTCTGTATCATATCTCTGTATCAATACTGTATATTCTTTTCACTTTATTCAAGGAGATTTATTTTGATTACCCGTTTTTCTACATCTGGTGCTATAGAGTCCAGAAACTTGTGAAAATTGTGAAAAATAAGAACATTTGTATATATATCAATCAATATATATATGATAGACCTACAACATATATATTACAACTACTTTTTTTGTAAGCAGATATGCAATGCTCAGTACAAAGGGAGATAAAGATATAGTTTAGGCAGTATATAGTTGGGTAATTTCCAAAAGGACAATTAATAAAGCTGTGGCAAGACAAGTATAACCACAACAAAAGACATTACAGTTAAAGACCACAGCAGATTGCTGCACAATCAAATCACCAACAATCAAGAATTAAATACAACAAAATGTAAGACACACGCCTCATATGACCAGGCCAGGCAAGTAATAGTAGTAACAGTCAGTAATGATTGAAACGAAGCAAAGATTCAGCCTCTCTGTCTCAGGTCTTGTAATCCAAAAACTGAGGTCTTGTTCTAATTTTTGAATTTCTCCTTTGTCCTCCACCTCTTAATGTGGATGATAAAGGCAAAGGTGGAGGTATGTTATTCAAGGACTCAAGTCCCCGAACAATTGGATCCAATCCCTCTTGAAATTATATATCCCATCTCATCTAAATAAGCTAAGATGGCTTAAAGGATAAGGCTACTGTGTCAGTGCAGAACTTTGACTAAGGATGTCTTGACCATGAGTTTGGAAACCATCGCTATAAAGAGTTCTTCTTGATGCAATAACTCATTAAATGGGCTCTGTTTAAAGCAGTTTTGATTTTGGTGGTCCCTGTAGACAAAGGTGGTTTCACTCCCCCGCCAAAGGAGACTACTTCACCTGGAGGAGAGTGGTTCAGACTGTACTGACTGTAAACAGTGATCCAGAGACGGACCTTCAGTTAGCATCTGAAGCAACTCCAGTTGAGTCAGAGCAGAGCCCAGCACTTACAAAAGAGCTTATAAAATACAATGTTTTGTTATAAATTAAATTTCCTGCTTTATAGTTTATACAGTTTATAGACTGTACAGCTGAAATGAGTGGTTGATTAATCAATTACTCGGTGGACAGAAAATGGATTGGCTATTTTCATGATCATTTAAAGGGCCAGTGCCAAGGATTCAGTGGCATCTAGCAGTGAGGTTGCAGATTGCAATTAACCGAATGCTCCTCTCCTCCTTCCTCCCAAGTGTGTAAATCTACGTTGGCAGCAACTTCAACATAAAAATGTGAAAGGCCCTCTCTAGAGCCAGTTTAGTTTGTCTGTTCTAGGCTACTGTAGAGACATGGAGATGCAACATGGTGGGCTCTGTGGAATAAGAGCTGCTCCATATATATGAGTTCATAAGATATGAACGGTCATTATAAGTTAATGAAAACACAACAATTCTCAGTTTAGGGTGATTATACACTAATGAAAACATAATTATGAATATAATATTCCATTTCTGCCAATAGACGCCCCTAAATCCTACACAAGTCTCCTTTAAGTTACAAACAAACCATTTAACAGTTTCAGAAGATTTTCTGTTTTTACTTTATTTTCAAACTTTCAATGTGTTTTTAATAATTTTGAGGCTTGGACCGTTGGTTGGACACAACCAGGTGTCACTTGAGTAATATTTTCAATGCGGAACTTTTACTTGTAACTTCAGAAACTTCAGAAACATCATGCTTTGGAAAGATGCTCACGTTGAGCCGAGAGGTGTGCATAGCTCACAACTTCTGAGAAGTGACGCTTGACACCAAGTGTTGCCATGGATACCTATTTCTCTGAGGGCATGTGGGGTGAGATGAAATTGAACAAATTTTGCATTGGTATAAGAGACATTTAGGACACACTCATTATGTATATTTAAGGATATATTCTGTATATATTTATTTCTTTTCATAGTTTGACATCAAAACATATAAATGTAAGAAGTCCACACGCACTGTCACACAAACGCTCATTTTTCTCTTCCCCAGCTCTGTCTGCCCTAAATATCTTGGCTGTAGCTGCTGAATGCCAGCAGGTGGTGGAAGGTGTTGCTGGGGGGTGAGAGGTGCCGGCTGTCGGGCAGCGGGCGGGTTGATAGGGCTTTGGCAGGTACAGCTGCCCCTGTAGGCTCCATGGGGATGAGTGACAGTGAAAAAAGAGCACCCTGGAGGCCAGGTCAGAGGTTAGACAGTTAGCATGTTGCTCACAAAGCCTGAGGGAATACATAATCGTATTACTGTCAGAGGAAGCGGGGAAATACATCCGCACATGACTGCAGGGTTGAGCCCTGAAATTCTGTCAGAGGTCCATGAATAGTTATTGTTTTATAGATTCTTTTGGAGCTGAAAGGTTTTGCAAATGTTTCTTTGATATGTCTGCTTGGTTGAACACAAAGAGGATTTTCTTTACAGGTCCTCTAAACCTCTTATTGTATTGTGATCTTCTCTGGAGAATCCTTTCCTCTTTGTCTAACTCACCATGCACAAAACTGGGGCTGAAACACACAGTAAGTCAAAGTGCTCATCTGTCTCTGAATCTGACTTGTATTTCAGAAGCAGCACAGTGTTATGTTTCAGTCTGGGCTGTGATTGGGGTGTTGCATCACTGCAGTGCAATAAGGAGGAAAACAATTGAATTTAGCTTTGTTTTCCATCTGCACTCCATAAAGTTTAAGCCCTTATCCAGCTAATATGCAGCTAAATACGATTTGTAACTTTTCAAAACAGAAAATCTTTTTCTGAGTCTTTTTCTACAGACTGCACTGATGTACCAAAGTGTGAAAGCAGGCAAGATTTGTAGCCTTTTTTTATTTTTACAAAATGACTTCCACTCACCAAATGCCAGTTTCTGTGTGAACAGCTGAGTGCAACACCACGACTGCCTTCAAGGTGACACAGTTTGAGAGTGTTCAGCATTACCTCTTCTCGAGACATGAAGAAGTTCAAAAGACACAGAGGTGTTGAGAAAGACTGGGGAGGCAGTAGGATGCAGTCAGGAGGAGGTTTTTCGTTCTTTGACTGTGGCCATTTGGAACAGGTTTTAAAACATGTGCACATGTAACCTGGCTTGTTAAACATATTGGATCTGATATTGCCTGTATCTCTACTGTTCATTGTCAAGTTTTTTCTGCCATGTTTCCTGCAATATATGTTTCAAGGTTTGCTTGGTTCCTTTAAGGCTAGTAAAAAATAAATATTCACAATGCAGAAAAGACTAGAACCTCTGTATTACAACACTGGACAGTTCTGCAAAACCTTGAATCAAACCTAGTGCCAATGTTTTTAAAAATCATGATTTATACAATATCTGCACGCCAGCTATGATTAAAGTACATGAAAGGTTGTATTACTAGCAGTGCAATGGAAATTAAAGTGTCTTTAGACTCAGTACGTTTTCTATGACGCTACCCACCAGATCAAATGCAGTTTTATGTGATAAGCTTCTTCCACAAAACTGTTGCCAGTGAATGTGATCCAAGTAGTATTTGAATGTATTTTGTTGAGCCACAACCAGAAACCTGAGTTTTTTTTGTTGGTTCTAATGAGAGTTGATGACAGTCGACTCTATATTGTGGTTTTCAGTATGTATCAGCCTAAAGTGTTTGCAATATATGATCAGTTCTCAGCTTTCCCTTAACATAAGTGGCCTCTGTTTGCCTCTTAGCTTTGTTTCCCCTCCTCCTCTCCTCTGTTGGCCGTGCGTGGCTTCTCTCCTTAGTGAAATGTGTCTCTTTCACATAATGTCTCCCTGGGGATGTTTTAGGCTTCATACATTTCCACCTCATTTACTTTGCCAGCCTGGGGACTGCAGACTAGCTATGGCTGCTCACTGTGTGTCTGTGTGGGTGGGTGAGTCGGTGGTTGTTGCGGTTGAAACATTATCTTTCTTGAGGCAAAAGCAAGAGTTCCAATTGTGTTTTAGTGAAACTGTGTGGTATTAGGATCTGGCGTCATTGTGGAAAGTGATCATGACACACAACAAACAGACTTCACTGTTTCTGCACACATACAGACACGGGATTCATGCAGTGGAGGAACAAGTAGTAAAAATTTGAATGCAGGGCTTTCACCAACAGACTATTTCAACATTGTTTTATTGCTACTTTTACCAAAGTAAAAATACGAAAGTTTAAGCATTAAGCACCAACAATAAAGGTACACACTGTGCAGATGGCACACGTACAATCACATACATGAATGTGTTCAGAACCGTAATGTTGCACCTGATAATGGGAAAACTCATTTTGATTATGTTTTCTATTCATGTACTGCTGGATAGCTGATTTATTTCCTCCCAGGGATCAGTAAAATCTTATTTTAATCATAATATATCAGAATTTGTTTGTTTATTGTATTTAGCATTAAACCAGAAAATAAATTAAATTGTAAAAGAACTAGTAACTAAATTGTGAAATTAATATAATAATAGTGTAAGGACAAAACTTCCACCTGAATCATAGTGAAGTAGAAGAAATAGAAATAGATAGAAATTGTACTTAAGTGATAGTATATCTGTATATGTATATCTGTAAATGTATTGCTGTTTGTATACACCACTGTGTCCATTCTGTGTCTACCTGCACATATATTCTAAAACTGTGCACTGCCCCGTCTCATCCTCACATCTGCTGTAGTGACTGACTTTATCAAGTCATCATTCCTCAGGACATGAGGAATACCGCCATCATTTCCCCACAGTATTTATTTAATTGTTTGTGCACTCTGAGGGCATTGAACCGAGGCAGTTCTCTCACTCTGCTCTGCATGTATCAGCCTTCAGCCAATGAAACATAAAGGTCAGAGGGTTGTGTTAGTTTCTTATTATTTCACATTGATTATCAATGTGCTGATTCATTTTTAGCTCTAATTGTTGAAGGAAAAACAAATTGTCTTTGAGTAAATTGAAAATGTTTAAGTTTAGGCCTGTTGGCCAGACAAAACAAGAAATCAAGATATCAGTATGGACTGTTAACTGTGGACTAACTAAACACATCAGTAATGTATATTTATCATACAATTTTTGATTTTCATTCCATTTTTTCCTTTTTATAAGGTATTCTGCTCCTTGTGGTAAAAAAGAAAAAAAAGTCTCAGTCTGAGGTAAAATTTAGTACACTGATATTCTGTAATCGCTATTAGTTTTATTAATACATGCACACAAATGTTCACGTTCTACACTTTAGATAAACTATCATTCTAGAAGAAGAAACAGAGATACAGAGAGCTGTCCTCGTTAGACAAGCATTGTTCCCGGCTCATTCTTTAATTGTTTTGAACAGACTCACTGGTGAGCAGCAGCGTACAGTTTATTTATACGTGCTATCAAAAGCACCCCCACACGTCATTAAGCTTTGTTTTGTCACTCTTCCTGCTGGTTGGCATTGATTGCCTCTATGAATAGCTACACTTTGCTAGATGACAGACACAGAGCAGAACACAGCAACACAAATACCGGGATATGTGGATGCCTCAAAGACACCAACACTGTGTTCATGCAGCAGAGAGATGCTGTGATAGTCTCTCTTAAGAGTATAAGTGTGACGGATAGACACATAGTGTGCAAGGGTGAGAACATGATGCTGTGAAATTATTGTTATTCTAAATGAAGTGATGTGTTCAGAGGAAAATGCGGACCTAGTCTGTTGCCATAGTGATTAGTGAACTGTAGGTGCTGCAGGGGACCGTATATTCAAGTGTGTGTTTGTATGGAGGCAAAATAGCCATTATATTTTATAACTGTAACTACTAATGCAGACATTTAAAGTCAACTTAATTCAGAGCAAATATCTTACTTTGCAAAGGGTCTTATTCGGATTTATGTAGTTTGCCCACTATGGAGAAGAATTTTGAATTGTGCTATTTCAAATACATGACTTTACAGTACAATTTTACAACACCAATGTATCAACTCACAATGTAGGTTTCTCACTACAAGCAACCCCTTTTCACGAATTATCAGCTGAATCTGGACCTCCCCTCGTCTTTACTGAGCTTTATAGTGAGTTTCAAATTATAGTTTCACTGTTTTGGTTCAGTCTCAGTGCTCTCATAGTGTTGTTAAGGATCCTTCTTCCTCTTTTGTTTTAGGCAGATTACATGGTTGGATCATTGGGCTGAACCAAATGTAAGTTGAAAGGACAGAGGGGGCACATTCATCCCCTATCAAAACATAGTTCATTTAAAGAGAAACACGGTGTTGTGTTAGTAAGTGTTGCAACTGTCAAAGCCAAAGAGAACAGAAGCAGCTCAGGGGGCCATCCTTTGTGTTACTGCTGATTGGGAAACACCTCAAAGCCCGTACCACACTCTTTCGATGGAAACATCTCGTTCAATCTGGAAATCATCAAATTTAATGTGAAATGACTTTATCCTGTCAATCTTTAGAGTCTATACATTTATATTAGTGCTTGAAACATTTAGCTAGCCTGTGTGAAACAAATCTGTCACTTATTTGGCAACAGACCAGCACAATGACGCAAGGCACTTTGACCTTCTAGTGGAAGTGAACGAGGTAGTAACAAAATCTGAACACAAGTAGCCAGCTGGACACCTCAGATGATGGACACAGCTGTGGACAGCGATGTGTCTCAGCTGTCCACTTGTGTTCAGATCACCAAAACCCAAATAAAACCAAGCGTAAACAGGGCCAGAGAGACTGGCTGATCCTTTGAAGCCTTAATGTACAAGCTTGAATCTCAAATAATTTCTTTGATTTGACTTGAATATTAGATCATAAAATGACAAGTGATCATTGAAGAAAAATATTTCAATGGTTAAATTACAGTATAATGTCATATTGTTACGGCCTTTCTTTGCTTGCACAGTGTGCTGACGTGTGGTTGTGCAGCTCAGATGGAATAAAGTTGTTCCCTCTGGTCAGATCTCACCACTGAGCTGAGTTGTGCGTTTTGCATTTGGAGCCTCAGCTGGAGCCCTCTGCTTCTGCTGGCCTCTTTCTTTCAGTCTGACCCAGCTTCTCTCCTCCGCTTAGGGCTCCTGACGACAAACCAGCACCATTATATAAATCAGTAAACCTCATCATCCAACCCGAAGTACGATGTTAATTAGACCACTGGTGGTAACAGTTTTCCTTTGTGTGGGTCATTACTCTTTGTGTCAAATCTCTAAAGTGTCTGAGAACTAACACTTCATTTTTAAAAAATAATTCAAACACATCTCATGCAACCCCAGATTGTGAACCAGGTGTAAGCAACCAGGTTGATTTATTTTAATTCATTAAAAAAATTAAAATAGATTTTTTTTAAAGGAGAATCTGAAAAAAGGTTTATCACATTCAAGAAACTTACCTTGATGTTGTGCTACATAACAGTCACAATAAACATAGTAAGAGAGAAAAAAGCACTGCAAAATTCAAGAATCCCAAATTTAAAATGGACATTTACAATGAAATATGTGTGTTTGAATAAACAGTATAGAGCTATACAGTGTTTAAAACTGTAGGATGATACGTGCAAAACACTGATCTGTGTGTAACTGTGTGCAACTTATCAAGTTAACACTTGTCTGACAAATAAATCAGATGTAAAAGTTCTTTGTTGCACTTTTAGAAAAGTAAGAGGTTATCCATACGTGATAAATAGTGGCTGTGGATGCCATATTAAATGAAACAAAGTTTGTTGGGATTTACATGAGCTTTCTCTTCCTTTCTGGCCTCGCTTGTTTGACAAGTGAACGGGTGACTTGTCACCGTGCAGCTTCTCAGCAAGGGCAGCCTCTCAACAGTAATAACTGTGTGTCACTTATGGTGAGAAAAGTTTAAAAGGATGTAAGATGGACCCTTGTTTGATACATTACTAAAAGGGACACATAAAAAAAGAAGCCAACAAACTGTGATCCAGTATTTCTCCTACAAGTAAAAAGCCTATAGCCAGAAATAAACATTGATAATGGACAATCTCCACATTATGTTCAACGATAACGTTTCATATTGTTATTGTTCATAATGCCAACCATATTCAAATCAAACACTTAGATTAGGGTGTGAGAAAAATCCTGGCTATGGTTTAGAAATAAAGTACACCACTGTGACTGAGCATTAATTCTGGTCTCATGCATTGTAATTTAGTTACATCCATCCACCAAACTGACCTCTCTGCCACGCTAAAAAAGGACATGAATTACACACTACTGACTGCATTAACAGTGAACATTGGCATTGAATGTAAGTGTTAAGATAAGGGATTGTTCAATATAAACATAATACCTAAAGATATTGGGTGGGTTCCTTTAAAATATAAAAACACAGAAGGTTAAAAAAAACATTGTGTAAGTTGACAGTTTCTTGGCTTTTGTGCAAACATATCTGAATAGACCTAACTTGAGGCCAAATTTTAAAGCTCTGCATTTTAGAATGCAAAATAATCAAATGGGATAACTACATGCACAGTTATCACATTTTACATTACAGAAGAGATAAAAATAGCCTTGTTTACTGATACAAACTGATAAATGGTTGTGCAGTTTCTGGATGTGATTGTGCATTTTGCCAACCCCTGCTGGAACACAGGACTAATTACTTAAAAAAAAAAGGTGTTAAATTCAGGAACAGATTATAGTCTAACACCAGATTCTCAAGATGAACTAAATGCACTGAGCCATCACTGTCACTAGTTACTTTTTACCCTCAAGTGTCCTGAAAGCTCCAACATCCAGCTGTCTGTTAAGCTATGTAACATACACAGTATGTCACCTTGTAGCTGAAATCTGACTGAAAGACAAGATGAGTGTCGTGCTAGGTGTTTACTGAGCTAATAACCATATAAACAGAGTTTTCTATTGGATTTACATTTACTTACTGTTGATAAAAAAAAATACAAATATATTGTCAGTAACTTTTCTCTTCAGTCCACATTGAACAAAGACTTTTGAAACTGAAGATAAGTTAAGTATTTAATATTAAAGGACAGAAAAAGGCCCAGATCAGCTGCTCCTGTATGAAACAGTTAAACCTGTGTGTAGTTTAAACAGTTTTATTTCCTCCCATTCTGTCTGGCTCTCAAACTAAATCATCCTGGTTGAGCCCCCCTGAAACAGTTAGTCATAATTACTGCTTCAACTCGCATAGAGGTCTTTCTGTTTTTTTTCTTTTCTACCACGCCTACAAATCATCTTCACATTTATAGCAGCATTGTCTTTATTCCGGGCCCCTGTGTCTCATGCAGGGCCAAAAACACACGGCACAGAACAAAAGAAGAGTCAAATATTGCATGACAGTAAACAAATAGCTGCAACCGACTGTTGTTGTTCCTCCAGACAAAGAAGCTAAAAGTGTTTCGACCTCCTTCTTACATTTGCAGATCAATGGAGGGCATTGAGTGCGCCACTGAGTAAAGCCCCCCGTTTCGCCTCTGACCCAGAACGAACGAGCACAAACACCAAAACAAGAGCTGGGAAGAGTGGGTGGGGGCAAAATGCCATGTATAGGAGGCAGTAGCACAGTCTGCCAGTTTGGTACGAACCTCCTCTCCCACTGTTCCTCTCTCCAGCTTTCAAAGCCCTCCCCTTCCCATCATGCCTTGATTAGACGTAATCAGCATCATGTAGCTTTGTGGCATCTGGAGAATGATGGACAGAAGGATTTAAGGGTGGAGAAAACAAAAAACAGACAAAAATAGTGAAATGCAAAACAAGTGAAACACATGAAATGTGCAGTATTAGATGAAAAACAGCACACGGAACAAACTGTGTTAAACATTTGCAAGGGTTTGGTTTGTGCATGTAGGGACACAATGATCTTCAAGTTTTCATTGAACAAGCCCATACATGTTATTTTCTTGATCTAAATTGTCTGGCAAATAATAAATTGATTAAAATTCTTCCCGTAATATTAGTATGCCCAAAAAAAGCACCTACACATTCCTCGATAGAAAGCTACTTTAAGATAAATGTCATTATGTTGTACAAAATTGTTTGACAGAGTAGTCATAGAAGTGTCTGCAGTCTTCATCACAAGCTGCATACAGCCACAGCAACCTCCATCAAGAAGGTCTGGCAGCTTGTATGTGACCCTAGAGGCTTCATAGAGGGTAGCAAGGTCTGATTATTTGCTGTGAGTGCACAGTAAGACTTGAAGGCGCCACTGATTTAACATTTTAATGAACGTCTCACTTGGATCAATGAGGGGATGCTGTGCTTTAGTGTTGTTTTAGTGAACTAGAACAAATAAAAGTAGAACTGGGCCCTTGAATATTTGACTAGGCAGGTTGGTGTATGCGCTCTGTTGGTAATCTGCTGTAGTATGTTGTGTATGTATAAAAGATGATCCAATAACTCTTCCCTGTCCGCACATGTGTCGGGTTTGTGTTTGCACTCATTCTCTCATCTGCTTTACTCAGCATGCAAACAAGCGAGCACAGCAGAAATCACCAGGCTGTGTCTCCTCATCCGGCTCGCTGTTATTCCTGCCCACCTCCCTATTCTCTCACCTGTCTGCATTTGTGTGCACTTACCTTCACTCTGTGTGCATGTTTGTCACCACGTCACATTATAAAAATGTGACACAGGATAACTGAGATGGCACAGCCCTAATATGTAACAGCTCCTCTGATGATTTTAGAAAGGAGCGTAAATCTTTTCAAAGACAGACGACAGTCTCCCTAAAGCTGAGATTGAGAACAAACGTCGAGATTACTAAAACATTTGGCAGAGTGGTTAACATGAATACCACATTACTCCTTGCAGTTGTAAGTACTCAATACTCCAGAGATCTGACCGAAGAGCTCAAGAGAGGCCTATAAAAAGCTATACATCTTATTATGTATGGCAGATAGTTAATTTTTTGTTTTACATTGTGTGTGGAATTTGGAGTTTGAAATGTACACTTAAGTGATGAGAATACATAATGAATGGTAAAAAACACTTGCACACACACATCAGAGATGAAATCAGTAAGACTAATTCTGCATGTGGAACTGAAGAGGTTAAAGCCATTCTCATGTTTCCACAGTCAGCAGTGAAGGAACCATTTAAGATGCATTTAATTGGCTAAACCAGACTTAGAAATGGCATACTTGGGATATCTGATCAAAAAGGCAGATCACAGGTCCATCCATCCATTTTCTGTATCACTTAACCTCACATAGGGTCTGGGGGTTGCTGGAAACTATCCCAGCTGACACTGGGTGAGAGGCAGGGTACAGTGGGGCAAAAAAGTATTTAGTCAGCCACCAATTGTGCAAGTTCTCCCACTTAAAAGATGAGGTCTCCAATTTTCATCATAGGTACACTTCAACTATGAGAGACAAAATGACCCAAAAAAAAAAAAAAAATAAAATCCAGAAAATCACATTGTCTGATTTTTAAAGAATTTATTTGCAAATTATGGTGGAAAATAAGTATTTGGTCAATAACAAAAGTTCATCTCAATACTTTGTTATATACCCGATTTTGTTGGCAATGACAGAGGTCAAACGTTTTCTGTAAGTCTTCACAAGGTTTTCACACACTGTTGCTGGTATTTTGGCCCATTCCTCCATGCAGATCTCCTCTAGAGCAGTGATGTTTTGGGGCTGTCGCTGGGCAACACAGACTTTCAACTCCCTCCAAAGATTTTCTATGGGGTTGAGATCTGGAGACTGGCTAGGCCACTCCAGGACCTTGAAATGCTTCTTACGAAGCCACTCCTTCGTTTCCCAGGCGGTGTGTTTGGGATCATTGTCATGCTGAAAGACCCAGCCACGTTTCATCTTCAATGCCCTTGCTGATGGAAGGAGGTTTTCACTCAAAATCTCACGATACATGGCCCCATTCATTCTTTCCTTTACATGGATCAGTCGTCCTGGTCCCTTTGCAGAAAAACAGCCCCCCAAAGCATGATGTTTCCACCCCCATGCTTCACAGTAGGTATGGTGTTCTTTGGATGCAACTCAGCATTCTTTCTCCTCCAAACACGACAAGTTGAGTTTTTATCAAAAACCACGGGGATGAGATCTTGCGTGGAGCCCCAGATCGAGGGAGATTATCAGTGGTCTTGTATGTCTTCCATTTTCTAATAATTGCTCCCACAGTTGATTTCTTCACACCAAGCTGCTTACCTATTGCAGATTCAGTCTTCCCAGCCTGGTGCAGGTCTACAATTTTGTTTCTGGTGTCCTTTGACAGCTCTTTGGTCTTGGCCATAGTGGAGTTTGGAGTCTGACTGTTTGAGGTTGTGGACAGGTGTCTTTTATACTGATAACGAGTTCAAACAGGTGCCATTAATACAGGTAACGAGTGGAGGACAGAGGAGCCTCTTAAAGAAGAAGTTACAGGTCTGTGAGAGCCAGAAATCTTGCTTGTTTGTAGGTGACCAAATACTTATTTTACTGAGGAATTTACCAATTAATTCATTAAAAATCCTACAATGTGATTTCCTGGATTCTTTCCCCCCATTCTGTCTCTCATCACGGGTGGGCTATGTAATTGTTGGAACAATACAAACATATTGTTACATTTGTATTTGTAGGGGATAAAGAAGACCAAATGAAATGTGAATGAATTGTTAGGACTGGTGGTAACTTAATCTGTAAAGCGATTCTGGCAAATGATGCTCTTCCATCCTAGATCTATGGGATGGGATGATCTTCCTCGGGGTCATTCATTTGTACAGCAGGGTGTTGCTCTCCTCAGATTAATAATATGTAGCAGGGATGTGCCAATAAATGGGAAAACTTCCTTAAGCAGCATAGTTGGGATGGGGTCTAGGAGACAAGTTGTTGCTTTCGATGATGAAAAACTAACGAGGATAATTCGGGAAGGCCAATTGGAATAAAACTGTCAATTGTCAGGTTTTTTTAATCAGGCCAGATCTCCCCCAAAAAGGCTGCCAGTTATAAATAAAGCCCACGCCATTTGCCAGACACCACCTCGTTAACCACCGGTGGAATGACGACATGCGGCTATACATGTCGTCACTGGTCAGATTAGGAAGGAGTCCAGAGAAAACTACGGAGTCCGACATCATTTTTGCAAACTTACACACCAACTCCACATTAATTCTGGTGACTTCTGATTGGCGTAATCGGGCGTCATTAATGCCGACATGAATTGAATTACAATTTTACCATATTTACGCTTATCTTTTGCCAGCAGTTTTAAATTTGACTCAATGTCGCCACTTTGGCCCCAGGGATGCATTTGATTCTATGTTCCCCGGTGTTTGCTAACTTCACGTTTCGGACTATGGAGCTGCCAGTGACCAGAGTTGGTTTGTCAGCGGGTGTGTCGCTGAGGAGGAGGAGAATTTATTAGACACGTGAAGTGCTTGGTGGTAAACTGTGGTGAACCGTGGTGGACATCTTTTTTGAGCTATGCCTCCTTCGAACAGTTACCCAGCCGCCCGGCTGCTTGGGGTCTGCCCGGGGAGTGCTAGCTGATGCTAACCCTGCACTCGGTTGGCTCGGTTGGCTATTTAAGAGAATTACGCTCTGGAGTCTCAAGACTATTCACACAGCTCTAGTGCAAGGAATGCAAGGAGGAAATGACGAAATACGCGAAATACGCTCACCGTAGCACATAGGACGTCATTTTATGCAAGGTGAGTGCATTCCACCATGTGGACACAAGTACCAAGTTACCAAGTACATCAGCTTCATGGAATAAGCTACACTACTTTATAATGCTCCATCAGTGCTACATTTAGAAAAAAATAAGAGATAGAGTGTCACGTGTGAGGCGAGGTAGGACCCAATTGCAGAACAAGGCGGCAGCAGAGCAGATGCTGAAGGCTTTATTATATGGGTGGATAGCAGGCAGGTACAGACCAGTACCTGGTTGCAGGTAGACGAGTGGGCAGGTACAGACTTAGGAAATGACACTAACAATCAGACACTGAAGAAAGGAAGGGGGCTGGTATATATACAGTGGGTGATGAGGAAGTGGAAACAGGTGAGGAGACAAATGAGGAAACAGGTGAAACTAATTGGGGTGGAGCAGGTAATCAAAATGGGAGGGAAACACAAAAGGGCAGGAAGTAAAGTGCTTAATAAGTGAGCAGAGGCCAGAATACAAAAAAAAAAACAGGAAGTGTGCATGGCTAGATTGAAAACAGACAAACACAAGGACAAAGAACAAGAACTAAGAACACGCTGAGGGAGACAAACAGGATAACAAAAATACAAGGACAGGGAAACACAAGGGACAAACAGGCAGAACCATGACATAGAGAGGGTTTGTTTATTAAGTCTTTTAATTTTCATGGGTCAAGGTACAGTCTGAACAGATGTGTTTTCAGTCTGCAAAGGAAAATGTAAAGGGTTTCTGCTCACAGTGTGGAGCTTGTTCCACCAGTATGGAGCCATGAAAAGAAAAAGCTGTGACTTTCTTGAACGGTTGCTGTGCCCCGCTTGTAATGAGGGAGTAGCTGAGCGGAGTGGACAGACTGGGGTGTGATGTTTGACTACGTCCTGGATGTGGGACTGAGGAAATAGAAAGGAAAATTCAAGAACACAAATCCTTGTGACTGTACCAAAACAGAATTGGAACAAAAACAGTATGTCTTGCTTGCTGATGCTGAAATGTGCCAAGAAAAGGCAAAGAAACTGAGGGTAAAGCCTACAGTTAGACAAAAAGTTGGATGGAGAGATGAGGACGCCTACTCTTGCTGGAGGTGAGTGAACTCTGTACGTATGAACCAAACTTCAGCTGAGCACCGGCTCGTGAGCAGGATGATGAAGCGTGTCTCACTTGGGGCACAGCACTATTTGTAGCTGCCACTTGAATTAACCACACAAGATACAGAGAGCTTCGACTGGTGCAACTTTAATTCTTCATCATTCTAATTTTAAATAAAATGAACCATTTACATTTACACTTTTACAATGAATATATTAGTAGACTAATACCTTAGTCTCCTCCTACCTCCTTCTGCTTCCAAGGGCGCTAAATTTGAGCTCTACCTGCTAGCAGCCTTTCTTCCACACACACCTGGCAGGGACAGTCTTACACGTGACATAGAAATGACACAAAAAACGAAGCGAACCACAATTAAATAACCTCTCACAAGTTTCAATACAGAATACGACGAGTAAAAAATTTGTTTGCATGTTTTACCAACTTTGGATCAACGAGAGAAGGTCGTCATTTCGATGAGAAGGGGAGCGGGAAGTCCAGCATCAGCAATAACAGGAAGTAGTAGAAGAACAGCGGTGCTCTTCAAAATAAAAACACAAAAATGCAAAGTGGCAGAGCCTGCATCATTTACCATAAACAAAATTACCTGCCATTTACACTATTTTACTTGGTGTTTTACACTTTTAACACAGTTTCTTAGTTGTTACTCTTAAATATACAATAGCAACTAAACACCTTGTTTTAGCTTGAACACATCAACTTCAAGTGTTACTGTGTGTCACTCTGCATCACTGTTTATGCATCATAATTATAAAGTCTTCCATACTGGAGAGAGGTTGATTCTATTCTTTATGTCTTGATGGGAGGGCAGGAAAATTGCCTTGTAGTTCGGTGACATGGAGCTCAAAGCAAGTTCCCAGATTTTCACAGATTTTTTTTCATTTGGTCTAGAGGGCAGACTTTTCAACATTCAAGTACACCAAGGTTTAGACCCATAAACATGACTGAGGAGGCAGGCAGGTTAAAAGCAGTCTTTACTGTGTCAAAATACCTGAAATAAGTCAATCACTGAGGAATCAGATAAAAGTCCAAAAAGGCGGGGAAGTAACATGCATGTGCTAGGGAGCTGGCGTCGTGCATCTGGTCATCATCGGGCTCTTATCGTGTTGTTTAAACACGGAATTAAATCACCACTCAGTTGTCATCACGTCAAGAAGTTGTTCCATTTTTCATTATCTGTGGAGGCGGCTCTGTGATTGGTCTGTATCACATCAACACTACAGAGAGTCCCTCTTCTGTTCAGCTTCACTGATCCAAATCCAAACATTAAAGATGGGCTGAGTTATATGAGATTATATGCATGCATTTAGGTGGAATTTCAATCAACATGAATCCAGCTGGATGTGTGTTTTATGCTGATGTGGGCTCCTCGCACCATTTCTCTGGAAGTCTGCTGGTTATATACGTGTGACATTCGTCTACATCATGGTTCCTCCTCTGTATGCTGTCATACAGGCCCTCAGTCTACCTCTGTCCCCTTTTTACTCCCTCCTCTGCTCTTTCTCTCCCCTCTGTCTCTCATCCTTCCCCTCTCTGGTGAGCAGCATGGTTTGCAGGCGTGTGTGTGATCTGAATTTCAACATCAGTGTCTGTCTACCAACCAGACTCTTGGGATGTTGCTGCCCAGAATTCTTGTTTTCCCTCCCTTCGACTCCCACCCTGTTGATATTTTTTTTTGCTTCCTCTTCGCCTCTAAGCTCTCAGTGCAATCACATCGCTGAGTACAAATTACATTTGGATAATCACCTCAATAATTTGTACGAGCTGTAGCTGTCAAATAAAAGCCTGATTTGGCTCTCATGCAAGGTGCTAATTTTATGAACAGGGTGGCACGGCATACGCAGTCATCTCTAAGAGTATCTAATGTTCTGTGTGAAACGTGGTACATATCAGTCTCATCAGTGAAATTTCACCGCAGACTGAGTCCCCCTGCCGCTGTCATGGGAACAAAAGCTCTGAATTACTGAGGGATTCTGGGCTTATGAAACCTTGAAGGCTAGTTGTTCATTTTGCTCAGCTCTTAAATGGGTTTAGTGATCACGGTTACTTTCAGTTCAAGTGGTATTTAAAGAAAGGGTGCAGCTCAGAGGTGTGTCATTTATGTGATTTCTGTCGGCAGTGCAAATGATATCAGTGTTGCTGGGAATATGAACAAGACACAGCTTAAAACTTGAAAAGAGGTTTAAGCTCATTTCAGTCCCACTGGTACTGATAACAGCAGATCTAGTTTAAATGGGTTTAAGCCTCCATATTTAGAGATGCCATATTTACTGTAGAATGTAAAGATAAAATTTAACAGAGAAATCATGGAAAATATTCATGTATTAGAGAGATTCACAGTCAATGTGGATTGCAAAATTGATCATGCCGATCAAACAAAATCACTCATACCAGATACATTCACACACATCACATATCACAATCAAAACCAAAAATTGGGGGGTAATTCTGCCGAGACAAACATCCACAAAAATTGGCAACTCCATCAGTGAAGAAGCTCAGTTTTACACCACTGTGTGATAAAAATGCTGTGGTGAAATGCCAGAGGGAGATATAGAAGCTGTATGAGGTCTTTGAATGGATTCTCTAACAAAGCAGACCATATTTCATCCATTAAACATTTTTTGCTTTCCATTCATTAATTTCCCTCAAAGTGATAATTTCTCTAACAATTTAAAAATGAAATAATATTCTTCACCATCATAGGACCACAGCCTTTACTGAGAGTCTTTACCTCATTTTCCACGTAGATATGCCCCTGTCATCATGAGTCATGGTGATTCTTGACAAGCTGAGAGCCCTACTCTATAAAACCATGAGGTTTTATGTCTGGGGATGATTTTAGCTTCAAATGATTTACTGGGTGGTGTTGCAGGGAACAAGCATTGAACTGATGAGGTAAATATGCAGCTCCTGGTGTGAGCATACAGTGAAAATGTGAGAAAAACATCCTCCCCTGTTCTCATTGACATGCATCTCAGTGGAGCTCCTGTTTCTGCTGCTGTTACAGTCGCCTCTGCAGCTTGAACAAGCCCCACAGAGGCACATACAGTAGCAGCAGCAGCAGCCCGAGGCTGGACAGACACATCATCATCTGGAATGGGATCATGGAGTATCAGTTACACATCTTCACTGGGGTGTGAAATGAAAGAGAGATGATTTTCCTCTGCGTAACAACTTCCCAACACTGGCCCTTCTATTCAAGGGGGATCGATGTGAGTGCGTAAGAGGTGTGTGTGAGGTGTTTAGTAATTGACTGATCTGAGTATTTTAAGACATTTTTGGATTGAAGGTGGATGCAACGCTAGTATTTTTTCAAATAAACGAGCACACAGCTTTTTTATATTGAATGTATGAGTATTTTTGGGCAGCAGAAACAAATCGACACCTGTTATGGTGACCTTGTTAACAAACAGTTACTTTATTTCCACCTCAGCATCCCATTCATCATTCATTTTTGTGTACATTTGATGAATGCAAGTCTCACTGTCACTCTCTTTTAGCTCTGTTCTTACTCTCCACCAGCTCCTGAGGGAAATATCCGGCTCTCTTTAGCTGGCTAAATGCTCCACAATGTTCATCAGCTGGTCTATGCTGTAACTGCCTACCACACTAGTGAGGAGAGGTGGTGATTTGGATGATAAATATTGCTTATAGTCACTTTAACGGACTGGGAATTCAAATTGTTGTCATCTGCATGTGTCATAATGAGGGAACAACTACAATACATTTGTAATACTGCTTTTTTTGTGCTACACATTTACAATAATGCATGTCAATAACTAGCAATCATATAAATTTTTTCTTCTCTCTTTCTTTTATCTATTTTTGTATTATCCTACACTTTTGCTCAGTCATGCACAGAAGATCAGTGTGGAGACAGGTAGGCAAAAATCCAAAGATTGGGAGACGCGAGCAGGTCAAAATGCCAAGAAAGGTGAACACCAGGAAGAACGCTGGAGAGCGATGAACAAAGACAATCGGGCAGAGAAGCAGGGGAAACAAGGGAATATATAATGAGGAGGCTGTTGAGGAAGAGGTGAGTGGGAGAACCAGGTGGAGATAACAAGAGGGGCGGGACACACATCAGGGCAGGAACTGAACCAACACGAGAAGTTGGTGTCCAAAATAAAACAGGAAGCAGAATATGTGAATATGAGTGTGAAACACGGGATGTTACATAACCAAACAGTTACTGCTGGTGTTTATTTCATGCTGATGGATCCAGACATGCACAATGCTCACACAGCTCTGTGTTACCAGTCAAGTATGATGATTGTGGGAGCTTGATAGCTTGAAAGTTTAGACTCCATTTATTCAGCTCAGTGTGTCTTTAACACTTTCTTGCTCTGGCTCCTCTCCTAATCATTATGCACACTTCGGTGCTTAATCCCTCCACATCTTTCCATCATCATTACCTCTTCTCTGTTTTCCTTCAGCTGTTTGCGAGGAAGAGGGAAGAGAGAAGAGGAGATTTGATTATTCTCAGATCATGTGATGAGCCTCTTTAGACTAATGTCACATTGATTTCAAGCCCACTCGGACTTTCTTGTTAACTTCTGTTGCTCTCTTCTTCTTCTTTTTTCTTGCTTTCAGAGTATGATAATTGATTCCACCTACAAGGGCCACTTACCATAATATTGTCACTTATGTGTTTTTTTAATGATGCTTTGAGTTTCACTCCCCTCTGTTGTTGCGAGCTGTGTCATTAAATGCGCTCACATCACAGCTGTCTTTCTCACCTCATTCTGTTTCAACAAAACGCCTCGTCAGTGCAGCATCTTGTTAATTTAATTTCTGTTTGTCCCTGTCGTCTCAGCTTTCTTTCACTTCTCTATATCCTCAGTGAAGTCAGTTTACGTCGGAGTATCATGTCTGCACTCCATGTTCTGAGCCTTGGGGCTTTGATCTTTGTCTGTCACTGCCGACAGACAGCGTGGCCAATTTTATTAGTCAAACAATCCGACAGAAAATTACACCAGCTGAGAGGTGTCTGGTTTAGAAGAGATACCACAGTGCTACGAAGGAATCTGTAAAACATAAACCGATTAAACCACCTGACTAGCTGAGACGCCGGTCGCCTCTCATACAACAATGAAAATTAGACTCATTGTAATTCTGAATAGTCCAATTATCTCATCATTATTAGTTCATGCCACATGTTCTCTCATCTACAAATTATAGCCTTTGTTTCGATGTATTCTCACACACATTATCGTCATTATAAATATCATTATCAGTGGTTTCACAGAGCATATTAGTGATGTTTTGGAGGACTTCCTACACGCTGCAATTATAATTATTATCCTATTACATACTCTAGCTATGGTGCATGCCATAGACCTCATTTTGTGGAAATAGAACATGATGAGCCGCGATCCTCCTCAGACCTGTTGTTTATTGAAATGGCAGCGAGTTAACATGCATCACCTGACATTTCCACCGGCCAGTTCAATAGTCAGAGAGGAGAGGGAGGAGGCGACAGTGGTGTCGCCTTTCACATGAAGTGGCTTTGGTGACACCAGAAGAAAAGACTGTGGATTTACAGCCGTGGTGCTCAGAGATGAGAGCGTTTATCCTCCACCTGTGTCTGGGTGTGACGCTCTAGTACATCAACCGTTACATGTTAATGTTTGAGCTTAATTTCCACCTCTTCAGTAAACAGTTTCCACCTGAACACCACTCAGTGTCTTGTTGAATCAGCTTATCCCATTACACCTTTTGCACGTTTAATCCTATTGATAGTGATCCATAATGATAATAAAAAACAAGTCTCTTCTAACTGAGTTACGTGGCAAAATGATTTAATAATCCCCGGGTTGAAAATAGACTGAAAGTATTCTGCACAGTCCATTACCCCAATGAGATTACAGAAAAGACAAAGTCAATAGAAGACAGTGCAGGAAGCAACCATGCACTCTGGGATAGTGCACGCTCCATAATGGGCTTCCTTTGATTTTAATGACACAGTAACACACTGCAGTAGTGCCAAGAAGTTTGAGAGTTATGTTCCCTTGGTAACCCTAAATATACTGAACTTTCTCCCAGCTTCAGGTGTTGTACATCACTTATGTCACAAGAACAGGCTGTGCTGATGTCAAGTGGAATTAAAGCAATTCACTCTTCATCATCCTTCCAAAATATGAGATTGTAGGCTGCATAAAGCTATGGAATCATGACATGTTTTTATTTCCTCACTGTGATATTTGTGCTGCTTCTGCCATTATTTTACAGTAAATCTACAAAAATTGTGAAAACAGGTCGTTGACTGAACTTCCTCCCTCAAATAACATTTTTTTCAAATGAGCATCCTCATATGCATACAAAATAGTCCTGCTCCTTAAAAACAATGCTTCACAGTGCCACAAAGACTAACCAACTCCTCCTGTCTGACTCTGGTGGACAAGCACATCTAGTGAGCCCCAAAGCCCCCAAGCAGTCTCCTCTGTCTTCTTTGGCATCTATGGGAAATGTCCAGATTTCATCCTTTGTAGGAGGGATGTAAATTGGAATGGTAATTTATTCTAATATTAGTGTTATGTTTAGTATTATGTTTTAACAGTTTTATTAAGTATGGTATAATTGTGTGTTGTTTTATGTGTTAGAGCTGAATTGACTATATGCTGTGATAAGCAGTGAGCATACACAGCTTACATTTTCTTGTGTCAAGTATTGAATGCGTGGCTATTTAATGGAAGCACTACGTACCAGTGCAGATCAAGAACGCACTCAATGGAACAGATTTCATAGTCATTGTTTCTTTTTGCCAGCATCACACTGCAGCACAGTCCAGATCCTTGATGCTGATACTGAGGTCTGAAGACTACGTTAATCTGACTGTGAAGACGGTAAAGACAGCCGTGCCTATATTGATGTGAAGCAGGAAGGGGACATCAATTGAACAGCAGTGGACTGAGCGGGCCATTAATCTCTGAGGGGGCCAAGGGCATCGCTCACTTTAGCCTTTGGCCAGTGGCTCCCATGGCAACCATAACCGGAATAAATAGGGATTCCCTGCAATACACTTAACAGTACAAAGACCCCGCTCCTGGACCTGAGCGCAACCTTTTCACACACACAGAGCTGGAAACTACTGAAATTCAGGTGTGTCATTGGTATGCGGTGTGCTCGGTGAGGTGTGCTCACTTTAGCCCATTACAGTGGGAAATGAGACACAGCCCTCACCCATCATTACTGTAATTGGTTAAATTGCAGCTACATGTATCTCTCCCCACCTGCTGCCAATTTAGAAATGAGAACATCCGGTGGAGAATTAAAAAAAAAACAAAAAACAAAAAAAAAACCTGTTGTAGTGAAATAAAGATGACAGGTGAGTTTTCTCCAGGGAGTAGAAGATAAGCGGTTATATTTTTATGTTCCTTCTGCACTGACAGTCTCAGACACACTCTGACAGTTTGTGCACTAACAATACTTCAGTCACACAGATTAAAGGACAATATTGCCTGTTTTGCCTGTTATCTACAGCTGTAGATAACAAAAAACAAAAAACATAAAAAATGTTCAGCAGTAATATATGTTATAATCTAGATTATAACATATATTACTTCTGAACATTTTTTAAACCAAACCAGAAGTGTTCAAATTGATGTCATACTGTGCAGATACCCTTTGGTTTTTATTCCTTTAGGCAGAATACGGAAAATGACATAGGAAGACTGGAAACCTGCTTGAAATCATCCCTGTTGTTGAGTTAGTGATGCTGCAAAATTGTAAAGGATTCTGTGAGATACATTTCCAGAAGGTGTGCTCAACGAGAAAAACAAAAGCTTTATTTGTTAGAACAAACTATATTTACCATTTCCTTAAAAATAAGCTTCATAATCTGCAGTGTGACATTGTTATGCTGTCACAAAGCAGAACGAGAAACGAGTTTTGCAAGGGAATCTGTGTCAAATCAAGCCTGTCTTTTCACTGATTTGAATACAATTGAACCATGTCTAAATTATGTCTGTCATTTATGATTTTTTTGTGATGGTGAAAGTACTGCATTTTTTAACAGCTTTAATGCATAGTTATTCAGTTATTCAGTGTTAAATTCAAAATGTTTATTACACATTACAGTACCTTTCAGATTAGCAGTGTGCAGTTTATTAGATATGAAGTGTGCCATTTAAAGTAAGTGTGCTTAATGTGAACATTAAGTTTAATTATGATGCCACATCAAAATTCAAACCTCCAAGGTCTTTAGTTTTATTCTATCCATACAGACAACTGTGCATTGCAACATTTTTAGAAAATCTTTTGGGCTTAGTTAAGACATTAAATTTACACATTAGAGCACTTGACAGGAAGGCTGCCATCCTTGAAAACATCTAAGTTGAAATCATTAACCCCCACCAACCCTCAGAGAATCTTGCTCACCAGAAATAAACCTAACCTAAAATAGCTGTATTTTTTTAACCCCCTGTGGTTACAAATTACATGCACAGTTTCTATTTCAGCACACTGTTTTCAATGATATTCCCTAATTTATCACATACAGTGAGTGTTGCCATGGCAGCCAATGGAGATTTTCCTCCCATATCTGGACACAGCACATTTAATGGATTCAGCCAAACCGTCTCATGTGTGGTCTCGAAATGATGTCTAACACTTGACATTCAGCAAACAATATTTTAAAGACATAAAGTACACATAGCGTCCATCTGAAAGACATAAGTCCACTCCTCTGTCCACAAGGGGCTGGAATGCCTGAACCTTTAGCTTTCTTAGCCTGCCATCTTATACTGAGTGTTTTCTGGCAGCTTATTTTTTTCCCCATCAGCATTCTGCCAAAAAGGCAACAGATACACGCCAACTAGAGGCAGGGTAAAGTGGGATGTAAATAACAGGCCGCACAACTTACAGAAAGCGGTAATTTGGCATGCGGATGAGACTACTTCCAACATTTCCAAAAAACCAATGCCAATGGTGGCATGCATTCCCTAATGTTGATGACCCGTGTCTCAGAGAGTTTGGCATCATGATTAATAAATTAACACTCAATAATGTGTTATAATTTATAGTTATATAGTTTTATAGTTCATCATTTTGCATTAATGAAGAGAACAATAACTGCCTTTTTCACTGATCGGAAAACAGAGCAGGCAACTGATCACAATCACCTGCTGGAGCACAAATTCATTTTGAATTAAGACAGATTCTTACAGATCACATTTTCATTTCTCTCTTGCTAGAAATAGTAGTTGAAACTTCAAATGAAAAGTGACAGCTTTATCAAAGACAGATGTACTTATCTTCCTATGGTGAAAATATACATCACTTCTAATATGTTTTCTGCACAAGCATACATTGGTTGTGCAAGATTCTCATGGAATAGGTACAAAGTATAAGTATAGTATAAGCAAATGTGATATATTACGAAAGAGGAAGTTACGCAGTTATATATATATAAAGTACAGTAATTCAAATCACCTTCACTTTCACGAACTGTGGTATCAAAGTAAAGTGGATAACTGGATTATTATAATCCAATAATATACATTGTCTGCTTAATGAGTGCTTTTTGTAAATAAAATATATTTTGATATAATGATACTTTTGTACTTGTACTCAAGTGAAATTTTGAGTGCATGACTTTTACTTGTAACAGAGTATTTCTACACTGATGTTACTAATTTTACTTAAATAAGTATTTTTATGAGTAGTAGTAGTAAGTATTTTCTCTTATTTTTCTTTATACATTTTCTGTCTGAACAATCCTGAAATACATGGAAAGCTGCCAGAAAGATTAGAAATCATGCAGTTAAACCACCACTTTAGTGCTTTGTAGCTTTGTACACACACACACACACACACACACTCCTCTACTATTCTACTCCCACTTGTAGGGCCTCTTCTCACCCATTGTGAAAAGAGAAGAAGAATCTGTAGTGTTCTCACCCCTCCTCTGCCCTGGATTGATTTTATGTAGCGTTCCAAGAGAAGAACAGGATAATGAGATCACAGCATGCATTTTTCATGGACAGGATGAAAGCGCTACAGACACGGCGCAGAATCTACATTTCAAATAAACTGCAGCCCACGTCCCTCGCAGAAGAACCTTTTCCTTGGAAAAAGAACTCATCCTTCAGTGTTCTGGTGCTAAAGTGAAGACAATAACCTTTACCAATGGCAGGACAAATGGTGAAAGGAACAGTATGAAGAAAACCAAGCTTGATCTGTAAATTAAAAGACAGGAAGGAACATAGACTTTAGCTCAGAATGAAGAGATTGCGGGCTGCAGCTTGGCAAGACATTTAGATTTGACAATGTTTTTTATTCACACCACAGTGACTGTAAGTATGGAAATCCTTCAGTCTAAAACATGAAAGAACCTGGAGAAAAGTCTCTCAATCTGAAAAATCACAAAAAATATAAGTCTCAATTATCATCATTTTCTTGCTGAAATAGCTGCAGCAGGCAGTGGTGAGTAAGTATGTTATACAGGTAAAAGTAGCCATTGAAGAGTGTATTCTGTTAGATGTTTGTTTTGTAAGTAAAGACATCAACATATTCTTAGCGTACCAAAAGCAAAAGTACTCATTATGTATAATGTTCTATTTAAGAATAACATATAACACTGGATTATAATTACTGATGCATTATTGTGGCACTTTAATGTTGCAGCTGATAAAGGTGGAGGTCATTTGAATTCCTTTGTATACTGCTGGGCAGCTTCTGAATGTATCTTCAGGGATCAATAAATTCTTATCTTAACATGTAATAATACATCTCTTAACTCCAAATTGTACTTAAGTACAGTAATGTAAACGTAAGCAGTTACTTTCCACCACTGGCAGCAGGCTCTATTTCGAGGGCTTTTTTTAATCATTCAAACGCCGTGGTCTAACCTGGGAGCTGCCATCTGCAGGCAGCCTGAAAATAGACTTGCAGCCATTTCCTCTGGCTGTGTGACAGTGCAAGGGGAGACAGTACAATAACAGTGATTACATTCTGATAAAGGCAGTAATTTCATTGCGGTAGGCAGGGGCTGGTGTGTGTGTGGGTGTGTGTGGGTGGGTGTGTATGTGTGTGTGTGTGTGTGTGTGTATGCTCGGCTCAGTAACGTTGTACATTACTTCTCTGTGAGGTTCCTTCCTTTTGTTGAAGATGGGTCCTGCTAAGTGCATCTCAGTCAACCCTTTAACTCTGAACCACTAACCAATACCACAGCTAATCAGCTTCGACTGCAGAGTTCATGAACCTAGGGGAAAACCTGAAAACTTTTTCTGTTTTTCATATTTTTATTATAGTAATAGAATACATAATAATGCATCCATATATGATAACAATCTAAAAGAATGCATTTTAGTTTCAGTTATTTACCAAATTTTTAAAAATACTGGTTATTTCACATTGGAGAGATTTCCAACAAAACTTCCAAACTAAACTGTTTCTCTTTATGTTCCAAAATGAAAAAATACAAGCATTCTCAGGTCTTTTATAACTTGAATATGAATATGGGCTACTGTACTATACTATAATATAACAAAAATTATTCATGTGACTATTTCTCATATGTTTGCCTCCACAGTTATTGAGGTTTGTTTAAGTTTTGACACAACAAGTGCTCGGTTACATTCATTAAAAGATCGTGGTCATGGTTAAAAGTAAAACTGCTGACTTTTGCCGTCTCAAGCGTTAAACTCTTACATTTCTTCATCCAACATTCTCCCTGGGAGGTTTGTGGTGCTATAACAACATCCCACCACTGACGCCATTGCCTCTGAGAGACAATCATAATTCACAGGAGCACAAGAAGTTTCTTGTCATCAAAGCGTAAACACTGGTCATTTTAAGCATCGACCAACGCCATCCTTTTCTTCTTCTTGAAGTGAGATGTGTTGAAATAAGGTGACGTCAGATATGTCTTTATGCACCAGTTTTAGTCATATTTGTTTTGTGTTATCTTTATCTTTTTATCTTTATCTTTTCCCATTAAGTATGCAGCAATATAAGAAATGTATGTAAGAAAATACAGTCACATAACAGTCACATCTACGTATATATATGAACAGTATGCGTAAAAACAACTCGACAAAGAATATCTCATAACAACATTAAGAGTCACAATGACAATGCTAACATGGTGATGTTCAGCAGGTACAATGTTTACCATGTCTACCATTTTAGTTTAACCCTTTAGCATGCCAAGAACATCGGAGGCTGATGAACTAGATGATGGCGCTAGATGAAAAGAAAAGTCACAATCAGAATCAGAATTACCTTTATTGGCCAGGTATGTGGGTGCACATACAAGGAATTTGACTCAGTTTTATACAGTACCATCTTGTACTTAAAAGGTCAAGAAAATAGAAATAGAAATTTCTGTTTTATGGATCATCAAAGTCCATCCTGAAGGGTACATCCAGTAGGAAGGTAATCCATCCAGTGGTTGCTCATATATTCACTCAGAACAGCTAATGTGAACCTCAAGGAGGATCACCAAAGTCAATATATTTCATCCTCTTGGGAACACGAATGTCTGCATGAAATTTAATGACGCATGTCATCAGTTGTTGAGATATTTTAGTCTGGACAAAAGGGCCAGGCCACCCGACGAGGAGGCCGACATAACCATCCCGAGAGTAATGAATGTTGAAAGACAAGATAGCAAAAAGAAGAAATATGAAAATCTGATGAAATACTTGCAGGAATGTTTAGAAAGAGCAGGAGACGTCTATTTACCACTGGAATGTGTGGACCCTGTTTTGATGTTAGCATACTGTAACTTATCAAAAGTTACTAGAAAATACATTCCACATTACTAAAAGTAATTGGTTTTGAAGAGACCATGGTCTGAACTTTAAGATTCCACTGAGGTTTATTTACCACCGCAGCTCGATGGGCTGGAATAATCTCCCCAGCTTCTCATTTGCTTTGGTTATTTCTGTGGGTCTATTTCTACAGAGGTCTGGATATTCAGCTGCCACATATCCTGATTGAGTGACAGTTGACGCATTTTTCATTCAGTGCAACACAGCGGCATACTGACAGGAAGAAAAAACACTTTTAATAGCCGAGGGTTTATGACAGTGGTAAAAAAAAATACTGGTTATAACCCCCATCCCCTGAGAATTAGCAAATTACTCTGTCGTGGGAAGAGGAGCAGCACACACACACACACTGCACAGAGACACTGAGAAAAGTTCACTGCTGCAGCACACTCACCGGTTCTCACTCTGGCCCGTCGAGCCTTCTGAAGATCAGCATTAATGGAAATGCTGAATGTTTTATTTATCAGGAGAGAGTTGTTCCTCGTATTGTTTGGACTGCTAATGTCTAACTCTGCGCTCTGCTTGTCTCTAAAGATGTCTGTCAGAGGGTTTTTTTTCTTGCCTTTTTTATCTCCATTTATTGCTTTTTTTCCTCCAGTAAAGGAGAGGCTTTCTCTGTTAGGTTGGATCATGTCACAGCAGCATGTTGGGGGGGATGTTCATGCTGTAGATGCACCAGTTAACTCAGGGTAGATGGTCTCTTCTGTCTGTCGGACGCCTGTGTTACAGGACTCTGAGTAACTAGCTGTCACAACAAATTTGTGCGCCAACACACACACAAACACACGATGCTGTCATGACTGGGCTTGGCGTGTCTCCTTATCAGTAGCCCGACAAAGTGATCTTTAAAGAGATAATTTCTCACAGAGTCATGGGCAAAAGAGACACAAACTGCAGCACGCTGATAATGAAGTGACAAAATGTAGTGAGTGCTACCATGTGACTGCTAACGAAAGGCTTTGCTGGTAAGAAGTTGCAGCACAGCATCACCAAATGACTGACTGATTCGTTATTATCATAAAAATGGAAATGGAGTGTGTGGGCAAAGAAGAAGAAACACATACTTACTTAAGAGAAGGACTTTGATACAGTGATGCTTTGTTCTAAATACCAATGCTAACATGCTCACACTAATGCCAACATACTGATGTTTGGTAAATGTGAAGTTCACCACTGTAGTCTAGTGTTTGGATGCTAACATTTGCTAATAAACACAAATCACAAAGAACAGCTAAAGGTGAAGTTGTATCTGCTAAAAGAATGCAAACTCAACATAATGAGCTGTAACAAAGATAAGCAGCAGATGTACAGTAGGGCTCTGACTGCCTTTGAATGCAGGTTAAAGACTCTTATGGTCTGCTGGCGTAATCTTCAGCAAGTCACTCCACATGGTTTTGATCATTTGTGTTTCAGTGGTTTATGCTGTATTTCCTGTTTAATGTGTTGAATGCATTACGAAATGTACAATATAAATAAACTTGCTATGCCTTGTGGAAAGAGACCATCACTGTGTCATTATTTACCTAAAGTAATCATGAAGTTTACATTCTTTTATTCACTAGACAGAGACAGATGATCACTGCGAGATGAAAGTTTTCACTGGAAAATGATTTGCTTCATCACAACATTGAAATGTATCTGGTGTTACAAAAAGAGAGAAATTCTGCATTTTGTCAAAGTGCTTTAAATATAAACAATCTATTCCAGCATATTTGAAAAAAGAAAAACACAAAAAGCCAAGAACGGATCAATTGTTTGTTTATTGTGTATTACATGGCCAAAAGTACGTGGATACATGCTACTGGTGAACATCTAAATCCAAAACATCAGACATTAATCTGCTGCTGTAACAGCCTCCACTGTTCTGGTTTCAGATTATGCACCAGATTTTGAGCCTGCTATAGGCATTTGCTTCCATTTAAGCCACGAGAGCATTAGTGAGGTTCTACACTGATTTTGCGTGGGAGATCAGGTCTTGCTCACAGTCGACATTCCAACTCATTCCAATGGTCCAATGGTAGAGGATGGAGTTGAGTCAGGTCTGTGCAGGCCAGTCAAGTTCTTTCATGCCAAACTGGGAAAATATTTTCCTTAAGGGCCTGGCTTTGTGCTCCTGGCTTTGGGCAGAGATGTTCACAAGTCTTTTTTTACAAGTCCAAGTCAAGTCTGAAGTCTTTGGTCACGAGTCCAAGTCAAGTCTGAAGTCTTTGGTCACGAGTCCAAGTCAAGGTCTCAAGTCTCTAAAAAATAAAAGTCATATGTCTCTTCTGGTTGTAATGAGCCTTCTGTCATCTGCTGCTATCTGGTCTACTAAGAATACTGCACAGCTATATCTAAGAAATTCAAAGCATTTACTGTATTATTATCACTCCTTCATCTATTAGCATACAGTATCAGTACTGATTAGTTGTTTGTTATATGATCACTTTAAACAGGCTATTGCAATGCAATATGAATAAAACACACAATGAATGCTTTCCTTTAAAGGAAACTGTATTCTTCCAACATGAACATACAGTTACAGTATATCTTGCCCCCTATTGTGCAGGCTCAGTGGGACCATAATAAGAACAAATATAGAAAATGTTACACCTCACCCAGTCAAAGACATTGTAATTAACATCATTCCAATTAGTGCAAAACATCAGACTGTAGCTGAATGCAAACAACTTGTAAGCAAAACACTTAAAAGTACTTTAAACACTTGTATATGTTACTTCTGTGTTATTTGCAATTAAAAATTTGTTCACAAAAAAAGCAAAACTGTTGCTGCCATATTATCTGAAATATACTGTAAGTCTATAAACTGGTGATATTAAAACATGACCAGTTTTGCTCCAAAAAGCACCTTGTATGTATTCCTTGCATAAAAGTAAAACTCAAAATGGAATATCACTGGAGTTATTGGCTATCTTGACTTTTTTACTAACAAAAGAGTAACCATTTTGTGGAAATAATCAACAGTGTTGTTTTGCCTAGAACAAAATATTTAACAATAATAAACTTGCAATAAGATCAGAATGGTTTACCTTATTCTTCTCTTAATACACTGTATGGGCCACAAAACATTAACAAACTTCTAGGTGTCCTCCAGGCCTACTGTAAGACCTAGAAAAATATTATGCAACAGAATGGTTACATTTCAAAAAGATCAAGCAGGACAGTGTCTTTGCATTAAGCCTGGCTCGGTGAGGGCGCATTATAAGGCCTCCATGACTGAATACCCTCTCCACTCGTGCACTGGTGGCAGGAACAGCGAGGACTCTCATAGCCACAAGATAGAGCCTCGGGAACACTTTGGCATGCCTTTTCCAGAAACCTAGGCAGTCCGCTTCTTCTTCATCAGAGGACACCTGGATGTAGCGAATGAGCTCAGCCTTAACAGATGATACATGGTCATCCTTCTTGTTGCTTTTCTTCCTGTAGCCAGTGAAAAGGCGTGGAGTTTTAGCAGGTGGCTCATCCTTATCATCCTCTCCACTACTGCTCTCAGCAAGTATGGTGACTTTCCGAGCCTCTGCCAAGACAAGGTCTGAAAAAGTTGCACAAAAATCATGGTTAGTTACAATATTATTTTGTTGATTGATATACACTACTCACAGTGGTGATGGTTAAGTTAGTGAATGATAAGTAAGCCTGAATGAGATTTTACTGATGTTATTGAAAGCGAGAAAAGATTTGTGTGCCTGAAAAGTTGGGAGGAGGAGGAATTACATACAATGCATTGAATTAAACATGAATTTGGTGCCTAAAAACTTCAAGCCCTGAATGATAACAATGTGATGATAATGTGTTTGGAAATGATGTGCATGCACCTACCTATTTATTATCTCCTTCACCTCACTCTTGACTTCATCTGGTGCGAGGACATCTTGCTCTAGCCAAAAGAAGCTAAATGATGGGTCGAGTAGTGCAGACATCATATAGACCATATCTCCAAATGGAAGTTCTCCTGTACAGGTTGAGCTGAGTCATCCATTCTGACATTTGCAAAGATCCCCTGGAAATGGCGTTGCAGAGACTTCTGGAGAGCTTTCACAAAACCGGCCAGATGCCGAGTTGTATTCAGCATACTGTTGAGGTGGCTGTTGAGTGAGAGAACACAAGGCAGAGCTGCACTTAGAGTCACCACTTTCTCCCCTTGTGTGAGGTCTGTTGCTTGAAGAAATGGGGCCAAATTTTTCACAAGCTCTTTCAGCTGACTCAGCTCTCTTTCTGATAAGCACAGGCCTTTATGTCCTTGGGCTTCCAGAAGAGTGTTTAGGCTTTGAGGATCCAGGTCAGCGATTGCCTCCACAAGGAGGCGGAGAGTCGTATTCCATCGGGTTGATATTGTTAGCTTCGGCTAACAGGGGATATAAGTGTACGTGCGTGATGAAGGAGGACTCTGGAGAGGATGATCTCACTTCACGGACTTTACTGAAGAGCTGCCGAACACACAGGTAGGTACAGACACCATGAAATGAAACGCTCTAGCTCCGATGCAGACAGACTTTTGGTCCGCACCGAAACAGGCGAGCAATCTTCAACAATACTGTACTCAAAACCGGAACTCTCTCTTAATAACACAACTCAGGAAGCCTGCCACTAACACGCAGTTCCGGTAGAGGTCAAATGCCATAACTACTTGCAAACAATAAACAATATCTGTTAGATAGAATAATAATAACAGTAACAGCATTACAATAAGGCAGAGGGGATGCTGCGATTGGCTCCATACTCTCTCTCAAATGCTTCCTTCAGCCCACAGGTGGAATGAAGTAGACTGCAGAATTTTGTAACTTTTACCATTGCGCTATTCAGAGTCTTAGTCTCTTTCCAGTCCATCGCGCACCACGAGCTGTAATGAATGTGCAAAACACTGTAGGCTCTGTTGACGGCAGCTGCTCTGGATAGTTTCCACATCGTCCTGGAAATTCTCACTTATTTCCTCCCATAAGTTGCTGTTTTCCAGGTCGTCTTCACCATCTTCACTCTCAGTTGTTGTTACAGATGGGAAACAAACTGTGAAGGCTTTCCTCATATTTGACACATTGTCACAGTTAATGTAATCTAATTTGTGTTTTATATTGAAGTTATCACATATTTCCTCAAATTTCTCACTTATTCGTTCTCCAGTGTGTGACCCTGTAAATCGTTCACAACTTAAGAGAACTGTCTGCAGGCTTGGGTTGTTTTTCTCTATCTCCATGAAGTGGGCTGTTACCCCTAAAAAGCCACGCATGCTTCGGTCAGTCCAAGTATCAACAGTCACAGACACATAGTCTTTTCTAGTTTGGATTTGATCTTGGACTCTTTGTCTGCTGCTAGCTCACTCAGACGTCTGTTTACGGTGCTTCGACTCACTGGGCAGTATCTCTCCTCTACCACTGACATGAAATTCTTGAAGCTAGGCTTGTCAATCAAAGACAGAGACAAATTGCATGAAATGATGAGATCCTGTATTATGGATTCAGTAATGGTCCTCTGCCTAAGATAGCCCTGGCTGTATATCTGCACACCTGGTTTTGTTAAGAAAGAGTCAAGGCTGCTCTGTCCCTCTGCATGTGGAACCACATGTTTCTCAGAGAAAAGAACTGGATCTAAACTAATGTTGCAGGCTATATATTAATCTTTTATTTCTGATTATAGAGAGGGTTGCTAAACAAGATATAGACTAAGTCAGGGTAACAGGAAAATATTGCTATTTCCTCAGGCCATTAGACTCCTGAACCAGAACTCAACTTGACCACTCCCCTCACTGCCAGGACTCAGCCTGACAGCCTTTTTTTTTTACGTCATGTCAACGCCACTCAATGCAAACAAGTGCAACAAGCAAACTAACATTCACTCATCTATTCAGATATTCAGTTACAAAGCTAGTAGCAAGCTAAGTGAACGTTACATAGCTGATGCTGAGCTAACCGTCCATATGCGCTAATGTGCCTGACCTAACCGGGTGAGTTTTCACGTGCCTAATAAAATTTGATGTGGTGGATCCAGCATCCTTGATTTGGGTACTGCAGACTTTGCAGTCAGCGCTCCTTTTGTTGGTTGCCGTCCTGTTTGAAGTTTTTATAACCAAATGTAATCACAAATGGTACAGCAGCAGCTGCAAGTGTGCCGCTGGTCGTCATAGTTGTCATTAGAAGGTACTAGTGCGTGAGGGCTGCGAGGCGTGCACCCTATGCATAATATGGTTACCATGGTTACCATGAAAAAAGGGAAGGAAACACATTAAGCTTGTCAGACATTTCAGAGTTTCCTCAATATTAATACGCCAAAAAAGAAAACATAATGATTGTTCACAAGTCCCAAAACACGAGTCTGATTCCAAGTCTGAAGTCTCTGTGTGTGCGACTTAAGTGGGACTCGAGTCCAAGTCGCAAACTCGAGTCCCCATCTCTGGCTTTGGGCATGTTGAAAAAGAGACCTCACAAAAAGTTGCTTCTAAACAATAATTATATGCATTAGAATTCCCTTCATTGAGATTCAGGGGTCTAGACCATATATACTGTTTGTCCATAGCTCTAATGGGTAGCCACATTTCTGACAAGGCGCACTATCTGTGATCAAGAAAGAAAAAACTAAATCAAATAAGTTTTGTTTTCAGTGAGAGCTAGAATTTTGAGATTCAGATTTGTTGGTTTTAATTTAATATCAAGAGGCTACAGTAGTTGAAAGAGCAAACATCCACAACTTAGCATTATCACTGACCTCTGAATCAATCAGTTTGCTTGTGTTATTTCCCCAGCGCCTCGTCACATTTACTTATTATTGTAATCCTACTTCGCAGCTTGCTCTTTGTGTGCAGCCAGTCTGGTCCTCTGTTTCCCTCTGGACTTCATTGTCACTGTGTGAACTTGTCTAAAACCTGTTACCCACCAGGAAACAAAGCTGTCTGTAGCATGGGACCTTTCAGAAAGCCAAGAAAATAAACTGTGAACTGTAAAGATGTGGACACGGCACTGGGTGAAAGGAGAGGAGGCAATGAGCTGGACAGTCAGGGAAAGGAGGTATCTATTTTTTTCATCTCCTTAATTGAAGGAACTGTCAGTGTATGCATCCATGTGTGCCTGTGGGACCACTAGCAAGGCCTCTCGCTAGAGTCTCCATGGCAATGGCAGAGCGAGGAGGAAGAGCGGGGAGGTTTGTGAGGACCCATGTGGAGATCTCCATTGATCTGGACGAGACTGTAGCTGGAGAGGATGATTCACTCACTCAACAAAGAAAACAAGAACACAGGGCAGTGAGAGACTGTAAGGACAGCTCAGAGCATGGAGCTTTTTAAAGAGAGCCATGACTTGTTGAATCCACCCTTTAAATCACACATATGCCAGCGAGGGCCTGACTGAGATATAACCTGATAATCAGACAGAAGGGCCACTTTGTTACACTCAACTAATCAATCTGACATTGCTCTCTTGTCAGCAATTTTCTTGGCGGTGTGGATTTCATTATCTCTATCTTCCTCTGCCATAATATCAGTTGATACTGGGAATATGTTATCCCCAGTAAAGTTAGCATAAGTAAATAAACTTGGTAGGAAGATAGATGCTATTTAGACAGACAAATTGCTGTCATATATTATAATGGAGGAAAATACTTGCCAGAACCAAATCAAAGATTCCAGTGACTACTACTAGTGTAACAGGGACTTATACAAAGGAATCGAAAGCTTTAAACCTGCGGTGTGGGTCTGGGTCCACTTTTCCCTCAGAGGGAAGTGACACTGCAAATCAATCTAAATTTGTTGTGAGTGATCACCTTTATCCTTGTGATGAAACACTTCTATCCCGATGGGAGGGGTCTCTTCCAGGATGACTATGCCTGCCTCCATCCATAGAGCACAAGGGGTCACTGAATGATTTGATGAGGATGAAAATGATGCAAATCATCTGCTGCGGCCTTCACAGTCATCGCATCATCTCAACCCAGTTGAAGACCTGTGGGAGATTTTGGAGCGACGTGTTGGACAGGTTTTTTTATTTGTATGTATGTATAATATGCCTTTTGTTACTGAGCTGGAGCAGTTTGTCTTCAGCACATCAAGAGCAGGGCAACTGACAAGAGCAACTGGGTGAAAAAGAGGAAGACAAAGAGGGGCGAAGAGAGAGAATGAATCTACTTGCTGAATAGCTGCCTGGCCTTTAATACCTCAGACCCTTTTCTTTTGGTGTGAGGAGTGGACGCGTAAATGTTCCTTCCCAGACCTTCATAAATCATGTGTTATGAGAGGCCCCAGCCCTCTTTTTCATTCTCTCTCCCTCTGTTTCTCCATCCCTCCTCCTCCAGCTTCTCCACAGCCTTGCTTTCAGGTAGAAATTCTGTTGCCATGGTGATCTCAATCGCTGTTTCTACAGCATGATGAGGAGGAAGTGCTGGCGGAGAGAGGGAGATGTGTTATATTTACATTCCCATACATCCACAGTGGTCATATCTGCCAGCATTTATCTCCCTCTGTCAGTCCACATTATGTACAACATTTATCGATCAGATAAGAATGATGTGGGATTCAGAGAAGTTGAGTTTACAGTGCAAGTTGTTATTGTTAAACCATTTACTGCTATTCATTTTATTAGTTTATTTAGTTTAGACACCCCCATTTTACTCAAACCCTACGCAGACCCTGCAATGGACTGTGACCGATGTGGGGTGTCTCTACCTTCTCCTCAGTGGATGCTGGGAAAGATTCCAGCCTTCTGCAACCCTGAAAAGTGGGTAAAGATGGGCAGACACAGGATCACATAATTACACAATTACAACAAAATGGCTATCCCAGCCTAATTTTGTTACCACTTATTTATACTGTGAAATCATATCTGTGCAATAACAACATCAACATCTGTGCAATAACACCTCACCACTGCACATCTAACTGGGTGGGGCTGTGTATGTAAATACTGTTTCTTCTTCTTACTTATTACAATTTATTGTACATATTGTTTTTTTGTGCTTATATTGTCTCTATTATTTAATCTCTATCTTTAATTGTTGTTTTTGAGCTGCTGTAACAGTGAAACTGTGGATCAATAAAAGATTATCTTATCTTATCTTATCTTATCTTATCTTATCTTATCTTATCTTATCTTATCTTATCTTATCCTATCTTATCTGAGCAGATCTGATGACATGTTGTTGTCTGAGGGACATCCAAATGCCTGATTAACTGATTGAATGGTCAACAATGTGGCTATGGAATAATATGGTGAATTTCTCAATATGAGCTAAGACTGGATACTTGGACTCTGATTATTCTGGGAGGCTGTTTTACAGTTTGCACAATGCTTGGATGTCATTCTTCACACATCTGCCCGTCAAAAGATTTAGAGACTCTAGATATGACAATGTTGTTAGTCCTTTAGTAAATTGGAAGAATTGGATGGTTTGCCACAAAATTTTGTACAAGCATGGTCTCTAACAAATAAATCCCAGTGACTTTGGAGATCAACCAACTTTTCCTCTAGTGCCACCATATAAGTGACTTTCTTGTTTTTTAGGCAAATGTTTGTACTACTACTGGATGGATTTCTATAAAATTTGGGACAGGTATCCTAAATACCCAGGAAAGGAATCCTATCTTCATTGGTGATTTACAGCGCCACCAGCAGGCCAACATTTGACTACTTTGGTATTTCTATCAGGCTCAGCTGTGCTCAGCTTCGATTTAGTGCTAAAAGGCAAATGTTACTTTACTTAGAGGATGTTAAACATAACATCATGACCACTCATTTGAACTTTACAGTGTTAGCGCAGAGGTTGTAAGTTTTGACTGTTCAGAAAAGGTGGTTAAAACATGTATGTGTGAGTTTACTCAGTGTATAACATTGATAAAAACATACAGTGTCTGCCCAGTTTACAGGAAATAATTTAAACTGAGCTGAAGACAAAGAGTGGAAGTGGACCTGAGATCTATGAATAGTTCTTGCGTGCAGTTTTGCTGTAGGAAATGGAATTATTTTGCATTTTTCAGCCTTTGGGTAGCCGTGTTATAATATGATAAGCTACTAAATACCTCCCTAATGAGATGTAGTGTGTAAATCTGCCAGTGTGTCTCATGGTGGGGTTACAGGCTTCAGGACACAGAGATGGTGTTGATTTAAGTTTCTCTGTTAATATAACAGGGACTTATGTTGAATTTGATGGTTCAGTCTGCAGCTCATTCACACTAAACATCAATTAATTAGGCATGCAAGGTGTTTTTTCTTGCTTTCGGCTCTGCTAATAGATTTCAGATGATGCAAGACTTGTGACTGATCCAAATCTCAATAGCTCAGTCACTCTAATTCCATCTTCAGCAAGATTATGAACTGCTAATAGATTTATTTTCTGTGCAAATCAGAGCTCCGCCCCTTTGCTCTTTATGTTTTTATGGATTATGTATTGAGTTTTTTTTCATTGTCAGTTCTTTGTGCTTGACATGTGTTTTCATCTGAATGCTCTGAATGCACTGATGCCATTTTCTTTCTCATGACCCCCCTTTTTCACCCAACAACCCCCCATTCCCTCCCCAACATCCCCAATTACCCCCCCAGCTTCCAGCAGCACTCCACATCCTCTTCCATTGAAATGGGCCAGTTGCTATGGCAACCCCATACAGCAGCATATTATTCCCCTGTCAGAATTCAAAAGAGGATCAATTAGTGGTGATGTCACTCCGTCAAGCGAACCACTCAAATCCTGATCACGATTCCTTCAGAGCAGCCAGCCGGGGTCTGTGTGTGTGTATGTCTGTGTGTGTGTTTGCACATACGTGTGTCTCTGTGCTATTTATGAGACATATAGTGATCTGAGAATGAAAGAAAGTTTAAAAAAAAAGCAAGGATTTGTTCTCTCTGCAGCTCAGAGTGGAAGATGAAGGCAGACTTGAGGTGCCTGAGTCACCACTACACACTGTGTGGGTGGGCTGGATGATCGCAGGATGGGGAATACAAGTAGAATAAAACACACTGACTTCCAGTATGGGGATTAGATGAAAAAGGGAAATCAGATACATTTGACACTTTTGGTGCAGGAGAGGATCTTCATAAGAAAATGGAGGTGGACGAAACATGTTGAATGTGGTACACCTTGCTGCACATCAAATACAGACCTCACTCTGCCAGTTCTCTGACACTGCAAATAGATATAAAAGCAAACCTCCTTCATCTGTAACCCTGCTGCAACTCTGTCGCCTCTTTCCTTCCACGTTCTGACAGAAAAACGTGGAGCACTGAGAATATGTAGCTTTACAAAGATGAACAAAGCCAACTTTACAAGAGAGAAGTAACTCTTCTGTAGTCTGTACCATTCATTGGCCACTGCCTTTCCTTTCTGGGTTGAGTTAATTATAACTGTGTTTTTTATTTCTAGTGGGAACTGGTAGATGTGTGTTTTAACGTCTCTTCCCAAAGGATCGACATTTCTACTTGTTTTTTCCAGCAGTTTTACATCAATTGCACAGAGCAAGTGAGTAAGATAGAGAGAATATATTGTTAGAGCAACTCTGCTAAAGGCTCCTTCTTCCCCCTCCTCTGGTCGTCCATTGTCACAACTGTTAGTAGTGAAAGATTTACATTCCCAAAAGCCTGCACAACCAAACTCTGTACAAATGTTTGATAAATTACAATAAACATCAACATAACGTATTGTAGTAAGATGTCCTTCAGAAGAGTTTCAGTGTTATTTCTCATTAGATTCTCTTCACCCATCTACTACAGGGAGAACAATATTCTTCCTCGTTTGGTGTTTTGATGATGGTAGTGGAGAGCGCTCTTTGAAATGAGCAGTGAGTTAAGTAAACTAGGTTGTAGATTGTGTTGTGTAACCCCGTCTAAAATAGCAAAATCGTTTAGACCTGTTCAGAAATGGCCAGATTCAAAGGCGGGGTGAAAAGGATCCGATCACAAATCTCTGCCTGGCTGCATCCCACTGCCCACCTGAACCCTCCAAGAACTTTTTGATTATTTTTGCAACAAAAGACATCATACAAATGGAGATAACAGTGCACACTTTTTGGACAGGACAGTTGCTTCTCAAAGGAATTCATGTCGTTGCCTTCATCCTTGGACTCCAGGATCCTCTGCAGCTTCTACAGGTGCACCATAGAGAGTATCCTGACTGGCTGCATCACCGCCTGGTACATCAGCTGCACCGCCCTCAATCATAAGGCTCTACAGAGGGTGGTGAAAGCTACTCAGAACATCACCAGGACGGAGCTGCCATCCATGGAGGACCTCTACACCCAGCAGTGTATAGGAAGAAGGCCACCAAGATTATCAAGGACCCCAGTCACAGCCAGCTACAAACTGTTCTGTCTGCTGCACTGCCATTTCTGCAGCATTTGAGCCTGAACCACCAGCTCAGGGAAGCTTCATCTCATGCAGGCCATAAGACTTTTGAACTCTGTTCACAGATCCATCACTTTTTCTTCATTGCACATTCACGTCTTCATAACACCATCACTTTCTATTGTATATTCTATTGTAAAAAATCTCTGTTTAGTTGAATATTTACTTGTAAAATATTTGATGTAAATATTTAGTTGTAAAGTTTATATTTTAGGTGTATAATTTATATTTTAGGTCTATATTTATTTTATTACTTTAGTACTATTATTTATTATCTTTTATTTCTTTAATCTGTTTTTTTGCTTGTGTGGTTCTATCCTTATTAATATTTTTGAGCATTGTTTTAAGGAGCCTGAGATTTAAGAATTTCATTGGCAATGATTCCTTGATGTATATTGTTGTGCATATGACAATATATTCTTGACATCTTGAAATCTTGATAAAAGTGACAAAACCCAGCCCACATTCACACCCATTCACACTCAGCCAATCATTGCTTTAAGTGGGAATGATTGTCAGTTTGTATGTTTCAGAAGGTTACAGATATTGCTGGATGCCTCCATTTCCTGTGCCAAACACACATTCCTCTACAAACTGGGCCATATGACACAGATCTTGCAGATTTATGGCACCTGTATGTTGATTTGTAGATTTGTGGTCACAGCAGCAGTCTCACTGTGAGATTTCTGTCCAGTATTTCTGACACTGTCATGATTTTGACACAGGCTGTCTTTGATTGTCAAAGCTCTATATTGGTGTACAAGTCTCACTGTGAGATAGAGGATCATGGCTTTGACCTGATGCTGAATGTGTACCAGTGCATTGGTATCCTTCAAATAAAGAGCTTGTCGGACCATAAAAGAGTGTCTGAAACCTCCACACACCTTTCTGATGTTATCCATCAATTCTAACAGCTATCTGAAACACTTCGGCTTGATAAGCGGGAGTGTTTGAAAGTGTGCTCTGCTATCACTATTTCTACAATATATCACATCTTCCTCTGTGACAGCGGGCCTTTCACCTGACCTGTGAGTCTGTCCTGAATGGACAGATACATTTACTTCATCAGTTTTTAGCCCACCAGAGTATAAGATTTAGTGGCATCTGCAGTAGCGGTGCGGTTGCAGATTGTAACCAACTGAATCCCCCTCTCCTCCCTCCGCCCTTTGAAAGCATAATATACAGTGGCTGCCGCTTCAACATAAAACTGTGAAAGGCAGTGTTTGCTTTGTCTACTCTGAACTAGTGTAGAAACATGGCAGTGCAACATGGCGAGCTCTGTGGACGAAGACCTGCTCCCTATTTATATATGAAGGGTGCATTCTTAGTTACCAGTGATTATACACAAATGAAAACATAGTTATGAATCTTATATTGCACCGTGCCAATAGATGCCCTGAAATCCTCCTGTGAGGACCACTGACCACAGACAGGATATATTGATTTTAGATGTTATTCACAAGCACAGAAGCCCTCCTGCTCGTCACGCTTATTTTCCTGAGGCTGTATAATGTGATAATGGTCGCTGTCCGTGGTCCTGTTCTCTGATGAATCAGGTGACCCCTCACAGTGACCTCAGGGACACACACACTTCACACACACTGCATGTTCCTGCATGTGCTCCCTGTGCTGAATCCGGTGTGACTGGATTATTTATTCAACATAACCCCTTCATGTCTCACATCTGTCGTGCAGAATTGGATTTGTGCTTCCCCGCGCGCATGTGTGAGTGTTTGTGTGTAAGAGAGAGAGAGAGAGAGAGAGAGAGAGAGGAGAGAGGGTTAGTTGAAATGCACGGTGCATTCTTCTGTGGAGGGCGAAGCGAGCAGCCATCCGCAGGGCAGCAGAATTGCTCGAAATATCTCCGGTGATAATTCAGCCCTTTAAAGCGCGGGGGAGGAAACCTCAACCCATCTCTCAGTCTCCCTGCACGAACGAGCTTGTTGCATGTTTGTCTGCGTTGCACGCCCGCAACATTCAGCCCGGGCTGCGTTTCGGCTGGAAGTTGCGCTGCCCGGAGCCACCGGGGAGTCTCGTCCCCCCGCAGCCCGCTGAGGGTCGGCGTGTCCCCCCGCGAGGAGCCCAGCAGGAGTTTCCATTTGGAGAATATGGACGCGATGGTAAGATTTGGCAGAAATGAATGATGAATGAGAATGATGTTATCTCCGGTCAGACATCACGGCTGTCCTGTTCGGGAGGATGGGGGGGGGGGGAGGGGAATAAGCGCGCCGGGATCTTGCGGCATGTGTCGGCAATGAGGAGGTTCCCCTCAGCGGCTTCTCACAGGGCGCAGTTTGCACATTTACTGCAGACATTGCGCATCGACTGTGATATTGTTCCAATGCATTTAATGGGATGGCTGAAGGAAAATGGGCTCATTCCTCTGCGACATATGTGACAAACGTGCAGCCTTTACAGTATGCATGAGGGTCCTCGGTGATCATGAAGTGGACACTTGTCATATTTGAGATAAAATGTTGTCAGAGTCAATGTTACGTTGTGCTTTGATGGAGACACCAGTTTCCCTCTGTCTATATGTCATACAATCACATGCATTTTTACAGCACAGGATCCAATGCAGCAGGCCTGGAGTATATATGCTTTTGCAGCAGTGCAATAACCCAACAATAAGGTCCATACCATTTCTTTTATATATTTAAGATGTAGTATTTAGGCTCTTATATTGCTGGAGATTTATGACATCCAGGCCTTTGGGTTAAAGCTGCGAGTGACCTTGTGGTGCATCCTACTGTCACTGAATCATAATTGCTGCTTTTTCTTCTCTGCTGCTTGTGTTGGGATAGTTAGGAGGGTTAAAGCAGCTGTAAAAAGCCCTTTAATCACAGCTGTCCTTATTGAGTTATCTGCTCTGTTTGACAGATGTGAGCCTCCTCTTAGTGCCTCTCGTGACTTAATGTGCGTGAATTCTCATGTGTGGCCAAACAAAGTGTGTAAAGGTGTGCGTGTGTCTGCCTATTGTTGCATATTCTTGGTAGTCCTTGCCTCTCCGGTTTGATTGCTGCAGATTGACTGATAAAAAAAAAATGTTGAGCTATTTGTTGACATTTCTGAATGCTCAGCTGCAGGCTCATTCAGAAAGAGTGATGAATGAGTGGCACGTCCGCCCTGAATCCTGATTCGAGGCCAAACAGGTGCTAGAAGTATGGTTTTGCAGTGATGGGATCAATGCTCGGATGGACTTATTGTGGGAAGTGTTTTTAAACCAAATCCTGGCGCTGAACATCTGTGAGATCTGTTTAGATATCTGAGCAGATTTATCCAAAAAGACGACAATGCTTAAATTTACAGTTCACATCTGGGTGAACACATCAGGCAAACAACAGAATCCTGTTTAGATCTGCTTGATTTATGGGAGGCAAAAAGATATACACAATGCATCATTAAGATGTTGCTGCTGAAACATTTGGACAAAACAGTATTCTCCTCCAAGTATAAGGCCAGAGCTTTTCTGTCTCTCAGATCTCTGTGATGCTGACATTTAAATGGCCCAATTAGCCTTGTTGTGTTGGCTGGCCTGAGCAGCAGAAGAAAGAGAAAGTGAGGGAGGAGAGGACATTAGGCGTCGGGCCCAGTCTCAGCACGGCAACCTTGTAACACACCCAGTATCACGCATGAGCCGAGTGTCATTTAGTCACATCAATGAGATCCAGTAAAGGCTGTGCAAAATAAGGCGCATCACTGGATTACGCCTAACATTTCTGTCATGGGTCTTTGTATTTTTTTATTTTTTATTTGTATGAAACATTTCACCCTCTGCATATTCTGTATTTGCAGTTCATTGATTTTGCATGATGCTTATACTGAATGGAAAATGCCAGACACTTTGTTTTTATGGCTGAACTATTCATTGATGGAAATATATAAGATGTCTTGTGCATCATTTTACAGACACTTCCCCCAAATCCAGCCACATATTTAATATTCTTGGAAATTTTGCCCTTTGTCCATTTTGTAAAGATGGACCCAACCTGCACCTGAGTTTCAAAGGTTAATTCACCTCTATTGCATCTTCAAATTCACATACTTAACAAGGTGAATGCTTTAAAGTGGAAGTCTGGTTTCATAGAACTTCATCAAAGTTGAGCATCACATGGTTAATTGCTGAGATCTGGGATGATGGTGATGTTGCCATAAAGAGGCCCAACATGACAAGAAACATGAGCAGCCAAGCGATCCAAAAACTCCAAATCTGATGCAAACCTTTTCTTTTCAGAGTTACATACAGTCACATCTCTCATTTGCAGTAGTGCCATTATTGTGTGTGGCATATGGAAACATACTGATATATTGCTTAAGTAAACAACAACCACTGTCAACATTTTGGTGCCTCTTGAAACATAAATCCAAGTTATGGTAGGATATTTTCTGCCACTGAAAGCATATTTTGGGTTATGTATAATTGTGTTGAAGACATCACAGTGCTTCATGGAGTTGATTTTTTTCCCCTTAAAGTATGAGCAGCATCTCTCCTCCAGTGTCCTGTCTGCTGGCATGGCTTACTGGGACTCTTAAATGGAACAGAGTCATCCTTAATTTTAACAATTACACCAGTTGTTTCCCTTAAGTCAAAAGCAGTGAAAACGCTCATTATTAAAGCTCACAGATTGCCTACTCCTCCCACTAATAATGCATTTGTCCTCACCATCTTTCTGTACTTCACTGTGCCTGACCTAGGAGTTGCATTTGCACCAGTTTTAGAAAAAGTTAAGTTAATTTAAGTAACCCAATAATTTGTTTGTTTCTCAGGAGACAAAGCCAGCCTTTTAAACATGGAACTTTCTTTTTCTCTTTGACATGTTGACAGGATTTCACAGTTTCGCCTACATTCAGAACAAGAATATAGCTGGTCAGCATGATTGCAAAGTGGAAATGGAGGATCATAGGCTGGTGCTACCAGTGAGCTGTATGGAGTTAGAGAAAAGGACTGAAATGGAATCTGGTGCCTCTGGCTATTGCTTTTTCACTTGCCTAAAATCAAAGAAAATGACACATTTTGCACACATTTACATTCCATATCATCGCATTGCAATCCAGTTTGCTGTAGAGACTCATGAAAAGTAAACCCTGTTCCACTTGATCTTCCTGATCTTCCTTGAACGGCAGGCAGTCAGCTCTAAAGAGATCATTTGATCACTTGGTGCTGGTGTTTAGCATCATAGTGCAGCCATGCAGGAGAGGCTGCTGTCTCACTGCACACTGGGTCATGCTGAGAAGCAGAAGCAGCTACACAGCTCTGTCCCAACGCCCTGCTTCTGCCCCTTTTCTGTGTCGTACCTGCTCTGCATTTCACACAAGCCCCTCTGTCTCTAGTCTCCACTTGCACTTGTTTTTGTCACCGTGCTTTGGTTGGCTGCAGCAAAATACTTAACTAAAAGAACAAATACCACATTGTAAAAAAAAAATAAATAAAAAATGATAAGAAAACATTTTAAAAAATTCTCTGTCTGCCCTTTGTTGGTAAGCAACTGGGTGGGTGACAGTGATTCAAAGTAAGTACACTAAGTAGCAAAATAAATGACTGAATGATCCATAGAGCTGCACAGTTGGTAATAATTCTCTTTGATTTTGTCACCGCAAACAACTCATTTCCACTTTATGTAATCAATTATAATCAAATTTTGATATCAAAACTATTCATGAATGCGGGTAAAATACCTGCATGTTATCAGAAACGTGTAGAAAGAATTGTTATGAACCCCTCCTACTTCTCTATAACACTTAAATTAAGTTCAGCTTAAACTGACAAAAATAGTTTCACATTTGTCATGAACCATCCACCACCACCTTTAATCCAAAGAACTTTACACAACCTTCATACCTTTTTCCTTACTAAGAAACAGGCCACTTAAGGTCACAAAAAACATTCCCCTGCTCAGAGGCAGGCCTCCTGTGGTGTCAATGAATGTGCTTTGTGGTTTCTGCACCCGACTGACACTTCACTCCTCCTAGAGAGCGACATACATGACCGTTAACATGTTCCATTATGTAGGCATGTCATCTTTGTGATCAGCAAAAAACATGTTAAAGGTAACTTCATGATTATGTGATTTATGCACTCTGTAATAAGGTGATGCACGGAAGTGGTGACCTTTTATGCACCTTATCATGGAGCACTGTTCAGGATGATGTAAGGGCTTTTTGCCTCTTTTTGGAATGAGCTCTTAGGACTTTAGGTTTTGGTGTTTAGGTGTTTTTTTTTAAACTTGTAACCTCTTTTTGACATTTAAATTTTTTATCTTTTCCTTTTTATCATTTCTGTAACCACTTATTATTTTTGATAAAATTTAAATAAAATTGGATTGTATTTTTATTTCCAACCAAAAATCTCTTGTGACTCATCTCGTGGATCATCCTATAAGAAGACATTGACCCTTGAGATAGGCGAACATTACTTTGTAATGTAACCGGGCTTCCTAAGCAGACTAAGGTGATCTTGCGTGTAGATTTTTGGAACCCGTTCAAAAGCCAAAGGACAGCTGGCACTCAGTATTATATCTGCACTGGGCGAGGATATCAGTCATAACAGCTAAGAAAGTTTACTTTATCCCTCAAATTTTGGGATTTCCAATCAGTTGACAAAGGTAAGGAAGGAAAAACAGAAGGAAGCCACACTAGTAGGAAGGGAAATAAGAAGACAAAATAAGAAAGAATTCAGGAAAAAAGAAAAAAAGGAAATAAAAGAAAAATAAGAGAAAATAAAAGAAAAATAGGAAAAAAATATAAGGTCTCACCATATTGACCATATTCCCATTTCCAAGGACACTTAAATCAAACTGTTTGTGACTCATGAAGTGAGGAATTAATGTGGATTAGTGAGGATTTAAGTAAAAGTAAACTAGTCTGTGCATCAAATCACTATTCATTTTTTCATTATGTTACCAATAAAAATGTCTTTACCTAAAGTTAACATAACGTCATTTCTTTAGTCATTTTTAGTATATATATCAAAGCAGATTTGTTGCAGTGAATTAGTAGCACATAACCATCTTTTTAATACGTACACAATAAACAATACAACAAAAAATAAACAAAAAAATAAATGAACATTGTACAGTATTTCGATTAGCATGGCCCTAAATAATAATAATAAAATTTTATGACAGTTGTTGGAGAATTCATTCATCAAACCATCTTGTGAACTTATATGAAGTTACCAGACCATCATCACCATGAACAAGCTTGAGTACTTGAGTAATCTAATCTAATTTTATCTATAATCTATCTATACCTGAGTAAACATACTCTTTTATTTAATCCTGATCTGTTGTGGAGGGAGTAAGGCAGGATCTGTCTGTCCAGCTGGTGTGGCTCTGAGGATGACGTGTGATGGTATTTCAACTATTCCTTTATTTTTCTTCCAAAGTGTCTTTGCCTCAGTCTCGTGATCACGCAGCTCCCCAGTGAATTGTGGGAAAAACGGGACATAATGGGAGCGAGAAACCAGGACAGTTTTCTTACTCCCTCTCTTCTTCCCACTCTCTCTCGCTCTCTGTGTAATAAGTTCACCTCCCTCTCCCTCCCCAAAATAATGAAGACTAAGTCATGTCTGTGTATATTAATTCCTCCCATAATTCCTTGGGCTAAATATAGAGCCAGAAATTTGAGTGTCTTACTGTGATATTCACTGGGAATTATATGGTCCAGTGCTGGATTAGCACATCGGATGATGATTCTTGAAGCAGCACAGAGAAGAATTTCTTCCATTCTCTGAAGAAAGAAGCCGTTAGTGTTCATGAAATGAGAAGTAAAAAAGAGAAGAAGTATTTGGGGTCAAGGGTCAGTTAGTGAGTGGAGGGGGGATAAGCCGGTGCATGCCTTTACTCTCCAGACAACAGCAGCTGTCAAAGCCTGACCAGAACATATCCTGAGGGACAAAACTGCTCCCAGTGTCCAACCAAAAGCAAACAAGAAGACACACATCAAGGTGGTTCACTCCTTCATTCCTTCCTTCTCTACTTTCTCCGTCCATATTTTTCTTCCTGTATCTCTCTAATAATGCGTCTCATCAGAGAGCTTTTCAAAGCTTTTCCCTCTTCAGAGGGGCAGCGTGATAGGTGAGTGATCATTAGGGAAGCCGTATTCCTCTTTTCTTGCTTACTCCTGAGAGAAATAATGCGGGATCGTTCCTCTTAGCACAAACACCCACACATGTTCTTCCGAAAGTCATTGACTCTTCCTCCTCTTCATCCACCGTCTGCTTTCTGACTTTTTCATTGCCTCCCTTGTTTATGTCCCCCCTCTTGGGTGCAACTTTACACTGAGTCCAAGTATTTATTAGTGCTATTATAAACCTAGAGTAAATACCAGTGACTGAAATGTGTGTCTGCTTCGTTCGGAGAGTGAACATACTTGTGTGTGCATTTCTTTAATTATGTGTGTGCTCTATAGACGGAGCATCAAACATTACACATACTCAGGCTGACAGTGTTGAACATGAAAGCCGCTGAGACTCATTAAGCCACTGATTACAGCTCAGGGAGGAGAGTCCTGAGCAGCTGCTGTGCTGAGACAGACAGACAGACAGACACACAGACACACACACACACACACACACACACACACACACACACACACACTTCCTGAAGTTTTAAGATTTGTGGGTGACTAGCAACACTGCACACACACTGTATCCATGTGTAACCCCATGTGTATTAGTATAATGGAGGCTCATCCGCTGCCTCTGCACTGTTGATATTATCATGAGTCTTAGAGGGGTGATGTAGTACGCAGGTATGGTACCTGTGGGTGGGACTAAGCATCTTTCTTCAGTGACACAGCTGTACACATTCATGCATGTTCATAGCTTTTATTTAAAAAATCAAACTGAAGATGTGAGACTTTCATATTTGACAGTTAATATTTTTTAAAAACTGCAAAAATGTGTTTTTGCAAAGCCATATTTCTAAAATATCATTTTCAGTCTAACCACTTTAACATTTTCCTATCATTGTGCTCTTAACTTCATGATTTTCTGAAATGTGATTGAAGACAACTTCTACCATGTCTACCATGTGAGCACATATAATGAAAATAATTCAGGTCTAAAACTACATTTTGACACAGGGCTTCTCTAAAAGACAGGGCCGCTATGTTAGCAAATAATGTAGCGCTCTGTTGTTCTCATTCCCTTTGACCGAATTAAAACTTCTGGGTCTATCTGCAGCCTCATCGACCCCTGAGTTTGTTGAAATGATATATGACCTGATATCCATCATATGCTGTATTTCTGAGTAAACAGACTCCTTAAATAACACTCCAATCAAATGCATCTCTTTATCACTGCAAGCCTATCAAGCAACAACAGTGGAAGCAGCAGCAAATTGAATCTGATGGATTCGCCCACAGCCGGTCCAGTGTGGGAGGTGTCAGCGGTTCCAGGCCGCCTGGTTGGAGGAGGGTCACATTAGCACTGAACTCTGAGCAGCAAATGTACACTCCATCTCTCTTTCACGTAGACTGAAGCCTGCATATCTGACGAACTGGGCTTGGTATCAGACATCGATGCTCACTTTTTTTCCTGTTGGTAGTGAGTCTGTAGCACCTGAAACCTTCACATTTTTTAAATAAAGCTGGCATGGAGCTCTGGTTCAGTGTGTGATCTTGTATAGTTACTCTGTGATCAGACCATTTTCTTCTTTTCTTGAAAAAAAAAGGGTTTGTAGAAGAAATGTTTTATATTCGGCCTCAGTTTGATCTCTAGACCCACATGTCAGAATTCACTTTTTTCAACTCTGATCTGCAAATCAGCTTGTTTGTCCAGTAGAAACACTGGTGCACTGCGTTTGAAGAGTTATTATACCAACACTGTTCGAACACTCTGAGATTGTCAACTGCAGCATTGCTCTCACTGACAGTTTACTTTTATGATTGTATTGCTCTGTATTTCTTTTTTATTCCACATTGGACACTAACATTACATCCTTTTTTGGGGCAGAACGTAGGGCAATTATGCTGAGTGGAAAGCTGATGTGACTGTTCATCAAGGCTTCAATCAGGAATTTGTTCTATAGAGGAAGGAAATGTGAATACACTGGGATTATTTAAAAAATAGTGATTATTAAATGTTTGGATGTTTTGGTTTGGCCTGCTGGTGCAGCATGAAACACTCTCTCTAAGGAACTTCACGTTTCAATTTCATGTTAAGTGCTTCACTTATAGTTTAGTTTTCTCTTTGTTTTTCTACTGCTTCTCTCTAAACACACACACACACACACACTGAGATGACTCCCACGGTGGCAGGGTGAGATACCATCAGTGTTTTGGTGGTTTGTAACATTTGAGTGTTTTTTCCTGTCAGAAATGAATTACTGGCAATTTGTTCTTGAGCACTCACCATGAAAGCTTTTCTATGCAAGAGCATCAGCAGTCTTTATGGTGGGGTTGGCAAAGCTGCAGACTTCCCATTCATGTTGGGTCTCGTTTTCTTATTTTTCAGTTTTTTTGTTCGTGTGTGTCCCCTGTGACTTATTCTAGCAAAATATGAATGAAGGTACTGTTTGTGTGGAGCTGTGTAAGGATTAATATTCAGTGTGCAGGACTGAGATGAAACATGCTTGATTTGCTTTTCCACCGTTTCTGTTAAAATACTGACATTTGGGTTGCGTTTAGTTTTCATGAAGGTTCAGTGGTTATCGTCTGTTAAAAACCTGAAGCACATTATGAAATCGAAGGGATTCTATTTACAGTAGAACATAAAAAGGAGCATAAGGAGGCTCCAGGTCCATGTGGTTCAGTTCGGATCCAAACTCAGCAGTTCCCTCAGCTGTTGCTCCTGACAACGGCCGGAGGAGGGGCTTGTTGCTGGCAGAGTTTTGGTGGAGTAGGAATGCCAAGCTGCCAAGCTCTCCCTGTGGGACGAGGCTCGAGTGCTCGGTCCTGCTACTTGGCTTTACTCGAGCAAACCCTCCGGGCCTGCAGAGTCAGGCTGTGTCCACGAGGACACACAGATACATGCACATGGGCTCATTACAGACATGCAATGGACTTGACATGCAGTTTGAAAAGTCATTTAATAGGCAGACGGCGTCTTTGTGATAGCTGCCTACAGTTGTGAGTGAAAATGAAGTAAAAGCTGGAGTAATTTCACCCTGTAACTCTTCAACATGCTGGTCAAAGGCTGGAAATGTCACAGTGACAGACATAAGGTGGCAATTAACATATATTTTCAATACTAATTCTAATTAATCTGTGTGACTAATTAATTTTGATGATCATTTTCTTGCAGTCAACTAAAGCCATTGACCAATCATTTCAGCTCTAAACTAAAGCTAAAAAGAGCACATTTTGATTTGGATGATTTGGTTAAACTTAGTTGAGATCACAGTCATGTTTGTCTGAATACTGGATAATTACCAGGATAACACAAAATATTACATTTGGTAGAAAATATAGGGCTGAACCACAACTATTTTTGGTGATGATCCAGGAAGTTTGAAAGGATTTCCAAACACTGAGATAGGGCATGTTTTGTTAACATTTTCACCTTGTTCTCATGAACTGGTGCACTTAGCTAATGGAAGAGAGTCTAGCACATATCCCATAGTTATCTATCGCTATATTTATCTATATTTATTTTGTTGCAGATCTGGACCCAGATGGAGATGAAACATTTCCAAACGTGTTCTAAGATTAAAATAAGATATTCAGAAGATCGTTGTTCCTTGCCATGAGCTGACATGGTGTCAGTATTTATCCACAGCAAAGCAATGAAAAAACAAGTTGAAGGTGTGCTAGTTCACAAAAACTCTCTATGGCTGTTTCTCCTTGCAATATTGAACAAACAACTACTTACTACCACTAACTCTGTGACACAAACATATCTTCTATAACGTCTTCACAATAAAAGCCTTCTGCTTGCAAGAAAACAGCAAGAAATGATCAGTAAACAATCATCAGTAAATAAACATATAAATGAAGGATAATACATCAAAGCAGGAGCGCTGATGTGAAACTGATCTACAAACCATAAATATTTAGTAAGCAGCTAAAAGCGTTGAGAGCTTAATGCAGACAGACTTTTAAACACAGGGCCTTCTCTCTTGTCAGCAGCACATCCATCAAGCCATAAGTTTAGCAGAAGGACAGGCTTCGTTTAATGGAGGACACAATCACGGCTATGCTACTGAGCAGGACCGCAACAGTGTGGCTCAGCCCCTCCTGTGAGGACGTGCTGGAAATACATGTTGTTCATGGCTTCACAGCCACACAGTGCGATTACACTGGACAAATTGTGCTCGTGAAAACACATCTTATAAACTTCTTACACAGACTCGCTGATCCAGTCATTTTGAGATGATCTTTTAAATGTTCTCACTGCTTTATTATGAACTGCACTAACCCCAATGAAATTAAAGAGGACAGTTGGTTACATGCATCACATATTTACTTTGAGGCAGATCCAGATTCAAATGGAATTTAATGGAGATTTTCTTAACATTTTATATTGTTGAAATTTCCCTGAGTGCTGTCCACTTTGGATTTGCTCTACAGAGATATACACAGACACTTAAAGAGGGCTTCTATGAAACATGCTCTGTAATGTACTGTACGTGCCCTGGTGAGACAGAATGTGGACATCCTGTCTCTTAATGTCCCACGCTCTTTTGTTTTTCAGATCCCAAGGTGAGCTGACGTCCTGTTCTGTCAATCTGTCCAGCTGGAAGAACTTGGTGTCCAGAGGAAACTCCTGACTGAGAAAAACAAAATGTCTGCTGCTAACATCAGCCCACTGATCCTCACCCTCCTCCTCCTCTCACCCTCGGTAAGCTGATTTTAATAGTTTTTCTTCTATTCTTTTATTTTGTAGGATGAAACGTCTACTGTTAGGTTCTGTGTTTATGAGCAAGTGCACTTGTGTACGTGCAGCTAAAGCTTCGGATGTGCAAACAGACTCAGCAACAGGTGGAGCTTTACATGAATAAATTCAGCAAACAGCGGTTGAAACCTGATTTTGATTTGTACGGTCATTCACATAGTTAAAGTAACCATATGGAGTATCTGCATCAATAATTCATTGATCAGTGTGTGGAAGAAACGATAGATGAGGATGCATTCTCATCATTTATTCATCATTTATTCAACATTATTCCTTTCTGTTAAATATGTGAGGAGATTTCCTGGACTCTCTCCTCTCTCCTCTCTCCTCTCTCTCTCCTCTCCTCCTCTCCTCTCCTCTCCTCTCCTCTCCTCCATGAAAAGCTGTGAGGAAAGTGATCTTTTATTACTATTGTTAAATGTGAGTCATCACCCTTTGAGCTCAAGTGTTGTCTGAGAAACTGAGAGATGAGATTTAGAGAAAATGGTGGACGACAGCAAGAGGTATGGAGTAAGGTATTAGTATTCGAATGTTGAGAGCGACAGAGAGCGTCCTGCGCTGTGCTCTCTAGTGATGGGTTGAACTGAGCATATTTCCAGATGTTCAGTACAGATGTTTGGGTGGACCATGGTCAGCAGTCTGTGTGTGAATGTGAAAATTGTAAAACTAAAAATCTAACCAAAAACATTTTCTCTGACAGAGTGGGAAAACCACTGAAATGCTTGGTTTATCATTGACAAGACAGACAAGAAACAGACTCTAGGAGACAGTAAATACATTTGTAGGAATGTTTGTAGTATTGTGGTAAATGTAACACATCTATTTTTTTTTGGACATAAAATGTTGGAATTCACCCTCATTTGGTTTCAACTTCACAAAACCAATCTCATCAATAGTAAAATCCAAAATTGTTTAATATTGAAGTAATCATTAAGCATGACATAATGTTGTAATGCAGCTGGATTCGTTTTAAATATTGCATGACACACATGCATGCACATGTACTGTGAAGCTGAGCATGCTGGGCGAACACAGTTTGACCTAATTAGATATAGTGAAGTGATTTAGGGCAGACCGATACGTTATAATTAGTCACAGGAGAAGCCCAGAAACTCTTTAAACTTCTATTAAACTTGTGTGTTTATCTTTCCTGCTGCTCCCAACACGCATCGTTTGAGCAAACCTGTCATCAACGAATTAAGTTCATATGCACTTCATCTACGTCAACGCTTGATGTTCACTGGCAACATTCAGAGCCAAAGAAAGAAGTAGAGAAGGGTCAGAAGGCTGGATGTGTTATTAGCATATAATCACCTGAAGTTGAGAATCATTGTGTTTTCGTTAACAGCTTAGAATGAGAGAAACGACAAACTGGCTTGAGTGAGGGCCTTTTGTGTTTTTACTTTGAAGTGGCAGCTTGGATTTTGAGGTGATTGTTTCTATTTTATTTCAGAGCTTGAAGTGTATGAGCATTTTATTTTAAAAGTTTAAACATTGAAAAACATTATTACATTATCATTAGCAACATAATCACAGCTTAATGTTCAAAGTCCAAATCATATCCATCACATTAAATACTCCGTGGAGTGCAGAGCAACGTTTTGCTTGTATGGAGACAAAGAGGTGGCTAACTGGTTTATAATGAAGAATTTACAATTCACTCGTCACTCGTGCTGATTGACGGGGCTCACCAGGTGGACACATAGCTCCACCTGAAGCATCTTTAAATGCACAATAGGATGCAGATTGTAGAGATTGTTTTTATAACATCCCCTATGTCTAAGTTAGTTGGCTTAATATCACAACATGAGGTTCTCCTGTACGCTCAGAAAAGGAGCAGCGAGGCCAGGGGTGTCCAGCTGGGTGCAAGCTGCAACCTCACTGCTAGATGCCACTAAATTTTACATACTGCTCCTTTAAGGGGGTAAAAAGCAATAGCAATTTTTTTTCTTCCACACGGCATAATGTGACTAACTAGTGTCTCCAATGTCTAACTTATGGCTTCAGATGGAATAACATCCACATTCACATAACAGTGCTCCACAGAATGCCATCAATCCAGCCATCTGTGCTTTTACAGCCAGAGCATTCAATTCAATTGTACCACTGCAGAAATGGTGCTGTTTCTAGAGAGTGCAGCGCATAAATCATCCAGCAGATTTGTGTGTCGACACTTGTTCCACACAATACCCCCGAACCACTGTGTCTCTATTACTCTGGTAAATCTTCTGTGCGTGACTTGTCCCCAGCGAGTGCCGTTGACGTCAGCGAATAAACGCTCCTCTGCTCCACCTCATAAAGCCGTGACGTGGTGTCTCCCAGACAGACGCCAACACAGACACACAAGATCGTCTTCTTTCCAGACACCCACCTCCATCACCACCCCCTCCCCCCTCCTCAGTCCCAGCGTCAGCCCAGTGTAGTGCAGTAGTCAGAGGTGGGGGGGGGGATGAAGGAGGTGTCTCTGGACATGACCCCCATGTCTGGAGTCGTTGCTCTGGGACTGTGCTGTCGCTCGATTGTGTGTAAACAGTCTAAACAGTTTAAGTTTAAACAATCTCCTCTGTCGGTTTCTTAACAGATGGGAGTTACGTCTGGCACAGTCCAGTGTGAAAAGTGCACGTCAGAAAGCCCTTCCTGCCTTGTTTTCATTAGAATAATGCCCCTCCTCTGGGTCAGTAAGCATGGGGAGAGCGACAGCAGATCTGAAATGGTTTGTTTAATTGGTTGAGTGTTTAAACAGATCCCAGAGCTAAGACCTCTCCCACACTGTGGTGTGAACTGCATGGTGAAGCTAATGAAGCAGCCTCTTCCATTTTACCTTTGGGTCCTTCCTCCCTGCTCTGATGTAATCTTTACCCACTTGACTCTCTCACTCTCTGTGGTGTGTGTATTTGTGTGTTCGTGTTGTTCTTCAGGTTTTGAGCCAACAGGTGGCCTCGAACTGTGTGATCCAGAGAGAACAGGAGAAATGCATGGAGATGATAGCCTCGGACGATCCTGGGAACGACCCAGAATTCGGTAGGTTTCTGCGGGTGTATGTTCACTTAACCTTTAATCCCCATGTGCTAACTACTGTGTTGTTTATGTTGTAACGGTTTCCAACACGGGCTAACTAAAATAAAGCAGAATACACACAGAGATTAATAACAAGATTATCTTCAGGGTCTCCACACTAATGAGCGGGAGATAATTCTACAAATTGTAGTTGACTCTGACCTGCTTGTCTGCAAAGAGAGATCATTAGAAAGACTTCAGACTTTGCCTCTGCTTGTGTCTGGGCTTGATTTGGTGCATAAAAAATAAATCAGGGCCAACAGAGAAATTCAGCAAAGCAAATGAATTCTTTTGTTTCACTGCATGCCTCCATCTCCAGAGCGAGAGATGGGCCCGAGGCTTTAATTGGCAGCGTCTCATGATGATGATCCTTAAAATTACAGCTGATGTGTGAGACAGTGAGTGACAGGCGTCTCTCTGGCTGATTATATCATGGATGAAGGGAAGATCTGAGATTGAGTGAGAGGCCAATTTGTGCCAATTCTCCTTCTTAACCTTGTTTAGAAGTCTCTTTGGGATTGGAGTGGCCCCTCCAAAAGCAGAACTACAAGGTGTAAAATGACTCCTCTTTTGTGTGGGATGCTATTTTCGACCCGTGCAAATCAGCAGGTGACAGTGAAATGGACAGCATATATAAAAAACAGCAGTATACAGAGGGCCGTGTTTCTTCTTTCTCTTGTTTTATGAAGAGATAAACCAGACGTTAAATCAGAGTGAACACATTGCTGCACTGACCTCTGTTGGTTGAAGACGGTGACCAGTGCGGGTCTGCACTCACCCCACAGTGCATACTACATTACCCAGGAGCCTCACCTGCTCCTGCTCTCACCTGCCTGATTGTCAGTACTTAGCAGCCCACAGCAGTGACACCCTCTCTTTTTTGTTAGATGTACACCCACAGCTGAACTCAAGTGTGCATTTGTGCTGATACATTGGTATTTATTCATTTCTTACTTTTTCATTACCTTTTTACAGTAGTACATGTAGACAGTATGTTGTAGACATCAGCAGTATCTTTGTATCCTCATTCACTGCAGAAATTATTATTATTGTTAAATTATTCAAATATAATATTTAAATATTTACTGATGCCAGCTGATACACATTAATATAAAAAAGAGAATACTAGATAGTACAAAAAATATATAAAAAAATGATGCATAGGCTGTACTAGCAGGAAGTAACACATAATTATTGAGTGTGTTTACTTCCTCAATTAGAAGTGAATTAAAAAGGGAAAATATTTGCTTGTGGTGGTTTCTGGAGTTGACATGTCAGCGAAGACTTTCAAGGATGTGTGATTCTGATTTTTCTTTCCCAGAGTAAATATCTGACTCACTGTGTTTGTCTTCCTGTTGTGTCTGAAGGCTGTCCGTGGATGTGGGACAACCTGACGTGTTGGCAGCCTGCCAGGATCGGCGAGGTGGTTGAAGTCAACTGTCCCGAGCTCTTCTCGCAGTTCATGAGTGAAGAAGACTATGGTCAGTTACTGAGGACTTGTCATACACAGTTACCATCAGCAGCCAACTCTGTTGATTTTATTGGACTTTATGAGGCTCCCTGTTGAATGGACTGTATCTTTGAAATGTGAAAATGTGAAATTTTCTCCAGTGCACTGCAGATAAGTAAAGTGAGCTGAAATTAAAGAATCATTCATTCAAGTTTATGAACGAGTGTGTGTGTTTGTGAGTGCTTATGCGATAATTTGAGCTGAGACCTGCAAACATACAAGGCTTGACATTTTTGTGTTCTCCATCTGTTCAAAGAGTTTTTTGAAGACTAATTGATTTTGGGGTTGAGGTCAGAATGCTATTTTGACTAAAGGTCCTGTTTAGGGGCTATATGATGTCAGTAAGTGTCCTCACAAGTAGTGTTTCAGCACTCCCTGAAATAATGTGAGAAGGTTAGCATCTCTTCCCGATTTCACTCTTGAAATAAGCACCTTTGCCATTATCTGATGGTGTGCCGTGTCCACAGAGCTGGGGAAGGTGAGCCGTAACTGCACTGAGTTTGGCTGGTCAGAGACCTTCCCTCATTACATCGATGCCTGCCTGTATGAGGAAGGGAACAGCAGCCATTCGGTGAGTGTGTGACAGTGTGTGCAGCTGTGTCTGATTCAGGCTGTCATTTTATACATTTTATATGAATAAACAACATGCTGCTTGTGTTTTAGGACATGTACTATGTGTCAGTGAAGGCTCTGTACACTGTGGGCTACAGCACCTCTTTGGTCTCCCTCACCATGGCCATGGTCATCCTGTGCAGGTTCAGGTGAGTCATGGATGGATCAGCCGCCACTGCTGCTGCCTCTGCTGCTGCTCCTACAACCACCACTTCTGCTGCTGCTGTGTAACTGCAACAACTACTGCTGCTATTACTACAATAATTAGCACTTCTGCCACTACTATTATTGCAACCATCACTGCTGCTGTACAACTGCAGCTTCTACAGCAAGCAGCAGAGGTGTTTTTTCGATGAATAACGAGCACAAACATGTCCGCGTGTTGTGCCCCTGCATGCAGTGCTTTTATTTTGATAAAATATCATTGTGTTCATGTCTCTTTTTTACACAGGAAGCTGCACTGTACCAGGAACTTTATCCACATGAACCTATTTGTGTCGTTCATCTTGAGAGCTATTTCAGTCTTCATAAAAGACGGCGTGCTGTATGCCAAAGAGGACAGCGAGCACTGCTTCATACACACTGTGAGTAACACCAGCACGCCTGCTCACATGCCCACAGTGCTCTCTCTCTCAACGCTTTTTATTTTTAATTTTCTCACATTCTTCCTTGTTGCCTTTTTCCTCTTTAAAGCTGGAGTGTCGAGCAGTGATGATATTCTTCCACTACTGCGTCCTTTCAAACTACTTCTGGCTCTTCATCGAGGGTCTGTACCTCTTCACTTTACTGGTAGAGACCTTCTTCCCTGAAAAGAGATACTTCTACTGGTACATCATCATTGGTTGGGGTGAGACAGCAACCACATCACACACACTAGGTTTCTGGTCAAATGGTCAAAATCTTCACAGTGGATGCTTAATGTTTATACCATGTTTCACAACAGGAGCCCCCACGGTATGTGTGACCATCTGGGCAGTGCTAAAGCTACACTTTGATGATATAGGGTAGGTTATGAACAGATGAGAGTCTCATGTTGAAGATGGTCTTATCAGGTACTTGACGTGTTTTTTTGTCACCCCGTTCTCTCAGGTGTTGGGACATGAATGACAACGCTGCCATCTGGTGGGTGATCAAGGGACCTGTGCTGGCTTCAATTATGGTACGTCAAGTCCAGTCAAATTCTGTATTGCCAAGTGCACAAGTACAGTGAAGCAGTCATTGGCAATGAAATTCTTAGTTTTCAGACGCCCTCAGACAGCATTCAGTGATGAATAGCAAGTAAACAAACTATAAACAGGCTGTGCAGTACAGTATGTACATATAAGCATAAAAAAAACAGGTCATGGACAGGTAGGAAAAAGATGTAGAGAGGTAATGCGCATATATAAATATATATGTGTGTGTGTGTGTGTGTATGTAAATATATGACATGAAGATAAGCGTTTAACTGCCAAAGATTTAAATATTTATTTTTTGTATTTTTTTCCACTACGTTTTTCTACAGATCAACTTTGTTCTCTTCATTGGCATCATCATCATCCTTGTCCAGAAGCTACAGTCCCCAGATATCGGTGGAAATGAATCCAGTATTTACCTGTAAGGCATTTAACTTTTACTTTTTCTTAAATAAAATATTTTGTTTGCTAAAATTACAATGATTATGTCAAGATGGCTCCTGAGATTGTGTTCTAAAAATAAAAAATCAGTGTTTATTTAATCTGTCTACTTTTATTTTTCTATTGTTTATATGCATCCTCCAACCCTAAAAGGACGGATATATATAAACTAACATATAACAGATATAGACCAACAAATTAATATTTGTATCATCACAAGGAACACTCAGCCCTATATGGCAATTTTAGGGGCCTAGGTCATGCTAATGATGAAATCTCACAAACCTCATGAACAGATGGTGTTCATCAGGCTTAAACAAGTGAAGTTTGCATGGCTAAGAGAGTTTGTTGAATCTAAATTTGAACAAACCTCAAAGATAACCAAAGAGGTTTAGGAGAAGAATATGGAAATGCATAAAAACCAGTGAGTTTGAACTCAGGGAAAATACACACATATGCACTCATAGTACATATACATGCTCTCTTTTTTCTGACTATATGGTGGACACACATACTGCGGCCCAGTCCTGTCTTTATATTATGTGTGTGTGTGTGTTACTTTGCAGGAGGCTGGCCCGCTCCACTCTGCTACTGATTCCTCTGTTTGGGATCCACTACACTGTGTTCGCCTTCTCCCCCGAGAACGTCAGCAAGAGAGAGCGTCTGGTGTTTGAGCTCGGCCTCGGATCTTTCCAGGTGACTACTTCTCCATCACGTCTTGGATTTAGGAATCTCTGTACAAATTAACTTACAGTCAGTGAAGGAAGGACTTGAGATTCAGACTTTTAACAGTCAGCATTATGTGGCTTGACTTGGCCTTGCAGTTAAAAACAAACTTTATATCAAGAGCGTTGAGACAGACTCATGTCACAAAAGGACCGTGTGGAACATTTGATTGTTACTGACTTAATATTGTAACCAAAATGACTCCTACTGATTATACATGCACATTTTTAACTAATCTACTCTACATGCATCATTTAACTTTATTGTTAGTTTTGAGCTATTGTTTCAGTTGTTCATGTGTTCAATGTTCATTTCCCAAACATCTGCTCTTACAGTAGATGATTCAGTGTTTCTGTCTCACTCTTGGACTCTTTGTCTCTTCAGGGTTTTGTGGTGGCCGTCCTCTACTGCTTCCTGAATGGAGAGGTAAAACTCCTTTAAAACAATTACTGACAAAATTATGCCTGAATGTCAGTGTAATTAAACATACTGTACATAATATTAGAGAGCAACAGCATCAGATGAGGTTTGAAATGCAAATAATTTGAATTATGCCATGACTAGGCGTCATGCATTTTATACAGTTATTTGAAGCAAAACAAACCTTACATTTTTTGTAAAATCTACTACACAACAACTAGCTCTTGTGCATTTTCTCATTGTTTTCTACTCTTCACTTTCTTTTATATGGACTGTATTCTTAATGTTACTTCTTGTTGCAACAGGAACCACCATACATTTTGGGTGTGTGGGGGCATAAAATCCAGTTAGAAAGTGGTTCAAACCAACTTCCTTTTAAGAAAGTTGTATTTTTCAGTGAAGAACAGTAAAAATCTACAGCAGTGAGCCTTAACTACAGTACAGACAGAGCTAGAGTGAGACTGAAGGACAGTGAGCTTGTCTCTTTCCAGCGAGGTCCATTAATAATGACCTTGTGAAGTATATCCCTCAAGGTGCAATCGGAGATCAAGAGGAAATGGCGCAGCTGGACGGTGAACAGGTACTTTGCTGTGGACCTGAAGCACCGGCATCCTTCGCTGGCGAGCAGTGGGGTGAACGGGGGCACGCAGCTGTCCATCCTCAGCAAGAGCAGCTCGCAGATCCGTATGTCCAGCCTGCAGGCCGAGACCCCGGCCACCTGAGCGGCACCGGTGGTGACGCCACGTCCGGCAACGACGCCGCACCCGGACCTGACGCTGCCAAACCTGCCACGCCCACCCTCGTCCCGATGACCAGCCTCACCAACCCGTTCTTCAACCCATACCCTAACCCATACCCAGACGAAACCATGATGGAAACCCAACTCAACTCCAGCGACCCAGAACAGCCTCTAGTCTGACCCGCCTCTCCCCGAAACAAGGCCGAACCTGAATGTCAGGTGCCAAATAATGAATCTCGAGTAATGAGTCTCTGAGCCTGTTCAGGTGCAGCTGGAGTGAAAAAACAAACGTAGTCCTCCTGGAGTTCTAGCATATATCTAGTGTTGTTGGGCTGTAACATGCAGAGGAAGCATGGTTATCTCTCTGTATATATTGTATTAGTGTTTGAAGTTGTCTGGTGCTACAGTGTTAACTGCTGTAGAGCACGGGGGACCAGTTTATTACTGCAGCCAGGGAGCTCTACAGTACGTGCCCTATCACAGTGATCATTCCAGTCTGTCTGAGATTTTTACATTTGTCCTCGAGTTTCACCGTCAAAATGCATTTTGGACTATAACTCAGACTATAACACTGTATTCCTCTTTAAATACAGACATCACCATCACAGCTGCCGTGCCATTTAAAATGGCTTCCTTTAAGACACACCACTGGGCAATGTAAATACATTAAAGGGGCAGTCCACTGATTTTACACATGAAGATCAGTTTATCTGTCATGTTGAGTACTTTCCAGTCTGTGAACAGTTACTTGTGTCGCTCTTGGGGGGGTGACAAAATATCCCTATTGATGTCATAGTGACGTCATTGGGATTATTTCAGGTTGAGCCACAAATTTGCCAAGCTGTGTTAAAAACTGAGGGCATGGCAATGGATAGATGCGGGTGTTTACCAGAGGTTACATGTGCAGTTTGCTGCATTATGGGAAAGGTAGTATCATTCTTTTTGGAGCTTGCCCCAAACTCTGGAGTAAAATTCATGATATCTCGGCCTCTGTTTGCTTTGACTCTGACCCAGAATTAATGTACAGCCAATAATGAGTAGGTTCACTCTCACATTAGTGTTAAAAACATTTATTTTTCACCATCAGAGTCAGTGTTATTGACTGAGCCAAGGGTCAGCTGAAACATTAAGGATCCCAAATTGGTTAATTTCACAAGAGTCGTAACCAACTTTCTTAAAATCTGTTCGGTGCTGAAGAAGACAGACAACCACTGCAGCCCTCCAGAGCACAGCCAGTGACTGTGTGTGACAGCTCAGTATTATTTCCCACTTCTGGCACAATTCTTTGTTTCCTGTGTAAACTGTGACTGACGAAAAACAATATAATGGGTGTTAAGACAACCAGACTGAAGAAAGTGGAGGAGAAACTTCATCTGGATCTACCAGGTGAAAAAGAAGTATTTATGAGAAGGACTTATTTTTTATGGTTATGTGAAATGCCAAAAAAAAAAAATAATACAGAGAACACACCAGGGTGAGATGATGACTCAGAGGGTCTTCTTCGGACGTGTGAGCAGTGCTGAGGTTTGCCGATGACGACCACAAACACAAACCTCTCTTTTAAATCTCAGCACTGAAAACTAGACGTCTGAAAAGAAGTCACCTCTGGAGATCAGTGCGTCTGTAGTTCTAAACAGCCGTTAGTACAGAAAATGTCAATTTTCAAAAATGAAGTCATGACTGAAGCATCATGAGTTCAACTGCTTGCATGAAATTGCGTTTATTGTCCATGTGGTTAGGGTTTTTTTTGTGAGAATTTAGTGTTCAATTGGATGTTAAATTTCTTAACAGGTTATTTTTCTTTATGTATTTTCAGTGTCTATCGGCTGTTGTGGAGGCTTTGTGCTGTAATATCGACTCTCCTGTCACTTTTTAAAGCTGAGCCTCTTCAACAGCCTCCTGCAGGAAGTTTCAACATTGTACTGGTGGAAGTGAAGGTGTAGACGGAAACATCACAGCACTTCACTGTTTTTGGATAAAACTTCCTGATTTGTTTCCAAATAATAAAAGGAGACCATTTGAAAAATCTGTTTTAATTTTGATTATTGAGGGTTTCTTTTCATACAAGTCCCTCATACCACCTCACAGTATCTCTGTCTTTCTGCAGTTATTGTCTCTGGTGGCAGTGGCTTTCTTTATGCTGGAAAACAAGCACACTGAGATGAATGTCACTTTCAGAGAGGGACTTGTGTGGGGGTAATTCTCTCATTCCAAAGACAAATTAATCGACTCCTCGCTGAGTTTTTGCACGGCCGAATCTGTTTGCAAAGGCTGAGTTAGCTTTGCAACTGATGTCACTGCAGATTTTTCCTTTGGTCTAACTCAACTATCCTCTGAATCCCAACGTTCGACTACTTTGTGTCTCCAAAAGTGCCTTCAAGCACAAAACAAATATTTTGACTTCTGTTGATGATTTAAAATAAAAAAGAGATTTGTCTTTTCATTTCAAAACGAAACTGCAACGTAAAGAAAAGGGTTGAACAAAGTGCTTTTATGATGCTTAAGACTAAATCAGTATTTTAAACCTGGAGGCCTTCAAAGTACTTTAACTCGTCTTTATTAAAGATGAGCAGAACATACGACAGATTAGTGTTTTGAATAAAGCAGTGCTACAGTATATTAACTCATTATAATAACTCAAGTCATTGTATAGTAAACTGTCACATAAATACAAGAATAAATATGTCTTAGTTTTCTTATTTCACTGACACATCCTTTATTTTTCTCTACAGCATAAAGATGGAAAAACTATAAAAAGTCTCATATACCTGAACTGAAAGAGACTGTTCTTTATGATATTCTTCAAAATAAGAGACATTTTTCTACTAGAGGCTGTATTCTAAATTTCCATTAATTATGGCTGAATTTCTTATTCATATACAGTTTATCATTTGATTGGATGTCTGAAAGTGTCTTTAAAAACAAACTGGAACTGAAAAACTAAATGAAAACAACAAATGAGTGAATTCTTTGATTAACAGATATTTGCTGTTTCTTTTCTAAATACATATCTTCAAACATTTTCCTCACATTAGCTGTTTGTAGTCACCTTATCAACAAGTATGGAGTCCTGAAACTGACAAAATGTTGTTAAAGTATTATTATTATTATTATTATTATTATTATTATTATTATTATTATTATTATTATTATTATTATTATTATTGTTATTGTTATTAAGAACAAAATGAATCAAATATTACATGATTGTTGGTAAAGGAAAATAGCTTTCTGCTATTTTTATCAGCTGTTTGGATGTTAAACTAAAAGCAGGAAACTAAACTCCACTTTGAATTTTCAGCAGTATTGTTTATTGATGTATTGAGTTATATCTTTGCTTTGTATGAACATTTTAAATCATTTTGAGAGCTTCAGGGCGTCATAGTCCAGACTGTGCTTTTAAAAATACTGAGGTTATGAACCCACTTTTTAAAGTTAATGTTCCAGATTATTTAGCATATACATTAACATTTAGCTTTTTTAATTTAAGTGTTCTTTCATGTTTTCACTAAATCTAATCTCATTACACGATGGTCTAAATGCTGTTTTAAAACCTTCTTCACACTACCAATAAGATAATTTTGATAGAAAGTTACTAAACTGATTTTACATTAATTTACATTTAATGTAATTCCTCTGTATTTCTTTCTTTTTTTCCTTTCTTTTAAGAAAAAAGCCATTCCCAGAATCTATAATTAAGATAAGACCTCTGAGTCTGAAATGACAGCCCAGCATTTAGGTTATAACCAAGCTACATTTGGTTGAACAGTGAAAGTCTGACGTCTAGATTACATATATCTCTTATTTAAATATTTCAGTCACAACATTTCAATGTGCATGAGATTATTTCCAGATAAAAAGAAAAACAATGTATGCAATCTATATGTCCAGAAACTTTCGCTTTGCAACCAAATTTTTCCCAGTTTTACTTTAAATGTCTGTACACCCGTTGATCTGCAAATTACCTGATTGAGTCCAGGCCATTTAAAGGCAAAGAGAGAAAAGAAGGGCTGACCGGAAACTGTACTGTCCTGTTGATCTGCTGTGTATGTATTCAGTACTACCTGAAACAATATCAGTGCAGATCCAACAGCAGCCATACGGGGGCCCTGTTTCATCTTCTGATGTTTGGGGAAAGGGCTGGACAATCACCACCTCTGCTAGGGTTCAGTTGAATGTTCAGTCGAGTTCACTACAGACATTTTGACAATCTCACCACCTCATGAGACTAATTTGGTTGATGTATTTATAAATGATTTCCTTTAGTGTTAATATTGGAGTTGGAGCCTTATATTGCCAGTACTATGTTGATGTCAGACAAAGATGTTGCTATTATTATAAGTAAATAAATATTAATTTGAACCTGTTGTTTTAAACTATGAAGTAGTTAGTCAAAGTGTTTGAAAGGTCTGTAGCCAATCTTTGTGACTAAATAACCTGCAGTCTAAATGTGCGAGACAGAAACAAGCTGCCAACATCGTACCTTGTAAATGGAGTTTTCTGTGGTTCAGAGTGAATAGCTGTCATTTAAAATCTTTTGCGCTGTGATTGTTCTCATATATATATTTCTTTTTTTCAAATGGCCGTCGTGTTTGCTACAAGTATAAAGCCTCCTGTAACGCCTCTGTACTCTCTAATAGGCTGATGCATGCATTTTAAAAATTGTTTTGATCTCATATGACCAGCAGATGTAATGACAGGGGAGGGTTCGAGCTTTTGGACCATTAAGGGAATCTGAGCTGTGTCCTTGTTTTGGAATCCGCTGCAATGAGCGGATAAAGCAGTTAATAAGCTAGAACACGGATATTGGGTTTCAACTGTGAACGATTTAACAAACTGTAGCTCTAGTCCCATCAGGACCCATCAAATACGTTTCCTTTGAATGTTAATCTTTACAGACATGAGGAAAAGTAAAGTGCCATAAAAACTGCTGTACTCTTTTTATTCTTGTTGATTTTTATTGCCTAGCATGACAAGATAATTGTTTTTTTCTTAGTTTTTGATGGTGGTTACCTTTATTGAAATGCTTAATTGTACCAATTGCCTATTTGAATAAGTTAGAGGTAAATAATGGGTTCAACAGTTTGTGTACTCATGGCTGAATGTAAAAGTATCTCAAAGCACTCTGCTGTGAGCCTGCTTCTGTCTGCTAATGAGCTCTTCTTTTTCTTTTGCTCTCTTTCGATGCACAGTGCACCATTTTATGTTTCAATGTGCACATTAGAAGGGTTTTTTTGTACATTATGAAACTATCGACAATAAATGTTTTTAACTTGTTGGCTCAATGTTGCCCTGTGTGGTAAATATACAGATTTTTTTTACTGTCAACTCATATTTGTCCGTCTCTCAGTGCTTTCCAACTTCTCTACAGCCCCCTTTGTTAGCGCTCCACCTAAGATGTAAATCTTTAAAAACAGCTCGCAAATATGTTGTTTCAGCGGGGTGCTGTAGAGGAAATAGTGAATTTGTTGGGGACTATTTTCAGCTATGGATTCACCCAAATCTGGTGCTCTAGGGAATATTTGATGTATGTTGACGTTGAAATAGACCACAATGTTCGTGGTCACAGTAATGAAAAAATGTGTTTAACTGTTACTGGACAAAAACTAATAAATGCACCATAAAATGCACTATTTATTACTATTTGAGTGACATATGATCAAAACTCGAGGAACCCACTGATTAAAGCTCCAGTCAGAGATTCTCCAAATCTTACCAACTGAAAGTGCTCTTATTTTGAAAACTCAAAACAGTATAGGTTCTAACTCTCCACACCTTCTCTCTACGCTGTCTCCAGGTCACCTCCAAAGCCGCTCCCCACAATGTTGCTCAGTCAAAAGTCTAAATCTACGTGTAAGCTCTAGTTTAGGTCTACATTAACACAAAGACATAAAAACAATAATCTGACAGATGAATAGCTTTCACAGTCCAGGTGTGTGCTGGCGCGCTGTGCAACATGCAGAAAATATGGTGTATAACCTCAATGGCCAGCTGCTGTGCTAAAATTTTAGCATACTCAGTCTGAAGTGGTCAGACTAGTACAAAGTAAATATTATACGTATTTTCTGTTTCTATCCAGTCAATAATTGGTAACTCTGAAACAAAGGCAAGCTACCTGTCCATCATTCTTTCAGACAGTGTAACTCAGTAATGAGTCAGAATCATTTAACTTTAGTTACATTTGTCAGTACATCAAAAAAAAACACAAAATCATGAAATTTAAAGTGTGAGATGTTTACTTTGATTGTTCACAGTCATCCCGTTAGGTGGCGACTCTAAATGACGAATTTAAATGAGGCACACCTGCAGCAATGTTCTCCCACCATAGCCTGAAGTGAGACTGCTGGAGCTCACTCACCGAGCTCTACGACATACACAAAGTCTTATCTGTGTGAATCCATGTTTATGAGACTGGGGATTAAAACTTTAGAGTGAAATATCAGATTTCCTGAAGTGAATAGGCCTGTCTGGTTCCTCAGCACTGAGTCGTGGGTGGTTTTACCCACATCCATCTGCATTAGCCTCAGTATAACGTGGTGTGCAGAGCCTGCAGGCCTGTAGAGTCGGAGGGTGAATGGTTGGATGTGCATGGAGGTTGGAGGCCGAGGCTCAGGGGAGGGCGCTAGTGCTCAAAGTGCTGAGTTTAACAAGCAGCACCAATTCCTTCCTCATGCTTTTGACTCTTACATTGGGCTTTTTGATTTTCCATTTTTTTCAATTCCAGTTTTATTTTCTCTGCACGCAGGCTCCCAGTGGACAGGCTGGATCAGCTACAGTGCTTGACTTATCTGAGCATCTGTGGAGGAGGAAATCTAGTGGGGGTCGCACTAACACTAGGTTATGAGGTCATCAGCAGCATCCTCTGCCTTCAGATCCCTCTGAGTTTACTCTTAACTTTCACTGAGGAGCTGCTGTGTGGATTTTTTCTTCTTCTCTGCTTTGTGCTGTCTATTGGAAATCAGTCAAGTGCATCATTTCTACACCCAGCATCCCTCATACAGTACGTGCTCTCTGCTGCTTCCTACTCTGACTGCTTGGGGCTCCATCTGGCTGTCTCATAGCAGCTGGAGTTACTGATGCTGGCTTCCTTAAACCTTGTCTCCAAGAAATTTGGTTTATATATTACTGAACTGTTTTATAAAATACAATATGGTGAGAAACAAATTCACATGGTGGATTACGTTCAGATTATGTTTTTTGGATTGAAGCGCTACATGTATCTATCACACCAGAGTCACATGGAGGTGGCCAGGGTGGATGATGGGTGTACAGAGCACAAGACTGTAACACAGTCAGAGTCAGAGTTTACATCCAGACTTCAGTCTGGGGTTTGCTTTAGACAAAATCATTTTGATTGTGGGATAATATGTTAATGAATATGACCTTTTCTGTATTAAACCATAGAGGTATGCTGATACAGTTATAATGTCCGCTATGTTCACCATCTTAATTTAGTGTGTTGACATACTAACATTAGTTGATCAACAATAAACAAAAGGCACTTCACTGCTCTGTTTGTGACAAAGACAAAAATTTTATGATATTGTCCATCACCTCAACGTCCACCTCAAGAGAGAAGATGTTCAGACACAGGAGGGAGTCCTGTGATTGGTGTGAAATAATAACACTGGTCACTGTGCTGGGCTGTAAACTGATATATGGATGACCTGAGTTCATTCTGATGTAAAGGTTAAATCTGCTTGTTTTGGGGTCTGAAAAATCAAATAAAAAATTGCACTCTTCCACAGACCCTTATTCTTACAGTCAATGTGAGTATGACCTTAGGACAGAGTGCTGACTGACAGCATCAGTGGAGGAAACACAGCAGAGACATGGGAAGATAAAAAGAGGAGGACCAGAATAACTATTGGCAGGATGATTAATCAATTCATACTTCACCACACTGCCTCAAACAGGGCTAATAAGCATTCTGCTGTCCCAAAAATTAGCAGAAATTGAGGACAACAAAAAAGTCTACCATTTACATCAATAACATTAACAATATAATACTAATAATATATCACTATATAGGTACCCTAAAATTGCAAAATATCTAAAGTTACACCTCCATGGACTGTAAAACCTCATGTCTCAGTGTGTTTCACAAGGAAAATAGACAAACTACATAATACAGAGTACTGCAGAGTACCAGAGTCCTTCTGACCTGGATTACAAAGCAGCTTTTAGAGACACTGACTGACTTTATTATACTTTTCTGTCTCTGAAATTTAAGACACTTGTCTTTTTAAGTTTGTGCATCTGTGAGGTATTAAAAAAGCATATTTTCAGTGCAGGGCCTCTCTGGGCAGCCTGTCCAATCGGGATTACACTTCCAAATATTTCAGACCTAATTCTGATGTCTATTTTGTAAAATAAACCCTCCCTCTCCTCTCCTTCTGTTTTGATTTAGTCAGTTTATCTAAAGTGTACTGTTGATGGACACTATTGTCCCACAATGCAGTGAGCACAGGAGATAAAAGAGCCACACACAAATGAAATATTTTCTGAATAGTGGATGAAACACTGTGGCTCCTGGAACATCTCAAACTATTTTACTGTCTCTGTAAAGTTTAGTTGTCAGTGACCTTCTGAAGCTGCAGTGCTCTATCATTTCCTATATATATGTTAGGACAATGAGGACTACATAAAAAAAACACCATACAGTTTGAAACACACACTTTACTTATATCAGGAGAGACTCAGAGACAAGAACAAAAAACAGTACATTACTTGTTTTCACTTAACACCCCCTGTGCACGTTGTTTTACGGTGGAAAATATTACATATTTTATCACAAACTGATCATAATCAACACATACTGAAAATGTCACTCAGTATAAAAATGCTTCATTAAGAATTGTAAATCTGTAGTGTGACGAGTCAGAGCGCCGTCACCGTCGGCCCAAAGAGCAGTCCACCCCCTCTCTGTGCTTGGCATCATTCCTGTTTGTGAAAAAAAAAGGCACTGCTTAGTTTATATCCAGACACTGCTTCATACAAGCAGCTCCTTCACGTCACTCCCTGGCCATGGAGTTCTGACCAAAGAGGCCGCGATACAGTTCGCTGCGCGCCTCGTCGCTCATGGAGCTGTGGTCTATGGGAGCCATGAAATTGACCAGCTTGCTGTGGACGTGGAATCGGACTTTGCGGCCCTTGCTGGCTTTGGTGTCCACCTTCTTCTTGATCTTACTGCGCAACTTCTGGATGGCCAGCCACTGCCTGCCCATGGACACCTGGTCGTTGGGGTCCGCCGCGCTCGTCTTGCGCTCGATCAGCTCTCGTAGCAGCTGGTGGTAGAAATCGTCGTCGTCGAATATGTCCTCATCCAGATTCTTCAGATGCACGTTTGACTTCAGCTGCTGCTCCGCCTCCTCTCCCTCGGGAAAGGCAGTGTCAGAGGTGAGAGCGGAGGCCTCCCTCTTCCCCAGGACTCTGTATTCAGAGCGCTGCGTCTGGGTGCGCCTCACCAGCCTCTCATTGTCCATCAGCACCTGCTCCACCTGGGTCAAAATGTTTCTGTCGAACGCCCCGAAGCCCTTGCTGCTTTTTCCCATAGTCAGCCTGGTTTTGTCATGCCACTTTTGCAACGTGGCGTCGCGGTAAGGCTGGAAGGCGGCAAAACGTTTGGTCATGAAGTCCGGGTACTCTGCCATCTCCAGCTTCCGTTTAGGAGCTCCAGCCTCCCGCTCTGACCCCACTTCACCCTCATCGCTGTCGATCTCGTCGTCGTCACCCTGAGCTCCTGCCGACCCCAGAGCGATGCTCCTGGTGTCGGCGCTCTGGTACAGCAGCTGATCGTGCAGCTCCAGCAGGGATCTCTGAAGGGCTTTCAGGGCTTTGTGGGTGTTCTTCAGCTGCCCGGCGAGCTCGGCCCCGCCCCTCCTCTTGAACTCTGGGAAAGTCTGCGGCTGTGGGAGCTGGTTAGCGGTCACCAGAGCTTTCTGGAGTTTGATTCGGCCCTCGAGCAGCTGGTCCCACAGGGCCAGCTGGTTCCTCACAGCCTTCCCTTTCTCAACCTCCTCGTCCACTTTGCCTTGAGAAAACGTGCGGACGGTTCCCTCATCCCCCACCTCTTCATCATTGTCGTCATCGTGGTCGTCGCCGCTGTCGTCTTCCGCCTCATCGTCATCAAAGCCTTCTTCTTCGTCGCTGCCTCCACTCTCCTCGTCTTCGCTGACTCCCAGGTCATCCATGCCTGCTGTCAGTTTGCGGAAGTCCACTTTCTGAGGAAAGGTCGCGTCAGCGCTCTTCATCTTAGACACATCACTGTCCATCAAGTCTTCATCATCCTCCAATTCATTGTCATCATCCAATTCATCGTCATCATCATCATCATCTGCTTCTTCATCCTCCATAGAATCCTCTTCTTCGTCTTCTTCTATGCTGCCCTCCTCCTCGTCGTCCTCTTCATCCTCCTCGTCCTCACCTGATCCCTCAGCATCCCTCAGCAGTTGTTTCCGAGAGACTGCCCTCCCTTGGTACCGCTTGTCAGTCTCTGCCAGCAGAGATGTGCTGTTCCTCCTCAGAGCGCTGCTGCCGACCTCATCTTCATCTTCATCACCCTCGATGAATTTATCTGTCACTCGGGCTCTGGTGGCTTCATCTTCTTCATCTTCTGGATCAGCAAACTTTGGCAGAGGATTCAGCAGATCCTCGAGCTGCTGAGAAAATGAGCCTGCCATGGCTCAAAGTTTGGGACAACCACACGTGCGCCGTGCTCAGAAACGCTGCTAGATGCGGAAAATGATGACGTCGATCAAATGCGACTCTTCATCACATAAGTTTTTTTCCCTGAGTAAAGTCTTTCAGGCAGCACTTTTGAACTATATATCCTGTCTTTGCAGAGGTGGGCAAATCCGACTCGAGCATTTACAATTAACTACAAAATTAAAGAAAAAACATTTCAGGAGACAGAGTAACTTTTGAGTGTTGTTGCACGCCGCATTAAAAACAAAAAAATGACCGCATTTTTCACCTGATGCATTTAGAGTCCAAAAGTTGGCTGACTATATTCAAAAATAAAGTAAAAGTATGAATAAATACGTGCACTCACTGGCATTTTGCAGAAGGAATAAAATAAGGGACTATCAATGAGAAATTAATCTTTTCAAGCACATTACACGGTACAGTAAGATCCTCCTGTGAGACACACTTCAGGGCACAGTTGCCCCCTCTCTGCAGTGAACCTTTGCGCATGCGCACATGGTGTCGAGGCTCCGACTCTCTTGCTAGCTAACTTTAGTCCTGTGCTCCACTAAAAAGAGAAGTTCTGGAGAATCAAAATGTCAACAAGTGACTTCTATTTGAGATATTATGTTGGGCACAAGGGGAAGTTTGGACACGAGTTCCTGGAGTTTGAATTCAGACCTGACGGTGAGTTCATTTTGGCAAGAAGAGGCGTGTTAGCTGTCCGAGCTAACGCTGTTAGCCACCCGGCAGTAGATAGGCCTCAGCGGCGCCAAATCCGTGTGAAACTCCCTGTGTTCCTAAAAAATGATAATTTGTTCATGTGTAGACTGAGTTATTATCAGTAAATAGGCTTCTGATAAACGCAGGAATGTTTTTGATAATATCATCTGTGTGTTTGAGCGCCATGTGGCCTGCAGGGATCAAACACAGTCACGCGTTTTGTTTCAGGTGATGCTTTGTTTCACATTTCCGATTATTGTTTGCAGGTAAACTGAGATACGCAAACAACAGCAACTACAAGAATGACGTGATGATCAGAAAAGAGGTAACTGATGGTTAAAACACTTTGCTGTCCTCCATAGAAAACCCTGCTGTTTTGGGGTGTTTGGTCATCTTGGTAAAAAGGCCAGACTTTGAACTGGTAAACTATGTGGTGTTTATTTATTAGTGGGCTTCTAAGTGATCATCCTCAGTTACACCGTGAAATTCACATGTTGATATAAAGTTAGTCACTGTTAGAGATGTACCCGTTCTCACATCATATTTGTGTTATAAACATGTGGCTGGCTCTAAACATGTCCAAAGTAACCTGGTTCATCTGTCGACAGGCTTACGTACACAAAAGTGTGATGGAGGAGCTGAAGAGGATCATCGATGACAGCGAGATCACCAAGGAAGATGATGCACTGTGGCCGCCTCCCGACAGAGTTGGCAGACAGGTTTGTGGCCAGATTGTATTTCATGTTTACTCTTATCAGGTCTGTAATTTCATGCAGATTTTATTGTGTTATTTGTGGCGCCAGCTTTTTTTTTTTTTTTTTTGTTATACAATGTTCTGTATTTGTTAAAATGACTCCATAGGTCACACACAGTGATAGCACAGACTGAGCATCCCACCTTTCCATATTTGGTCAACCAATTGTTGATCACATGAAGTCTGACGTGTCACAGGATTGAATGTTAACATTGGGACTGTGAGAACTTAGTCTGCATTGATGAGTTTGACCAAAATCGTTTTTGAGGCCTCAAGAATGACTTTCCTGTTTTTTGTCCTAATTTTTTACAGGAACTGGAGATTGTCATTGGAGACGAGCACATTTCATTCACAACTTCCAAAATCGGCTCCTTGATTGACGTGAACCAGTCAAAGTGAGTTCTTTATCCAAGAGCTGTGAAAGTATACACTGAGTATTTGTCACTGACCAAAGGGATATAACTTTTAAAATTTCACTGTTTCAGGGACCCTGAAGGCCTCCGCGTGTTCTACTACCTGGTGCAAGATCTGAAATGTCTCGTCTTCAGTCTGATCGGCCTACACTTCAAGATCAAGCCCATCTAAATGTGGATTTTGTTCGTTTTAATTGCTTTAGCTTCTGTTTCTGTTGTTGTACTACCGCATTTGTACATTTGCTTTTGGTGGAACTGTTTTTTATTTTAAATAAAGAATGAGGAAAAACCTACTGTTTTCTCTGAGCGACTGGAAACAAGTATGTTAAAAGTGCCCTGGTACTACCACTATGCTTTCACTTTCGCTGACAAGTGTGTAGCCCAGGTCTAAATGATATACTGTATATAAAAAAAACTATTCTGGTAAAATAGTATTTTCAATGGAAAAATATTCTTGCAGCACAAACATTCATGACATAATGGAGCAAATGTAGTCACATTTTATTTCAAAATACATTCAACCACATCAATAAGGCTGTTAATGACAAGCTGTGATTACAGTTAAATAGAAGTTATTACAGTGACAATTAGCCAGTGCTGTTAAAGTCACATTTTGATAAGGCACAGAATCTAACTCTATTGCAGAGGAATTGTACATCTGAAAGCCCTGATGCATAAATAATACAATTATCTGAGAATCCTCTCACTGTTATGTAAACCTAAAACTAATGGACATGACTGTAAAGTTCAGTCACAGAGTTGATAGCTAACAGGTTTTTCTAGTATTTGAAGTTCAGTGTGGTTTTCATAATTAAATTAACTGTTATGACGTGTGTCCACAGTCAAACTGACAAACTGTCCAAGTCCCAACCTATATTCTTAAACATTAATTCTGAAAAAAAAGAAGTATATATAAACACTCTGATTCCCCTTGTGTTTCTTTAAAGATGTAAAAAATATAATATTCATATCACTTTCTTCATGTTCGCCCAGAGAAGTTAATCAACTATTTGGAAGCTGAGAATGATGACTGAATGAAGGCGACTGAACTCGGCTTCACTGTTCTCTAAAATTAGCTTTTTTTTCTTTTTGGTGATGACAGACCCACTTGTTCCTTAGCTGACTGGCTTTCCTTCCAGGACAGTGAAAATGTCCTCTAAAGATTTGTGGACACACTGCAGGAATTCATGCACGTTGCGTGCTGGGTAGCTGGACACATTGCAGCCGATCCAGTCGTCATGGACACCATAGCCGACACCGAACCCATCAGGCACCACCGGGGCAAAGCCACCGAGGCTCACGGCGGGGCTGGTGAGCGTGCTGGTAGAGAGGATGTTGTGGTTGATGGCGGCGTAAGCTGGGTCTGCGTACAGGCTGTGCAGAGCCTGGCTTTTTGAATTGGCCAGGTATCTCAGGGCAAAGAGGTGACGGTCAAAACCTTGCCCTGGTGAAAAGAAAAGAACATGAAACTGAGATTTCATATTTACAAGACATCACATGCACTACTAACAGGTGAAGGGTGACTGTGATTTTACACAAATCAAAGGCATTATGAGCTGCTTTTTTTTTCCCCCCCATTGTGGGGGTATAGAGGTACTGCACTGAAGAAGTATAATAATTTTAGGTTTTGTTGATCGGATACCTGTAATTACTGGATTAGCCTTGGTTTTAGTAGAAGGGATATCTAACAGTGAAATGATGAGAGGTAAAAAAAGTAAAATAATTCAAGGTAGTTTCAAAAACATTGTCAATAAATACACATAGGGACATCTTATACACACCCATGGCTGCTTCCTTGGTGAGCTGTCCATGATATTTGGAGCATTCACTGAGCATGGCCCGTAGCTGCTCCACACTGTGCTGGCCTGGCTGGCAAACAAAGGCGTGCGAGCACTGTTTTGTGTGCATGCTGGCTGGCCGGATAGTCTCTGTGCGGCCGTGCTTGAAGGCTGCGGTGCTACAGGACTCGTATGTGGCGACTGTCTGCCCGTACTGCCTCAGGAAGCCCATCTGAAAAGCCAGCTGAGCTATAGCATCTGGACTCAACTTGCTCCTCTTCAATAATTCCTTCCCACCTTTCTTAAACTCCATGGCGTCAATGGTGAGTTTCGATACAGCTGAATCAAAGTTCTCCTTGGCTTTTTTGATGCCACTCTCCAGCTCGCCGTCCAGCTTGAACTGCAGTCTGCGCACAGTGGAGGATGAATCCACGGCGGTGGCGGCGGAGCCCGGATGGACCAGCGGCTGCTCCGTTGTGTCTTTGAAGATCTCATTCTGGAAGCGGAGCACAGCCACGCCGTCGCCCCAGGAGTGCTCGAAATTGATGGCCGCCTGTCCATCTTTGGTCAGAATGATGCTGAAGGACTTGTCGTACCAGCGGTTGCAGCCGTCACCGTGCAGCATGTTGTGGGAAATGTGAATATGGTCCCTCATGCTTTCATCATCCAG